>OY756947.1:4315000-4915000 GCA_963580275.1 Crataegus laevigata | reverse complement strand
TCTTTGAAGCTCCTCAAGTTGTGACTGAAGCTCCCGCAACCTCTTCACACTCAAATCGCGCTCGTCAGGTCCTGAATCATCCACATTCCCAGACACGCCAGTCCCGGCTATTTCAGCCGAAATCCTTGCAATCTGCGACAGAACTGCTGAAAACTCCTTGACCCTTTTCTCCTTCTTCAAGGTCAATTCGTCCAGAACAGGTTTGAGGGCAGACAATTGATCTTTGAGGGTCCCTTTTCCGCAAGAAAAGGAGTCAACTTCTCCAAGGGCCAAAGCAAGGGCCTTGATCTGGGCTTTGCTGTCCGCTAAGTACTGCTGCAATTCGGCACTGTGCTTCCTGGTCATTTCCACCTTCTTCCGGTAAATATCGAGACACTCTTGCTCAAGCTGTAGAAGCATCTTGTCCCTCTGATCGTCACTCTCCCCAATTTCATCCCAAATTATCTGAAAAATTCAAAATCCGAAAAATCCCAATTAAACCTTTCGTCCTCTGCCGCCGGAAATACCGAAATTCACCTGGAAAACGAAACGAAAAGAAAACCAGCGAGCGAGAGAGAGAGAGAGAGAGAGAGAGAAAGATATGGAACCTGCAATTCGCGGAGGAGAGAAGCGCAGGTGGTGCGGGAGGGGGAGACGGACGAGGGCTTCGTGGTCATGGCGAATGACGAAACTTTAGGATAGAAGCGGCGTCGTTTTCAAGATTCGAGTAGTAGCAGCACCTGGGGATTGGAGGAGAAAGGGTACGAGCAACACCCGAGAGAGAGAGAGAGAGAGAGAGAGAGAGAGAGAGAGAGAGAGAGAAATGTGGTGGCGTTACGATTACGACACCGTTTTCTGGGTTTGTTTGACGAAATTGGAATGTGATTAATTGTGAGTTATGAATGCGAGAGAGGGAAATGTTTTTTTCGAAAACGGAACTGCGAATTTATCGGATGTTTTGGCGCCAACAACAGTGTCTTTATTTTGATATCCGGCTTTTTTTTATCTTTTTTCTTTTTCTTTTGGCGTCCATTATTTAAATGGATCCGGGCCTGGACCATGAAAGAAAAGGGCCCAATGAAGAGAATGTGCTTCTTATGTCAATTGTTATTTGCACTCTGAAAACGTTATTTTACTCTGTTTTGTACCCAAATTTTCAATTGTGTATTTTCAATTTTGGAACAAGTGATCAACCTTTATGAGATGTCAATAACAATTCCTGTAAAGTAAGACTTGAATGAGAGAAATTTTTTAGGGTAGCAATTCTAGCACTCTTTTATTAGTAACGTGCACTTCAAAATGAATATTTCACTATATATCTGCATTTAAAAGGGGAGTGCCTAACGTTAACTTAGGAGCGCTAGAATGTTGTTTATCCTAACGCTGTTATTTCGTTCGCATCGAGTCAAGTTACTAATGTAAAGTATGTGATTTCTTATTGTACTAGTTAGTTACCGCGCGCGCTGCTCACATTATATTTGTTAGGTTTTAGCTCAAAGCCCAAATTCCAAAGTAACCAACCATGTAAGTTGGATCGAAGAACGGGGCATTGTCATCTTGGAGGTTCGTTTGAGTTACCACATATGGCAGCACAAGTACAACTTGGTCTTGGTGTTGCATGAAAGGTCTTGCTATCAATCTTCTTGTTGGTAAAGTTCCGGAGGCCGAGCTTTTGGCTCCTTATTGCTCGGCTCCTCACAACTACTTAACTACAAATCATAAGCTGACTCATACACTAAGGGTGCGTTTGGTACGCAGACGGGACGGGACAGAACGGGACGGGACGGTACGGAACGGGACTGGACGGAACAAGACGGGACGGATGTTGTAAATTTTGAAAAAGACAAGGGGCATTGTTGTCCTAAAATGTTAAAAATTTATGTCCCACAGACGTGGAACAACCCCGTTCCAGGGGGGGAGGTGGAACTAAAAATCATCCAAAACTTGTTCCGTGGAACGCCTTGTCCCACTCGTTTTAGGCGTACCAAACGCGGGACGGAACGCCTCGTCCCGTCCCGTCCCGCGTACCAAACGCACCCTAAAGTCACTTAAAAAGAATTCAACCAAAAGAGAGAGAAAGAAAAACTCATCCGCTTGTCAAACCGTAATTTGTTCTGTAAACTCGAAGAGACATGGTTGCATCCTACGTTGCTAGGTTGGCCATTTGCGTTGCCCGAACACTCATTTCCGACGTTGCTAGCGCTGTAGCTGGGGGTGCCATTCGAGAGCCAGATATCGGAATATCGTTAGTTTGGTCTGTTTTTAAAGGAAAACTTGTGTCAAACTGCTGCATGGCCCTCCCTTGAGCCAAGCACATCCCTATTCCTGTGGTTGGAGAGTTTTAGCCAGCAAGTACTGAACGAATATAGCCAAACATCTACAACTCTGGCCAAAACTCCCCACCACAAATGAGGAGTATACGCTATCGAAAGGACAGCGGAGAAGCAAATTCTGTTAAACATTTAGATGTGCGCTTTCCGACGGGGAATAATCTCCGACCAGATCTTGAACAATCTACTTTCACTATTTGGACAAATGATTTACAAGATTATGAGGTGAGGAGTACAACGTAATCAAAATAAACCAAAGGTAAAAAGCACAAGATCAGTCTACCACAATGCCTCATATAGCAGCGGGTGCCTCCTTTTCCCTCTCGGCCCCTCTTTCAGTGTCAGAAATCCTTTGTTCTGAGGGCAAGTTCTTTCTCGATTTCTTGCTCCCTTCAACTTTCCACTGATCCCAGACTCGTGTTCTTGGTGGAGGTGTGAAATCTCCAATGGGTGCAACTAAGCCTGGCTTTCCATCATCGATAACGACATCAATCAACCCATAATCCCTAGCTTCCCAAGGATTCATGAAATTATCACGGTCCGTGTCCTCTTCAATCTGCACCAACAAAAAAATTAAAAAGTCGGAACGAGACCCTCACAGAATATTTATCACGGAAGAAATTTTATTTGAAGCCTGACCTGCTCCAAAGGCTTCCCTGTGATTCTCGAGAATATTTTGTTCAATTTGATCTTGTGGTACACCATTTCTCTAATTCGAATACCCATTTCTGTTGCCTGAATTCACATGTAAAAGTTGCGGGATAAAATAATGAATCACCAACAAATGCATTAGCCTTGTAAACAAAAAGAAATATCTATCATATTCCGCCAACATGTATGTGTTCTAGCCAGGTAGAAATGGATAAAAGGAGGAGATAATTGAAATCCTCCATCGACACCCTGAACTATCACATCTCCTGTCTCGTTACCCTCTCCTTTCAGTCGAGCTGCTTCACTACCCCATAAAAATGCATGCGTCAGTATGTTAAAGTTGTGTACAAAAAGTTTAGCCATTGCTATAAATATAAAGGACACCCCAACCCCAAGCCAACAAGGCTCCCTGCTTTGCGAAAGACGAGAGGGTGAGAGGAACGTCTATAGTACGCAGCCTTACCCTTGCCTTCCAAAGAAGTTGTTTCCAAGACTCGAACCCATTCGGTCACAAAGGAGCAACCTTTCTGTTGACAAGGCTGAAAAAAATAGAACTGGTGAGGTGCATAATCTTAAGAATATATCTGCATCATTCCACCTTCCTATGAAGTTGATCGCCTTAAATGACTTCACTGCAGACTTTTCTATGCCAGAGGAAAGTCAACCAACTTATTTTTCTTATAAATGATAATAATGACGGTAGTGATCAGCCTTTATTAGGACAATAAATTAGCAATGTAAACTATTCATCACAGTTGGAGTGATCTTTCTCTGGGATCTAGTTGGAAGGGAGTTTGTTGTTTGACTCCTCCTTGAGAAATTTTAATTTAATTTGATTTTTCCTTTACAGTTCATCGAAATTGAGTAACTCAAAAACGGTGTTTCCCCATGGACTTGGTAATCCTCTATTACTACATAAACTGAATTATATAAGTCAAATTTATAATCAAAAGAGAACTTAAATTCTTCCAAAAGTCAAATTGTCACAATAATGTCCTGAAAGAAAATGCTTGACTACCCTCAGAGACTATCAGGCCGATTAAGGTTGTAAATACAATCTTAAACAATAATGGCCGTCTATAACTTAGTAACAGAAACAGAGGACAGTGTCAATATGCCATGCCTCAAACCAGAGACAGACAGGCTTGGGGGAACTAAGTTTGTAACTACATGATACACAATAAATGGTACTCTATAACTTACTAATAGAAAGACATGACAGGCATCAACATAATACATGCAATGGAACCAAGGATAACAATATTGGTATCAGTTAACAAGCATATTTATAAAAACACTGGTAAACAAACAATACTATAAACACCTTACGAAATTTTATATGGACATCAACAACAATAAGCAGAAAACAAGCACTTACTTTTCCCCCGGCAGTTCCAAGGGGTTGATGGATCATCACTCTTGCATTGGGCATGCAGAATCTCTTTCCTTTTGTGCCAGCAGCAAGAAGAAAGGCCCCCATAGAAGCAGCAAGCCCCAGGCAAACAGTTGAAACATCTGCCTTGCACAATTTCATTGCATCATATATTCCCATTCCTACAAGGAGAGGCAGGTTGGTAAGAACACAAAGAAAAATGAATACAACTTAAAAAGAATATATACTCAACCCAGAGAAGTCATATCACAATAACAAAGGGCTAAGCTGGAGAACAGCTATTTTGCTTCCCAAAAGCAGAAATAGATAGAAAAAATTTCAACTGTTTTATTTGTTTTCAGCAAACCTTATTCAATCTTTTAATTGACATTAGCCTATTCAGCAATCTGCCCCACTCTTTCCCTTTCAGCAAAAATTTCCCGCCCTCTATGTCATTCAAATTTCAAAATGCATAACAATTGATAAAGAGTTGGACTTTCACAAAAAAGAACCATGTGGACTCAAAAAAAAAAAAACCCAACGTCAAACATATATCACTCCAATTTTGCTCAATGTTAGCAAAAGGACCCAAACGTCAAACCATTCATAACTTCTTTGTCCCTCACACTAATCAATTTAGAGTCTCTCTCCTCATACTAGTACTTGTTGGTTTCTTGTGTTGTTTCCTTTTTAATTCATTGTTGCCAGCCTAGTTACCCTATCTAATTGTCTTTGTCCCTTACACTAAATTTCTTCACACTGGTTTTTGTAAGAGTATAGAATATGCCTTTGGAGGAACAGAGACATTCTACACCCAAGCTAATCATCTTTGGTTTTCTTTGTATTTCCTTTGCAAGTCAAGTTCTTGTTTTAGTATCACCTTTTTTATATTCGTTAAACAAAATTTAGTCTATTCCCAACAAATCAAATGCTTGCTACTCCATGCTCACCTGCATAAATCTTTTTTACTATGTACTTCAGACAACTATAGATTTCTAAATCATAAACCAAAATTTTGTGCTAGTTTAATCTCTCTCCCAATATCCCAAAGTTGGTACTGGTTAAATGGTTTTGCAGAATCAATGACCATGCACACAAACACACACACTTGAACTTCCTCAATTGAATTAGATAAGACAGCTTAATATGCAATAAATTGGATTCAATACAGAATTGGAAATAGACAGATTTAATAAATAAACAACATAGACAAGTAGGTCTACCCTACTACTAATTAGCAACTTGTTATTGTTGCATTTCAAGAGAAATCAAGGGTAAAATTATTGTTCTAACTGCTCTCTCATATCCACAGTGGAAGAAGCGAAAAACTAAATATAAATGAAAGGAAATTCCAATCATACCAGCAGTAACAGAACCACCGGGCGAATTGATAAACAATTTAATGTCCTTTTTCGGGTCCTCAGCATCTAGAAACAGAAGTTGGCTTATGATCAAATCCGCCGTCATGTCATCGACCTGCCCACCGGCGGAAATATGAAGAGAAAATTAAATTCCCTTCCTATTCATAAGTTAGTCTTCTAGTAATTAAGAAACACAAACAAACACACAGTAATCCCCTCAAATGACTAACTTCTAACTTTCAACAAACAGAAGAGAGTGCAAATTTATATACAAGTTTAGTCTTTTACTAAATAAGAAGCACAAACATACACAGTAATCCCATCACATTTTGAACTTTTAACTTTCAACAGATACTAAAGAATCCAAATTTCACAAGTAGCAGCAAAACCCATGTCGAAATATTCGATGCTGAAGCAAGAAAACCAAAATTAACAGAGAGAGAGAGAGAGGGAAAACCTGAGAACCCAGAAAGATGATTCTCTGACGGAGAAGCATGTTGGTGGTATCGAGCTCTTCGAATCTGGGCAGCCTTGGAGCTGAAGTAGTAGCTGAGGGAGAATCCCAATTGCTCGACAAAGTCAGTCGTGAGGGAGACGAGCTTTTCATGGCCTTAATCACACAGGCGCCATTGCTTCTCCGACGGCAATTGATAATACCATTGCTGTTGAGGGCAGTGCCCTTCACAATCGGCGAAATGGGCACTTGGGTTTGTGAATAACACAGCGGCCTCGAAGCTGTAGCTGCGTACGTCATCATCTATCTCTCTCACTCTCTGTGAGTGTGTTTTCTCTGTTCTTTGTTTCTGACCCTCTTTTTCCTTTCTCTCTGGGATAATTGGGATGGAAGGAAAAATGAAATAGCTTTTCGACAAAGAGGACGACTGCCAAATCCGCCTTTAGGAAGGGCCGACTCCCAAATGGGCCTGGGCCGAGTTCATGCATTTTCTTGTTTCTTGCTGGAGACAAAATCTTGAAACACTTTTTTTTTTTTTGGTAAATTACATTTTACCACCTCAAGTTTGAGGTCTATTTCAACCTCATACAACATCTTCAAACCTCAAGTACTATTTTATTTCAATATAATACATCCGTTATATTTTTTATCCATTAGTTCGTTAAAAACTGACATGGCTGCCTCATACTAACATGTCTGCAAAATTTGTGTCACGTAACAAAAAAATAATTTTTTATGCCTTTAAAATATTATAATAATTTACCCCATTAAAAAATAAAAAAATCATACGCACACCTAGATCCCCTTCCTTCCCCCTCACCTCTCTACAACTCTTCCTTCCATCTCTACCTCCTTTCTATGGCACTCTTCCCCTACCCTTCCTACACACCCATCACCATTTCTCCTTTCTCCGTCCACCTTCCCCGTCTGATATCCCCACCCGTCTTCCCTGTCCATCGTTGTCACGGTCTTCCTCCTGGCGTGTTCAGTGTAGGTCACGGTGTCACGGATCACATTCTCCAAAAAGATCTTGAGCACTCCACAGGTCTACGAGGAGACCCATATCTCGTTGAACCGCAAGACGATCACCCAAATCTCGTCGGCTGTGTTTGCGAAGGCATAGGGGGTTGCAAGGGCGTCGACCGTGGAGAGAGAAAGGATAAATGGTTGTTTGGCGGTTTCGGGTGGGGAGAAGGGATAGAGAAGACGAACTGGGTTTTGGTTTTTTTTTTTTATACTTTTTTTAATTATTTATTTTAATATTTTAAATTTTTTTATTAAGTGTTTAGTCATGTGACATAAATATGGCAGCCATGTTAGCACAAATGAGGACCCCTTATTTACCAAGTCATCATTTAACGGTTTACTTAATAGATTTTTTAATGGATGTATGAAATTGAAATAAAATGATAAGTAAATGTATGAAATTGAAATGTTTTAAAGATGTTGTAAGGAATTGAAATCGATCACAAACCTGATGGGTTAAAATGTAATTTATTCCTTTTTTTTACTTGAAAAAATGTGGCTATGTCACGGAGGAGAATTTTCTCCCGTCTTATTCTCATCTCTTTCCCACTCATCCTTTCACACAATGTTTTTTGTTTTATCGTCTTTATAAAAAAATAATATAAAATGTTAACGTAATTTAACCGTAACCATTTATGACACACACCGACCCGAAAGTGGGGCGTGCTGGCCGTCACGTGAGCATGACGTAACCATGTGCACAGTACGAAAGCAAGATTAATAAGAGGATACGAACCAATTAAAACCAAGCCGCTAGCAAACCCAATTAAGATAGTGAGCTAGAGCGAGAATTAAAAGTGTTTACACAATCAGAGCATAAATGGTTTACATGCAGTTAAGCGGGAGGTACTAAATTCAAATAACACTCGAGGGTGGTCCTACAAGAGTGAATTATATTAAAACGTCCGATGAGATCCTCGCATGCCACCAACGAACACTACCAAAAACCTGGAAGGGTGAAAAACAAAGTTGAGTGGGTCAGCAAAACAAATCTTTTTAAAAATCATTCTTTTCTCAAAAGTTATAATCCCTCTCCGTAAACTTGTATAGTTTCCCAGAAATAAAGTATGTACTTATATATATAAATCTCGAAATCATACTGAAAAATATGCATGTATGCCATGCCTAAAAAGTATCACAACTGAACGCCAAAGCATAACTCTGAGGATGTGATTAAATGTCAGGTAATCAACTCAGCTCTCAGCTGTATATATAGCTCATAATTATTCTCAATAATCAACTCAGCCCTCGGTTGTGTGT
Organism: Crataegus laevigata; assembly: GCA_963580275.1. Taxonomy (NCBI): domain Eukaryota; kingdom Viridiplantae; phylum Streptophyta; class Magnoliopsida; order Rosales; family Rosaceae; genus Crataegus; species Crataegus laevigata. The sequence goes on along the minus strand of OY756947.1, from coordinate 4,906,567 downwards.
GTGTGTGTGTGTGTGTGTGTGTGTGTGTGTGTATAACTCATAATCAAACTCATCATATCATGTATATATATCCTGCACACAAATCAATACCACCTTTAGTGGTCTGCACATCATCACTGAATATAGAATAAGTATGCTCTAGTGCTACAATCACGTGAAGACTGTGCGAATAATCGCGGGTCACCTACGAGTCAAACCCATTTATAGTGGTCTATACGACAGGACTGTGCACCTAACTTGGATTCAAGGCGAGCATGCGTTGTGGGAGGTGAACATCACGTGAAATACTATGCCCCTAACTCTAGGCGGGAGCACTAATATCAAGGTGCAGGTATGTAAAACCCCAGAAATGTATATTAGTTTTGGAAAAAGAAAAAAAAAATTTATAAAATTTTGGAGAACACGTGTGGGTGAGATAGCCTGTTTTTCTGGGTGGTTTCGGTGCCTATTTCCAATAAGGGGCAGAGTGGAAGTCTGGGATTCTCTTTGGGTGTCAAAGAAGGCAAATTGCATAGAGAAATTTCTAGACATCCGATTTGCATTTCGTTTTCTCCTCTTTGATCACAACGTCGAGTATTACGATTGAAGGTGAGAATTTAAAGCTTATTTACAGATTCGAAAGTATATTTTGGTTGGGGATTTTATGTTAATAACTCTGAAAATTTATATTTGAAGAGCTATTTGGTTGAATTGGGAGTTTTGGAAGTCTCAAGGTGGGTCGAACAGTATTGCTGAAGAAGATTGAGGTAAAAATTTTACTTGATTTGAAGTTTTGATTTCAATTTTTCATCGGTGGTTAGATGGCTTTCGATATAGGACTCCTGAATGGGTTTCAGGGAAAAGTTGATTAAACTGTGATTCATGGGATTAAATAAGGATTTGGTTATTTTGGGATATGCATGCACGGTACAGGTAGAAATTTGAGACAGGTTAGTCTGTTGGTGCATGTGAACTGTGTGTTAATATGTTTTTTTCTTCTTTAGAGTAGGTACTCTTGGCTTAAGCAAGATCAAAAGATAAAAAGTGAACAGTTTGTGGAACTAGTTAGTACCGGAAGCTTGGAGTATCAGGTAGGGGGGACTCACACCCTGGTTAGTGGTTTTCGGTATGTATTATGTATGTAAATATGGATGCCTGTAAGCTATGCATTGGTTTTTGGTTGTGGTTAGAACTGCATGTTAGGAAAAAGGAGTTTGGTTTTTCTAGCATGTGATGGATGTTATTATAAATTGTAATGACAACCTGAGAGTGAAGGGAGCTGTGTGACTACCCTGGGCTTCGATCCCCTAAACCTCCGGAGGGTCCTATACAACGGACTAGTACCATTAACCGTAAGGGGACGGTACTGATGTCTATGTGGTATAGATGGTAAGTGGACACTCTCACTACCCTACCTTGTGTTAATATTACTTGAGAATTTATTTAGGTGGTAGTTGGCCGCGTGTTCGGTTGTCAGAACAAAAAGAATTTAGGGATCCCACTATAGTTATGTGTATGAGCATGAAATAAATTTTAACTCAAGCCAAAAGATTTTGTTGTGCAAATTATTTCCGTTCTATGTAGAACAACGGTATACTTATTTTCAAACCTAGCTAGGGTGCCTCCCGAGGGGGTGCAAATGATTATATGTGATGCTCACCCCTACAATTTCAGGTGTTGTGCGAGGAACAATGGAAGAGTTGGACTAAGGTGTGCGGGTTGTAGCTTGTCAACTTAAAAGCTTCGAATCAGAAAATCAGCTTTTGAAATGTAAATATTGATTTTTCTGGTTTCAGTGAAAAATTGTTGGTGTATATCCTCTTTGCTTCTGTATGTTTGTAAACCTATCACTCCTTTGGCTTTTGTAAACTAAACTTTTGGGATTTTGGTTGTAAAAAGTGGCTGTTGAAATGGGTGGAACTTTATGGTTTTCACTTAAAACTCTGATATCTATTTGTTATAAAAAAAAAATTTAGCCTTGCGTATTTTAAAAATGCATGGGAATTATCATGTTCTAAAACATTGGAGCATATAAATCTCATTTGTTTTTAAGATTCGCGGCGCTGTTGCCATACATTTTGGGTCGTGACAGAAAATGGTATCAGAGCAATGTTCGTAACATGTTTTTTAAAAAAAAAAAAAAAAAAACAGATTTGGTATTTCACGCATTTGTTTCTTTCTATATACTTTTTCTTTGAGACATTTGTGTTATTTGAGACATTTGTTTCTTTCTATATACTTTTTCTTGAATCATGCATTTGGTTTCAGTTGTTGATTTTGTTGACAAGATGCCACCACAACCTGAAGACAACCCTCGCACACCACAAAATGCCCCTGATGAGCATCATGTCGATTTACTCAACGTCCAGCCAAACCCTCAAGTTAATGCACAACAAATGGCTGAGTTATTTCAAGCCTTTTTGGCTAGTCAACTAACAAACCAACGAAATGAGGAAGAAAAAGAAAGTGAGCGAGAGGCTGCCTATCTCGATCGTTTCTTGAAGTTGAAGCCTATGAAGTTTTTGGGTACATCTGATTCTGACAAGGCGGAGACATGGATCAAGACATAAAGAAAAAGCTTGATATTTTGAAAGTGCCAGCTAAGAATCGAATTAATTTAGCTACTCATGTAATGAAAGGTGAAGCTGACTCATGGTGGGATACCGTTTGTGATCAAAATACAGATAAAGAAATGACTTGGGATGATTTCGAGCAGTATTTTTATGATAGATACTTTCCGGTTGCTCTGAAACAAACCAGAATTAAAGAATTCTTTGAGCTGGAGCAAGGCAATATGACAGTGGCTGAATATGTCTCTAAGTTTACAGAGTTGGGTAAATATGCTAAGGCTCTAGTAGCTGATGAAAATATGAAAGCAGTAAAATTTATGTTGGGCATGAAAGATGGCATCAGAAGGTATATCGTGGGTCAAGGAACCAAGACTTATAGGGAGATTGTAGATGCTGCTTATGCAATTGAGCAGAATCATCTCAGCTTTTTGAAGAAGAAAGCCTCGGCTGCTGCAACTGGAGGAAACAAGGGTAAAAAGAAGGTGAGAAAAGAATCTGGAAGTTCTAGTGGCGGTGGAAGACCAAACAAAAGGCAAGCTGGTCCCGAATGTTATACTTGTGGTGAGATTGGGCATATTAGCCCAAATTGTCCCAAAAGAGAAAGCTCTGGTTATGCAGTTGTTAATCGATCTCAAGTTCAGCAAGGAGCTAAAACAGAAACGGTTCAGCAATCACAACGCAATCAGCAGGCCTTTCAGAGAACCAACCGAGGGAACCAAGATCGAGGAGCTCGAAATCGTGCAACCGCAAAGGAAGGTGGCAGAGTGTATGCTTTGACTGAAGATGATGAAGCTACTGCAAATAACAAGATGGTGCTGAATGGTACGATTCTCTTCTCAAATACTGAAGCCAGAATATTGTTTGATACTGGTGCATCACATTCATTTATATCTTTATGGTTGGCTAATTCCTTAGGGTTAAAATCTGAACTAGTGATGAAACCATTAACCTTAAGTGTACCGTTGTTTGGGAAAATATATATAAATCAAATCTTTAGGGGGTGTAAGTTGGTGGTGAAAACTCAAGTTCTTACAGTAGACTTGTACCCTTTAGAAAAGATGAAGTATGAACTGATCCTAGGAAGGGAAAGGTTAAATTGGTAACCCTGAAGGGAAGGAAATCTCCTTAAGGGTGAATGAAAGTTGTACGACTCCGAGTTTATTATTAAAGAATTGTTTCCAGAACAACAAAGTATTATTATGTTATGCACTCATCATGTCTACTGAAGAGAATACTAAGGAGTGGATGGTGGTCCCTGTAGTAGATGAATTTCCTGAAGTGTTTCCAGAAGACTTACCAGGTGTTCCGCCACATCGAGAAGTGGAGTTCAGAATTGATTTGATACCAAGAACTGAACCCATTTCTTTGCCAGCATATAGGATGTCACCGGTGGAATTGAAGGAACTTAAGGTGCAATTAGAAGAGTTACTTCAGAAAGGATTTGTAAGAGAAAGTACTTCACCTTGGGGAGCGCCGGTTCTATTTGTAAGGAAACAAGATGGAACCTTGAGATTGTGCGTCGATTATCGAAGGTTGAATTCGGTGACGATAAAGAACAAGTATCCGTTGCCAAGGATTGATGAATTGTTTGATCAGCTTGCTGGGGCACGGTATTTCTCAAAGATCGATTTAAGGTCGGGTTATCACCAGTTAAGGGTTCGAGAAGAAGATATTCCTAAAACAGCTTTTCGCACTCGTTATGGTCTTTATGAATTCGTTGTTATGCCGTTTGGATTAACGAATGCACCTGTTGCATTCATGGATCTCATGAACCGTTTGTTTCGACCCTATTTGGATAAGTTTGTGATTGTGTTCATCGACGACATTCTTGTGTATTCTCAGACACGAGAGGAACATGAAACTCATTTGCGGATAGTTCTACAAACTTTATTAGATAACCAACTCTATGCAAAGAAGTCAAAGTGTGCTTTTTGGTTAAGTGAAGTGCGTTTTCTTGGGCATGTAATTTCTGGAGAAGGAGTTTCAGTTGACCCAAGTAAAATAGAAGCGGTGTTGAATTGGGAAAGACCTAACAATGTCTTTGAGATTCGAAGTTTTCTTGGGTTAGCTGGATATTATCGAAGGTTTGTAAAGGACTTCTCCAAGATTTCAACTCCACTGACTTGTTTGTTAAAAAAAAAAAGGGTAAAGTTTGCATGGAGTGAAGATTGTGAATCTGCATTCAAAGAACTTAAGACAAGGTTGACTACTGCTCCAATACTGGTGCTGCCAAATAATAAGGATCCATATGAAATATTCACAGATGCGTCGGGACAAGGATTGGGAGCCGTGCTAATGCAAAATGGAAAGGTAGTTGCTTATGCCTCGAGACAGCTGAAAACACATGAAAAGCATTATCCTACACATGATCTAGAGTTAGCTGCTATAGTTCATGCCCTGAAGATTTGGAGATGTTATTTGTACGGTAGTAAATTTTATGTGTATTCAGATCACAAAAGCCTCAAATACTTGTTTACTCAACGTGACTTGAACTTAAGGCAAAGGCGATGGATGGAGTATATAAAAGATTATGACTTTGAATTGTTGTATCATCCTGGAAAAGCCAATGTAGTGGCTGATGCGTTGAGCAGGAAAACGAGAAGTATGTTGTCAAGTTTAATGTTGGCTGAAAATGATATGTTTGAAACTATTGAAGCATATAACATAGAAGTTCTGCGTATAGGTGTTTTGACTAATCTTCAATTGGAGCCTCAGTTAGAATTGGAATTGATTGCAAAACAGAAGGACGATTCCGAAATTGAGTCATTGAAGCGAAAGGTAAAATCTGGAGAAGCCTCAAAAGAGTGGAAAGTTTATGAAGACGGTGGTCTAAGGTATAAAGAAAAATTGGTTGTGCCTAAAGATAAAAGAGTAAAGGAACAAGTACTGAAGGAAGCTCACAATACTCGATTTGCAATGCACCCAGGAAGTAACAAAATGTACAGAGATTTGAAGAGAAGGTATTGGTGGAAAGGGATTAAGAGAGATGTGGCTGATTATGTTAGTCAATGCTCAATTTGCCAACAAGTGAATATTGAACACCAAAAACCATCTGGTATGCTACAACAATTGGCTATTCCAGAATGGAAGTGGGAAAGCATTACAATGGACTTTATTACTGATCTACCGAGCTCAAATAAAGGGCACAATGGAGTTTGGGTGGTTGTGGACCGACTTACCAAGAGTGCTCATTTCTTGCCCGTGAAGATGAATTCACCTATCAACTACTTTGCTAAGCTCTATATTGAGTGGATTGTTCGATTGCATGGAATTCCTAAGACAATAGTTTCTAATCGAGACTCTCGATTTACTTCACGTCTTTGGGAAAAGCTACAGGGGGAATTGGGCACAGAACTTAACTTGAGCACGGCATACCATCCACAAACAGATGGACAATCGGAACGGGTCATCCAAATTTTGGAAGATATGTTGAGAGCTTGTATTTTGGATTTTGGAGGAAATTAGAGTGTATATCTTCCACTTGCTGAATTTGTCTACAATAATAGTTACCAGAGTAGTATTGGTATGGCACCTTATGAAGCTTTATATGGAAGATCTTGTCAATCACCAATCTGTTGGGTTGATGCAAAAGATCGAATAGTTTTGGGTCCCGAGATCATAAAGGAAACAACTGAGAAGGTTAAACTTATTCGTGATCGACTCAAGACTGCACAAAGTAGGCAGAAGTCTTATGCAGATAGGAGAAGAAGACCATTGGAATTTCATTACGGTGATTTTGTATTTTTAAAGGTAAGCCCTCGAAAAGGAATACATCGATTTGGAATGAAAGGAAAATTGGCACCTAGATATGTTGGTCCATTCAAGATAATTGAAAGAGTAGGGCAGGTTGCTTACAAACTGGAGCTGCCACCCCAACTTGGTCATATTCATAATGTATTTCATGTCTCCCAATTGAAGAAAAGTGCTCCAGAAATTCAGCATATTAAGCCATGGGTAGACTTACCGTTGGAGCCAGATGGAACATATATTGAAGGTCCAGTTTGTATTCTTGATCGGGAAATAAAGAAGCTTCGGAGTCGAAGTGTATCACTTGTCAAAGTAAGATGGCAACATCACGGAGTTGAAGAAGCTACATGGGAGTTAGAATCTGAAATGAAGCAAAAGTATCCCCACTTGTTCGAGTGACACTGAAAATTTCGAGGACGAAATTTATTTTAAGGGAGGTGGAATGTAAAACCCCAGAAATGTATATTAGTTTTGGAAAAAAAAAAAAAATTTATAAAATTTTGGAGAACACGTGTGGGTGAGATAGCCTGTTTTTTTGGGTGGTTTCGGTGCCTATTTCCAATAAGGGGCAGAGTGGAAGTCTGGGATTCTCTTTGGGTGTCAAAGAAGGCAAATTGCATAGAGAAATTTCTAGACATCCGATTTGCATTTCGTTTTCGCCTCTTTGATCACAACGTCGAGTATTACGATTGAAGGTGAGAATTTAAAGCTTATTTACAGATTCGAAAGTATATTTTGGTTGGGGATTTTATGTTAATAACTCTGAAAATTTATATTTGAAGAACTATTTGGTTGAATTGGGAGTTTTGGAAGTCTCAAGGTGGGTCGAACAGTATTGCTGAAGAAGATTGAGGTAAAAATTTTACTTGATTTGAAGTTTTGATTTCAATTTTTCATCGGTGGTTAGATGGCTTTCGATATAGGACTCCTGAATGGGTTTCAGGGAAAAGTTGATTAAACTGTGATTCATGGGATTAAATAAGGATTTGGTTATTTTGGGATATGCATGCACGGTACAGGTAGAAATTTGAGACAGGTTAGTCTGTTGGTGCATGTGAACTGTGTGTTAATATGTTTTTTTCTTCTTTAGAGTAGGTACTCTTGGCTTAAGCAAGATCAAAAGATAAAAAGTGAACAGTTTGTGGAACTAGTTAGTACCGGAAGCTTGGAGTATCAGGTAGGGGGGACTCACACCCTGGTTAGTGGTTTTCGGTATGTATTATGTATGTAAATATGGATGCCTGTAAGCTATGCATTGGTTTTTGGTTGTGGTTAGAACTGCATGTTAGGAAAAAGGAGTTTGGTTTTTCTAGCATGTGATGGATGTTATTATAAATTGTAATGACAACCTGAGAGTGAAGGGAGCTGTGTGACTACCCTGGGCTTCGATCCCCTAAACCTCCGGAGGGTCCTATACAACGGACTAGTACCATTAACCGTAAGGGGACGGTACTGATGTCTATGTGGTATAGATGGTAAGTGGACACTCTCACTACCCTACCTTGTGTTAATATTACTTGAGAATTTATTTAGGTGGTAGTTGGCCGCGTGTTCGGTTGTCAGAACAAAAAGAATTTAGGGATCCCACTATAGTTATGTGTATGAGCATGAAATAAATTTTAACTCAAGCCAAAAGATTTTGTTGTGCAAATTATTTCCGTTCTATGTAGAACAACAGTATACTTATTTTCAAACCTAGCTAGGGTGCCTCCCGAGGGGGTGCAAATGATTATATGTGATGCTCACCCCTACAATTTCAGGTGTTGTGCGAGGAACAATGGAAGAGTTGGACTAAGGTGTGCGGGTTGTAGCTTGTCAACTTAAAAGCTTCGAATCAGAAAATCAGCTTTTGAAATGTAAATATTGATTTTTCTGGTTTCAGTGAAAAACTGTTGGTGTATATCCTCTTTGCTTCTGTATGTTTGTAAACCTATCACTCCTTTGGCTTTTGTAAACTAAACTTTTGGGATTTTGGTTGTAAAAAGTGGCTGTTGAAATGGGTGGAACTTTATGGTTTTCACTTAAAACTCTGATATCTATTTGTTATAAAAAAAAAATTTAGCCTTGCGTATTTTAAAAATGCATGGGAATTATCATGTTCTAAAACATTGGAGCATATAAATCTCATTTGTTTTTAAGATTCGCGGCGCTGTTGCGATACATTTTGGGTCGTGACAAGGTATATGAGCTCTCATCACATCACATCACATCACATCATTTCATTCTCGTTATAACTAGTAAATGAACTTACCTGACACTTACCTGTGCGTCCGCAGCACCATTATAATCATATGCAATCACTAATGCGTAATTAAAATAAAAAGATACTTTGCATGGCATTTCAAAACGTATAATCATTTTAAGTTCATTTTATGGGAAAAATAACAGTATATAGGTATATACGAAAAACAACTGCCCACTCAAAGATAAGTAGCCAGATCGTAGCCCCCAAGTCTAGCTTGGCTACGCTCGTTCTCTGAATAGGTCTCACCTATAAGAGAAGTAATTGAAATAACGTTATTTTTAAGCACATAATCAAAACCTACGAAATAACTTCTCATACATTGCTCAATTTTGGTATTTGAATATACAAACGTGATTTACACAACGTCACGAACACGCACATATTTTTAGAGTAATTTTTACGGCCTCTACGCGCTGCCACGCACCGGCAACAGCACGGACCTACGCGCCCCCACACGCGGTCATGTGACAGGCACACTGACGGCGTCAGTTAACGCCGTCAGGTATATTCCAGGAATATTCCGTCAACTTCTAACTGAAACCCGTTAAATCTAACTGACGGCGTCGGAATATTCCGTCAGACTTGACGGAATATTTCGTCGTCTTCAACCTTGAACTCTCCGGCGACCATCGTCGGCGCAGGAAACTAGGAATTTTTCAAACTGTGATATCTCCGTTGATTTTCATCCATTTTTCACGTAATTTATACCAAAACAAAGCCCTCAACTTGTAGAATAAAACCATACCTGTTTTAGGACCTTAAAACCATGGAACCTTGCCGAAGAAATTTCAAGAAAACGGGCCAATCGTCGATCTTACGATTTCGACGTCCAAATTTGTCCAATAAAGTAATTTGAGCCTCTACAGGACCTAACAAAGCTCCATGTGAGCTTAGAATTCCAAAAAACACAACGTTTAACAATTACATGAACAGTACATAACTCGAGGGTTATGGTTTCTACGTGAAAACAAGGGATTCCTTACCTGAAATTGGCACCAAATGATTCCTATGGACGAGATGAACACAATGGGACCAAGTACGAGCTCGATCTGCTGAGTTTGAAGGGTCTTAGGGGTTGTCCGTACGAAATGAAGGAAAAAGGGAGATAGTTCGAAAGTTAGAGAGAGAGAGTAACTGAGAGAGAAAGAGTGAGTATGGGTGTGTGGTCCAAATCCAACAACCCAATCACAACACACTATTTCTTTAGTTCCCATTGGTCCCAATAATTTAGGATAATAAATAATTGGACCAAAACCTTAGTGAAAAATACAAACGTACACCCCACGCTCAAGGGCAATTATGTCAATTCACATTAACAATATGAAAAATCTGGGACGGGTTAGGAGAGAGAATAAGAAGCGAGAGAATCCTCCTTCCTATCGAACGCGTGGTCACAAGCTTTGGAAATTGTGTTAAAAGATGCATGAGTGGTCAAAACATGATTCTTTTTGGATTTTCTTTGTAAGGATCTTATAGATTAGTTCATTTTATCCGTTCATCAGTCATCATGCGGCAAAAATTATTTGAATTTTTTTATATAAAATTGAACTCAAAGAGTATTTAATGAAAGCTAGCTGCACAATGTGTGATAAATGACTAAGATGACTTTATTTCTAAAATCTTTTCTTTACAAAGAATATCCTAAAATGATCCTTATCTCATTTTGAAAGCTTACAGAGTAAGCAAAGATGGTACAGAAGCGACACGTGTATGGCACGTATCACAAAAACCCGATGACCGACTGAAAAAGATCCCCATCTGCAGAGAAAGCGTCGAAAAAATTCCCAAACCCAAAAAGGCCAGATGAAGTCTGAATCTTACCTCTCTGTATTAATTGCTCCCTTCTTCCTCCTCCTCCTCCTCGCATTACCTTCCACCACCGAATCAACCCGAATTGGCTGCGGCCACAGTTCCCAACACCGCAAAATGGCCATAGTCGGCGGAATCCACGAATCCTTCGGCGCCCAGAACAGCGCCGAAGTTGAAGGCCTCGCTCGCTTCGCCGTCCAAGAACACAATAACAAGGAGGTACTTAGTTTGCCCTCCTGACCTTTTCCTTTACCTAATTATGCAACAATTTCGATTAATTAATTAATTTATTTATTATGGTTTAGAATGCCCTGCTCGAATTTGTGAGGGTTGTGAAGGCGAAAGAGCAGGTGGTCGCCGGAACTCTGCACTATCTGACGATCGAGGCGACCGAGGCCGGCAAGAAGAAGCTGTATGAAGCGAAGGTGTGGGTGAAGCCTTGGATGGGCTTCAAAGAAGTGGCGGAGTTCAAGCAGGCTGATGAGGAGGAGACGCCATCCGTTACCCCTGCCGATCTTGGCGCCAAGCAAGGTGGGCACCCTCGTGGGTGGCAATCTGTGCCGCCGCATGACCCGCAGGTGCAGGATGCGGCTAACCACGCTGTTAAGTCCCTCCAGCAGAAGTCTAATTCCTTGTTGCCTTATGAGCTTCAAGAAGTTGTTCACGCTAAGGCTGAGGTTTGTGCCCTTTCATTTTCCTTCTTTTGATTTTCCACTTTGTAGTATTGGGGGTTAGTATTCGTTTGTGTTGAATTGGGTATTCATATTCATTTGAATAAATTTTTGAGAACCTAGAGCTAACGGAAGATTTGGCGCAAAATTGAGGGCAGTGGCATCCTAGGATTCATATGGTGATGGTTGTTGTTGTTGTTGGGTATTGTGGATAGTTTTTTGTTATGTTGAATCGTATGCTAAAATTATCGAAAGGGATTTGGAGAATTGAGTATTTGGGGGTTTGTTTGTGCTGAATTGAGTATGAGACACATTGTTCCCTGCAAACAACAGACCTGGATGCCGTGTTCGAGTAACTAGGAAGATTTAAAAAAAAATGAGACACATTGTTCCCTGCAAAGCAAGGGTAGGGTAGGCTGCAAAAAAAACCTATCATTCAAACTCGCGAAGCAAGGAGCCTTGTTGGTTTGTGGTAGCCCCTTTTTTTAGTGTTCTCTTGTCAATTTTGCATTCAAGTTCAAATTGTTTTTGTATAATGAAGTACACATGTCGATTTGTTCGTTCTTTTCTGTTTTAAGGTCTTTTTAGACATCATTGTTGAGATCAACGGATTAATATCATGATTTGTGTATCATTAAACTGTGGGGAGCAGGTGATAGAAGAGCATGCAAAGTTTAACATGCTTCTGAAGTTGAAAAGGGGAAGCAAAGAAGAGAAGTTTAAAGCCGAAGTGCATAAGAACATGGAAGGCACCTTCAGTCTGAATCACATGGAGGCAGATCACTCCTAAACAAGTAAATAGTTTGTGGTATTGAAATCTTCTGGAACTAACCCCAAGTGCGTATGCGTGCTTTGCTTGCTTTTAGTACATCTCGTATGTCTTGATACCGAGGACTAAGGTGTAGTTGTGTGTCTAAATAATGTGTGTGTTTAAAAATGCTAATACTTTTGATGTTCTTAAGCTTTGTTCTGATGTTGCTTTCACTCCAACTCTACACTGGACATGTGCTAGGATTCTTAACGTCTTTAATATATCAATTGACTTATATGCAGACTATCTTTTATGCTCCGATAAATGTTCTTGTCTGGTATATATGAAACCATCTCTCTTTGACAATGCACTAAGCTAACTATGCAAGTTGATGATTTATTTATTTTCTTCATGAAATGATGCTTCATCCCGCGTCCTGCCTGTTTATCGATCATTTTGCAATTCTCAGTTGCTAAAATGATCAATTTTTAGTATTTGATCGGTAGGTTATTCGATCAGTTTCAACAACTGGGAATTGTGAATTGACCATTTAAGTGAATTTATCTTATGTTCAAAGCTTTATGGATACCCCAAATCTGACGAGTTTAAACTCGTCGCTCGCCCGACAACTGAAATCCATCGCAAATCGGCAGAAGATTGAGACGAAGATCACTGAGATATTATGATTCTCTTAAAAAATGAAGATGAGCTCGAGCTCGAGAGGAAGGGTGAGAACAAGCGTGTCACTATTGGGGGCTTCCAACAGACACTGTTTCTTGTAGAGTTGTGAGATTGCCTTAGATTCAACCGCTTAAAATGATTGAGCACTCAACGAGACGTTGGTTCGATTAGATTCTTTTTATGTCTTGGCATTAACTACATTTTTTATGTCTTGGCATTAACTACATTTCGTGCAATGTAGCTCGCCTCCGTGCTTTGCGGCACTCATATGTGGTTCATCTGTTTGCTGCCCTCTTGGATAACGTGGTCTTTGCGAATATAAAAAGTAGGCCTGGGCATGGTTCGGTACGGTTCGGTACCGGAGTAGTACTGAAACTGAACATGTAGTAAAATTTTGGTACGGTTTGGTTCGGTCCAAGTGTAGGTTCGGTTTGATTTTTGGTTCGGTAAGGAATAAGACATATTTTTCAATTTTTGTAAAAAAAAACCTCAAATTAATTTTTTGTCCAAAACTGATTTGATACGATTCTGTACCGAACATAGAACCAAAACCGAACCGACTAAGTATCAAATCGAACCGATTTTGTACTGATACCGAATGAACTGAAAAAAAAACCGAACCGACCGGGTTCGGTACGGATTCGGTTTGGTTCTCGGTATTTTTTGCCCAGGCCTAATAAAAAGGCCCAAGGTTCTTTCAGTTTGATCGCCGACGTAGTGCGCACTCGGTCTAGGCGACGGAGCTTTGATTTCGGAGAGACGTCCTAACTCTCAAGCTTGGGGGAAGAGTCTTGAGTTCGATCCTACTGCTTGGAGTCTCGAGCGCGATCTTACTGCTCTTTAACATGCTTAATTTTTATCTGTAGCTCTAACACATGCGAAAATAACGTTTAATTTCTCAATGTAATTACAAGATTACTTGTTCGAGAATTGAAATTCTATTTTTAACACTAACGAATACGGTAGTACGCATTAACAAACATAAACTACATACAAAAAAGTGGAAATGGATCTTCGGATCCTTATGTGGGGATATTAACTCAGCCGTTCATTGTATATTGTGCGGTTAGTTTTTATTAATTACTATTTATGTTTTATTTTAAATAATAAAAGTCAAATAATTTATAACCATACGATACACAATGAACGACTGAAATGTAAATTTTTTTAAAATCTCCATATAAAGAATCCGAAGAAAATCCATTTTTCAAAAAAAGTCGTCTTCGAGACTTATAGATCAAGCCTTTCTCATAACAAAAAACAATAAACTAAGAAAAAGAAAACAAAACAATGCACTCAAACAAAGAAAAAGAAAAGAAAACAATGTACTAAAAAAAAAGAAAAACAAAACAAAACCTTACAGGGTAAGCAACGAATAGCAAAAATATTCGCCACGTGTCACGATACCAGAGGATAGACAGGGCGAAATTTCCGTGTCCAGCTCGTCGACGGAGTCTTTGTCCTTGAGAGGGGGTGTATTAATAGCCACAGAAGTCTTCTTCTTCTGCAGACAAAAATCAAATCCAATTCCGAAATACATACAGAGCTCGCCGCAGAATCAAACATGGCCGCAGTTGGTGCAGTCCACGATAACCAAGGTGTCGCAAACAGCGTCGAGACAGAGAGCCTCGCTCGCTACGCCGTCGATGAACACAACAAGAAGGAGGTACGTTCCATTTCCGTACCCTTTTTGCTTCTGATTAAAATTGTGGATGGATTTTATTGATCAGTCCTGTTTGGGATGTCGTAGAAGCACTTTCTAGGGAAGTACTTGCCGGATGCTTCTTTATGAAGTGCTTCTAAGTGCTTTTTCAGGGAGGGGAAGCGTTTGAATTTTGGGTTGTGCTATCCACACACCAATTTTTACTTTTCACACCCCATTCAATTTTCGGTCTTCCAATCGAATGAATTGAAAAAGATTAATGACCTGGAAATTAACGGGGAATAGCACTCTCCTGGATTTTTTTTATGAAAATTTCAATGGTTTTGTAATGAAAAAACTTTTGACATAAGTGCTTATGATCAGAAGTGCTTCCTTGAAAAGATCCTAACTAAGAAATGGATTGATTAATTGAACAGCTACCGTGTCATAGAAGCAGTTTCTTCATGAAGTGCTTGGATTTTTAAAGAAGTTTACGACTTTCTAATGAAAGAACTTTTGATACAAGTGCTTATGAGCAGACGTGCTTCCTAGAAAAGAGTCCTAATTTATAAATTGATTGATCAATTATTGTGCAGAATACTCTGCTTGAGTTTGTAGGGGTATTGGATGATAAGGTACAAGTGGTTTCGGGCACTATGCATTATCTGAAAATCGAGGTGACCGATGGCGGAAAGAAGAAGGTTTATGAAGCCAAGGTGTGGGTAAAGCCATGGGAGAACTTCAAGCAAGTGCAGGAGTTCAAGCTCGTTTCTGACTCCTAGTTTGTTCGTCTCCAAGGTGTCTGCCATTTCATTGTTTTTAAGCTATATAATTACAAGTTTGCTGTTTACTTAGTTTTGGAGAATTGGGTATTTGAATTGGATTAGTTTTTGGTTGTTGTGATCTGTCTTTTACTTGTTGGGGTCGATATCGATAGAAGCATATAAGGTAGTCGATTTGGCTTCATGCTGTTAATGCCAAGTTCTTTATTCAACTTTGTTATAAGTGATATTTTAGAACATTGGTGGAATAATAACTTTGTTATAAGAGATATTAGCCTTACCGTTATTTTCTTTTCATCTTTGCAAATACATTTCGTCTAAAAAACTGTCAAATCCTAGCTCTCCAAGAATATCATTCGGTTGGTCGATACAGTCACGTGATCTCTGCTTGTTTATTGCTCTTTTGATCTTTGCTGACTGTTGTTAAATATAACAGAGTAGATAGAATCATTGAAGTTTTATTCTCGAAGGCAAACTAACTATTTTTTTTTTCTTTCAAAAGAGGATGTTAAAGGCATCAACCAGGTGACGTTAGTTTATGAACTCGTATTGCTAATGTCTAGGTGCAGCTTTTAGCTCCTTGGGATCCTTTTCTTCTTTGGGGTGCAACCTTGAATATACTCCTTTTCTCCTTCTTTTTCGAGACTCCTGTCTTGAGTGGTTCCTAGCTATTACATTTCCAAATTTGTTTTAGCCTCCTCGGAGTAGTGGCCATTTCATGTATTCTTCTTAATTCATAGTTGTGAAGGTCTGGAAGTGACTGTTTATCTTCTTGAAGGAAGGATAAGAAAAGGTCAGTAAAGTAACTAAACTATTAAAAACTTAGGGGTTGAGATGTCATATTTGTAGCCTTACAGATGATCGAAGTCCCATTTCAAAACCTTCCAAGAAGAGAGGATCGAAGTCCCATTTCAAAACCTTGAAACCAATTGGAACCCTAGTGTTTGATCGGTTCAGAGGCTTAAACCCCATATTTTTGTTCTTAAATTTGCATTTCAATTTTTGTGTCATGCACATAAGCGTCCTAGTAATTCAATGAACTTTTGTTTTGTTTATTACAGCCCTTTTTTTATGTTTTCAGATATTTGAGTCTATTTGTACATTCAACGCAATAGATTCGCTCAAATGCGGTGCTATATATGTTTAAACATTTGCAAGACGGTTGATTCCAACTTTTGCTTATTTCTACGTGTTTACATTGTGAAAGCAGGGGATAGACGAGAAAGCAAAGTTCAACATGCTTCTAAAGGTGCAACAAGGGAGGCAAGGAAGAGAAGTTTAAAGCCGAAGTGTGCGTAAGAAATAAGAATAATGAAGTTACCTTGAATTTGTGGCATGGCAAATTGTGGTGTATATACATGCTTTGGTTGCTATTAAGTGTTTCTTTTGTGTCCTAATCAATAACAAAACTGGTCACTAGTGCTGTTGTGTACTCGTTCTCCAATTTGTATCTATATTATAAGGTTTTATAAGTCTATTGCCCATCCCTATTTTCTTCTTTTCTTTTCCTTCATTTTGCTATTTATTAATTTCAATCAGTGGTGCCAGTACTATGGTCTAGTGGTATTTTGCTTTCACTTGTAAGTGAGAGGTTTTAGGTTTGATTCTCGTCAAAGGCAAAGTTGAACCACATTACTACGAGTAACTCAGTGTAAGACTTAGTCCACTCCTCCATTCGCTTAGTGTAGATAATATCGCTTGTTAAAACAATATTCAGTAGGCATAGAGAGAATCAAATAAGTTGGCATAGAGAAATGAAAGAGAGATTTCAAGCAATGGGGAAATTTTCCCAAAAACAAAACAATATTTAGTAACAAAGCATGCTTCGAGGTGGATAAACGCTTTCTTTCAGACTTTAGTCGTGAGGAGATGTTCAAATTAGCTTTGTTGATCAAATGAAGTAAGGCTCACCACCTATTTCTGTTTGTTGATCTTTTTTAATTCATCAAATCCGATGGCTAAAAACTAAAAAAGTGTGGGAGAAGTAAAAAATGTGTGGATATCACACCCCAGCAATCATGCATAAGGATCAACTGATCAAGTGACTTTCTGAATTGGTTAAAAAACCTCTCGTATTGGCATGCATCATTTAGTTCTAACCTCTCAATCGATCGGAAGGTTCTCGTCATTCCACACACACACACACACACAAACCCTAAGAGCACTTCCACCGGAGGTGGGATAGGTCGGCACACAGCAAAAAAAATGGCCCGGCACCTAAGGAAGTCTCTCCAGCCCAAAATTGACAGACCTTGGGACCGGCTCGTATGACGCCATGCTGACTTCAGGGATGGAAGGAGCCACAGAAGGAGAAGGCAAATGGCCTGAAAGTGATGGCCCGAGTTCGTCGAAAAATCTGAAAAAAATGCATCGACAACATGTTTGCATCAACACAAAGGTTTCCAACACAATTTATATGTTAGAAAATATAAGAATAGGATTGAGAACTTACCTAGGTGAAATGCAAGAGATTTCACTGAGATTGGACCTTGAACTCGTCGGAGTTGTCGTTTTCCTTTGTCGGAATCACACGCAGGGAATTAATCCCTCGAATTAACCACAAAAAATTGCAACACAACAGGATTTAAAGCTCAAGAACACAATACAGTGATAGAAACATCACCCGGGTTAGAGATTAAGAGCTCAAGCTCTCGGCTTCAATGGTAGGACCTCGCCCCATACGCCGATGCCGCATGCAAGGCCATGGTTGGGTTCCTTGAGCTCTAGGAATTACAAAAATAATATTTTGTGTTTGATTTGTTGAAGGTTTTGAAGAGGAAGGAGAAGGAGAGCTCACAGGAGAGAGAGAGAGAGAGAGAGAGAGAGAGAGAGAACCGGTTGGGGATGTAGAGGGAGAGTATAGAGGGTTCTAGCGGGAACCATGGAGGTTCCTGACTTATCTTTTTTTTTTTTTTTTTATAAATAAAATTATTATTTTTATTCTTTTATAATAAATAATAATAATATTTTAATAAAATTGATTAGGTTATTTTTTTGTTAAGGGTGAAGATGATTTGGCCTATTATTGTTTATTAGAGTTTATTACTGTTCACTGAGTAGATAAATGGGCTAGATGATAGATACTGACACATTTTTTTAAGAGTGGAATTGTTCTAAGAGAAAAAGGGATGAACAAAAAAACCGTAGGAACGGATACACACGCAACCCTACCCAGTAACCTTTGGCGGGTGCCGGTACGCGTAACGTCTTCTAAATGTTTTCAATTTCGACTCCGAGCAAGAAATTTCTCTGAGTTTCGAATGCAGCACAAATATATCTAATATTTGTATGGCTAGCTTTCAGAATCCAAAATCCATACTTCTAAACCCTTCCAAGTTTCATCCAGAAACCTTTCAAGAAACATATAGATTTGCAAATAATAAATACAAATAATATTTGAGGCACCAGTGTTATGAACCATGGAAGAATCAGACACGTTATGTTATTGGCACGGCAGAAACACATCGCTGCCGATTCTTCACCACCATTGAAATTATGCAAACTATTAGCAACGCGTATGCATCTCGTTGCGGAACTTCTTAAAAGAGCAAGGGAAGGAAAGGAAAAGAGAATCCAATTCACTGGTCAGAAAATTAATTGAAAGGGCTAACAGAACTATTACCTTCCACGCGATAACGACGAGCAAGCTACTACTTGTCCTGAAAATCTATAACAAACACAGTAAATTAAAAAGGCAAACCGCTCATAGGGCAATCCACCGCTATTCAAGGGTGCCATATTCTTCATACACTGCTAAGAGTCAATTTGCAGAGGCTATCCTCTCTGCCATCGTCACGGAAATGCTACCTCTGGAAATGGATGTTAGGAAATGCTACGATACTAACATTGGACAGGAAGAGAAAGTCGGACTCTTCGTTGGGACAAAGTGCACAGGCCATTTCATCTCCATTTAGGTCGCTATTCCAGCTTTTGTATACTTTTATTTAGTTTTCCTTCAAGAGCCTTCCACTCATCTTGATCCCGCTACCCTACTTTGGGACAATACGCCATCGAGTGGAATTTAGCCCTCTTCGTCATAATCTTCCTCATCCTCGTCTAGCCTTCTGCTGAGATTTGCAAGTTGAAGAGGATCAATGGCCATTCCATCCACATCAGAGAGAGACCACCCGGGATATTCTTCGTGTTTAGGCTCGGAGATAGGTCCAGCTGATGAGGCTTGAGCTGCTGTTGGGGCAGCTTGGGATGCCGTTGCGGCAGCTGGGGCTGCTGTTGGGGCAGCTTGGGATGCCATTGGAGCAGCTTGGGCTGCTGTTGCGGCAGCTTGGGCTGCTGTTGCGGCAGCTTTTGTGTCCTCATTATCATTAACATCGGCATTCAGATCAAAGTTTCTAACTGCTGGATCAGATTCATCAGGGGCAATGGCATTTTCTTTCAATATATCCTTTGACTCGGAAACATCATCCACCACCATTCCAGGGTTTGGATTAGGTTCAGTGACCTGCCGAAGAGATGTGCAAGGATCAGATTCAGTCTCATGGTGCGAAGTGTCTCTTTCAGTGGTCCGACCACGTCCACGGCCTCGACCCCGACCCCGACCTCTTCCTCTGCCGCTGCTGCTGCTATTTTTTATCTCAAGCTGCAGAGAAAAAGTAAAACAAAGTTTTCAACATCAGTGAAACTCTGCATATTGCATTTAGTTAACAGCTAATTCAGCCCGAGCACAAACAAAACCAACTCAGATCCTCTATTCAAACTTGTATATATAAATTCACAAAAATATTTACGTCCTCAACCTGGACATCCTAAAGAAACCAAAAGAGACATCACTCAGATTAAAGAGTTCCCGTGAAAAAGAATAGAATGAAGACAAAACATCACAGAGATCTCAATATAATGAGTATGGAAGTTGGTTTTATGTTTTTTCTTTTGGTAAAAGGAAATTGGTTTTATGTTAAGAACAAAAGATAATGATTAATTGTAGGGTTCCATTAGAGTTACCATCTTGCTCCTCTTCAATTCTTCATCACTGTCAATGCCTTCATCACCTGGTGGTTTTCTGCAGAAAAATATATCAGCAAGTAGATTCAAATGGCAATCTCATGGATTAATGATATTGTGAAATAACAAGAATAGATCATCTAATATACCTTCTTTTTGAAAGGGTTCGGTCATCGGCAGCAGCATCAGAATGACCATGAGTATAGTCAGGAACTCTGCTGACAATGTCCCTCAGAAAATCAAACACATTATAGCTCTGTACACAGTGCTTTCTGCAAACAGGATAGAGAAATAAGATTTGGCTCATGTAACTGGGAGCTACAGGGCACTTTATATTCAACTCTGGTGCAAAATTTTCTTTAAAAGATAATGCAGTAAAAACAAATTTGAGTGAATATTACAACTAGATAATCTTAATTTAGTTTCAGAAAGATTCTTCAGGTGCCAGAAAATTTGAACAGCATAATCTTAAACATATTTATTCAGGTACTAGAAAATATAAGCATATCTCTCCTTAGCCAATTAGATCATTCTTCAGCATGAGCTCTGCAATAAAGTTCAGTATACTAACTGCATGTTACTATTGATGTGGATTTCTCTAATAATGTTGTACATATCCTGTAAAAAATAATTGTATCTAGGAACTACGGCTTACTTGATCATCGTAGAATTATTGCTTTGATATGTCCAAAAATTAATACTTGTTCTGATATTCAAAGCAGGAAACCTAAATTTTGTACATGACCTTGTTCTAATATTCCTCTATCATTCTGCTGCACTGCAAAAGGTTAAATTGGGTGATTCTGGCTCTTTTGTTTTTGTCTGCTCATTGAGAATTTTTTTTTTTTAAACCTATCTTTAGGATTTTCAAAGCTGAGAAGGTTGTTAATTGTGGAATAGAGAGTGCACTTCTAAAATTCATTGTGGGAATAAGGTTCTAAAGACTTTAAAAATAGAGCATTTCTCTCTAATTGTGCAAATTGGGAAACTGCAGTTTCTGGTTCAAATTTTTACTGTACAATTGGAGTAATCATTTCACTGCTGTTGTAGTACTTTACTATAAATTTATTTTGTATAGATCCCTTAAAACTAAGTAAGTAAACAGATAAACATTGTTCAATCTTTGACTTACAGATGCACTGCATTCATGGTTTTAGCTCCTCTTTGGAGGGTTATCTCATAGGTACGGTCACAAAGGTCTTGCAAAAATAGCTCCAACGCTTTAGCTGCATAATATGCAAGATGAGTAGTATAAGCAATCCAAAAAGCGAATAAAATAACCTGGTGGGATGGTATTTTAGTATTCCAGAAGTTAGAAGTACTCACACACTAAAACAGGCACTGCTAATGCTATCTTACCAACATCTTCATCAGCTTGCATAATCTTTTTAATTCGGGCCTGCCAAATTAAAATTGTGTTTTAGAATGGGGGTCAGATACATGTATAACTTCAGAGCTAAACTAGAGTTAATAAACTAAATATCATTCATCATTCTTCAAATAGGAAGCACAAGGCAAATAATTTAAAGAAAAACTAACGAAAAGGGCTTGAAAACTTTCCTTTTAACGAAGAGCCACTTTTAAAGGTATAGTGAATAGTGAATAGTTAAAGGTAAAAAAGCGATTTTTCGTTAAAGTAAACAGTACCGGGGGTGTTTTATTAAACCTCCCATAATTTAATTACTACTAAAGAAAAAAAAAGTTTGTCAACATACTTCACTAAAAGATAAGGGGCTCTCCAAAATTTATTGCATCCCCTATGTGGACACTCTAAGGGTAAATGACAAGTGCTACCAAAGAAATCCTATATAACATAATCCCACACTTGGTACACGAAACATCAAAGAAACTCGGGGTAATTTAAATGATATTTGCTACATGAAGGACTAATAACCAACAAGCAGAAGATTTGTCGCTAAAATTCAACAAAATGTTAATCTCTCTCTCTCTCTCTCTCTCTCTCTTTTGCCTCCATTAATTTAAACAGAGAAGGATGGTATTAAGCTAAAGAAAAGTCACGGAAAGGTAAACAACAATGGCAAAAAACATCGAGGCATAAACCATGATTCTTGACACAATCTCTTTCTCTGAAGTGAAACAAAGGTGCTATACAAAAAGTATAAAAGAGGAATCTGTTCTTTCATATTTCAGTCTTCACCCACAATTGACACATGCAAATACACGATTAATATTATATGGAAAGGTTAATCCCATCTTGGTCTCCACATAAGAGAACAATCAAATACTGAAACGACATGCAGCAGCACTTCATAAAGCACCAAACTGTATGTCACTCATTCAAATTTTCAATCATGAAGTTACCAATGCATAACAAAATCTGCATAAGAAAAAAATGTATCGTCCATTCCTTTTTTTTTATCCCCTTTAAGAAAGTTTCAAACATAAGATTCACAACTCTTGATCGCCTAGGCCAGTGCTTTACAGTTACAGAGCTACTCTTGAACCAGGTGTAGTATATGGATAACAAAGTAGTTGAGGAAGTGTAAGCTTCAGTTTTATTACAAAGACAAATAAAATCCTCTAGTTGTTTTACAATCTTCAAAAATAATCCAAACCCAAATCCAACTTCTCATT
The DNA here is from genome assembly GCA_963580275.1 of Crataegus laevigata. Lineage (NCBI taxonomy): Eukaryota > Viridiplantae > Streptophyta > Magnoliopsida > Rosales > Rosaceae > Crataegus > Crataegus laevigata. The sequence continues at coordinate 4,884,136 of OY756947.1, read as the reverse complement.
TGAAAGGAATATTTAATAAAACAAGACCAGATTTAGCCCTCAGGGGCCTCACAAGTCATCAACTAATCTTGACCAATTTGCAAAACCAAATCACCGCAAGAGCAAGGAAGCATGTATATCTCAACAAACAAATCCCCCATGATTCAAGTACCAATTTACAAACCCTAGGCAAAATCATCGATACGAAACAAATCCCAAGACCAAATCAGATACCCCCAAAACTACAAACCCATCACCCAATTCTCCCTAAAACCAGAGTCACATCAAAGAAAAGAACGATACGGCCTATAAAAACCCGACCCAGATATCAAACACCTCAAAAATCCCCAAAAAAAATTGAAACTTTAACCAAACAATTCAAATCACCTTAACATAATTCATTAATCCCGCCACTTAAACCCACGATTACCACAGCAAACCTACAACAATTCAAAACTTCTCTTCTTTTCCCCAATTTCCGAGCAACCAATCAAATTAAAAACTCGATCTGAGAAAAACATAAACCCTAGAACAAGGAGCTAAGAGAGAGAGAGAGAGAGAGAGAGAGAGAGAGAGAGAGAGAGAAAGAGGGGACTTACAGCAGGAAAACGGGTATCGAGCTTCTTCCTCATGGCGTCAGATTTGAAACATTAATTAAATCGAAAAGGCAAAACAACAAGGAAACCGAAAGAGAATCGAATTTTCAGAGCCGCAGAAGAAAGATTGCTGCTTTCATCATTGACATATAAAATCCTTCGCACCCCTCCCAGATCCGAAACGTTTTTATTTTTTCTTCTGAAATAAAATTAAAAAAAAAATATATATATATATATATATATATATATAATAATAATAATAAGAAAAATACAAACAGATTAAACTGGTTTTTTTGGTTCCAACGGAATATCCGACCGTACGAGTTGGAGGAACTAGAAACATAAACAGAGAAAGATGATAATATGAAGATCGGATAGACTCGCGGTGTTGGACTTCATGACATTGAAGCACCGCTCCACATGTCACGGTCTCAGTGGTTGGTATTGTCCAAAGTACAAGACTATGATTGTAATTGTCTATACAATCCTGACCGTTTGATCTTTTGATGGTGGGGATTGTGCCCCGTATGATTATAGTTTTAAGACCAAAAATCTTGTGAAAAATTATTTGACATAGTTGATGATTATTAGATTAACGGGTGTGATATCAACACTCTATTTTACTTTTTATATATTTTTTAAATTTTTGACTGTCAAATCGAATGAATTAAAGAAGATTAACAGATAAAAATTAACAAATGTGTGTGAGAAGTAATTTGAAATATATAAATAATACATCCATTATGAGTAATGGTAAAGAGATTCTAAAGTATCACTTGCTACTCGATGTTCATTCAACACTCCTTCACACAGCCCATCACTAATATCCACTCCGGACGTCCCGACCGTACCTCATGCTTATTCGATTTTGTCACGTGGCGGAACGCAGCGGTTGTTTGGCAGGAAAAAAACAATAGTCCTTCCCACACCCGATTACTATTCTCCACGCAGCACGTGCCAACCCTTCCTCCTTTCTCGTTCTCTCTGTGTCTCTCGGTCAGCCTACCTCCACCGCCCTCCTCACTGAGTCCTCAGTCACCCGCGCCCTCATATCCCCGTCGCATTCATAAACCTCCGTATCTGAACCCTCATCCACTGGCGAATCCTCGCTCTCATCCTTCAGCAGAGATATAATTCATAGATATAAGAGATGGATGCTAAAGCCAGGAACAAGGCGCTCTTTCGTGCGAAATTGAATGCCGTGAAGAAGGACAAGCGCACAGACTCTCCTCTCGTACGGTCAGTGCCCACGCCTTCTCTCTTCAATTTTTTTAGTGTGAGTGTATATATTGTTAGACCATGTCCTGCTGCTTAATGGTAGACCATGTCCGAGACCATGTCCTGCTGCTTAATGGTAGACCATGTTCGACTGCTTAATGGAAGAATAACTGGAACAATGATTTCGGCCTTAATGGAAGAATATCTGGAACAAAGCTTTCGGCTAAATGGAGGAATAGAATAATGGACGAATAGCTGGAATAGCAATATGCAAGGAATGCAATAGCTGGAACAATGCTTTTGATGTAATGGAAGCATAGAATAATACAAAGTATTGATAATGGTAAGTTAGGTAGAGTGGAGGTCTTTCCATTCTTTTAAAATCGTTTATGTTGTATTTTATGTAATCTGTAAAGTAATATAAATACATGTAGCCTTGATTGATAAGGTAAGCAATTGAAGTAAACATTGAGTATCCTTAACTCTCTAAATCTTTCATGGTATTAGAGCCCTAGCTGTCTAACGACACATATCTTCTATTTTTTTTTCTTCATATGGCTGATTCTAGCAACAGTGATGCGTTCATAACCCCAACCAACTCCATTCCCACCATGAATCCTTACTCATCCATGACCACAGTCGTCAACATTAAGCTAGATCGAACCAACTACCCCTTGTGGTTGGCTCAGATTCTCCCCATTCTTAAGATTCGTGATCTCATGAGTTATGTTGATGGATCTATTGTCTGTCCTCCCAAACAACTTCCTGGAAGTACAAACACCAATCTGGCGTACACTGTCTGGATGCAGCATGATCAAATGATTTTAGGTTGGATAAATGGCTCTCTCACGCCATCCGTCCTCTCGGTCGTGGCTAGCAAGAGGTCGTCGCATGCTACCTGGGAGGCTATCGAGCAACGGTATGCCTCTACGTCTCAAAATCGAATCCTGTTTCTGCGTAATGAGCTTTTGCAAACCAAGAAAGGTGATTTGTCCATTGCTGATTATTTAGACCGTATGAATGTTATTTCTGATACCCTTGCCCTAGCTGGAAAACCTGTTGATGATGATGAACTTGTCCAAATTATATTGAACAATCTGGGTCCTGCCTATGAGATGACAGTAAACACTGCTCAAGCACGTGATACTCCAATCACGTACCCTACTCTTGAGGCGCTCTTACTGACAATAGAACACAGAATGACGGAGCAAGCTACTCCTCTCATGGAGGCTGCCTCGGTGACTGCGTTTATGACTACCAGAGGTCGCGGTGGTCGATTTCGTGGAAATGGACGAGGAATGATTCCGTCCACACGTGGAGGTGTTTCTGGATACCAGCAAGGGTTTAATCCTCCAACAACAACTACAACAACAATTTCAACAACAATGCCAGGCCTAACTTTGCTTGTAATGGTGAAAAATTTACTGCTTCTGGTGAAAGGCTTACGTGCCAAATTTATGGTAAACAAGGACATCCTGCCCTAGATTGCTACCAGCGGATGAACTCTGCGTATGAAGGAAGAATTCCGGCCAAGAGGCTCACTGCCATGGCCACAACTCCAATCACACTGAACCGTCAAAATAATGGGCAGTGGCTCTTGGATACTGGTGCAAATGCACATGTCACTCCTGACATTCAAAACCTGACTAATCCCACGCAGTATCAGGGTAATGAAAATGTTGGGGGTGTAGGTAAGGATTCTGGAATTTCTATATCTCATCATGGTTTAAATACAATAAGAACTAAATCTTGCTCATTTGATTTACATCATATCCTAAGATGCCCAACTGCTTCCACAAACATAATTTCTGCGCACAGATTCACATTAGACAACCGCTGTTATATACTTATCTTTCCCTATTTCTTTCTTGTCAAGGACCTCAAGACACGGAAGACGCTTTTCCAAGGGAGATGTGAGAATGGTTTATATCCATTTCCTGGTGGCGGTGGACAGTTCAATTACCCTATTTCAGTGTGTTTAGGTACTTGAGTTTCAGCACTTAAATGGCATTCACTCCTTGGTCATCCATCTTCTTCAGTTGTCAAATTTTTAATTTCAAATAAGAAAGTACCGATCATTGGTGCTTCACATGCAACGTTTTGTCAGTCATGTCCACTGGGAAAGAGTACGAAATTACCATTTAGTAACTCGAATTCAGTTTCTCAATTTCCTTTGCAACTTTTGCATTCAGATGTTTGGTGTTTTCCAGTTAATTCAATTGAAGGCTTTCGCTATTACGTTCTGTTTGTGGATGATTATTCGAAATACTCTTGAATTTTTCCAATGAAAAACAAGTCTGAAGTATTTGAAATATTTGTCAAATTCAAGGCACAAGTTGAAAATATGTTTAAAACTTCGATCAAAATTCTTCAATGTGATGAAGGAGGTGAGTATAAAAGTCATGTTTTCCAAAACTACCTTCAAACTCATGGTATTTCTCAACGATTTTCGTGTCCCAAACACCCTGAACAAAATGGTACTGCAGAAAGAAAACATCGTCACATTGTTGAGACTAGCATTGTCATGCTTTCTCATGCTAATATTCCAAATAGATACTGGGTTGATGCATGCTTAACTGCAACCTACTTAATTAATAGGATGCCCAGTCGTGTTTTGTTTTATAAGTCCCCATATGAAAAGTTGTTTGATAAGGTTCCGAAATATGAGACACTAAGAGTATTTGGATGCAAATGTTTTCCGTGGTTAGTGCCTTATGCAAAACATAAACTTCAACCAAAATCTACACCCTGTGTGTTTTTAGGTTACTCACTGAATCATTAAGGGTATAAATGTTTGAATTTGTCCACGAGACGAGTCTACTTGTATCTCCATGTTCTATTCGATGAGGACACTTTTCCATTTAAGGAACTCACATCTTTAGTGGAAAGCGTCGATACAACAGGTAGTACTACTTCTCCTGCTTTATTATTCACCTTTCCATTTTCCCCTCCAACTAATCATGCTAATCTGCTAACTCTCAGCCAATCCCAAGAGTCTCTCACCCAACCAACTTCAAACTCAACCACTCATTCTCCTTCCGATCACACTCATCACACAATCGACACCAACAAACCTGCTTCGCACAGTTTGCCCACAATTATGCCCTTAGAAAACCCTAGGCCTTCTTCTACTTTGAATGAGCAAGAGGCAGTTTTGTTTGTTGAAAATACCAGTGGTCCTTCCTCCCACCAACCTTCTGATCAACAACACAGAATGACTACTCGTTCTCATTCTGGCATTCAAAAACGTAACCCTAAATATGCACTTCTTGTTAAAACTGATATTTCTCAAGTTGAACCCACATGTTTCAGTCAAGCAGTCAAGCAACAGGAGTGGAGACATGCCATGGTTCAAGAATTCAATGCATTGCAACACTGTGGTACGTGGAAACTGGTTCTGTATCATCCACACATGAATTTGTTGCCAAATAAATGGGTGTTCAAGATTAAAAAACGAGCAGATGGCTCGGTTGAAAGGAATAAGGCGAGGCTCGTTGCAAATGGCTTTCATCAGAAGCCTGGAATTGATTATACTGAAACCTTTAGCCCCGTGGTGAAGCACAACACTATTCGAGTGATTCTTAGCATTGTTGTTTCAAAAAATTGGCACATTAGACAACTGGATGTACAAAATGCATTTCTGCATGGTTTCTTGAATGAAGAAGTTTATATGCGCCAACCTGCTGGCTTTGTCAATAAGCAGAACCCCAATCATGTTTGCAAATTGCAACGAAGCATATACGGGTTAAAACAAGCCCATCGGGCTTGGTTTCATCGGTTCTCAAAATTCTTAATTCACTTAGGGTTTGAAGCCTCTACTTGTAATTATAGCCTATTTGTATATAATCACAACGGTATATACTTAATTCTTTTGATATATGTGGATGATATCTTATTGACAGGAAATAGTACAACACAAATGACTCGCCTAATCAAGCAGTTGGGAACGTTGTTTTCAATGAAGGACTTAGGTTCTCTTCATTATTTCTTGGGGATTGAAGTCAAATATGTTGGTGAGCAGATGCATTTAAATCAAGCAAAGTATGCCTTGGACTTATTGCATCGCACGAAGTTCTTGGATGCCAAACCTATTTCCACTCCAGTTTCGTGTGGTCAGAAGTTGAGTGCTTTTGATGGTGAACCGCATGACAATCCAAAAATGTACAAAAGTGTTATAGGTGCCCTTCAATACCTCACGATTACGAGACCTGATCTGTCTTACTCAGTGAACCAGGTGTGTCAATTCATGCATTCTCTGAAAAATACCCATTGGATGGCAGTTAAAAGGATTCTTCGGTATGTGAAGGCCACTTACAACCATGGCCTTTTGTATAAACCTGGTCCTGCAACTCTCACGGCATATGCTGATGCCGATTATGCTAGGGATCCGGATGCAAGACATTCTACTGGTGGTTTTTGCATTTATTTGGGTTCAAATTTAGTTTCCTGGAGCTCTAAGAAGCAGAAAACGGTTTCTCGATCCAGTTCGGAAGCTGAATATAGGCAGCTGGCATACACAGCTGCTGAACTTTCCTGGCTTAGGTCTCTTTTCCGTGATCTTCATTTGTATCTTGACAGTTCGACAATTTGGTGTGATAATATTTCATCCATTGCCCTTGCTTCGAATCCTGTGTTTCATTCCAGAACAAAACATTTGGAGGTCGACTATCACTACATACGTGAGAAGGTGGTTCGTGGGGGAGTTACTAGTGAATTATATTTGCTCTCAAGATCAAACAGCTGATTTATTTACCAAAGGTCTGCCTTCTTCTCGGTTCAAAATTCTTGTTTCCAAGCTTCCTGTTGTCCCTCCGTCTGTCAGCTTGCGGGGGGATGTTAGACCATGTCCTGCTGCTTAATGGTAGACGATGTTCGAGACCATGTCCTGCTGCTTAATGGTAGACTATGTCCAGCTGCTTAATGGAAGAATAGCTGGAACAATGATTTCGGCCTTAATGGAAGAATAGCTAGAACAAAGCTTTCGGCTAAATGGAGGAATAGAATAATGGATGAATAGCTGGAATAGCAATATGCAAGGAATGCAATAGCTGGAACAATGCTTTTGATGTAATGGAAGCATAGAATAATACAAAGTATTGATAATGGTAAGTTAGGTAGAGTGGAGGTCTTTCCATTCTTGTAAAATCGTTTCTGTTTTATTTTATGTAATCTGTAAAGTAATATAAATACATGTAGCCTTGATTGATAAGGTAAGCAATTGAAGTAAACCTTGAGTATCCCTAACTCTCTAAATCTTTCATATATATACAGTGGCAGAGCCAGGAATCTTACCACAAGGAGTCTTAGTATAAAATTCCAAATAAAAATTTAGAATGGAAAAACATATTGAAAATGAGAAGAGTCCACACTATTAGCCTGTAAGTCCTGTAAGTTCGTCTCATGTACAACTAGTGAACACGAACATGTGTGTGTGTGTGTGTGTGTGTGTGAGAGAGAGAGAGAGAGAGAGAGAGGAAAAAGTAAACATAGAAACAATATGAATCACCTTAAGGAAGGATTCAAAATCAATCTCGTCGCTGAAGTCAGACTCCAACCCGCTTAAGATACCCCTGATCTCCTCCTCATAATACATTTCTCTAAATGCCTTTAATTTCATCATTAAAGGTGGCAAATCTCCAGCCAAAACTTTACCATTCTGATTCTTCACTGAATTAAACTGAAAAACACAATAAGATTACAATTAACTCAAAGCCACATATTAAAGAAAAACTATCACATAACATCCAAAAATTCCAAACGATATCAAAATTCAGATCTCCTACACTTTAAACATCAACTGGCTAGGGAACAAATTATACATACTTTGGATTCTAGAATGCGAAGCTCAACTTGCGTGAACTGGCTTTGAAGCGATTGATCCATAATGTGAACACCCACATAACTTGACATCTCCACCAATTACCAAGTGGAGAAGAAAACGATTTCTCAGTTTTTGAAATCTTCCTCAGATTTCACTGCTGGAGAAAAATCTAGTGTGAATATATCAAGCAACAATTCATTAGTCTCCAAAATCAGAATCACATCAAATCCATTTAACGTACGCCTAAATCAATAAACACAAAGCAAGGCAGCCTAAATTGTGCTCTATAAAATCACCAACCTATCCTACTCTGTCAAATCCATCATGATGAATATGCCAAATTAAGGCATAAACTTAATCAATTGAATAACGATGAAAATTACAAATCGGAAATCTAAATCCGAATAAGAAATATATTATCTGCATTGCATCACCAAATCTAACAAAACAGTAAAACAAACAACATCAACATGCTAAAACATCCAGTGGAGTACAATTCTGCGTCTGTTCATCCTCTGACATGCTAACCATGAACAAAACAAAGAAAAGTAAGGATTTTGAATCAAACCCAATAAACAAAACGCAGAAGTGATCAAAACCCACAAGTCCAAGTACCAGTAATCAAACGCAGAAGTGCTGGATTTAATAAATAAATAAAAATGTTCAATTGCAGAACCCAGATTCGAATCCAAAGAACAGAATAGACGGACGGAGCGGAGGGAGCGGAGGGTCTGGTTTCCGGGAAGGGAGGGGCTAAACCTTCGCTATTGCTGTGTTTTCCGGCGAGGGGAGTGGCTTCGCCACTGCCTGCAAGCGAACTCTTTCTTCTTCTTTTAGACATTTTATTGACCACGTGGTGTGCAGCTCCAAGAGGTCGCACCAGCAGCTCCAAGGAACCTCTAAGGTTATTTCCATGGCTTCCAAGAGGTCGTGCGACCCCATTGACCCCATTGTGGCTCCGCCTCTGTATATATATGTATATATTGTCATTAGGGTATAGATTTTTCCTGGAGAATTTAAAAGTAGAGGCTATGGAGTTTCAATGTAATGTAATATCATTATTAAATTGGATTAAATTTTGTGTTTTAATTGCATTTTGTAGAACTTTTTCCGTAAGCAATGTGTATTGTGGTTGGTTCTATGATCACCATACTCTTGAATGCTTAATTAATGCATGTGGTTAAAAACTGTGTTCTCGGAATTTAATCGTGTCAAAAGCTTTTAGTTTATGAAGCACAAAGTACGAATTTGGTTTGGCAGTCCGTTTCTCCTCTGTACGAAACTTATGATTTGAAAGGAATCTTATGAGAACTGGTTTGGTTAGGAATATGATTTAGCTGAGAAAATACCGAGTAGGGAACAATCTAACTTATATTTTCTCAGAATGCATCTTGAACCAAAGAGATTTATCTTCACATTGTTTATTTCCACCTTCTCGTTATGTATATCATCGTTGCTGTACCTTTTATTTGAACTTTTTCCTTGTTACTGGTTCCGTTCTCGTGTTAGCATACACAAATTGCTAAGCCAGAGTTCCTGACCGCTTCTTTCTGTCCTTTTTTGTGATACATGCAGGTACAATGAATCTGACCAGCCCGTGTGCAGGGTTTGTGACATTACTCTGAAATCTGAATCCCAATGGGATGCACATCCAGCATCTCGTAAACATCGTGAGGTGATCATTGTTAATATAGTGCTTCCCTATTTATAAAATTAAGAAACTAAGAGACCGAAACAAACATCTTGTATTGTAGAAAATCTGAAGTTGATACGAAGGATGCAAATTTGGAAAGGGGTGTGTGGATTTTTACTTCTCACACACCTTAATTTCCGGCCGTTGGATCGAATGAATTGAAGAAGATCAAGGGACAAAAATTAATAACGAGTGTGTGAGAAGTAAAAAGGGGTATGTCGATATCACACCTCATTTGGAAATAGTATGAAGGGGTTAATGCAGCATTTTACCAGCTTCTTGAAATATTATTAACTCATTTGATCTCAATCAATCACGTTTGTGATGTTGAAACATTAAAATACTGCTGAATTCAACCTGGCCATTTTAGCTTCTGAAATGTGGTTTAGTTATTTTTTTAAAAATTATTTTGTCTATCTTTTCCCTCATAAGCTTAGGGCCTATCCCATTTACTAATTGCAGGCAATAACAGATATTGTTCGGTTCCTACATCTTGGATATTCCATACATTAACTTACATTTAATCCATATTTGGCGGAAACGTGAAGCATTTCCTTCTTTCCACTTTCAAGGCTTGAAACTGTGATGGGCCCGGGAAGTAGGTGACATTACCGTTCAACTTACATTTAATCGTAGATTGGTTCCTTATTCCTTTTCTTTATATATATATGTCTTAATGAGTATTACTAACAGAGTGGTTATATTGCAAGGACTAAGTAATTTCAAAGCTACATCTGCTGCACTAAACCGAGTCAACAACGTAAAAGCTGAAGCCCGTCCGGAATTGCCAAAATGGAAGCCTGAACATTCTGTCGGGTTGCATATACCAGGACCTGAACGCTCTACAGAATTGCCTAGAGAGCAGTCGTCATCTGAGCTTCCTCCAGATTTTTTTGATAACCATGATGCAAAATAGCAAAATACAGATGAGAATATCAAACCTATTTGTTTTCCTATATGACTGTCACCACCTTCTCATTGTTTAATGTGATTGCCTAAGCGGTAAGGACAATATCAGTTTGAACAGAGACTTATTTATTTTTATTATTTTTACAATAATGTAGATTATTTAAAAACGATAATTAACTGAAAGCCTAAAACGTAGTTTTGGTCGTAAGCACAATATCAGAACAGAAAATCAGGGTAGATGATTTGATATTTGTGTTATTTTGGAATTAGTATTGAACTGTTGATCGTTTTCATTTTATGATACCTATTATTCTTTCTGATGTTACAATATCATCTTAGGGAGGGAAAAGTTGCAGACAAGAAATATTGAGCCTGCTAGAGACCGTACACAGACATCACCACAGATTGCTAGTTCAGAGGCCAAGCAAATAAGGGGAGCTCTTCCTGAAGGCTTCTTTGACAACAAAGACGCTGATTTATCTGTGCGAGGGATAAAGCCTGTTAAGCGAGATGTCAAGTAAGTGCACATTTTTCATCAACTCCTAGATTGTAAAGGTGCTATTTCTTGAAAATTCTCTTCTTGGGAATTCATTTTCGTCTGGCTCTTTCCAATAGTCGTCAGCAGTTTACACAAGTTCTGCCCATTTGAAGTTGGTCACTTCTCCAAGTTACTATCTGGTATTTTCTGAAGGACAGTGGTAATAGGTTATTTTGAACCTGAGAAAATTGGAACAGGCCTAGTTATAAATGAGCAATACATGAAGATATTGCCTTGAAGGTAGTACACATTAGAGATTCGGCACCTAATAGAGCTTATAGTAAAATACATTAGAAAAAAAAAAAAAAAATCCAGCACCACTTCACTTCCTACACAAAAAGGAAGCCATCCTTTGCTGGTGGTCAAAGTGTTGAATTCTGTTGTGATAGGAAGCCATAATTATTATGGTTAATGAAAAAACTAAGAATAGTTACCCTTGAATTCTCCAGTCAGTGGTTTCCACACATGGTTTTCCATGGACCCAATGATGGCTGTCCCTCCCTTGGGGTTTCCTGTGTTTTCTTGGCTTCTCTTTCTTTTTATAGTGCTCGTGGTTTATGCTGCCCAGCGTAGAAGAGTTTCGGAGGTTGGAAAAAAGGAGCCTAGTCGCGATGAGTCATCGAGTGATAATTACACGGATGAGAATTTTGCAGTGGATTGGAGAGCACAACATTTGTGAATGCTCTTGGGGTCTCCCCTACGATCTGTTCTTGACGTTTTGGAAACGTGACAACGTAACATGCCAAGTAATTGGTTTTGGAATCCTTATGATCTCTATAATTGCAAATTTGCAATGTGGTACGTATATGTACGATGGGGAGTAAGTGAATGTGAAAAGCTTTGTGCAAATATATATTGGGTAGTGCTAAACACACACCTATTTTTACTTCTCACACGTTTTTCAATTTTCGACCATAGAATCGGAAGAATTGAATATATGCATGGGCTAACAAGTTCAAACATTTCAATTCCCATAGATTGGATTGACAATTAGTAGAAAAGACTTTATCACAGAGGGTGAAATTGACGTGTATCATTCTTTTGGTTTTAAAGTTGAAGATTGATAAATTTAACTGTCGTAGGTATGGCAATGGATCGGTTTGGGTACGGAAATGTTATATCAATCCCCAAAATCACGAAAATTAATCATATTCATAACCGCAAATTAATTATTGAGTGTTATCCATAACCATACCCACCGGATAACAGATTCCCCATTGGTTAACGGTTATATCCATCTTCGTCAATACAAAAAAGACATTCGCCCAATTAACGCATTATAATTTAGTAAATATTAATTTTGTCATTATATATTTGATGTATAAAATGATTTAATTAATGGATCTTGTGGAACATAAAAATTAAAGTTAAACATTGATAATGTTGATTGATCTTTGATATCTCCCATAAGTACTATTGAATTCTCATAGATTTTGATTCATATCAAAACTTTTGAACTTTGCCACAAAATGCAACTCACACAATGCAATTTTTGTATTCTCAAGGTAAGATTTGGTGAATAATGAATATATACATACATATATATATATATATATATATATATGTATACACACACACATATATTATATAATACTTTAATATTTTATATTATTTGGTTCGGATTCGGTTACGAATATAGATTGGGGACTCTATAACTATATCCAAAACCATAACCGAATAATATTTACGGTTTTTCCCCATACCCAAAATATACCCAAATTTTCATACCCAAATTCAATCCATTCGGGCGGTTATCCACGGTTATCGGGTTTAACGGTTAGAATTTCCATCCCTAAACTGTCGGACATTATTGTCGTTCATGCTGTCCATTTCTGTTAATTTTATTGTTTTTATTTTTGTCAAAACCGTTAGTTTTATTGTTAAGGCTAGTTTGATATTGTTGTGCTTTGAAAAAAAAATATTTCTATTGTGCTATGAGAATAAGTGTGACATCCCACATCGCCCAGGGGAGTGATCCTTAAATGTATATTCTCATCCCTACCTAGCACGAGGCATTTTGGTAGTTCACTGGCTTCGGGTTTCATAGGAACTCCGAAGTTAAGCGAGAAGAGGGCTAGAGCAATCCCAGGATGGGTGACCTCCTGGGAAGTTGCTCGTGAGTTCCCAGAAACAAAACCCTGAGAGCGTGGTTGGGGCCCAAAGCGGACAATATCGTGCTACGGTGGTGGAGCAGGCCCGGGAAGTGGTCCGCCCCGGGCCGGGACGTGACGTTACACTTCTAATTTTAAGCATGACATTGCTGAGAAATGGTACAAACATTTACGCACAGTTTGTGATTGGTAGAAGAGGATTATGGAAAAGTATTTGAGTTATGAAGATTGTGACAAATTGGTATCAGAGCCAAACCCTGGCCGCGTGTGTGCCGACGAGGACGTCGGGCCCCTAAGGGAGGTGGATTGTGACATCCCACATCGCCTAGGGGAGTGATCCTTAAATGTATATTCCCATCCGTACCTAGCACGAGGCCTTTTGGGAGCTCACTGGCTTCGGGTTCCATAGGAACTTCGAAGTTAAGCGAGAAGAGGGCTAGAGCAATCCCAGGATGGGTGACCTCCTAGGAAGTTGCTCGTGAGTTCCCAGAAACAAAACCGTGAGGGCGTGGTCGGGGCCCAAAGCGGACAATATCGTGCTACGGTGGAAGTGGTCCGCCCCGGGCCGGAATGTGACAATAAGCATCATTAAAATAAAACAGTAAAATGTTTAGTAAACTATAGTTGTAAAAGTGCTTTTAGCAAAAAGAAGCCATGTTATAGTATTTGATAAATTAAAGGTCAAATTTGACTCTTTATACATTGGAAATAAAATAACTTGCACAACCACATTTGACGTCAAATATGACTTCATAACATTTAACTTTTAATATTATGAGTAGACTTTCAAAGTGACTCAAAGATGAATGCACATAACATTCTTGGTTTCCATGCACGCAATAATTACCTATGGAGTAGTATTTTTTCTCCTCCAACTCACATTCCCTTCCTCTCCTCTTCTCACAAATTGTTTTTTTGTCTTCTTTTGGCTTTTAAAAAATTAACACAAAATATTAACGTGACTTATTACCAATTTCAGTTTCCATGTTCAAATCCAGTCCAAGCTGCTTAAAAATTCGATGCACTGATTGCCACCCATGTAACACTTAGTATAGAAGGTTGTCACAGTCTTGATTAATTACTTGTTTTATGAAAAAACAGTCTGAACCCCAACTTTTTTAAATCCATGGTAGGATGGAACACCTCTTATGGCACACAGATTACAAAACTTAAATCCTATTTCATATTCTTCCATTTTCTTAGCAGCCTAATATTTATTATAATTTAATCACTTTCTTTAAGAAAATATAGAATTTATATATCAAACATTCGAATAGAGTCGTGATATTTCAAATTTTCAAAAACCAATAAAGGACACAGTATATCATTCGGAATTGGATGGCAAATAAGTTGATGTACATGCATCTTAATTCCATGTTTACAATGAATACTATTGATACGTTTTGGGAAATATATATACTATCTTTTTGGGATACTAACGTTAGTGACAACTAGTTTTCACTGTGTATGCATTAACCTCTAGATATGGAAATTACCTGCAAGTGTTTGGTTAAATTCTTGAACTTATCTGCATACAACTCACAGCCTTCAGAATTAAGACCTTGTCATATCTAATGTAATCAAAGCTGGATTTTCTATTTAATTTTTTTCCTGTAATAAGTTGCATGATTTGTGCCAAGCCAAACTAGGTAGAAGGAAAAACAAGTAACCTTCAAAGTTTAAACTCTTGATTGGAAATGTAAATGGTAATTATAATGAAAGGATAAATTAATAGTTTTCTTTAAAAAAAAGGGTAAATTAATAGTTCAATGCAATATATTTTTAACTGCCGTTGAACAATTTTTAAACTTGTCTCTGTTATTTATTTTCTTTTGTTTTTTTATCCTTGTTTAATAAATTATTTATCTTTTAGCATTTTTTTAACTAAGAGATTTAAATGTTTCATTGTAATAGATCAAGTTTATTTCTTTCAAGCCCAAAACTAGAGGAAGAGGGATTAATTTGTGACTATTTGATGATATAATACATTTGTTATGATCGAACTACTAAATACTTTATTTTTTTTATTTTTATTAACGGTATAATATTGATTCAAGAAAAATTACAATGCTTAACTAATACAGCATGAAAAAACAAATTGTATATCATAATCATACATTAAAGAGGAGGTTACTTTTTTCTTGACACCATTAGTTGTGTGCCATGTGAACAATTTTTAACTGAGCCCGTTTATTGATTAATGTAGTACACGTGGAAGACTGATGCTAGCATTTTCTCACTTAAAATTTTACACTTAACTAGATGGATGTACATGCAATTGAGTTAAAAAGGAACGTTTACCAATTTTCTATATAATATTAATAATTATTATTTTCAATGCATGGTTGTAACTTATTACTAAGTAGGGTTTTGGTTGTTCAAATCCAGTATAAAGCTTCTTAAAAAGTCGATATTGCCACCCGTATGAAAACTTATCAATATAGAAGGTTGACATGCACATCTGCATAAATAGCCGGAATTACATTGTACTTGCAATTTTTGTTTGAATGAGATAATTATGGGAGCAAAGTCTTGGCCATGAAGCCAAATCTCAGCAAAAGCTTAGTCACCACTTTAATCCTATGCTATTATAGTGCATATTACAATTACGATACGGGATTTCTTTCCAAACATGAACGATAAGCATTAACTCAAACCCTTAATAAAAAGGAGTTATGTCTTCAAATCTTTTCATCAAACCCAAAATTTCTTTTCTAGTTAGTTCAGGAGATGGCTGAAGAACATCAAAGCCCTTCTGAAGCCTCTAACATCTCAGGGGCCTCAGATGGCACTCCACCACCAAAAAAAGATAGCCCTCCTCCTCCCCTTCCAACTGACCTTCCTGACCAAAAATTGAAGATGAAAATGAAAGAAAAAATCATCATCGATGATTCTGATGATGAACAACCCCAACCCAAACTCAAAGGGCCATCCCCGGTAGCCGGATCATCCTCATCACTGACACCGAGTTCTCGTGCTGATCTGAAGCTTTCCAACAACGACCCTGGTCCTGCGTCAGGGTCGTCCAAGGAACTCGTTTTGTTCAACCCTCTGAACCAGGGTTCATCATTGAACCCAGGCGGATTAGGGTTATCGTCTCAACGCAACGAGCCAAGAAACGAGAACCCGCCTGGTGGTGATGAGAGAAAACCCCGAACTAGGTTTTTCACATGCAACTTTTGCAAGAGAGATTTCTCTACTTCCCAAGCATTGGGAGGTCATCAAAACGCTCACAAACAAGAGCGTGCCTTGGCCAAAAGGCGTCAAGGAGGAATAGGAATGGATAATCTCTTTGGACATCGTTATTATAGTCCATATTTAAGTATCACTCAACACCCTCTCTATGGATCTTATGGTAGATCTCTTGGGGTTAGGATGGACTCCATGATTCACAAGCCTTCATATCCATGGTCGGCCTCGACCTCCGGGTTCGGGCGCTTTGGCCATGGTATTGGTGCTGGGGGTTGGCCATCATCAAGGCCAGGTGGTCTCATGAATAACTTTCAATCCTCCATTGATAGGCTCAACCTTCATGGTCTTCATGCTAATACTACTCCCAGTGGAACATTAGGGCTTCCAGGAACCAGCAGTGCTTCAATGTTTGATCAGGAAATTGGTTCTTCTCGCAACTTTGGTGATTCAAACTTCGGAATCAACAAGCCAATCATTGCTGGTGATGTTCTCCGCCGTGAGCCTCTGGAACCCGATACAGATGCTTCTGGACTCGATTTGTCTCTTAAGCTTTAAATTAGTTGTTTGTTTGTTGTTGTTGTTAAATTTTATTTATGTAGAACATAGACACAGTGTTTGGTTTAAGTTCTATTAGTTGATAGTTTGTTTGAGTGCTTTTATCTGTATTTCCATCCACAGATCATTTGTACTTTAGAATATTGTTATGAAAGGTTATGTTTTTTTTCTTGTATTTTGATTGTATTCAGTGTTCTGTGGGTTTTATTTTGTTTCCAATTGATCACAAAACAGTGATGATTTGAATAGAACATGAGTCTGTGTATGCGTTTCGTTTGCACTCAAATTATCATGCGATTTATTGCAAAATTATTATGTTAGAATCAAAATTATCATAAACTTACTGATCTTTTAAATTTAATGTCCTGGAAATTATATATTCATTTGATCGTGAACGTTTATAGCTTTCAAAACTTCGATCTTGTGATTAAAGCTGATCGACTATTAATCAAAATTTCGATGACAAAAGATCATTCACTCTTTGTTTGAGGGGATTGCTTGTTTTTAGAACATTTTTTTAAAGATTTTTATGTAAATCTAGTCCTCATCCGGACGCTACATATAATGAAAAGTTTTATGAACTAAAGTGGACTAGCTAGTTCTTGTTTCTTTGACAAAATAATTAAGTGGTTTAATTATTTCATTTTCCTAAGAAGGTTAATGAACCCTAAACCCTAATATATATGAGAAATTTTCGAGTGTATATATGCGACGCATTGAATGGATGGTAAAATTAACAAACACGTGGAGTTCGGAGTGAAGTCAATCAAACAAACCTATGATTGACATGTTTGTTTGTGAACCTTTGATTCATTGCATCTTGCATATGAAATCATAAGTTCTTAGGTGCATATAGCTAGCTAGCACTTAGTTGTCATTCCTTTATCATTGTTTTTCCATGAAATATTATAACAATATGGTAACAATTACGTTATTGGGATTATCCTTAATCAGAACGAACAAAGTAAGTATATATTCATCGTCATATCCAACTTGGATGTCAATCAGGTCCAAACTGATAATGAAGAGGCCTTAAAAATATATGACAAAAAAAAGGAGGTTTTGAAAATAATTAGAATTATGCCTCAAGTCAACTATTATTTTGCAAATCTAAACTGAAATTCAGAATAGAAATGTAGGAAAGCCAGTATAGCTAGGATTCTGTATATTAAACAACCCCTGAGTTCACAAACTTATTTAGCCATCTTACATTGGTTTCTTCAGTTTTATTAGGATTGCCTTTCATCGTTACAGCATTTTTTTTTTCTTTTCATTCCTTTATTTTTTCAATGAAAAATAATACAACATTTTTAAAAGTAATTTTATAACGGAATAACGCACTTATAAGCGGAAGACGCAACCCATACGGATATGTGGGCTTGCCACAATTAATTGTTAAGTACAAATATATATTATTCTTGTATTTGTGTGAGCATCTATCTCAAAATGTTTCGAGCTCTCAATGTGTATGTACATCTCTCATTCCCTTATTTAATTCCACATTGTTGATAGAATTGCAAACTTGTTTGTTTTGTTATTTGTGGGTTGATTTTCATTATTAATTCTGTTATTTTTGAGAATTTATATATATAGCGCAAAATTCAAACGGTTTCTTCATTCTTGTGGCCGTCGGATAACTTCGAATCAAGCACTATATACGTATAAGCTGTAAATCAGTAAAAATATCTCATTGTGTAACATTCTTATAACCACCAAACTTTGTTCATCTTCCTGTTTACTAATTAGCATGGTTCAGGAACTTTGTTCCAACTTCCAATTACTGTGCGACTAACGTCATAAGCAGAATCCTATGAAAATTCTTAACTAGGTATAGAATGCTTTACCTATTCTATAGTGAAAGCCGAAAGATAATGGTTTAACCGAAAATTTTATTGAACTTACGAGTATGTATTCAAGTAAACTTATCAAGCCGAAAGATGTACTCTCAGTTCCTCACCATGGTAGTGTCCCTTAAAAATAATTTTATGTACTTCTGCTCTCTCCTTTACTTTGGCCACTCACTCTTTGGTCTAAGCACATAAGTTTATGATGATTCATAACAGTTTTCACAGAAAGCTTGGCTTCAAAGTTAGGGCAGTAAGCAGATATGCTGGGAACGTGCATCTTGGCCTTGGCTCAAGAAAACGCGCGGTGGCTTATGTGTTTTCTTGTTAACTCATCTCAAATGTACTCTCTATTCATAATCACGTTTCTAGCATATTCCCTGGATTGTCCCTTTTCAGTGATCCCAAAATCAAGCCGTTGGAACTTTTAGCTCGAGTTCTATGTTTAGGAGTTGACAAGTTATATATTGACTTGCTCCTCGCTGATGATTTGTGCGCGTTTGTTCTTATGGAATATATCACAGACAAGGTTAAAGATTTGTAGCATGCCGAGTCTGCTGGATTTATGGAAAGTAGCACTCTATTAAACATTACTTAGTAATGCAAACAACAATATGCTTGTAAAAAGCTGTTAGTAATTTAGTATTAATAATCTGTTGAAACAGATTTATACGTACTTTCTTATGTTTTAGGAACAAAGGGGTACTTTCGTACATTGAAATTTCCTGATCTTCTGGAGATGGATTGTAGTATGAGTTGATCTATGAGTAGAGTTAGATTTATTGTATAATATTTGGTCAGTGTAATTTATGAACTTTCACGATGCAGATGGTATTTTCAAAATTTTATACTCTTTCAAAAGGGGTTTGATATTGATATTTAGCCAGCAACAGTGGTTAAAAATGACCACAATTGTCTCTTGGCCGACCTTGCTGTTACATAATTCCGTTCCAATGCTGCACTCTCTCCCAAACACCAACTTTTGAACACTAAATCTTACCTACATGATTTTCCTGCTCGAAAGACATTCAAACCTTTCAAAGGTACAGAAGTAGTAGTCTAGTCGCATGTTGGAAGGCTTGATGAGCAGTACTAATTAAGTAAAAAAAATTAACGTGTAGATTATAGACGAACTGCAACAGTTAGATACAAGTTTCTGTGGAATCCTGTTCCCTAGTGCATAACAATGCTAAAATTAAAGAATTGAGAACAATAATTTCTCTGCTTCCTATCCTAATTTCAGCAATGACCCTCACCTTTACAAGGGTAAATCCTAATATGAAACAAGTATTTTGTTTTTTTTTCCTTAACATATATGCTTCATACTTGTTTCAATTTTTCTATGAACAGAAGGAACTCTGTAATATGCTGGCATTGTTGCAGGAAAGAAAATCTGTCCAACTCCTTCGTCTTTAATAATTGGGAATATGATTCCTGATGCACTCTGAAAATTGAAAAGCAATAGATTAATTGGCAATTCATGTTTGTATGACTTATGTAACGAGCTTGCTGATGAGAAAGTACTGGCAGAATGATTAAACATACCAAGATCAATCTAGCCCCCAACCACAAGCTTTTCGGTGTAGGGAATGAAATCATTAAGCGGCCAACTCCATAGACAGCCACAGCAAAGTAATAGAGAAACAGGCTTATTGGACGAGGGTTAAGACAGAGAGTAGAGATATTGGTCCATTTGACAGACGCCTCCGAGGCTTAAATAATCAAAACATGCTTCACGCATTTCTTGTCTTGCTGGGTCAAGTGATGCACAAAACACCTTGTAAAGGGCACCAGCTAATGTGTTTATGGTAGATGACACCGGCTGTAATGAAAATTAACCAATTCCATTAGACACATTTTCACATGCATGATATTTTTATTAGTGTTATATTGTCAGATTGTAAATATGAACTGGACGTATGTGTTGGGGCTTAAAATGACTTCACTACTATGGAGATGTTTATCTCACAAAGAAGATTGTGACGCAGCGGAATTTGATAGGCAAGAGAAAAAAAGAACACTCAAAGTATTACACAAAAAAAAACTTTTTATTCACTCACAAACTAATACAAGAGGAAACACTCAAACACTCTTACAATTCTTTACTCTTTTTCTCACTTCTTGCTCACTTGATTCTTGTTCTTGCTTCAAGCTTTGCTGGGTACATCACTTATTTATACAAGAGCATAGCCGACTTACTAAGTCGGTTGAATTAGGTTCTTTTCATCTTAACCACAAGTTGTGGTGATTCTAGATTTTTCTAATTGCAACAATCCTAGCCGACCTAATAAAATAATAATGCTAGAAGTGTCTAGCATTTTATCTTAATATGCATGTTCCTTTTATAATGCACCATCGACAAACTTGCTAGACTTATCTAGCTTATTCGCATGAATCATCCATTATGCCTTTTCATCATGGGCTGGACTACTTGTATTGGGCCAAAGAAACAAGATTACAAATCAACATCCCCCCTTAATCTTGTTTTGTGATGCCGATTGAGTTCCTCAATCTGATAAAGTCTTCTTGTTTGAGTGGCTTGGTGAATATGTCGGCGACTTGGTCTTGAGACTTCACGTATTCCACTTGCACATCCTTTCTTGCAATACACTCTCTTATGTAGTGATAACGGGTATCTATGTGCTTGCTCCTGTCGTGGAACACCGGATTCTTCGCTAGAGCTATTGCAGACTTGTTGTCGACATAGATCTTTGTTGGCTCTTCTTGTGGCATGCTTAATTCTTTCAGCAAGTTTCTCAACCAGATTGCATGACAGACACATGCGGTAGCAGCTACGTATTCAGCTTCACAGGTAGAGAGAGTGACAATCGGTTGCTTCTTCGACATCCATGTCACTGCAGTGTCTCCCATGAAGAAAACAAATCCAGTAGTGCTTTTTCTATCGTCAGAATCTCCTGCCCAATCACTATCGCTGTATCCAACGAGTTTGTAGTTATCAGAACTTGAATAGAACAAGCCAAAGTTCACAGTACCTTTAAGGTATCGAAGAATTCTTTTGGCCGTCTTCAAATGTGTAGTTGTGGGATTCTCCATGTAGCGACTGACTAATCCGACGGCATAGAGAATGTCTGGTCTTGTGCATGTCAAGTAGCGCAAGCTTCCAACTAGACTCTTGAAAAATGTTGGATCTACACTTTCTCCTTTGTCATGCTTGGTTAGCTTGACTCCACACTCCATTGGCGTGCTTATGGGCTTGCAGTCGTCCATTTTGAACTTTTTCAGTATCTCCTTTGTGTAGCTTTCTTGGGAGATGAAAATGCCTTCTTCATTCTGCTTGACTTCGATGCCTAGGTAGTATGCCATTAACCCAATGTCGGTCATCTCGAATTCTTTAGTCATCACTCTCTTGAACTCTTCAAACATGCTTGGATTGCTTCCGGTGAAGATTAGATCATCCACATATAAGCACACAATCAAAATATCACCATCTTTAACTTTGATGTAGAGAGCATGTTCATGAGGGCACTTCATAAAGTTGTTCTCCTGAAAGTACTTGTCGATGCGACTATTCCATGCTCTTGGCGCTTGTTTTAACCCATAGAGGGCTTTCTTCAGCTTCAGAACCTTGTCTTCATGCCCTTTGATTTCATAACCTGATGGTTGCTGAATGTAGACTTCTTCTTCAAGGACCCCATTTAGGAAGGCAGACTTCACATCCATTTGTTGAATCTTCCATTTGTTTTGAGCTGCCAAAGAAATTAGTAATCGTATAGTTTCCAAACGAGCAACGGGTGCAAATACCTCATCATAGTTAATTCCGACTCTTTGACTATAGCCTTTCGCTACTAGCCTTGCCTTGTATCTTTCGACCTCTCCTTTTGCATTTTTCTTTGTCTTGTACACCCACTTGACTCCAATGGCTTTGTGTCCTTCCGGAAGAATAGCGAGATCCCATGTGTCATTTTTCTGAATTGCTTCGATTTCTTCATCCATTGCTTTCCTCCACTTAGTGTCTTGTACTGCTTCTTGGAAGTCGACTGGTTCACAATCAGCAAAGAGACAGAAAAGTGTAGGATTATCAAGTCTTTCAGCTACCTCATAGAGTTCGCGTAAACTCCTTGTGCGTGGAACATCTCTCTCATTTGAACTCTCACTTGATGATGTTGATGCTGGTGAATTACCATGATTGGTTGATGTTGGTGAAGCAGGTGGAGTAGTGGATTGTTGTTGAACGTCTCTTGCTTACTCCATTATTGTTTGTTCATTATCTTCTTCAAACTGAAGAAAGAAGTGAAGATCACCTGCATGTGGGCCAAAATCCCATTCTCCTTCTTCATCGAACGTCACGTCTCGACTGATCACCGTCTTCCCATTTTTCAGATTATACAACTTATAGCCTTTTGAATTTGTGTCATAGCCGATGAAGATGAACTTCTCACTTTTGTCGTCAAGTTTGGTTCTCCTCTCATCTGGTACATGTACATGGGCTATGCTTCCAAAAACTCTTAGATGGGAGATACCTGGCTTTCTTCCACTCCATGCTTCTTGCGGAGTTTTTCCCCACACACTTCTTGTTGGAGACCGATTGGATAGATAGACAGCACATGCTACAGCTTCTGCCCACAACTCCTTAGGTAGTTTCTTACTTTTGAGCATGCTTCGAGCCATGTCAAGGATAGTTCGATTTTTACTTTCCGCCACACCATTTTGTTGAGGGGATCTTGGAACTGTCAAAGGTCGACGAATTCCATTGGCTTCACAAAATTCTTGAAATTCCTTTGAAGTGAATTCTCCTCCTCGATCAGATCTCATGGCTTTGATCTTGCAACCACTCTCATTTTCTACAGTGGCTTTGAACTTCTTGAATGCTCCAAAGACTTCTGATTTCTGCTTCAAGAAATATACCCAGGTTTTCCTTGAAAAATCATCAATGAAGAGAAGGAAGTAATTATTTTTACCCAAAGAGCTTGGCTTTATTGGACCGCACACATCAGTATGAATGAGCTCGAGTGGCTTATGGGCTCTTGTGGTCGACTCCTTTGGAAATCTTTTCCTGAACTGTTTCCCAAGTAAACATCCTTCGCAAACTTGATCAGGGTGACTGATGCACGGTAGGCCTCTCACCATTTCCTTCTTGGATAATAACTCCAGTCCTCCGAAGTTAAGATGCCCAAAACGAAGATGCCAAATTCAGGATGTGTCTTTGTAAGATATCTTGAGACATTTTGCAACATCGTTTTGAATATTCATAGGAAACATCCTATTCTTTGACATTTTCGCCTTAGCAATTAATCTTCCTTTGTCATCTCTAAGAAAAAGGATATAATTTTTCGTATGAAAATCATAACCTTTTTCTACGAGTTGACCCAAACTCAAAATGTTGCTTTTCATATTAGGCACGTAGTCGACACTTGAAATTAATTGGTGGCTGCCATTTTTCAGGGGAATAAGGATGTTACCTTTTCCTTTTACGGGTATTTTGGATTCGTCTCCAAAAGAAACGTTGCCACTCACCGATTCATTTAGCTCTACAAACATGTTTCTTCTTCCGCACGTGTGGTTGCTGGCGCCGGTGTCAAGGTACCATGTATAGTCTTGGTCTCCATCATTATTTTTGCATGCCAGTAGCACAACACCATTATCTTCTTTCTCTTCTTTCACATAATTGACCTTCTCATCAGGTCTGTTGCTTGGAGCTCTACATTCCCAAGCATAATGCCCATACTTTTGACAATTGTAACATTGAACTTGAGATTTTTCATACCTCGAGTTTGAGCGCCCTCCTCCACGACCTTTAGTTGAGCTTTCTCCTCTTTCATAGTTGCTATGGTTGTTGAAGTTCCAACCACGTCCACGTCCATGTCCACACCCACGTCCGCGACCTCGGCCACGACCTCTTTCGTATTGGCTTCCCTCGTTGTTGAAGCTTTCTTCTTTCTTCTTTGGCTGAACATGCGTCTTGAGGAGCTGCTCATCATTCCCTTGCCTTTTCTTATGTTTCTCTTCATATGCTTGCAGTGAACCCATTAATTGCTCTATAGTAATTTCTTCCAAGTTTTTGGTTTCTTCAATCATCACAACAATGTACTCGAATTTGGGGTCCAACGAGCGTAGTATCTTCTCCATAATTCTAACATCTTCCAATTTTTCACCGTTTCTTTTTAATTGATTAGAAACGGCTAAGACTCTTGAGAAATAATCAGAGATTGATTCAGACCCTTTCATTTGTAGAGATTCGAACTCACCTCTTAATACTTGAAGACGAACCTTTTTCACTTGTTCGGCTCATTTGTAAGAGGTTTGAAGCTTATCCCATGCTTGCTTGGCGGAGGTTGCACTCGAGATCTTCTCAAAGCCATTGTCATGTAAAGCTTGGTAGATGAGGTAGAGAGCCTTCTTGTCTCTCTTTCTTGAATCTTTCAAACTCTCTTTCTGGGGTTGGGACAGGGTAGCTTCATCTTCTGGCTCAGTGTAGCCTTTCTCCACGACTTCCCAGACATCATGTGCTCCCAAAAGGGCCTTCATTTTGATACTCCAATTGTCGAAGTTGTTGCTGTTGAGCATTGGAACTTGGAAGGATGCCATTGCGTTGCTAGCCATGGCTCTGATACCACTTTGTTGGGGCTTAAAATGACTTCACTACTTTGGAGATGTTTATCTCACAAAGAAGATTGTGACGCAGCGGAATTTGATAGGCAAGATAAAAAAAGAACACTCAAAGTATTACACAAAAAAAAACTTTTTATTCACTCACAAACTAATACAAGAGGAAACACTCAAACACTCTTACAATTCTTTACTATTTTTCTCACTTCTTGCTCACTTGATTCTTGTTCTTGCTTCAAGCTTTGCTGGGTACATCACTTATTTATACAAGAGCATAGCCGACTTACTAAGTCGGTTGAATTAGGTTCTTTTCATCTTAACCACAAGTTGTGGTGATTCTAGATTTTTCTAATTGCAACAATCCTAGCCGACCTAATAAAATAATAATGCTAGAAGTGTCTAGCATTTTATCTTAATATGCATGTTCCTTTTATAATGCACCATCGACAAACTTGCTAGACTTATCTAGCTTATTCGCATGAATTATCCATTATGCCTTTTCATCATGGGCTGGACTACTTGTATTGGGCCAAAGAAACAAGATTACAAATCAACAGTATGTTGGACAGTTTAAAGATGAAATTTTCTTTTACATATTCGAAATGCGCTTATATACCTTGCGGAGTGTGTAGAATGATTCGAGATACTCACACAACAGAGGTGCATCGTTGAAATCAGTCAGGGGTCTCAGAAGATCCCTTAGAAGAACAATGTCGGAAAGAGCGACAGTCATTCCTCCTCCGGTTAAAGGATGTCTCATGTTGAATGCGTCCCCCAATAAAATTGCACTAGGAGTGAGTCGGGGAGCTGCCGGCATGCTTTTGTTTTGCATTGTTCTGACGATTCCTTTATCAACCGTTGCTAGAAAAGCCTTTGTTGTTGTCGAGGAGCCACGATAGTTTTCAAACACTGAGCCATTGCCATTAGCTACTGAAGGTACTTTTGTGCCAGGAACATCTACCAAACAACAAACCTCAGTACTACTGATAGGATAAAAGACGATAGGTGAAGGATCTCCCAAAATCACATGTCCATGGTTTGTATGAAGAAGCTCACAGTTCTCCAAGATCAAACCGACGAAGCATGATGGATTTTCAGTCTGCACTATTAATACAAAGTTAGTCCTCCTGGAAGAGCGAACATTTTCCATGCTAATATATACAGGAAATGCTCAAGATTCCAAATGTCAAAGAGAAATAAATTACATTTGGAGTAGAGATAGAGCGACGAAGATTTAAAAGCAGCCATCGCATACTATTGTAAGAGGAGCATATGTTTTCCTTTTCAGCCTTGTTCTTGTACATCACTCCTTTGATGGTGCTCTTTTCTTCAAGTAGAGTTGTCACAGTTCCTTGTTCCAATTTCACACTGCAGAGAAAACATTATGATACATGAGTAAGAGGTGGAAAATAAATTACATCAAAACAATAAAAAAAATTGGAAAATGATGTTCGCATCATTATCATATTACGAAGGAAAACGGTAATTTACTTTGGCAGAGTTGCTGCCCTTTCACGCATTCTTTGATGAAATGCCCATTGTAGAAGCTTCTTTCAGCGATATCTGAACTATATGTTTCTTAGGGATAAGACAGTTTTGTGTCATTGTCATCTTTGTAAATATTAAAAAATCAATTAAAATCTTTTAATATTATGCATTTTCCAACCAGTGGCGAAACCAGGATTTCTCGGGGGGAGGGGCGAACTTAAAAGAATGCAAGGTTAAAGAAAAATGGCAACAACTAAATCTTTTGATATAGTAATGTCTTTCATAATTAATCAATACAAACAAATTACAATTGTTGCTAGCGAGGTTTCATGTCATGAAAACGTCGCATAATAGGCTAATTATCAATAAAAGCAAATACATATTTCTCAATGTAAACCAGCATGCTATCACTCAACAATTGATCTCCCATTTTGTTACGCAATGGTGTTTTCACAATCTTCATAGCAGAAAAAGCTCTCTCCACCGAAGCAGTTGCAACCGGTAACACCAAAGCCAATGTAAGAAGTTTATACACTAACATATAGCTTTCACATTTCCCGGTCTTCACTAACTCTTGTGCAAGATCACTAATTCTTCTCAATGATGAAAACTCACTATGCATCTTCATATCATGAATGTAATTGTCAAGTTGAATTCGAAGATTCATGAGGTCCATACGATCAAAATCTTGAGGATAAAGTTGGGCTAAACGAACAATTTTTGCTTTGTCAAAAGATGCAAAATTATTCACCGGACTCGAACATGCCATACAAAGAAGTAACTCGGTGTTTACCTCATTGAAGTGATCATTCAACTCCTTTAGTTGCATATCAAGGACTTGAAAGTAGAGGTCCACACGATAGTAATGGAAGTTTGTGATTTTTGGAGCTTTGCGCCTTGATTTTCTAGGTACGAAATGCAAATCCTCCATGTTAGGAACAATAAGATCATGCTTCTCACAAAACTTTTCTACATCATGAAGCAAGTCCCCAAAGTCATCATCTCTCAAGGATTGTAGTTTTTGCTTGCATACTTCCACTAACGTCATTGCATTCACAATATCTT
Organism: Crataegus laevigata; assembly: GCA_963580275.1. Lineage (NCBI taxonomy): Eukaryota > Viridiplantae > Streptophyta > Magnoliopsida > Rosales > Rosaceae > Crataegus > Crataegus laevigata. The sequence goes on along the minus strand of OY756947.1, from coordinate 4,856,560 downwards.
GATCTTTCTTTTGCAATGCTTGTGATAACTCATTTGTAATTCCCAATATAAGTCTCATCAAGAAAAGGTGAAATGCAAAATCAAAAGTTTGTATGTCTTTGAATAACCTAGTTGCTTCACCGAGATTATCTTGGTTGCGATCACTTTTAATCCATTTAACCACCTCCACCACGGCTTCAAACATAACAATAATACTAACTATAGTACCATAATGTGAGTTCCACCGTGTATCACATGGACACATAGACTCATTTCTTGATTTAACCCTTTACCCGTTTCAAGATTACCAAGATCAAGAGCTTTCTAAATTTGTTCTTGTTGTTTCTCTCTAAATGCATCACGACGCTTACAGGATGATCCAATAAGATTCACCAAACTACTAGCATTGATGAAGAAATTGGCAACATCCTCATTTTCCTTTGCCACGAATACAAGAGCTAGTTGGAGTTGGTGTGCAAAACAATGAATATAAAACTCTTGAGGGTATTTGTTCAATATCTTTGTTTTAAGACCATTCAACTCACCTTTCATATTGCTAGCTCCATCAAAGCCTTGTCCTCGTAACTTGGACATACTCAAATTTGTTGTAGCAAACAATCTCTCAATGGCTTAAGACCATTCAACTCACCTTTCATATTGCTAGCTCCATCAAAGCCTTGTCCTCGTAACTTGGACATACTCAAATTTGTTGTAGCAAACAATCTCTCAATGGCCTCTTCAAGCAAGCTACTAGTTGTAGATGAGACATGTTGAACACCCAAAAACTTTTCAATTGCTTCTCCTTTTTATTCACATAACGCAATACCACCGCCATTTGCTCTTTAGTTGAAGAATCGCGTGCTCCATCAACCAAAAGAGAAAAAAATGCACCTTCCATATCTTTAGTGATTGCATCTATAGTTTCAATGGCACAAGCACGGACAAGATCTTTTTGAATATCGGAAGAAGTATACTTAAGATTCTTGGGAGCATTCTCAAGCACAACCTTCCTAACTTGTTCATTATGCTTGGAAAGAAATTGCATAAGCTCCAAATAATTGCCCCTATTGCTTGATTTCAACGATTCATCGTGGCCACGAAAAGGCAAACCTTGTCCCAACAACCATCTTGTGCACTCAAGTGAGGCACTCAATAAAGTACGATAATTAATGTGAGCTTTATCGGTTTGCTTAATCACAAATGTTTCAATGTGTTGTTTTTGTGCCATCAAATCTCTAGCTTGTTGTACAACTTTATTATGAAGATTTCCAACACCTCCCTCATGGACTCGAAGACTTTCGGGTCATTTCTTCCAATTTGTAAACCCTATCTCAGTGAAGACATCACTTCCAATGCTACCCATTTGATCAAAATCACATTTGAAAAGATAACAATAACGACAAAATGCAGCATTTTTTTATATACTATACTCCAACCACTTAAACTTATCAAACCAACGAATGATAAAACATCGATTGTCACTAACCTTTCTTGGCATGACGTGGTCTCTAGGTTGACAAGGACAATTTTGGAGATAGTGTCTACAAATTGCTTCACGATAATTAGGTGGATAATCAAGCATTCGACGTCTATGTGCAGGGTCTGCAGGAAGATTAGCTAATATTTCATCAAACTCAGTGGCCTCACTTTGTTGTGACCTACTCGGAATATTCGAAGGAAGACTTCTTGGAATATTTGAAGGAGGATGAGGACTACTTGGAATATTTGAAGGAGAATGACTACCCGAAATGTTTGAAGGAGGATTTAAGCATTGTTTCTTATAGTATCGTTCCATTAAGTAATTGAAAATGGAAAGAAAAAAAAATATTAGACTCTTAATCCTAGAGTAAACTATACTAATATGCATAATAACTAATCCAACCAAGCCAACAATTCAATTAATCAATACCAAATAGCATACAAATTATTCAATAAATAAAAATTCAATTCAACTAATCATATGAATAATTGTATACATTATGTAATAATTCAATTAATTAATTGAATATGATAATCAACAACCAATAATCAACAACCAATAACCAACTTAGTGCATTACCATATGAATATGATACAAATTATGTAAGAATTCAAATTTTAATTTTCACCCTAAAAATTAATTTCATATTAATAATCAACAACCAATAACCAACTTAGTGCATTATTACCATATAAATATGATTCTATTTCTATACCAATTAAATTAATTTTGTATTAAATAATTATTTAGGGTTAGGTAGGTTGGGATTTTAAATTTACCTTAGTTTGAAGTTTGAAGGCTGGCTCTGAGGCTCGGCTCAGTGGGGCTGGAGTGGAGAGACTGTGAGACAGTGAGAATGAGAGGAAACGGCTGGCTTGGTTGGCTTGGTGGTGTGGTCCCCGATGCTTGCTACTGCTAGGATTTGGGGGGGGGGGGAGGCAGCTTTGCTGCTCCTCTGTCTGTAATTGGTGAGGGCTGAGAGAGACTAAAGTTAAGAAGTTGAATGGGGGACACGCGGTCCCCCCCCGGCACCCTATATTTTTTTTTCAAAACTGACGAATAAAACGACGCCGTTTGGCATCAATTTTTAAATTTTTTTATACCAGGTCCAAAATGACGTCATTTTGGCCTGGATTAAAAAAAAAATCAGTTGCAGTTCATTCTTCATTCCCAGAAGTTACAGAACAGATGGAGCGACTGCGAGCGGAGGGAGGGGCTGGGTTTCCGGGAGGGGAGGGGCGAAACCTGGCGTCGGGGCTGTGTTTTCCGGCAAGGGGAGTGGCGCCCGCCATTCCCCGCCCCTACGTGGCTTCGCCACTATTTCCAATTCCAAAATATCTAATTAATATCTTATAACAAAAAAAAATATATATATAATAACATAAATCTATCTGCAAAACATTATACTCTAACTCAAGTAGCAAATATATGAATGTATATTGTACCTATAAGTGAGATATGAAATCTAATTAAAAGTGGTGTTTATGATGACGAAGAAATCAGAACTCAACAGAGAAACCAAGACACCAGCAAGAACATAATCGTAGGCCATATTTAATTAATATTTTTCTTTGATTTCTGTTCGCTGTGATTTATAATCTGTGAAATATTGGAGCTTTTAGATCGAAGTTCAAAAACATAGTGTTTTTAGGAGTGAGTCTAGTTATCTAATAATATGTTTTTATTTCTTTTATACTCATTTAATATTTCTATAAATATTAAAAATCAATTAAAATCTTTTAATATTATGCATTTTCCAACTCCAAAAATATCTAATTAATATCTTATAACAAAAAAACTAATATACTAACATAAATCTATCTGCAAAACATTCTATCCTAACTCAAATAGCAAATATATGAATGTATATTATACCTATAAGTGAGATATGAAATCTAATTAAAAGGTAGAAAAAACATAGTATACCTACAAAAAAGACATATTAATCTGTGACAGGTTGACTATGAAAAAAGATTTGTCATATAGGTAGATAAATACAATTAACTTGAGAAGGTTGATTATAAAAATTAAAATAAAATCTATAAATGGGTTAAAGCATGAGGAAGAACAAGAAATAACAAAAAAATAAATAAAAAGAAAAAATCAAAGAGATAATCAGGAAGAAATTTGATTTTTACAATAATTTTTTTCATTGAAGAGATAATTATTGATAATAAAATAATTAAATTTAAGGAATTGGACTTATTTTAATAAATTGAACTTTTCCTACTATTGACTTAAAAAATTAGAATTATATCAAGTTTCCCTTAAAATATTTATCATGACTCTTTGTTTATCTTTTATTTGGGGAATTAATTGGAATCCATTTCTTACAATCTCAATGGAAGACTCGCAAATGCATTTCAGCCTTTAATGGAAAGACTTGAGTAACCTGCCACTAAAGAACGAATTCATTCGGATAAACTATGAAGCAGTTTACTTATCAGTAAAGCATAAATAAGGAATCGGATAATCTAGTAAAAATTTGGATGAACATAAAACTAAGTAGGACGAGAGTCGAAACCATTAACAAAATATATAACACATACTGACCTAATGGAATTTAAACACTTTCTCATCCTATGTCACACCAGCAGTTTAGTAAATTAAATAAAGAGACGAGTACAAATTTTTTTTTTGAGCTAATTATATTTTACACCCTTTAAGTTAGAAGTGATTTCGAATTGGGCTATAAGGTTTTAACCTTTTTCACATTACATCTTGAAGTTTTAAAATTGTATCAATTTATGTCTTTTGTTTAACAAATTATTTGAATCCTCATTAAATTGAGGACGTGGTGAGTGTGGAATTCGTAATTGGATGGATATGTAACCCACATTTGTACCAGATTCACTAAAAACTCTCAATTTAATGGAGAATTAGATGTTCAAGTAGACAAAAGGTGTAAATTGATATAATTACAAAAACTTAGGATGCATCGTGAGAAAATTGAAACCTCATGGGCAATTTGGAAAATGACTTCAAACCTTGAGAGTGTAAATACAGTGAGCCCAAAATTTATTTATCGAGGTAAAACTCCTACACGCGAGCAAAATTCTCTGCATATAGCCACGATAAAAATCTACTAAGGAAAAATCAAGACTCGGAGAATGTTTTTAGTTGTGGACAGAACCACAAAAAGACAGTTTCATCATTCTCATTCTACCAGCTATACTCCATCTCGTTACCAAACCCTAAACCAAAATCCCTAGCCGGCGGCTCTTTGCTCTGGCTTAGGGCCGGTGGCAGCCTCCCTCCTCTTTTTTTTTTTTTTTTTTTTTTTTTTTCTAGCCTTCCTTATTCATTTTCTCATGGATTGCATCATATCTAATTTTCATTTTAGTATTGTTCGTCAATAAGTGCATCTTTAGTGAGGTTACCTGTGAGTTTCTCCTAGAAAGTATTTTAATTTTGTTTTGGTGTGTTATTGACTCCTTTTGGGTTTAATTTATTGTAATCGACATCTTCCTTGATGGTGGTGAGCACAAAATTCATGCTAGTATGGACACTAGTTGGTTCCTTGTTAAAGTCCAAAATCCATGTTTGCAACGAGCATCTTGGCCTCAGCTCAAGAAAAGGAGAAAGGGGTTGCTTATGTGTTTTCTTGTTAACATAAGTGAAGATCACGTCCCATTGACATTTGATAGATGAAAAATTGGAAGCCAAGCCAAGCTCGAATGTCTCTTTGTCCATAATCATTAATAAACTGCACAAGGGTTTGAATTTGATGCAGTTCATGATATGCTTGACATTGCTTTAGTTTTGTCAATAAGGCCGAAAACACACGCATCCGAAAATTGAGCTGTTGGTATTCCTATCTCACACCTCCTACCTGATTTGGATGCTATAGTGTTTTACTCGTGATGTGTTTATCGAATTTCAAGTTAGTAACTGGCTATTCAATTTTGGAATTGTTAGTTTGAGTTTCTATGTTCTCAGTATTGTTTGGTAATGCAAACAACAATGCCCCAGTTACCGTCTTCTCCTTCTTCTAATGGTACCCAACCCGAACTCTGTCTTCTCCTTCTTCTTTTCTCTTCTGAAAAGAGTTTCTCTCGAAACCTCTCTAAGCTCCGAGAGCTTCCCCCTAACTTTCACCTCATTTCCTTCACAAAATCAAACCCAAAACTTATATTTTTGGAATCCCTGAAGCTTGAGGAACCCTGCAATGTACTTGCATGCATCATCGGGGCATCATAGGGTGAATCACCATTGAAGCCGTGACATTTGAAGCTCTCAAACTCGAACCCAGTTTTGGACGAGTGTGAACAAACAAACTCCGGTGAGTTCGTGGCTATGGAGTCCAGACCCTTTACGAATCAAACCCAGAATCCGATGAGTTGCACCGAGCTCAAGCCGTTGAATCCGAGATGGATTTAGCCCTTTCTGTCCTAAAAAGATCCTAGGTGAGTTCTTGTATGTGGCTGTGAGATTTTAGTGTTGGAAATTCATGTGAAAACCTCAATTTTGATGCATGTATCCCTCTGTCCATTTTCCAGAATCCGATGAGACCTCCGGCGAAGTTCGTGACAATCCAGGCCAATCCAGACCACAGCCGAGTCTCCAAGTGGCAGATTCTAGTTCCTTTCTTCCTTAGTTTCATTATAATTTAAAAAGTTTTGAAAATGGTCGAGTTTTAACCCCGAATCAAAGTCGGGAGAATTCCGGCCAAAATTCCGATTTTCTTCTTCGAAGGGTTCGGTGACCCACGGGCAAACTCGGGTCGATCCAATCCACACGCCAACTAGCCCAGGTTTATAACCCAAATGGGTTAGCCCAGATTTTCCTAAAAACCCATTCAATTTATTTGGGTATTTTAAATTAAGGCCTAAAATTAATTTGGACAGGCCCAAGTCGAATTGGGTTATTAACTAAAGACCAATTTAAAATTTAAAGCCCTTAACTCAGTTTTGGACATTAGGCTTGGCAGCCACTAGCCCAGCCCGTGTTCCCTTACTTCTTTTGGACCCGAGCCCAATTAGTTTTAATTGGTTTCAGATTTTTAATGGGTTAGTGAAATTAAGCTAAAAAATTAGGCTCTTTAGCCCAAATCCGAACTAAGACCTAAGCCCAAGTGTACAAATTTATTTATTTAAGCACTCTTAAGCCCAATTAATTAAATTTAATTTGAATGGTGTTTAGGTGCAACTGTGAGAGGTGATCCAATCCATCCTAGTTCGACCAGCTCTCCGAGAGCGGAGTACATGTGAGTGGACCCTTTCTAAAATATTATTTTTATAAATCTTAGGGTTGTATGCATAAATTATTATGGAATTTCATATGCTTTTAATGTGTTTTACGAATTGCATATATTTGAGCTTTGGAGAATTTTACTAGTTAATTAAATGGCTTTATGAAATATTTTAGATATAATTAGAATTACTTTATATTAAAGATTAGCAACTATGATTTTATATATACGAATTGTTAACGATTTATGAGGATAACTAGTGTCACATCTTGGCCTGAGACGAACCACTTCCCGGGCCCGCTCCACCACCGTAGCACGATATTGTCCGCTTTGGGCCCCAACCACGCCCTCACGGTTTTGTTTCTAGGAACTCACGAGCAATTTTTCAGTGGGTCACCCATTATGGGAATGCTTTAGCCCCCTTCTCGCTTAACTTCGGAGTTCCTACGGAACACGAAGCCAATGAGTTTCCAAAAGGCCTTGTGCTAGGTAGGGATGAGAATATACATTTAAGGATCACTCCCCTAGGCGATGTGGGATGTCACAATCCACCCCCCCCTTAGGGGCCTGACGTCCTCGTCGGCACACCACGGCCAGGGTTAGGCTCTGATACCAATTGTCACATCCCGGCCCGGGGTGCATCATTTCCCGGGCCCGCTCTACCGCCATAGCACGATATTATCCGCTTTGGGCCCCGACCTCGCCCTCACGGTTTTGTTTCTGGGAACTCACGAGCAACTTTCCAGTAGGTCACCCATCATGGGAGTGCTCTAACCCCCTTCTCGCTTAACTTCGGAGTTCCTACGGAACTCGAAGCCAGTGAGCTCCCAAAAAGCCTCGTGCTAGGTAGGGATGGGAATATACATTTAAGGATCACTCCTAGGCGATGTGGGATGTCACAATCCACCCCCTTAGGGGCCCGACGTCCTCGTCGGCACACCATGGCCAGGGTTAGGCTCTGATACCAATTTGTCACATCCTGGCCTGGGGCGGACCACTTTTCGGGCCCGCTCCACCACCGTAGCACGATATTGTCTGCTTTGGGCCCCAACCACGACCTCACGGTTTTGTTTCTGGGAACTCACGAGCAACTTCCCAGTAGGTCACCCATCATGGAAGTACTCTAGCCCCATTCTCGCTTAACTTCGGAGTTCCTACGGAACTCGAAGCCAGTGAGCTCCCAAAAGGCCTCGTGCTAGGTAGGGATGAGAATATACATTTAAGGATGCGATGTGGGATGTCCCATCCCGGCCCGGGGCGGACCACTTCCCGGGCCTGCTCCCCCACCGTAGCACGATATTGTCCGCTCTAGGCCCCAACCACGCTCTCACAGTTTTGTTTCTGGGAACTCACGAGCAACTTCCCAGTGGGTCACCCATCATGAGAGTGCTCTAGCCCCCTTCTAGCTTAACTTCGGAGTTCCTACGGAACCCGAAGCCAGTAAGCTCTCAAAAGGACTCGTGCTAGGTAGGGATGGGAATATACATTTAAGGATCACTCCCCTGGGCGATGTGGGATGTCACAATCCACCCCCCTTAAGGGCTCGACGTCCTCGTCGGCACACCACTGCCAGGGTTAGGCTCTGATACCAATCTGACATGCCCCGATCCCAATGTCCTGCAGACATCAGGATGGTCACGTGTTGGTCGACACCCGAGGGGTGACGAAAGCCATTTAGAATGCAGAAGAACGAGAATTAAGAATTTAATGAACATTAATAATAATTTAAGGAACGTGTTCAGAGTATATAACTAATTTGAAAACTAGCAAAGAAATGATATAAAAATGAATGAACAAATGATGGGGTCCTACACCGAGAGGACTCGAAGGTGCTGATGCAGAAGTGTCTTGACACTGGGATTGTATGCTTCGATTCTAAGCCGTGAAGGGAGCGCAAAACAAAGGTGAGTGGACCCCTTCTAAAAATGCATGTTTTATTAGTAGAAATGCATACATGAGAAGCATGAGTTTATGAGAATGTTTATGAGATGTATGTGCAATGGTTTTGTATTACCTAGTGGTCCTAATTTCCGCTACGGGATGAAAGGATAGATTCCGGTCCATCCCGGGCGACGGTGGAGTTGGCATAGGGCCTAGAGTGTGTTTCCTCTGGCTATTTAGCACAGGGATGGGGAGCTGGCATAGGGCCTGAAGTGATATTTTCCTCTGACTGTATGCTTAGGGACGGGGAGATGGCATAAGGCCTGAAGGGATATATGTGGACATTTGACACTAGTGATTATTATATGCGAGTTATGAATTGAGATATTGCACAGCATTTTAGGTTTCGGAAAACCTATGTTTATCATGATAATTATATGCAATTGTTTTCATGAAAACTTGAGGGTTAGTATGTTGATAACTGTTTAACTATTATGTATATCAAATTGGTCCACTCACCTTTGTTTTGCGCCCCTTCAGGGCTTACAATCGAGGTATACAATCCCAGCGTCAAGACACTTCTGCATCGGCACCTTTGAGTCCTCTCGGTATAGGACCCCATCATTTGTTCATTCATTTTTATATCATTTCTTTGCTAGTTTTCTAATTAGTTGTATGCTCTGAACACATTCCTTAAATGCTTATTAATGTTCATTAAATTCTTAATTCTCGTTCTTATACATTCTAAATGGCTTTCATCACCCCTCGGGTGTCAGCCAGCACGTGACCATCCCGATGTCTATAGGACATCGGGATCAGGGCGTGTCAACTAGTATGAATTTAACCACTTGGTTTTGGATATGTCTTTGAATATAATAGTGTTACATTTTTGTTAAAGGTTTTAATTATAGAATCTTTATGTACTATATTAAGTAGAATTATGATGAGTGGTTGATGAATTATTTTATGAGGTTTTGAGTATTTAAATTTTGTGATATTGATACCTTGAATTGAGAATTGAGCTATGTTTTGGGATTTATGAAATAAAGTTCTGAAATGTTGAGATATGGTTTTAGGTGTTTTTGTCTAGCGGGTTATCATACAACACATCCACACAACATGAGTATTAGACGTCTATGGCCATAGGACATGGAGATGAGGAGGAGTGAGATATATGTATTATACCCCAGCTTCATTGCCGAAAGCAGTGTCGGACAGCTTCACTAGCTGCGGCTAGTGTCGAGTGTGAGATGTTAGAGAATTCTTCTCCGGCGTAACCCGGAGTCGTACAGCTTCACCTTCGGGTGATAGGGCCTACCATGTTTCTTCGCTGGCATAACCCAGTGTCGTACAGCTTCACCTTCTGATGATGGTCAGGTATTTCTTGCGGGCGACTTTGATACCCTTAGAGAGTACGGTTTTACTGAGAACTATGGTTTTGCCTTTCGGCGGTATTAGTACAATTTTTATACCTTGAGTTTACATACGAGTTTTATGGATATTTTTCATGGCATATTAGAGTTTCTAGAGAACCTATTAGTAGTATTATGTATGGTTTCAAAACAGGGGGTTATTATGTTCGAAAATAAAATAGTTTCTGTATTATTAGTATTATTATAAATTATGGTCCACTCACCTTTATGTTTTTACGCCCCCTTCAGGGTTTAGATTTGAGGCACAAGATCCCGACGACAGGACAATTTGCGCAGCTATTCTCGAGTTCTCTCCACTTCGGTATTATTCCATTGTTCGTACATTTTCCTAAAACTTCTTTTATGTTATCCTTCGAAATGTATGCTCTGAACCAGTTCTTGTACTACAAAATTTATTCTAAGTACATACATTTCATCAGTTTGCATGCTTTAAAAATGGCTTCATCACCCTTGGGTGTCGGCCATCACGTTCCTACCCTGATATTTGGGGATATCGGGGTTGGGGTGTGACAGTTGGAATAAGCATGATGTTTGTATCGTTTACCAAAAGTATTTTTGTTAGATCCCACATCGCCCAGGGAGTGATCCTTATATGTATATTCCCATCTCTACCTAGCACGAGGCCTTTTGGGAGCTCACTAGCTTTGGGTTATGTAGGAACTTCGAAGTTAAGCAAGTTCGTGTGAGAGCAATCCTAGGATGGGTGACCTACTGGGAAGTTCTTGTGTGAGTTCCTAGAAACAAAACCGTGAGGGTGTGCTCGGGGCCCAAAGCGGACAATATCGTGCTACAGTGGAGTCGAGCCCGGGTTGTGGTGGGGGCCCGGGTCGGGATTTGACAATTTGGTATCAGAGCCAAACCCTGGCCGTAGTGTGTCGATGGGGATGTTGGGCCCCTAAGGACGGGTGGGTTGTTAGATCCCACATCGCCCAACAGAGTGGTCCTTATATGTATATTCCCATCTCTACCTAGTATGAGGCCTTTTGAGAGCTCACTGACTTTGGGTTTCGTAGGGACTCCGAAGTTAAACGAGTTCATGCAAGAGCAATCCTAGGATGGGTGACCCACTGGGAAGGTCTCGTGTGAGTTCTGACCTACTGGGAAGTTCTCGTGTGAGTTCTCAGAAAAAATCGTGAGGGCGTGCTCGGGGCCCAAAGCAGACAATATCGTGCTACGGTGGAATTGGGCCTGAATTGTGGTGGGAGCTTGGGTCGGGATGTGACAATTTTCCCAGCCTAAAAATTATGCTAAGATTTCAAAGGTCAATCTTGTGTGGCAGATATGCACCATGTTTTATTTTTAGTCCCTGGCAATTAGTTGATGAACTTTGGTCACGTTCTTTCCGTACTAGCGACACAAATAAACTACGGTAAATCAGAAGAAACAAAAAGTTAAACCAGCAAATTGCGGAAGCAGGCACTGTAAAGGTAGAGAAGGAGTTGTCTGATGTTTGAAGACTTGAAGAGTACTAGTACTAATGAAATAAAAAATTAAAAAAGTGTAGATTATATACGAACTGCAACAGTTAGATACAAGTTTCTTATGGAATCCTGTTCCCTATTGCAGAACAACAAACGCTAAAAACAATTGAGAACAAAAATTTCTCTACTTTTCTTCTAATTTCAGCAATACCCTCACCTTTGTGGGGGTAAAAGCTAATATGATACAAGTATTTTGCTTTCCTTTTTTCCTTAACATACATTCTTAGTGCTTGTTTTGATTCGTCTGTGAACTGGAGAAACTCTGTAATATGCTGCCATTGTTGCAGGAAAGAACATCTGTCTAACTCCTTCGGCTTTAATAATCGGGAATATGATTCCTGATGCACTCTGGAAATTGAAAACCAAAAGATTAGTTAGCAATTCATGTTTGTATTGTTCGTAATATGAATAATGTAACAAGCTTGCCGATGAGACAGTACTGGGAAAATAAGTAACACACCAAGATCAATCTAGCCCCCAACCACATCCGTTTCGGTGTAGGGAATGGAATCATTAAGCGGCCAACTCCATAGACAGCCACAGCAAAGAAATGGAGAAACAGGCTGATCGGACGAGGGTTAAGACCGGAGAGTAGAGATATTGGTCCATTTGAACAGATGCCTCCAAGGCTCAAATAGTCAAAACATGCTTCACGCATTTCTTGTCTTGCGGGGTCAGGAGATGCACAAAACACTTTGTAAAGGGCACCGGCTAATGTGTTTATGGTAGATGACACAGGCTGCAATGAAAATTAACCAATGCCATCAAACACATTTTTCACATGCATGATATATGACGTGTTATATTGTCAGATCGAGCAACATAATATGTCAGACTATCTTATAAGTGAAAATTTTCTTTTACATATCGAGAATATTGATACATACCTTGCGGAGTGTGTAGAATGATTCGAGATAATCACACAAGGCAGGTGCATCGTTGAAATCACTTAGCGGTCTCAGAAGATCCCTGAGAAGAACAATATCCGAAAGAGCCACAGTCATTCCTCCTCCGGTTAAAGGATGTCTCATGTTGAAAGCATCCCCAGTAAAATTGCACCAGGAGTGGGCTGTGGAGCAGCCGGCATGCTTTTGTTTTGCATTGTTCTAATGATTCCTTTATCAACCGCTGCTAGAAAAGCCTTTAAGAGCTGATGGGGAACCTGAAAGAGCACATTCCTCATATTAGTCCCTTTCCATCGAAATGACATGAAATTGAAACTTACTATAGTCAAGCAAAGTAATAGATACCTGAGGAGCCACGACAGTTTTCAAATACCGAGCCATTTCGCCATTAGCTACTGAAGGTACTTTTGTGCCGGGAACATCTACCAAACAACGAACCTCGGTACTACTGATAGGATAAAACAGGATGGGTGAAGGGTCTCCCAGAATCACATGTCCATGACTTGCATGAGGAAGCTCACAGTTCTCCAAGATCAATCCGACGAAGCAGGACGGATTTTCTATCTACAGTATATAGACAAGTTAGTTTTGTTGGTCTCATGAAAGTGCAAACACCTCCATGCTAAAATATAAAAGAAATGCTCGAGTTTCTAAAGACGCAATAAATTACATTTGGAGTAGAAATAGAGCGACGCAGATTTGAAAAGCATCCATCGCACACTATTGTTAGCGGAGCATATGTTCTCATCTCCTCTCCGGCCTTGTTCTTGTATATCACTCCTTTGACGGTGCCCTTTTCTTCAAGTAGTGCTGTCACTGTTCCTTGTTCCAATTTCACACTAGAGAAAAAAAAGAGTAGAGGAGACATGAGTACCGGTACAAATGAAATTACATCGAAGAAGATTATCTTCTTATTATATTTCGAAGGAGAATGGAATTTAAGTACTTTGGAAGAGTTGCTGCCTTTTCGTGCATTCTTTGTATGAAAGGCCCGTTGTGAAAACTTCTTCCAACGATATCTGAACTGTATGTTTCCAAGGGATAAGACAATTTTGTGTCATTGCCATTCTTGTAAAGGGCATAACCAAACACTTTCTGAGCATCAATTGACTCATTAGCACAATCTTCAAGACCTAATTCAATCAACTTGAGATAGCCTCCAGGCTGCAATAGTTCACCAACAATTCTGTCTGGCTCGGTGAAGTCCCTTTCGATCACATGTACACGCCTTCCTTCCTATATTTATTTAACAAGAAGCAAAACTCATGGTTAATACCTCAGCCTTGTCAAACTAACGATATTTACAACCGGCCGCACCGGAAACCAAGGTCTTTCAGTGTGAACAAGATTAATATTGTTTGGACTGCACTATTGGAATTAGCTCCCAACATAGGCAAATCAAATAGAAGAGAACAAAGAAATTAGCTTATTTAAAATTCTGATTAGTTTATTATTCTCTTAAACTAATGTTAGTGAGAAACATTTAAAAGAACGTATTGAAAACACGGGAAACAAGTATATTATGAGTGTTTATCCAAGTATTCAACAAGGTCGAGATACTCTTTCTTAATTTTCAAATGCCCATGAATTAATCCAGTGTTAGGCCCTACCTAGGTGGTGATAGGCGGAAATTTTTAGAACAATGTTTCTATTCAACATTCATTAATTAGCTTGTTTTACTTGACCATAAACTGATGATGAAGATAAAGAGATAGATATAATGATCACCTTGCCAAGAGTGTAAGCAAGAGCAGCACCAGCAACTCCAGCACCGACAATGACAACGTCCGTACTTTTCTCAATCTCGGGCGCAAGAAAAACACCGGTTGCCGACACATTTGCGACGTCGTTCTTCTTCTTTTCGCTGAAAGTGGTGTTTATGATGACGAAGAAAACAGAACTCAACAGAGAAACCAAGACACTAGCAAGAACATACTCGTAAACTATACTTGATTAATATTTTTCTTTAGTTTCTTTTCGCTGTGATTGTAATCTGTGAAAGTGCTCGATGCTTATGATTGTTAAGAAACAGCAATGGAGACTGAATGCGCTTATATAGAGATTTTTAAGTATTGTTGTTGGGCAAAGGATGAAGCTTCTGCGTAGGCGCCTACCATGACTGCTTTGCTGGTAGGTATGTGGGAATAAGTTATCAGAAATTATTAAATGTAGGAAATAAAACAGGTTTTTTATATTATTTTTATAAGCATATATAAAAGAGGTTCACGCATGATTAAATAAGCAGTCATACTTTTGTTTTTTTATATTTGTACGCATAATATTCGATTAAATATGGAGAGTGGAGACATAAGACATGAGAGCAGCGGGAAAGTTGGGTCACGTTATAAGTGGAGGACTGTGGAGTGACTGTGGACTGTGGAGCAATACTTTGTCAAAGTACTCGCCAATAAAATATTTATCATGACATTTTGTTTATCTTTTACCTGTGGAGTTTGTTGGAGTCAATTTATCTTGTATTTGTGAAATTTGTCGGAGTCAATTTCACATAGGCTCAATGGAACGACTTGGACAACCTGCAACTAAAGGATGAAATTTAATTTAGGGCAGATTACTTACCAGTAATAGAGAATTAAGAATCGGATAATCTAGTGGAAATATAGAGGAACAATAAACTAATTAGGCCGAGAGTTGAAACCGTTAACAAAATGAATTAACAACCAGTGATGAAGTGAAATTTAAACATTGTTTCAATCCTACGTCACACCAGAAGTTTAGGAAATTAAATAAAGACATGAGTACACAGAAATTTGTGGGCAAACTATATTTTACACTCTTTAAGTTCAAGTGTGATTGGTACACCCCCCCTTTTTTATTTTAAAAAATTGTTTTGGGTCTTAAATGGTGAGCCCAAGGGGCCCACCCTTGATTTTGTTACCCCGTAACCCATTTCTGTCTCCCTCTCTCTGCACTCTCTCTCCTTTCCCTCTCTTGAACTCACTCTCCTCTCTCCCTCTCCTTCACCGTGAGCATCCACCCACCCACGCACGCCATTTCAACCCCCTGGTCGAGGAGGATCACACCTCCATCTTCCTCTCTCTCTCTCTCTCTCTCTCTCTCTCTCTCTCTCTCTCTCTCTCTCTCTCTCGGGTCGCAGCAAGGGCAGCGAAAGCCCAGAAATTCTCCGGCGAGAATTTCTTTTCTTTCCGGCAAGATAAACCTCGAATCTTCCTCTCTCAGTGTTGACTTGAGGTTTGGATGTGATTTTAAGGGTTATACTTGTATTTTTCCAAGGTTTTGGAATGGATTTGGCTCGGAGGAAGGCACACCCAGCTCCGGAGCACCCGTGAGCCTCGTGGAACTTTCCGACCATCTCCGGTCGATTCACGGCAATCCAAGGGTATAAATCTTCTCCTCTCACCATGTGCTTTCGTTGGTACCTAGATCGGGGTCTAGGACCTTTGTTTTCAGTCAGCCGAAGCTGTAGAAGCTCTGGTGTTCTTCTCCGATTCGAACCTAGGCCCTTTGGGCTGTTCTAAAACCTCTCGGGCCTTAGGCCCATTGCAAACCCAACCCATTTTCCTTTTTATTTTCTGTTTTAATTTTATTTAAATTGTTTTGTTTTAGTTATAAAGGCCTTGTGCCATTTTAATTTGGGGCCTTTGGCCCGTTCCGTTTCGAACCAACCCAAAAATCCTGACCCGTTGCATTTTTAATTTTAGTTATTAAAATCTAAAGGCCTTAGGGCCTTGGCAGCAAAACCCAAACCCTTGGTTTAAAGCCTTGGGCCGAGGAACTTAGGGCCTTGGCCCTCTAAACCCTTTAACCCATGTGATAGACCTTCGGGCCGTGTGAAGGTCAGGGCCTTTGGCCCGTGTTATAAACCCAGCAACCCTTTTTAGGTCTTTCAACTAGGGCCTTGGGCCGGTTTTGTTGAGGGCTTCAAGCCCAGACCCTTTTAGCCCTAAACCTAAACCCAACCCGCATCTAAACCCAAACCCAGTTGACCCAGGTTTGACCCGACTCGGTTTGACTGACCCGTTGACCCGATCAACGATCAACGTTGACTTTGACCAGTCAACGGTCAACGGTGACTTTTCTGGTTGACTTTTTCGGGTTTCGTTCGGGACCCCTCATAGGATAATTTCGACGTCCTGGACCCGTTTTTGAAGTCTGTTTTCCCAAATTAAATCGTTTGAGTAGAGTTTGACCAAGTGTACCCTTTATGTGCTTAGGGGCAACTTTTGTGGCCTTTCTATCTTCGCTAGCAGCGCAGCTTTTGACGGCGAAGTACTGTGAGTGGACCCCTTCTAAAAATGCATGTTTTGATAATAGAAGTGCATACATGGAAGCATGATTTATTTGAATACGTTTGTGAACGTTTTATGAGAAATTGATTATCATGCTTACTGAGGCTACTTTGAATTATTACTATTTTTCCTATAACCCGTATTCTTTATATAATATCTACTAGATGATATGATATTTAGAATACGTTTCAAACACTTCTTTATAGTATAGATGATATATGAATTTATACTATGAAGTTGCTTTTCAATAAATATATGTTCAATGGTTTTGTATTACCTAGTGGTCCCAATTTCCGCTATGGGATGAAGGGATAGATTCTGGTCCATCCCGGGTGACGGTTATGGTGTTGGCATAGGGCCTGAAGTGGTTTTCCTCTGACTATTAGCACAGGGACGGGGAGATGGCATAGGGCCTGGAGGTATTTTTCCTTAGACTGTATGCTCATGGACGGGGATATGGCATATGGTCCTGGAGGGATATGTGGAAATTTTTCACTAATGATTACGATATATATGAGTTATGATTTGAGACATTGCACGGCATGCAAGGTTTCAAAAAACCTATGTTTTGAAAGAAAAATTATGTCCTAGCTAAGAACATTTAAGAACATTTGAATACATATGCAAACTATTAAATGATTAAAGTAGACATGCATTCAAAATCAATTCATAAAACCTATGACTTTCAAAGCCTAGTATATGGTGAACCATAACTCTTTAACAACTTTAAAGAGAAGAGAAGATTTAGAGTTCATTACCCTTGAAGCTCATCCTTGTTTAAACAAGGGATTCACCCAAGTGGAGGGCCTTCAAGTCACCTCCTTGCTTCCTTGAGGATGTGTTCTCCAAAACACCAAAAGCTTGATGTCTCCAAGTCTCTACACCAAAGATAAAATGTAAAGATAAAATGGATGACTTAGGGAAGAAGAAATTGCTAGATTTCCTTCCCTAGGTGGCCGGCCTCTTTAGAGAATTAGAGAGAAAATGTTTCACCCAATTTCTATTAAGAGAACCCTAAATGAAATAAAGCTATAAAGTTGAATTTATACTTTATTTCTTGTGAGTGGCAAACTTGTAATTAAACCAAGTTTGCCACCATCACTCTAATGGCCGGCCTTAGCTTTGTCTTTGGGCTAATTGCCCATTTTGTTTTAGTTGTCATACAACTTAAACATAATGGGCCTTGTGGGCCAAAACACTTTTGGGCCCTGAAACCCAAAACCAACTTAAAAGCCCAATACGAACGTTTCGTATAATTAATTAACTTTGACCATTCTTCAATTAAACCATTTAATTGCATATCCATTTCATTTAATTACTTCACTTTCATCTTTACTCGGTGTACGATCCATTAGATTCCAATTAGCGAGGTAGTGGGCGATCGTTACTCTTAACTATCGATTGTGAATTGAAACCACATTTCAATTCTCCCTTAAGATTAGTGTTTGCTAATCTTTAGGGCTTCCACAAACCATGAGTGACACCTAGCAGCATGTCATGGTTACCCAAGCTAAGTAGAAGTGGTTGGAGAACCTATCCAGTTACAACTACAATGCAATACGGTCATTCTCTAATACAATACTCTTAATCACATTGTTTAAGTGATAGTTTGTTTCATGTCTACTATCCAATGTGATACTTATCTATATGATTCAATTGAATATGATTTGGAACAAACTTCCTAAGTCATATTCATATGCTTTGGCCAAAGACTCTCGAATCATATCTTAGAGTATTCTCCTTCCATGGTGGAAGGTTAGAAATCCCTTGTTGTGCATTCATATGCCTACATGACTAGGTAGCTTGACCACAACAATGCCGTGGACACTACAATGGAATGTCTTTGACATAATCAAAGATCAAGAACCTAACCATTAGACATCTATGATGCCTCAGGTCAAAGGACTACTTTGCATATTGTAACTCTCGAGTTCTTACATGACATGTATGTATGAACTCTCTTTTGGTCGTAATTCAGTGTACTCGATTACTCTTTCGAGCACCTATGTGTTTGTCTTAGTGTCCAACACTAAATGACTTGAGACTTGTCATATTCACGTTTGAGTCGGCATAACACATACTAACCTTAGCGGATTGTCAATGCCCAATTGGCAACCCTATGGCTAGGAACGTTTTAGGAATGAACATAAGAGAAAGGTCTCGTTAATCTAACTCACTTAGATCACTTATCTCTTAGATCAAATACATTCCTTGGATTCCCTTATTGCTTAAACACAAGATACAATAAATAGTGATTAACAATAAGCTTTGCCCTCCATTAAACATATAAAAGTTTAATACAATAAGTATTCCAAAAGCTATTACATCAAATGAGTGGCTTTGTGGGCATACTTCCAACATGTTTATCATGATATATATGTGTTTTCATAAAACCTGGGGGTTAGTATGTTGATAACTGTTTTATTATTATTATATATATAAACTCGGTCCACTCACCTTTGTTTTGCGCCCCATTCAGGGCTTAGAATCGAGGCATACAATCTCGGCGTCAAGACACTTCTGCATCGGCATCTTCAAGTCCTCTCGGTGTAGGACCCACTCCTTTTGTTTATTCAATTTTATATTCTTTCTTTTAGTATTTCAAATTAGTTGTATGGTCTGAACACGTTCCTTAAATGCCTATTTAATGTTCTATTAATTCTTATTTCTCGTTCTTATGCCTTCTAAATGGCTTTCGTCACCCCTCGGGTGTCGGCCAGCACGTGACTATCCCGATGTCCCTAAGACATCGGGATTGGGGCGTGTCAGTGGTTTTCAAATTGGGCCATTAAGTTTTTACTTTTTCACATTACACCCTAAAGTTTTAAAACTGTATCAGTTATGTCACTTGTATAACGAATTATTTGAATCCCTCATTATGTTGATGACACAGCAAGTGTTGAGCTTATAATTGGATGGACATGTAAGTCACATTTGTACCAAATTCACTAAAAAAATCATCAATTTAATGTAGAATTAGATGTTTAGGTAGATAAAAGGTGTAAATTGATATAATTGCAAAAACTTAGGCTGTATTATGAGAAAATTGAAATCTCATGTGTCGAATTTAGAAAATTATTTCAAACTTTGAGGGTGCAAAATATGGTTAGCCTAAAATTTATTTAACGAGGTTAAACTTCTACACATGGGCAAACTTCTCTGCATATAGCCTGGAAAAATATCTGCTAAGGAAAAATCAAGACATGGAGAATGTTCTTGGTGGTAAACAGAACCACTAAAAAAAAACAGTTCCATATCATTCTCATTCTACAAGCATACTCCTCGTTACCAAACCGTAAGTCAAAATTGTTGTGCCTTGGCCCGTTCATTAGTGCGGAACCGAGATTCAGATTACAACCCATGCCCATGCTTTTCCATGGGAGAGCCAAATGCTCTCCACACTTTGGATGCTTCACATTTGAATACCTCTCATTCGGCAAATCCTTCCACTTATAACAACAAAAGAAAACCTATCATCATTAGTCATCATCACAAAGCAAGGAACATCATAATTGATGTCTCCTCCTTTTTCCTTTTTCTATTTTCAACAAACATAATGATGTCCCCTTTTTCTTTATTCTATTTTATTAGCCAAAAGGTATTTAGCACGCCACGTGGTTGAGAAGAAATTGTTGCCAACTCATAATTATATGAGCCAATCACAACAATCTCCACCTTGGCGAATAAACCGTGCAAAAATCCTTGCACCCATCACCAAAGTTCATTGGCCTTACGTACCAGCATGCACACCCTGAATCAATCTTGTTGGTCCTGTTCCGATTCAGTCACTACCAATGCATGTGCAGCTGCTGCAAACTAAAAATCGCCATTTAGCTTCAAACAGGATTTCAACACATCCTCATCTCTTCCAGCAGGTTTTCCTCATCTTCATTGTCTGCAACCTGGAAACTAGTTAGCGTGCCCGTTTCCAACAACAACCCATTGAGCCAGACAAAATTGCTCACACTTCTCCTCATTCAGGACCATCTTATCACCTATGAATCCTATAACTCCACTTGCTGCAAAACCCCTGCAACACTTGAGACTATACATCACCAGGAGAAGTGTTGCTTCGAGTACCTAGAGGGCATACTCGAAGTCTTCCACCACAAACTTACTACAACCCGGCCTTGCACCCGTAGCACTGT
Source organism: Crataegus laevigata (assembly GCA_963580275.1). NCBI lineage: Eukaryota > Viridiplantae > Streptophyta > Magnoliopsida > Rosales > Rosaceae > Crataegus > Crataegus laevigata. Next base: position 4,835,794 of record OY756947.1, on the reverse strand, counting down.
GGACCCTTACCTTCGAAACTAGATCTGAACCTGCTATCTCTCTCAGATCCTCTTTCCAATTTTCTTCCACAATTCCAACCTTGAATAGCTTAAGCAATCTTGTGCCTACCATCATCCATGTTCTTCTTCTTTTGTGTATCATTCCACACCAAAGAAGCCTGCACCTGTTCTAAACTTACTGTATCTTTCCATACAGTAAAGTTTCACAAGGTTCATGTAAGAATCTGGAAGTGAGGTAAGAAGAAAGAGGCCTTTGTCTTCTTCCTCAACATCAACTTTCACAGTTGATCAAGCATCTCTGAACACGTCTCCTATTTCTTCAGGCTTCCATCACTCTCCTTTACCAAGAGTAAAACCGCCTCTCCTATTACACTGCTTAACTGAAAATTCCATGGTGAACAACAAATCTGGACCTCCAACAAACCAAGCCTCCAACGATGCTCTGATACCAATTGTTGTGCCTTGGCCCGTTCAGTAGTGCAGAACCGAGATTCAGATTACAACATCACTAAATCACACACAGTTGAACAGAATAAAAATACAAGAAACAAAGACACCGAGAAATTTACGAGGTTCGGCAAAAAACTTGCCTACGTCCTCGAAGAGATATTGCTCTTCACTATGAAAATAACAGTACAAGTACACATGAGTTAAATCGACATAACCCAATCCCGAATCCCTTGTACACCCACTCATAGAATTTTCCCAAGAGCCTCACTCTACCCCAAGAGTTCTTTCACTAGAGACCTTTCACTCTAGCTCTCTTGATTTTCTCTCAACCCATGCCCATGCTTTCCCATGGGAGAGCCAAATGCTCTCCACACTTTGGATGCTTCAAATTTGCATACCTCTCATTCGGCAAATCCTTCCACTTATAACAACAAAAGAAAACCTATCATCATTAGTCATCATCACAAAGCAAGGAACATCATAATTGATGTCTCTTCCTTTTTCCTTTTTCTATTTTCAACAAACATAATGATGTCCCCTTTTTCTTTATTCTATTTTATTAGCCGAAAGGTATTTAGCACACCACATGGTTGAGAAGAAATTGTTGCCAATTCATAATTATATGAGCCAATTGATGCGCTAAAATTAGTTAACGCGCAAATTAACCCTCTTTTGACAATTGTAGTATATGTATAAGTAGGGATCGTTCTAAACCAGGGATTAGGAGGGCTTGCTAAAACCTCTAAACTAATTCAAAAACATAAAAACAAAGTTAAAAATGTAAATAAAAGACCTTAAAACAAGAAAGTAAAAGGGGGATTTGGGTTTGGTGAAATTGAACAATTAAACTTGTAAAACAAAACAGACTTTAAAACGAATTTGGTTTGAATGAATGGATGGAAGGCTAGCTAAGGGGTTCTTCTCCACACATGTCTTGCTTGCATACAAAATGATTTCTAATTGTATTTCAATACTTATGAATTCTTAACACCCCAAATTAATCATGAATTGCATAGATTAATTCTCAAATTTTCCTTAAGTTAATGGATTGGATGATTGCATACGACAACCCAAGGCATTCCCCACAAGTTCCCTCAATGAATTGCATATAAAAGAGATACAAGCAAGAATCGTTAAGTTCTATGAAAATCATAAGCATTGACGAGGCACTTGTTACTATGAATTGCATGAAACTTATGCCAAGAATTTACTTAACATGATTGTGATCAACAACCTTTACTACTTGTGAATATAAGTTCATAACGATTAGGTGAAATTCCCTTATATCCTAGCATTCAATTTATGCATGAAGATTAAGCGTGCACTCTTAACAACCATACATAAATAAGTTATAGTTCAAGAAGATAAGTAAATTGAAATCACAACTTATGAAACACAATTAAAAGTAATCAAATTATATAGCAAGCAAGAACATGGTTTCGAATCCCCCCCTTAGCTAAGGGGGGTTTAGTTCCTCATAAGCATAAAACAAAGATAAACAAATTTAGACATTGAAAACAAAAGAAAGAAAACACCTAAATGTTCCAACGATCCTTGTTGGATAGCAAGCACGTCCAAGCACTTTCCTCTTCTTCTTTGCCGCCACACAAGGTTGGAATGATGTTGAAGGGTTGGTTATATGGAGGATTGGATGGGAGGAGTTTAGATTTGTAGGGAGAGGCAAGGAAAGGCTTGTAGAATGGTTTATTCTTGGATGATTTATGAGGTTGCTACCATGGGTATTTATAGGGAGAGGATGGACTTGTTTAAGCCAAATTTCTGGTGGGAATTCATCAAGGATGCACGGCATTGAGTGGATTTTTAGTGGGTTAGGTCTTGAATCATCCACACACTTTCCTAATGGGTTAGGTATTGAACAACCACTCACATGTCATGGTGACTTAGGCATTGCATCATCATTCAAATGTCATGGTGAGTTAGGCATTGCATCATCACTCAAATGGGCTTGTTTAAGCCAAAAATCTGGTGGGAAACAACAAGGAAAGCCCACGGCATTGAGTTGTTTTGGTGGGTTAGGCATGGTTTTGAGTGGAGTTTTGGTCAATCCTTCTAGAAACCTATCCCTTCTTGCAACTTGTATTTGTTTCACCATATTTTTAGCATGTTCCTAGCTTCTTTTGACTTCAAATTCGTCCATCCATCTTGCATGGATCATAAGCAATCCATCTTGGGCCCAAAAACACTCCAAACTACTCCAAATTGGCCCAAAATGCACCCTTAGCCCATATAACCTACAAACACACGAAATTAGCTTTAAACACTATTATAAATACTAAATAATTACTAAAATGCAAGAAAACAAGCAAGCTAAGTCACATAAATATGCTCCTATCACCAATCACAACAAAAATTCCTTGCTGGCAGCTCCTTGCTCTGGCTTGGGGCTGGTAGCAGCTTCCCTCCTCATCTATCTAGCCTTCCTCGTTCCTGTTCTCATGGATTGCATCATATCTGATTTTCATTTTAGTATGTCCGTCAATAAGTGCCTCTTTGGTGAGGTTATCTGTGAGTTTCTCCTAGAAAGTATTTTAATTTTGTTTCTTCTTTTGGGTTTACTTTATTGTAATTGGCATGTTCGTTGGTGGTGTTGAGTACAAATTCATGTTGGTAAATGGTATGAACACTAGTTGGTTCGTTGCAGTTCATTTTCGGAGTCAGCGCTACTAATTTTCTTGTTAACATCCAAAGTTCATGTTTGCAACGAGCATCTTGGCATCAGTTCAAGAAAAGGAGAAAGGGTTTCAGATTGCTTATGTTTTTTCTTGTTAACATCCAAGCGAAGATCATGCTCCTTTGACATTTGATTGATGAAAAATTGGTAGCCAAACTCGAATGCGCTTCTTTGTTCATAATCATTAATAAACTGCACAACAAGGGTTTGAATTTGATGCAGCTCAGGATATGCTTGACATTGATTTTCTAGGTTTGTCAATAAGGCCGAAAACACTCACACGCATCCCAAAATCGAGCTGTTGGTATTCCTATCTCATACCTCCTACCTGATTTGAATGCCATAGTGTTTTACTCGTGATGTGTTTATCGAATTTTTAGTAACTGGCAATTCAATTTTGGAAATTTTAGTTTGAGTTTCTATGTTTAGCAGTTGAGAATTTATTGACTTGTGTTTCGTCACGAACGATTTGTGCAGTGCTTGTTCTTGTTGATCATGTAGCAAAGATTTGGCTAAGGATTTGCGACAGGCCGAGTTTGTTTCATTCATGGAAAGTTGCACTGTATTAAAGCATAACCTCGGTGATGTTATACGTCTTGAAGAGATAAAGGGCCAGTTTGGTATTGTTGTGCTTTGAAAAAAAGCTGCTGTGAGAATAAGCGGCTGTGCTGTGAGAATAAACGGATGTGAAATAAAGCCCAGTAGAGTGTTTGGTAAACTTTTTTTGTAAAAGTGCTTTTGGAAAAAAAAGCAGTATGATAGTGTTTGGTAAACTTTTATGTAAAACAGCTGTGACTGTGTGAAATGACAAAAAAGAGTATAATACTAAATGTGCTATTAATTTAATTTTTTTAACAAATAAAGGTGAATTACTAAATATACTTTATTTGTAAAAGAAAAATATTTATAAATTTTATCTTAAATATTAATTAGTATGACAAACTACTTCAATTGAAATATTTTAGACTGAATAGCTAGGATTCATTAGTACAATATTGTTAATGTACTTGAAAGTAATCTAATTAGATGCATTCATCAAACTTGCCGCTATTCAATCCCAAACTCCACATATTGAACACATAACACTCAAGATAGAAGTGTAAGGGTTGTAACGGGGCTAAAGGTGTTTGGTTAACAAAGAACGGATATGGAAAACAAAGGTTCTTAAAGACATAGTGAGCAAAGCAATGAAATCAACTTAGAATTCACTTTTGAATGCAAACTCAAATTTTGAACAAAAAGGGGATAAGTCACACATTTTAGGGCCAGATTTGATGATTTGGACCCTTCCTTCAACAATCAATACTTTCAAACTCATTCTTTCTTCTTTTCTTTTCTGTTTTTCTTTTCATATGTTTTTCACATTTTTTTTTTGTAACCCAAAACGTACAAATGAGCTAAAAAACAACCATTCCCTCCCCCACACTTGTTTTCTTGCATAATGTAGATCAAAAGGAATTCATTTTATGTTATGCTTACTAGCCTTTAAGAACAAGGGTATGGAAAGTCCTAAACTAGGCTAGGTAAGGTTATTGTGGGTTAATAAAGAACATAGGCTAAACAAGGCTCAAACGGGGTTTAATCTACAAAACAGATAATAATGGAGGGCACGGCTATTTGGCTACGGTGGAGACTACACCACTTCATCTTGATATGTGTTATGCATTACAATGTCATGCTTTGAATGAAACGGATACAAGTTCTAGCATTTAGTTCTATCAAAATGCATTCTAAATAGCAACCAATCAAAGAATAATGAGATCATGCAACGACTTTAGAAAACAAGAACTCACAGATTATAACTCTCCAAAGAAAGTAAAGGCTCGAGTCTCACAAGGATGTAGCGTTATATGAGTTCCTTCCTTCAAGCATGTTATGAAAACTTATTTTATCCACTTTGTAATCAAATGTGAGTTCATAAACAACAACTACAACTAAGCATAGGACAAGAGCATATCAAACTTCAATCCATGCTTGTAACTTTCTTTAACAGTTATGCAATTAAAAACCGAATCCTCATCATTGTGTTGGAAAGTACCTAAGACACAAATACACCAAAATGACTCTAAAACAACTCTTTTTGGTATTTTTCAAAACTTTTTCAAATTTTTATGTCATTTTCGTATGATTACCTCAAAACACAATAAAACACACCAAAACAGCTTAAAAACACTTAGAAATAGTGAGAAACAACTTAGCTTCATGTGGTAGATGATCTTTGGTTGTGCTTGTTGATTTTCCACAGCTTTGATCTTGAACTGGATGAGACTTTCCACAGCTTTCGAAGAAGTATCTTTCCACAAGTTGATTCTTGAACTAGGTTGGGGAGATTTTTACTTGCAAGTGATCCTCAGCTTAGTTAAGGATGAATCAGCACGTTGTCTTAACATGCTTCAAGTAATCAGGTCTCCATGCAGGTGTGGCATCTTCTCGAGTTCTTGGATCAACTCAGACTCCTCATGCATCTTCTATGAGATACTTTTGCTTTTGAAGAAGTATCTCTCCACATGTTTATTTTTGAATTAGGCTGAAAGGGCTCGAAGACGAGTACTCGAGAGCAAGACTAGGTAAGCAATCAAGATCTCTTTTTCTCCCTGTTCTTCAGATGAAGGTGAGGAGAAAGCATGATATGAGATACTTTTGCTTTTAACCTTCATAATATGAAATACTTTTGCTCTTGATGACTTGTTTGTAGAGGTACTCCAGGGGATGAGGAACACTGAGTAACTCGAGAGGTTTCTTTGGGAATACATTCTCAGAGATGAAGAAGTGTTGAGTAAGTATGCCTTTGCTATGGAGGGCGAAGGTAGACACTTATAAGAATTTCTTCACAACCAGTACTATTCTCTTACTCTTGTCGGCAGCCGGTGGATGATTGAACAGTAAGGTTTACGCGCTTTCTGACAAAGTTATCCGTAATTCCCGCAAAGTTGAGGATGCATGTGACAGGTGACGACAAGTCTGGAAAAGTTGATCCTTTGAAATCCGGGGGTCGGCTCGTGGTTTCTAAGCAGGCTCGGTTTTTTAGAGAGGAGCGTCTCTTTGATTTGCGAGCAGGCGCCGCTTTGATTTGCGAGCTGGCGCCTCTTCGATTTCTGAGTAGTGCCTCTTCGATTTCTTCTTTTTATAGAGGCACTAATTTTGTTCCACAGCCCACTTGAATTACCTCCTGTAAAAACTCCCTTCTTGCACTTCTAAAATCTTAATCTGTCCGATCTCTTTTTTCTCAACACCTTCGAAAAATGTCTTGCCCATCTGACCGTCGCCTTAACTTGAATGTTGGGGAAGATGATGACTTGTCTTCTCCAAACAACATTTGGCATCCGTTCTTCTTATCCCCCAATGGTCCTCTTACAATTGGGGACTCTATGATGAAGAACGATACAACTGCTACGGTGGTTGCTAGAAACTTTCTCACTCCAAGAGACAATAGGTTGCTTTCCAAGCGATCTGACGAGCTCGCTGTTCAGGACTTTCTGGCGCTTAGCGTCCAGTGTGTAGGCTCAGTCTCAAACATGGGCCAACGTTTTCTTGCACGATCTTGTCAGGTTGAGTCCTTGATGGCTGAGGTGGCTAGTCTTCGGCAAGAGGTCAGAGGACTCAGGCACGAGAATAAGGAGTTGCATATGCTCGCAACTAGTTACTCAACAAGTATGAAGAGGAAGCTTGACCAGCTGCAGGAGTCCGAAGTGCGGATTCAGAGTGACCATCAAAGGTTTGTGGCGTTACTGCAGAGGCATCTTCTGCCTTCGTCAACTAGAGTTGCACCAAGTGTTGAGGCTCCGGAAGATCAAACTCTGGCGCTTCGTCTTTCTGGAGCTCCGTCGACTGCTGAGGCACAACCTGACCAATGAAGGCTATTAGTTTACACATTATTGTAAAATATTTTTGCTTTTATTTTTATTTTATTTGATTTGATTTTGTTATTTTATTTTATTTATTTTATTTTTATTTTTTTAAAATCAATGTAAAATATGTAAATCAATGAAAAAAGACTTTGTTTACCCTCCCCCGCACTTAAACTAAACATTGCCCTCAATGTTTTAAACATAGGTTCACACTTAAGCAAACAAACAATTAATGAACTAAGCAAGGCAAGATAAATGCAGTAAAGAGAAGGGTTTAGGAGTGCAAATCTGATTTGTTGAGCAATTCCAAAGTTTCCCTTCGTTGAATGCTTGGGTTGCCTCGCAAGAAGCGCTTGCTTTAACGTCTTGCAGCCGGACGAGACCTCCAATTATGGTCCCTTAAGTTCCACGGCATGGAATTTATCTTTCAATGGGAGGTGATACTTGAAATGATCCGGCAATGGTCTAAATTCTAAGGTGGGTGCCTGAATCATCAACAACATGTAAGTATAAAACGAAATTGAAATTGGAGAAGATGGCTTACTTGCTTTCTCCGACATAAACTCAATGACAAACACCACGTCCTTGAACGTTTCAGGGACTTTGAACTTGGTCAGATTTACTATAATGGTTGTGGCTTGTCCCGTGTCATCAAACTCAATTTCTTTGGCATTGGTTGTCTTAACTACATCCTCTTTGATGCATTCAACATATTCTCCGGCCACTTCCTTTTCTTGAATCATTCTTCTTGGTGTACAAGTTTCTTTAAACAATTCAACACAATCTAGAACTTGATTTGGTGCACCAAGAATTGGGGTATCACCTTGCACCTTTGGAAGAGCTTCTACAATGTCTTTTTCACTCTCTTCGTCATTGGGAATCAAAAACCTGCGAGGAAAAGGGACATTTGGTGGAATAATGTTAGAATGAATTGAATTTGGAACAACATTACTGGAGTTGGACATCATAGAGACTTGAGGGGCTTGCGGCAAGAGTTCTTCTAAACTGCACATGTCGTCCTCCTCATCTTCTTCTTGCAGCACCAATTCATCCATGTTCGGGCTATGTTTGGATAGTTCTGGGACAGCTTCATCCTCCATATCACTTTCCAAAATGATGGCTTCATCGATTTCAACTTCTCCCTTTGAATTTGCCATGTTGAAATTGGAGAGTTCACGTTGCTCTTGAATCTGCGCCATGAATTCCACAATCTGTCCAACTTGTTTCTCTAATTCGTCCACTCTTTTGACTCGATCTTGCATCTCCTTGTTTTGATTTTCTACTCCCTGTGTCAAAGAGGTGATTAATTGAATAATATTATTATTATCCACCGACGAACCTGAAATTGGTTGGGAAGATTGTGGTGGAGGCTGTGGTGGTGCATATGGCCTTTGATAGAACTCCTCTGATGGCTGCAATTGTTCTTTTTGTGAGCCCTGCGTCAAAGGGATTAGTCATTCAAGAATTTCATTATAACTCATAGGCATACTTGAATTCGATTGGAATTGTTGTGGGGGAGGTTACGGTGGCTGCATAGATCTTGAATAGAACTCCTCTTATTGCTGCCAATATCCACCTTGTTGAAATTGTTGAGGTTCATCCCATATATAATCTGAATAATCTCTTCAATCCGAATTGTAAGCGTTGGAAAACATGTTGTTGCTTGGTTGATCATAGACTTGATAACCCCAAGCATCTCCGTTTGCAGCAAATTGAGGACATTGATGAGTTTGATATCCTTGCTCATAGGGCACATCAAATGTAGGGACACTTGGCATTGTGGTCCTTTCAGCATTATGAGTCAATTGAGAAGTGAGATGCGCCAATTGAGCTTGAATGGTCGCAAGTGCCATGTCTTGCTCCATTTGTACCTAAAATCAAAGAAAGAAAACTAAATCAAATATCAAAAGTAAAAGACACAAACACAAACAGAAACAAAGGGATTAGCAAATTTGCTAATCCCCGGCACCGGCGCCAAAAATTTGATGTGATGTAAAACAACACACAAATTAAACCCTCTTTTTGACAATTGTAGTATAGATGTAAGTATGGATCGTTCTAGGTCGGGGATTAGGAGGGATTACTAATCTACTCTAAACTGACTTAAAAACACTAAACAAGACTCAAAACACACAAAACTAAGCTAAAGACACTTAACTAAACTTTAATGACTCAAAACAAACTAGATTGACTCAAATCAACTCAGAACAATCAAATTGACCCAAATTAGATACTAGGGACTGATTTGGACGAAAATAAACTCAAAAGACTAACTAAACACAAATCTAAACAGATTCTAGCTAAATTAATATAACTTAAAGATAGGGGATTGGTTTTTGACGAAAAGTAAAAGACAAAGTAAATAACTTGCAGATTCTAAACAAAGACATAAAACTAAGTGAATTGATGGATAGATGGACTAGCTAGAGGGTTCTTCTCCACACATGACACACTTGCATACAAACCAATTTTTAGTTGTTCTTTCAATAAACCATGAATCTCCACACCCCAGATTAACCGTGAACAACACTTTTTTAACCTTCAAGTTTTCCTTAAGTTATTGAATTGGACGGAAAAGCACATACAACAATTCAAAACATTCTTCAAAAGTCCCCTATGTGAACAACACAATAGAGATACAATCAAAGATCATTAAGATTTGTGAAAACTATAAGCATTGACGAGGCATTCGTAACTATGAACATCATGATACTCTTGCCAAGAATTCACTTAACGCGATTGTGACTACCAACCTCCACTACTTGTGAATATAAGTTCATAACGATTAGGTGAAACTCCCTTATATTCTAGCATCAAATTCATGCATGCAAATTAAGTATGCATCCTTAATCGACATACAAGAATAAGTTATAAATCAAGCAGTTAAGCAAATTGAATTCACGACTCATGAAATCACAACTGAAGGTAATCAATTCATATTACAAATATGTTCATGGCTTTGAATCAACCTCTAGCCAAAACGAATTTAGTTCCACATATTTGCAATTAAACAACTATAATTGAATTTAAATATGATAAACAAAAGTAGAAGACACCTAGAACACTCCAACAATCCAACGTCTTGAATGGTTAGCACAGCTCCAAGTCCTCCTCATTTTCTTGCAAACATGCGACACCAAGGTGGGTGTGGTGTTTGTATGGTCTAGGGGATGTGGCAGAGATTGGATAGGTTGAGAGAGTATGGAAGGGTGGTAAGGGATGGTTAGGAAAAAAGGTGAATGGAAATGGATGGAGGAAAAAGGAAACTTGCAGCAGAAATTGTGTTGTTTATGGAATGTGTTGTAGATGTGAATTGGTGTCTTTGGCCTTGATGGAGAATCCTATTTATAGGCTTTGAGAATGAATCCCTACCATCCATTTTCTTGGTGAGAATGAATCACCACCATCCACTTTTGTTGGTGAGAATGAATCACTACCATCCATTTTGTTGGTGAGAATGAATCACCACCATCCATTTTGTTGGTGAGAATAAATCACAACCATCCATTTTTTATGCTCCCCATGCATGCAATCCATTTCACCCCAGAATAGCTCCAAATTGCACCAAAATGCACTTCTTTGCTAACTTTGTTATTTAGAACCTACAAACACACGAAAATAGCTTAAAACATTCTAATAAGATGAAACTAATTAAGTAAATGCAAGGAAACAAACTAATAAAGTCACATAAATATGTTCCTATCAAAACGGTCCGATGAGTTGGCTGTTCAGGATTCTCTGGCTTTCAGTGTTCAGTGCGTGGCTTCTGTGTCTAATATAGGCCAACACCTGCTTGCTCGAACTCGTCAAGTTGAGTCATTGATGGCGGAAGTAGCAAGTCTCAAGCAAGAGATCAGGGGGCTCAAACATGAAAATAGACAGTTGCAGATGCTTGCACATAACTACTCCACGGGCATGAAGAGAAAACTGGACTAGCTGCAGGAATCTGAGAGTCGGATTCTAAGTGATCATCAGAGGTTTGTGGATTTGTTACAAAGGCGTCTACTGCCTTCGTCTTCTGGAGTTTTACCACATATTGAATATCCAAATGATCAACCTCTGGTGCCTCCTCTATCTGTGGTCCTGCTCAGTACTGAGGCTCCAAATAATCACCTTCCAGTGCCTCCTCTTTCTGGTGTGCTGCCGAGTACTGAGGCTTCTCATGAGTAACCTTGTGAAGGCTCCCTCCTTTTTGTTTGTTTTGATTTTTGTGTATGTCCATGTATGCAATTTATCAGAAATTCCAATAAACAAGATTTACTTTGTTTAGCATATTGTGTTAAATACCCTAAGGCATCCTTTGCTAAGTTCTTTGAATCTTTTCTTTTGTTGAAGTTTGCATGTCGAAACTTCGTGGGTGGATTCTGTAGGTTGCAATAGTGCTCCCCTAGTTTCCCGAGTGAGGAAAGCTTCTCGCTTGGGGACTTGAAAGCTTCAAGGTATTGAGTAGTCGTGGAACTTTGATTACCGAAGCATAGTAGCATATGGTAGGAGTCCCCCAAGTCTTCGGGCAAGGAGTTGACGAAGGAAGTGTCTTGTTGGTAACCAAGTTTCTGCCACTTTTTGCTACTGCTCATGTTTTGGTGGAATATAACACCATCCTTTGTAGCTCAAATTGTAAAGCCATCTTCATGAAAGTTGTTCCTTAACTCCTTAAATACAATATATCCAAATTTGAGACCCATCAGATCAGTACAACTCCAGAAATTCCAGTATGATCCGTGATTGTTCGTTATTTGTCTGTTAACCCGTCAGACCTGTTGTGAGCTTCGAAACTCCATCGTTTCTTGCTCCGATCAATATACTTTCTTCATGAAAGTTGTTCCTTAACTCGTTAACTACACCATATCCAAATTTGAGACCTATCGGAGCTGTACAACTCCAGAAATGCAAGTATGATCAGTGATTGTCTGTTATTTTTCTGTAAACCCGTTAGACCTGTTGTGAGCTTCGAAACTCCATCTTCTCTTGCTCAAATAAATATACTTTCTTCATCAAAGTTGTTCCTTATCCTCTCTTCCATAACATATCAAACATTCAGAACAAACTAATTGTTAAATATTTCCAGATCGTTGAAAAACTGTAGCAGCGTTAAAATCTTCAGAAATCCGACCGTCTTGTTTGGAGCTTCAATACTCTAATTTTCGTTGCTTGAACCAAAAATGTTCCTTCTTGAAAGTTGTTCATCTGCTCAAGGACTATAAGATGTCCAAAATTCAGTTCCATTGAAGAAGAGCAGGAGTTGCATAAATTTGTTGAAGATCGGAATGTGTGTAGTTCAATAGGCAAGGTTTCTTGAATGTAGGTTTTTGTTTGGGTGTATAGCTTGAATGGTTGAAGCTTTTGAGGACATAAAAATTTGGTTTAGCTTCACACTATCTTGATCAAGAGTGTGTGAAGCTCTTGCATGTTTTAGTGTTGAAATGTTGTAGTGAAGCTTTGTGGGTGAAATTTTTTTTTTTTTTTGGGTGAAGCTTTTGTAGGTGAAGCTTTGTTGGCACCATAAATTGACTTTGTTTCACACTATCTTGATCAAGAGTGTGTGAAGCTTTTAAGCTTTGTGGGTGAAGTTTTGCAGGGTGAAGTTTTTTTGGGTGAAACTTTTTTTTTTGGGTGAAGCTTTGTTGGCACCATAAATTGATTTTGCTTCACACTATCTTGATCAAGAGTGTGTGAAGCTTTTAAGCTTTGTGGATGGAGCTTTGTAGGGTGAAGCGACCGGCATACTTATGTAATGGCTCATCAGGGTTCTGGCGAATAGTGTACAAGTCATCTGCATAGTGTAAGCGATCGGTCTGGAAAATGTGTTGAGAAACAAACAGTTTCCTTAACTCCTCAAATGAGTTTATTGTCTCAGGTAGGAGTTGGCAATACCAATTTAGAGCTCCGCCGGAGAGGGTCGAGGGGAAGAGAAGACATTGTTCTTCGTCAGTATGCATCCGATATGCTATAGTGGACTCAAAGGGGTTGAGGTGTTCAATCGGGTCTTCTATCCCAGTATAGAGTTGCAAACCGAGCTTCTGTTTTGTCTTCCCTTAGAGGGTGTGTCGAGGATCCTCTTTGTAAGAGGGTCAGGCCTAGGTTGGTTCAAATCAGGTATCTCAGCTTGTCGTTCAGCTTTCAATTTGTTTACTTCTTCAAGGAGCTGTAGGACAAGGGGGTCCTGGACGGAGTTGTGTACCACTGGGGATTTCTTTCTTAAATCTCCATCGCCCCTTGGAGGTAGGAAAGTTTGATCAAGAGCATGTGATTTTTCTTTGGACTCATCGTACTGACTTCTAGGGTATGTATGTCGAAACATCTCTGAGTCCCCTATACCTTCATGTTTCTCTAGGACTTGTTGCCCCTTCCCCAAATTGGTAGCCGACCTGGGCCGTGGTAGGGGACCGAGTCTCTCATAAACCGTTGGGTCATTGATCTGTGAGTTTACGTGGATGGGGTTATCTCGACGTTGCTTCAGGAAATCCCGACAGTCGCGATAGACAGCTTTCGATCATTCCGCCCCTTCTTCAAGAAGGTGCCATCCTTTACTTCTCTTACTTCGGGTTGAAGCAACTAGGTTGAGAGAAGTCTCAAGCTGATTATCATATTGATGGGTAGCTCGATCTCTATCAGGGATACTCATGTTGGATATTGGTGACCCTCCGTGTTGGGGGGGTATTTAGATGATTGTTGACTTCTGCAGGGGCAACAAGCTCGTGTGTTTGAGCCTTCTTAGCCTCTTGAAGCATCTCAAAGAGCTTCTCATATTGCTCCTGGAGGATCTCATTCTTCATTTCTATTTTGCTGTTCTGAGTTTCTAGCTCATCGTCTGTAGCTTGAAGGGCAGCCCTCTTTCCTTTTTTTTTTCGTTGCTTAACACTAGGTGCAAAAGCGGTGTCATTCTGTGTGTTGTGGCTTCCATCACTTCCCATGTTGGGGAGGGATGCCTGATCAAATAAGAGTGTACGAACTATGGAAACCAGCTTGACAAAGTTGGAGATAGTAGGAATAAGTGTCGATTCCTACAGACGGCGCCAAATGTTGATGCACAAAATCAGTGAGGACTTTGGTACAACAGAAAGTGTCAGATGTGCGACCTTTGCTAGATTGCTTCGGTCACTAGTGTAGATAAGTATGTAAAGATATAGAGGCAGGGAAGCAAACACAAGATGTACGTGGTTCACCCAGTTGGCTACGTCCACGGAGTAGAGGAGTTCTCATTAATTATGAAGGGTTCACACAAGTACATAGGTTCAAGCTCTCGTTTTGTGAGTTCTAATGAGTGATTTTGTACAAATGACATTAGGGATTCATTGTGGGAGAATGATCCCTATTTATAGAAGAGTTTCTAGCTTTGTCCTGACATTGACACGTGTCATGTTGTGATTCGCCTCTGATGTTGACACGTGTCGTGCTGTGATTGCCCTCTGACGTTGACATGTGTCGTATTGTGATTGGCCTCCTGGTTGGAGGAAAACTCTTGTGGGTCCTTGACGGTATAATGTTGACCGGTGCTTAGTAGTTTTGGGGTTGGTCAAGTATGGTACAAACAAAGTCCTTAATTTTCCAATTAAAAAGTTCAGGGGGCAAATCGAAAGTTAGGTGATAGTTCAGGAGGCAAATCGACAGTTTACTCATATTGTTTATGTTTTATATATTTGATTACTAAAATGTGCCACCCACTTGTGAATTTCTTTTACAAGAGCGGAACTGGTAAGTGGATTGAGAAAGCTTGAGCCCAGAATCGAGCTTAAAGTTTTAAGTTTGCTCAAGCTAGATAAGCTCATATAAGAAGTAACACAAGCCAAACTTGAACAATACTATTCGGTTTAGCTCAAACAACCCTCTGTAACATTTCTTTTATCTATTAAGTTTATTTGAAGTTAACGAATGCGGAGGCCCTATGCCGAACAAAACGGCAACGTTGAGGCTGTCATCATGCGTGGCAGAATCTTCGAAATCTCTATCGTCTTCAATCGCGAATTCTCTAAGCCACTTGTAATATTTAAACACGCTGAGCCACTAGTAAACACTGTAGTTGATTGGTCTCCTTCAATTCCTTTTAAATTTGGGAACTTTAACGAAAAGTTCCCGGTACTGTTCACTTTAACGAAAAACCACATTTTTACACTAAGAAGTCAATCATGGTACTATTCACTTTACACTTTATTTTGTCTTTATCATTAAAACTCAAAGTTTTCAAGCCATTTTCATTATTTTTCTTTTTAAATTTTGCAAGAGCACCAAGAGGCGGTCCTTATCAGACATGAATTACACACAAAAATATGAAAGGTGTAGTTTTATGCCACGGGCACATAAATTGATTGAAAGGTGATTGATAGGAGCATATTTATGCGACTTAGTTAGCATGTTTTCTTGCATTTATTCAGTTTTTTATTGCTTATTATAGTGTTTTAAGACATTTATGTGTGTTTGTAGGTCCAAGAAGCAAAGTTGGCAAAAAGATGCTTTGGAGCATTTTGGAGCAAATCTGGGCTTGGAATGGATAGTTCAAGCATTGGGCAAGTGGATGGACGAATTTGAAGTTCAAGATGGGCTAGGAATGTGTTTCAAAGTTGAAGAAGTTAATTCAAGTCATTGGAGATAAAGAATCAGCTCAAAAGAAGGAGAATTATCCAAACATTATCCAAACTGCCTTATCTTATCCTTATCTTAACCAACCTTATCCTAACCTTATCTTATCTAATCCTATACTAATCCTTTCCTAACTTATTTCTAGCTACAAAGAGGGTTTATTTTCTGATTGGGACACATTTAGAATGGGTTTCTAGAAGGCCTAATCCTTTTCCTACATTGGTGCCGCACCTATCCCTTCTAGAAGACTTTTTCCTTAAGTTTTCTAGAAGCTCTAGCCTTGTCCTACAAATCTGGTGCCTGTCACCTTTTCCCCCTTAGTTTCTGCTTGTAATTGACCTTTTCCTTATGGATAAGGAGTCATAATCCATCTAAACACACTAATCATTCTCCTCCTTGGTTTCAGCCACACCCTATCCTTCTAGAAGCTACAATCTGCCGCACCTTCTCTCCTTATCCTTCTTAGTTCCTGACTTCTAGATGACCTTTTCCTTGTGGGATTTTAGTGCCAAAGCCTTCTCCAAATTAACTACAAAACCATGCCTCCCTAGCCCTATAAATACTACTTACTTCTGCCGCATAAAACTACCACCCCCTACCATCAGACTACCTACACCATCCACCACACCATCCATGCCACACAAAGTACCATAAACTCATAAATCCCTCATTGTGCGGCAGCTTTGCAAAGGAAGGAAGGAGAAGGTGCCACTTAGTGTCGTGCTTGCCATTCAAGACGTTGGATTGTTGGAGCGATTCTAGGTGTATTCTATCTTTGTTTTTAATGTTTAAACTTAGTTTTCTTTGTTTATTTGCAATCATGAGGAACTAATTTCGTTTTTGGTTAGGAGAGAATTCAAAGCCATGAACATATATGTGACATGAATTGATTGCATCCAGTTGTGATTTCATAAATCGTGAATGCAATTTGCTTAACTGTTTGATTAAAACTTATTCTTGTATGTTGATTAAGTTGGCCAACTTAGTTTGCATGCTAGGATTTGATGCTAAAATATAAGGGAGTTTCACCTAATCGTTACAAACTTATATTTGCAAGTAGTGGAGGTTGCTAGTCACAATCACGTTAAGTGACACGCCCGCCCCTTAATTATATTTAATTCTAGAAATTTACCCCCAAAATCCTTTTCAATTATGCCAATTTTAATCCTTAAAGTTTTACAATCTTTCAATTTAGTCCCTACCCCTCTTTTTAATTTTAATATTGTTTTGTTCTTAAATGGTGAGCCACTGGGCCCACCCGGTTTTGTTCCCCGAGTCATCTCCCTCTCTTCTCTGTCTCTCTCCCTCTGCACTCTCACCCTCTCTCCCGTAACCCTCTTTCCCTACCTCCCTCACTCGACCTCACTACCACGAACACGCACAGACACACGCACCCTCGCTCTCTCTCTCTCTGTCTCTCGTGCCTCTCATCTCTCCCTCTCGGAGGCTTCGCGACGGACGAGGAAACCCAGAATTTCCCCCGGCGAAATCCTTGAAAATCCGACGAGGTAAGCCTTCGATCATCCCTCCCTCTGCGTCGATTTGTGGTCTATGGAGAATCTAGAAGTAATCCTTGAGTTTTACTTTGAGTTTTAGGTCGAAATTAGCTCGGGGTGTACACACCCTTTTTCCGGCGAATCCAGTGAGCTTCGTGGACTTCTCCGAGCAACTTCGGCCATTCCTCGCCGATTGGAAGGTACCAATCTATCCCTCTCGTCTCGCTCATCGTTTTGGTATGTAGATCGGGGTCTAGAACCCCGGGTTGAGGTCGGTCGGAGCTGGGAAGCTCCGGTGTTCTTCCCCGGCGCACCCAGGCCCTTTGGGCCAGAACCCGAAACCCAAACCCTCCTCGGGCCTTAGGCCCGTAACCAACCCAGCCCGTTTATATTTTAATTATTTTATATTTCTGTTAGTTAATAAATTAGGGCCTTTGGGCCGTCTTAGATGGGCACTAGGCCCATTTCCCTCAAACCCAATACCCTAGCCCGTAGCATTTTTTATTTAAGGTACCCTAATTTAATTAAGGCCTTGGGCCTCAGAAAAACTAGGGCCTTTGGCCCATTTAACCAAGCCCAAACCCAAGGCTTATGAGCCTTGGGCCATTACTCAAACCAGGGCCTTTGGCCCGTGACCTCCTTAACCCTTTGGCCCAAACCCAAGACCCTATTGGGTCAGGCCCTCCAAGCCCAAACCCGTGTGGACCCAAACCCTAACCCAGAACCCTATTGGGTTAAAACCCCAAAACCCAAACCCGGATCCAACCCAGTGACCCGTGGGTTGACCGTTGACCCGACCCGTTGACTGACCCGTTGACCCGACCCGGGTTGACTGACCCGTTGACCCGACCCGGTTGACCGTTGACCCGGTCAACGGTTGACTTTGACCTTGACCGTTGACTTTGACTTTGACTAGTCAACGGTCAACGTTGACTTTTACGGTTGACTTTTTCGGGTTCCGTCCGGGACCCCTCCTAGGCTAATTTCGACGTCCTGGACCCGTTTTTGAGGTCCGTTTTCCCAAATTAAATCGTTTGAATAGAGTTTGACTAAGTTGTACCCTTTATGTGCTTAGGGGCAACTTTTGGGATTGTTCTAGATTCGCTAGCAGTGCAGCGTTGGACGGCTAAGTACTGTGAGTGGACCACTTCTAAAAATACATGTTTTATTAGTAGAATTGCATGTATGAAAAGCATGATAGCATGAGAATGATGTATGTGCGATAGTTCTGATAGTGTATAAATGTATATGCGATAGTTATGATATTACCGCTACGGGATGTAGGGATAAGGTTCCGGTCCATCCCGGACGACGGTTTAGGTCCACTTCCGCTACGGGATGTAGGGATAGGGTTCCGGTCCATCTCGGGCGACGGTTATGGTGCTGGCATAGGGCCTGGAGTGTGTTACCTCTGACTTTTGAGTACAGGGACGGGGAGCTGGCATTGGGCCTGCAGTGTGGTTTCCTCTGACTGTATGCTCAGGGACGGGGAGCCGGCATGGGGCCTGAAGCGTTTATATTGGACATTCACTAGCGACTATTCCTCTATGATTATGAGTATAATTTATGAATTATGAATTGAGATATGATTATTGTTATGGCTGTATTTGAGATACTACACTGTATGATATGCGTAGGAAAACTTACCTATATATCATGTTTTGGTTTTCTAACTTGGGGGTTAGTATCTTGATAACTATTTTCTTATATGTATATCAAATTGGTCCACTCACCTTTGTTTTGCGCCCCCTTCAGGGTATAGAATCGAGGCATGAAATCCCGGCATCAAGGCACTTTCGCATTGGCATCTTCGAGTCCTCTCGGTGTAGGACCTACTCTTTTTATGTATTCAATTTTATATTCTTTCTTGTAGTATTTTCAAATTAGATGTATGTTCTGAACACGTTCCTGAAACACTTATTAAATGTGCAACTTAAATTCTTAATTTTCGTTTTTATACCTTCTAAATGGCTTTCGTCACCCCTCGGGTGTCGGCCAGCACGTGACCACCCCGATGTCTACAGGACATCGGGGTCGGGGTGTGTCATTAAGTGAATTCCTGGTAGGAGTGTCATGCTGTCATAGTCACGAATACCTTGTCAATGCTTATGATTTTCACAGATCTTAATGATCTTTGATATGTATCTCTAGTATGCTATCATATAGGGAACTTGATAAGAATAATTTGGTTTGCGGCGCTACGTCCACTTCAATGAATCTAGGAAAATTTGAGGGATAATGCGTGCTGTCACGGTTAATTTGGGGTATTGAGGTTCATGGGTTATAGAAAGAACAACTGGAAATCGATTTGTGTTGCATATGTGTCATGTGTGGAGAAGGACCCTCTAGCTAGCCTTTCACCCATTCATTCACTCAATTTCGTGTCTTGTTAAGTTTAGTTTACAATTCTGTTTTGTTTAAGTTTAAATTCGTTCAAAACCAATCCCTTGCTTTTAATTTGTGTTAGTTTAGTTTAAATTCGTTAAAACTTGTGTCCTTTAGTCTTTTGAGTCAAGTTGAGTTTTAATTTCGTGCAAATCACTCTTAGGTGTTAGTTTTGAGTCTAAAGAACCTGTTTTGTGTGTTTTGAGTCTAATTAGTTTGTTTTGAGTTGTTTAGAGTCAGAAAATGTCCAATTTGGTTTTTAGTTGTTGTTTTGAGTTTTTTGAGTCTTGTTTAGTGTTTTAGAGTCTAGTTTGTGTAGATTAGCATCCTTTTTAATCTCCGGTCTAGAACGATCCCTACTTACACATTACTACATTGATAGGGTTTAAGTTTGAGAGCAACTTAATTTCACATCAGTGAAGGAGGATATCACATGTTTCTATCTAAAGGGTAATTACTCGATAAGCCCCTGAGAAATGAATCATGATTTTTGTGTTTGTGTTTATTTATTATTTTAATGTTTTGTGTTGTGTCCATTGGTTAACCTAACAAGTAATGCAATTTAAACTCGAATTCGACCTTAAGTTGGTGATATGATCTGACACGTTAACTTAAAAAAATTCATAAATAAAAGAAAAGAAAATCATATATAAAATTTAAAGACTCATATTTTTCTTGCATGTAAAGTTCGTGAGCAAGCTCATATTTTTTCATAATACAACTCAAACTAAATTTGATTCAAAAAGTTTCATTATAAAAAAAGATTATAATTTTTTCACGTAATTTGCATGTGATACACTTTAAAAAGTAAAATTATGTTTATTTATTATTATTTTTAAGTTTATATTGACTATCATTAATTTGCATTTTTAAGACGTGTGACAAAAAAAAATTTATGTGAAAATTTTAAATATCTCATGTTTGAAAAGTTTTATGCTATATTGTTTGGCTAAACTGCTAATTTGCTCTCTGACCTATCACTTGATTTTCGATTTCCCCCTCCTGAACTTTTTAGTTGGAAAATTAAGGACTTAAACTTTTTTTTTTGGCCAATTTCCCCCCTATCGTTAGTTTTTCATAGATTTCATCCAAATTAACGTTAACTTTTATCATGTGTACACCATGTGACTCTCCTTTGTGGACAAAAGCGTCACTTCACTAGACCTTTAGACACAAAAGCTATATAATCACACTTATTTGCATAGGTTTATATTTTAGAAATATAAGGTTTTCAATTATTTTAAAGAGTAAAGCGACTGAACTACCCTTACATGTTGTGCACATGCTTCCATTTAACAGAAATTTGGATGGAATGAATGAAAAATTAACAGCAGGGGCCAAATCGGCCAAAAAATTAGTTGAAGTCCTTAATTTTCCAATTAAAAAGTTCAGGGGGCAAATCGAAAGTTAGGTGATAGTTCAAAAGGCAAATCGACAGTTTACTCATATTGTTTATGTTTTATATATTTGATTACTAAAATGTGCCACCCACTTGTGAATTTCTTTTACAAGAGCGGAACTGGTAAGTAGATTGAGAAAGCTTGAGCCCAGAATCGAGCTTAAAGTTTTAAGTTTGCTCAAGCTAGATAAGCTCATATAAGAAGTAACACAAGCCAAACTTGGACAATGCTATTCGGTTTAGCTCAAACCACCCTCTGCAAACATTTCTTTTAGTTCTAAACTTCCAATATGTCTCCGAAAGCATCAAAGTATTATTACTTTCTTGAGTGAGGGACCCACAAATAAAAGATTAGATTTGTGAAGAATTTCTGTATATCAGCAATATTATAAATAGCAAAGCTTATGAACTCCTCAACGGACACCTGACACGTGCACTTGATACAAAAAGCATTAACACTTGGCTTGTGAAATCTTCGAAATATGTCTTATGTGGAGGTTCCATCATCTCAATCTTCAAACGCAAATGACACATTTAATGTTCATCGGCCTTCATCAACTTTTTCTCCAAGCATTTGGGGTCATCAGTTTCTGTCGTACGCTTTTTTGGTAAGACATATTTTTTTTAAATTTGTTTAGTGGCATCACTCAATTTCTGTCGTATGTTTTTTTAAGGCAATTTTGCTTAAGGCAATTTTGCTGTATTAAAATATTAAATATATTAAACATTTGAATCCAAACTAATATAATTTTCTGGGTTACACCTTTTTTTATTTTTATTTTCTTCTTCTTCTTCTTCTTCTTCGGGGTTACCCTTTTTTTAATTTTATTTCTTCTTCTTCTTCTTCCTCTTCTTCTTCGTTTGCTTTATTAAAATATTAAATATATTAAACATTTGAATCTAAACTAATATAATTTTTTGGGTTACCCCTTTTTTAATTTCTTCTTCTTGTTCGCTTTATTAAAATATTAAATATATTAAACATTTGAATCTAAACTAATATAATTTTCTGGGTTACCCCTTTTTTTATTTCTTCTTCTTGTTTGCTTTATTAAAATATTAAATATATTAAACATTTGAATCTAAACTAATATAATTTTCTGGGTTACCCCTTCTTCTTCTTCTTCTTCTTCTTCTTCTTAATTAAAATATTAAATATATTAAACATTTGAATCTAAACTTCTTCTTCTTCTTCTTCTTCTTCTTCTTCTTCTTCGTCTTCTTCTTCTTCTTAATTAAAATATTAAATATATTTTCTTAATTGAAATATTAAATATATTTGCTTAATTAAAATATTAAATATATTTGCTTAATTAAAATATTAAATATATTAAACATTTGAATCTAAACTAATATAATTTTCTAGATTACCCTTTTTTTTATTTCTTATTCTTGTTTGCTTTATTAAAATATTAAATATATTAAACATTTGAATTCTTCTTCTTCTTCTTCATTTGCTTAATTAAAATATTAAATATATTAAACATTTGAATCTAAACTAATATAATTTTCTGGGTTACCCTTTTTTTATTTCGTCCTCTTGTTTGCTTTATTAAAATATTAAATATATTAAACATTTGAATCTAAACTAATATAATTTTCTGGGTTACCCCTTTTTTAATTTCTTCTTCTTCTTCTTCTTCGTTTTCTTTATTAAAATATTAAATATATTAAACATTTGAATATAAACTAATATAATTTTCTCCTCTTCTTCTTCTTCTTCGTTTGCTTTATTAAAATATTAAATATATTAAACATTTGAATCTAAACTAATATAATTTTCTAGGTTACCTTTTTTTTATTTCTTCTTCCTTTTGCTTTATTAAAATATTAAATATATTAAACATTTGAATCTAAACTAATATAATTTTCTGGGTTACCCCTTTTTGTATAATTTTCTGGGTTACCCCTTTTTTTTATTTCTTCTTCTTCTTTTTTTGGGTTGCAGGGGTTTAGGTCCCCCTATTTTTTTTAAATGGGGTTCAAGTACCCCTCTTTTTTTTTAATGGGGTTCAGGTCCCCCTCTTTTTTTTTTTTTTAATTCTTCTTCTTGTTCTTCTTCTTTTGGGTTGCAGGGGGTTCAGGTCCCCCTCTTTTTTTAATATTTAGTTAATATTTAATTAATATTTTAAATATTTTTTAAAGTTTTAAATATTTTTTATTTATTTTTTAATAAAAAGTATGCCACGTCACATGCCACGTCAGCATTTAACTGAGGAACTAACAGTCGACTAACGGGAGGTATGACATTGCAACAAATTCGGAAGTAAATGTATGACATTGAAACTTTTTAAAGATGATATATGAAGCTGTTAGCCACCCAATATAAATGTTTACAACAAAATATATTACGACAAATGAAATGAAATTGAAAATTATAATGAAATAAAATTAATATATTAAAAATTAGGAAGAAAAAGAGAAATAATTAAAAAAATAAAAATAAAAATAATAAATGAGGTTATTAATGTATCAAGCGACTAAAATTAGATTTTGATTTTACTTATAGTTTTAATCTAAAAATCATCTTTGCCAAGGATTATAATGAAGTTTTCTATATTTTTTTTTCCAGTGGGTGCGCTAGCTAGTCAGCAATACTATAAATAGTAAAGCTTATGAGCTCCTGAATTCACAGCAGCACTTGATTCAAAAGCAATAACACTTGGCTAGTTCGCTTCAGGTTTAAAATCTTTGAAATATGTCTTCTGTGGAAGTTCCACTATCTCAATCTTCAAACCCAAATGACACTTTTGATGATCATCGGCCTAAGCCTTCAGCCACTTTTTCTCCCAGCATTTGGGGTGACCATTTTCTGTCATATGCTGCTTTGGTAAGACTTCTTTCTTACAATAAACTATTAATTTGAACCCTATATTATTGTGAAAATTAAATTTGTAATTTTAAACAAAGAGGAAAATAACCAAAGAGTACTTCAATCATCTAAAATGCTACTGATTCGAAATCATTTTATCTAACCTTCCTTTCCTTAACGTGGCAAACATGTTGCGAATCTAACTACCAAAGTTAAATTCACACACTTTTTTTTTTTGGAAAAACAAGTTCTTAAAGTCATGAAAACTGCCATGCAATAACTATTTCAGGTTAGGTGCCTCTCTTTTCTCAATATTTACAAATTAGAAATTGACATCATAAGGGTTATGCGTTTTCTAATGTGTTACCAGACATATCATAAATGTTATGCGTTTTCTTTTTTATTAAATCAAAATGTGATCCTGTGGAGGAAGTGGATGCTGAACTTGAACAACATGTACAAGAACTGAAGGAAGAAGTGAGAAGGATGCTAACGACATCACCTGAAAATGTTTCCCAAAAGTTGAACTTGATCGATGACATTCAGCGCTTAGGTGTGTCCTACCATTTTGGAAACGAAATTGAAGAAATTTTACGAAAAAATCACAAGAACTCTTATGATTTGGATGACCTGTACACAGCCGCTCTTCGTTTTCGATTGCTTAGACAACAAGGTTATAACGTTTCATGCGGTAAGTAATCTCGGATGGTGGTCTGGTCATATATTTTGTTTTTATTTTGTTTTTTTATTTTATTTTATTATTTTTTATCTAAATGCTTCTTGAGGTTCTGAATTTTCCATTTTGTTGGTCATGCAGACTTATTCAACAAGTTCAAGGACGGTGATGGAAAATTCAGGGAATCACTCCTTGATGATGTTGCAGGACTACTAAGCTTGTATGAAGCCACACACCTTAGGATACATGGAGAGGAGATACTAGATGAGGCACTAACCTTCACCACGACTAATCTCGAGTCGGTGACATTCCGTTTAAGCCCCCCACTTGCAAAAGCAGTAACCCATGCATTAAATCAACAGCTCCGAAAGGGTTTACCAAGGGTTGAAACAAGGTATTACTTGTCAGTCTACCAGGAACTAAGAGAATCACCGAATGAAACTCTCCTAACGTTCGCCAAGTTGGATTTCAACCGACTGCAACGAGTCCATCAGAAAGAGCTAAGCGAAATCACAAGGTAAATTAATTCCTTATTCGTCCATATACATCACTTACTAAAGAGTTGAATTCTCCACCTCTAGCTACTAACAAATAATTATTTTTGTAACTTAGGTGGTGGAAGGACTTGGACGTGCCAAACAAGCTACCTTTTGCAAGAGACAGATTGGTTGAGGTCTACTTCTGCTGGGGTTTGTCAGTCTACTTTCAGCCTCAATATTCCTTTGCTAGGAGGACATCATGCAAAGTTACTGCTATAGTATCCCTTATCGATGATATTTATGAATATGGTACAAATGAACAACTAGAGCTCTTTACTGAAGCTATTGAGAGGTATGAATATATCATTAGATAAAATTCTATTATATATAAAATATCTAACCTTACATCACCAGCCGATCAAAAAGGAAAAACAAACCTAATTACGCACAACTGATTTATGTATTACTTCATCAGTTGGGACGTCTCAGCCATGGATCAACTACCAGAGTTTATGAAAGTCTGCTATCGGGCGTTGTTGGATATATACAGTGAAATTCATGAAAAGCTTGCGCACGATGGGAAATTAGATCGCATCCACCATGCAAGAGAAGCGGTACTATTCCTCAATATATGCTTAGTCTCGAGTCTAAAGTTGTTACAAGGCCAGAAAAACGTGCTGCAAATACTTTACAATATGTATAGAAACAAATAATTATTTATATATAATCTTTTATATATCAGAATTAACGGTAGAAATGATTAAGAATTATTCTAATCTCATGATCTGGTATGTGTCAGATGAAAAAAGATGTTAGAGGCTACTTCGTTGAAGCCAAATTGTTTCGCCAGAAGCACATGCCATCGCTGGATGAATACATGTCTGTATCACTCGTGACCTGTGGCTACCAGTTGCTAATAACCATATCCTTTGTTGGAATGGAAGAAGCTACAATAGACTCCTTTGATTGGTTGTTAACTTCCCCTCCAGCAATGAAGGCTGCAGCAACAGTTTGCAGACTCATGGATGACACAGCGGAACACAAGGTACTTAATCGTTTAGGGAAATAGTATTAATGAGTATTGTCGAATGTCAAAAGTCTCACACAAAAAACACGACAGAATAAAATATAACTCATATATAGTAGTTCCACTTCTAATTTTACCACCCTATACCTGTTGGGCTAGTAAGTGGTTAAGTTAGAATAGTATCACTGCTTGATCCATTAGTAGTGAATTGCTGGCCCCCTAACTGAAATCTTGACAAGCACAACTATTATGATTGCATCAATACTTATATGAATTAATAATCTTTTTTATCCTACTCACTAGCCTGGGCAAGAGAGAGAACATTTTATCACAGCTGTGACCTGTTACATGAAGACATATGAGGCCACAGAAGAAGAAGCAATAACCGAACTTCAAAGACAAGTGACTAATGCATGGAAGGACATAAACGAAGCATGCCTCCACCCTACCGCTGTCCCCATGCCCCTTTTAATTCGTATTCTCAATTTTGCTCGGGTCATGGATGTTGTGTTTAAGCGTGAAGATGGATACACTAATGCTAAGGGTGTGCTAAAAGATCTTATAGTTTCTACACTAGTAGAACCTGTGGCTTTATAAGCCTAAAATATTGACTTTATTGTGATGTTTCTTTTGAAAGAATAGTCTGCAGTGCCGAAGTTGCCTACAACAAATAAGGAACTACCATCTGTGTAAGGAGCTACCATCTGTTAAGACTGTAAAAATGTAATTTGGGTTGTGCGTTTGCTTTCCATATTATGATTCTATCAATAAAACAACAACTATGCAGTTTGGAATAAATCATATACTAATTATTCAGCTCAAATAGCACAATAGAACATGCATATATAGCAGTTGGTGCCAGAACTCGGACGGAGTTTGGGCACGGGGTTTAACACGTATTTGCTCCCAGTGTTGCTTTTGGTCTTAGTGCCACAAGGTGGCTTGAGAAATAGAGAGAATAGACTTACCAATATTGGATGCTGTGAACATACAGTGTTTTTGTTTGAGCATGTGTGTAAGTTGCATGTTAATCTGACTTCTGAACCAAATCATTATGCACCAAGTGGGATGATGGTGTGGTTAAGCTTTTTTTATTTTTGGTGCCTTAATATTCAGTGTAACTTCACATATGCTTGCCTAAAAAGAAAATGAAAGCGAAATAGTAGCTAAAACGTGAAACAAAATGTAATCATTCCATGTTGGAGTCAAGATTATAAATGTTCACAAAAGCAAAATCTAGGTCGATTGGCTAAACTACATAACTTGAAATGTAAAGAAAGTAGTAAAAGAAACACTCAAGCCATGAAGGGCGAGATAATGCCAAAGAACGTCATTGAGATCACTGGTATCTAGTGTCGAGTTGTGTGGGATCTCTTCAAACCTTTGGGCTTCACATCTCGAAACAGTGGCGGATTTAGGAAATAATATTAGGGGGTCAGTAGGAATAGTGCGCAAAATTTGTTTACCAGAAATTGCATGCATATCGCCATTTCATCGAGTCTTGGTAGCCCTGAAGTCATTTGGAAAGGCATATTGCACACCTGTTAATGTATGCAAGGGGCAGCACCCAAGGTATCCATGGACATTCACTGATTCTTGGTAGGCCTGAAGTTAGTTGAGGGCATGTATGAAGTCAACTCTAATCTTCAAAAGGGTAGCACCCAAGGTATCTATGGACATTCACCTAAGTTCGGAGAGTCATCACCCAAGGTATCCATGGACGTTCACCGAAGTTTGAGCTGACCCCTCATGCCCCTCAATGCATCACCCACTGTCTTGAAAGTCGTTCTATTTATTTTTAGTTTTGTACATTTTGTATACATGTATATCCCCCCCTTACACATAGTTAAACATCACTGCATATTTGGTATGACTATGTTGCTTCTGCTGTGAATATTTCCCAAATCCATCAAAACTGAATTGGTCTTTCTTTCTTTAAGTGAATTGGTAGTGGGGGTGCATGTGGTTTTTGGTGTTGCTCGAGTTTGGCGACTGAAATTGAAGAGATAAGGTAGGATTGACATAATGTGTAGACTCTGGTGGACATTGTAGTGCTAGGATATCACCAAACTAATTGGAAACCAACAAAATAGAGATGACACTAAGATTTAACGGGTTCCTTGACAGTCAATGTAACTACGTCCAAGGAGCAGTAGAAGCTCACAAATAATCCACTAATAATAAAATGAGAGTGTTTACAAAGTTTTTGGCAATCTCATAACCCAAAGTCCCAATACATCAAATAGTTCTCACACACCAAAGAAAGAAATAAAGAAAGAAATATAATGATTAATTTCTTCTCTATACAAAGCATAAAGCTAATACAACAAATACAACTTTGATGGGTGAGTGCTAACCAAAGGAGAAGGCAGCACCTTTCTTCCTCTCTTCAAATGAGGCTCTCGGCCCTTCTTTCTACAAGGCATTAACTTCCATTTTTTTCCTTTTCTCCGTTGTTGCTACTCTAAACAAAAGGCATGTTGCTGCCTTTTTGAAAACAAATAGCAACCCTAGCCACCATGCGGCTTTTCACAGAGGCCAAATAAAAGAACCCATTTAATAGGCTGCTAGACAACAGTGGGCCCACAATAATTTGGCCACAAATTCAAAAATCTTTGCTTTGATCAAATTCTTGAAAGTGCCATGACGGGCTAGACCACTATATTCAACAATCAACTCAAAAAACTACTCCCAAATACTAGCAAGGGAATAACTCATGCTGAGCCAAATGCTCCAACACTCCTACTGCTCAACACCTTCTTTATATATGCAAAATATGAGCCAAGTTCAAGCAATAAACAAACTTGGCTACAACAACATCCTTAGTCAACATATCAGCGAGGTTGTCTTTAGTTGGAATCTTCTGGAGAATGATCTCCCCATCACCAACGATTCCACGCACAAAGTGATAATGTATATCTATGTGCTTAGTCATCACATGATAAACTTGATACTTAGCCAACTAAATGGCATTCTGACTATCACAATGCACCTCCACCTGCTTTTGATAAACCCCTAAATCTCTAATAAGTCCTTATATCCAAATGGCCTCCTTTATAGCTTCAACAACTTCCATATATTCAACCTTTGTAGTATATAAAGCAATAGACAACTACAAAATAGGCCTCCAACAAACTAGCCATTTGGTAAACATAGCTTGTAGTATACTTCCTTTTATCCAAGTCACCTACACAATCTGAATCAACATAACCAACAACAAAGTTGCCAATACCAGAGTCATCTCTTTCAAAGCATGAACCAACATCTCTAGTACCATGGAGATACCTCAACAACTACTTAACTGCATGACAATGCTCTGATTATGCATATATCAACTTACAACACCAACTGCATGAGCAATATTTGGTCTCGAGCATACCATTGCGTACACCAAATTAGCATATGGTATTGTTCGTACCATACTTGACCAACCTCGAAACTACTAAGCACCGGTCAACATTATACCGTCAAGAACCCACAAGAGTTTCTCTCCAATCAAGAGGCCAATCACAATGTGACACATGTCAATGTCAGAGGCCAATCACAGCATGACACGTGTCAAATCAGAGGCCAATCACAACATTACACGTGTCAATGTCAGAACAAAGCTAGAAACTCTTCTATAAATAGGGATCATTCTCCCACAATAATCCCTAATGTCATTTTGTACCAAACCATTCACTAGAACTCACAAGAGGAGAGCTTGAACCTATGTACTTATGTAAACCCTTCACAATTAATGAGAACTCCTCTACTCCGTGGACGTAGCCAATCTGGGTGAACCACGTACATCTTGTGTTTGCTTCCCTGCCTCTATCTCTTTACATACTTAAACCTGACACTTTCTGTTGTACCAAAGTCCTCACTGATTTTGTGCATCAACATTTGGCACCGTCTGTGGGAAACGACACTTATTCCTACTATCTCCAGCTTTGTCAAGCTGGGTTCCATAGTCCGTACACTCTCATTTGACCAGGCATCCCTCTCCAACATGGGGAGCGAAGGAAGCCACATCACATAGAATGACACCCCACTTGTGCATATTGTGAGGCAGCGAAGGAATGAACGAAATAAGTTTGTTCTTCGAGCTAAAGTCAAGGAGCTGGAGGCTCAGAACAACAAGATAGCACTAAAGAATGAGATCTTTCAGGAGCAATATAAGAAGCTCTTTGAGATGCTTCACGAGGCTAAGAATGCTCAAACACATAAGCTTGTTGCCTATACAGAAGTCAACAATCATCTGAATGCCCTTTAACACGGAGGGTCACCGATATCCTCAACAATCATCTAAATGCCCTTTAACATGGAGGGTCACCGATATCCTCAACAATCATCTGAATGCCCTCCAACACAGAGGGTCACCGATATCCAACATGGATATCCCTGATAGGGATCGAGATACCCATCAATGTGATAATCAATATGAGACTTCTCTCGACCCAACTGCTTCAAGCCGAGGCATGAGAAGTGGATCAAGGCATCTCTTTGCGGAAGGGACGGAAGGATCGAAAGTTGTTTACTGCGACTTTCGGGACTTCCTAAAGCAACATCAAGAGAACCCCATCCACATAAGCTCAAAGATCAACAACCCAAGGGTTTCTGAGAGACTCGGTCCCCTACCACGGCCCAGGCCAGCTACCAATTTGGGGCAGGGGAAACAAGTCCTAGAGAAACATGAGGGTATAGGGGACTTAAAGGTGTTTGACAAACATACCTTAGAAGTCAGTATGACGAGTCCAAAGAAAACTCACATGCTCTTGATCAAACTTTCCTACCTTCAAGGGGCGATGGAGATTTACAAAAGAAAACCCTAGTGGTACACGACTCCATCCAAGACCCCCTTGTCCTATAGCTCATTGAAGAAGTAAACAAACCTAGGCCTGGCCCTCTTACAAGGAGGATCCTCGACACCCCCTCCAAGGGAAGACAAAGCAGAAGCTCGGTTTACAACTCTATACCGGGAGGGAAGACCCGATTGAACACCTCAACCTCTTTGAGTCTATTTTTTTTTTGTGTTCAAAATATTTGTTCATCCGGTTTTGTGTTCGAATCTATTTTTTTTTTGTAATTTAGTTAAATTTAATATAAATTATCCTATTATTTGTTAACAAATAAACATAAGAATTTATGTAACAAAAAAAGTTAAAAAAAATTAAGATGACGGGTAAAATTTATGTAGATATTTTTTGGGGGTTTTTTAACTTTAATCCTTCAAGTAGATTGAAATTTAAAATAAACCTAGTGTTAGATTACATATTAATTACAATCTCTTGATGTGTGCACCGAAATGTATTATATTAAATTAATGTACCTAAATGTGTGTACCGAAATGTATGCATCGAAATGTTAGTACCATAATGTATTATATTGAATTAATGTACCTAAATGTTTGTATCAAAATATATGTACCGAAATGTGTGTATCTAAATATATGCATCGAAATGTATTATAATGAATTTAATGTACCTAAATGAAGAAGACAAAGTACATCGAAATATATTGTATAAAAAAATTAGTTTATCTAAATGTTTACAACAAAATATATTACGACAAATGAAATGAAATTGAAAATTATAATGAAATAAAATTAATATATTAAAAATTAGGAAGAAAAAGAGAAATAATTAAAAAAATAAAAATAAAAATAATAAATGAGGTTATTAATGTATCAAGCGACTAAAATTAGATATTGATTTTACTTATGGTTTTAATCTAAAAATCATCTTTGCCAAGGATTAGAATGAAGTTTTCTAAAAAAAAATTTCCAGTGGGTGCGGTAGCTAGTCCGCAATACTATAAATAGCAAAGCTTATGAGCTCCTGAACTCACACCAGCACTTGATTCAAAAGCAATAACACTTGACTAGTTCGCTTTAGGTTTAAAATCTTTGAAATATGTCTTCTGTGGAAGTTCCACTATTTCAATCTTCAAACCCAAATGACACTTTTGATGATCATCGGCCTAAGCCTTTAGCCAATTTTTCTCCCAGCATTTGGGTGACCATTTTCTGTCATATGCTTCTTTGGTAAGACTTCTTTCTTACTACAATAAACTATTAATTTGAACACTATATTATTATGAAAATTAAATTTGTAATTTTAAACAAAGAGGAAAATAACCAAAGAGTACTTTAATAATCTAAAATGCTACTGATTCGAAATCATTTTATCTAACTTTCCTTTCCTTAACGTGGCAAACATGTTGCGAATCTAACTACCAAAGTTAAATTCACACGCTTTTTTTTTTTTTTTTTTTTTTTTTGGGAAAAACAAGTTCTTAAAGTAATGAAAACTGTCATGCAATAACTATTTCAAGTTAGGTGCCTCTCTTTTCTCAATGTTTACAAATTAGAAATTGACATCATAAGGGTTATGCGTTTTCTAATGTGTTACCAGACTTATAATCATCTTATATTAATTGTAGTCTATATCTTTTGGTACTTGGAAACCTCCTCATTCAAACATATCATAAATGTTATGCGTTTTCTTTTTTATTAAATCAAAATGTGATCCTGTGGAGGAAGTGGATGCTGAACTTGAACAACATGTACAAGAATTGAAGGAAGAAGTGAGAAGGATGCGAACGACATCACCTGAAAATGTTTCCCAAAAGTTGAACTTCATCGATGACATTCAGCGCTTAGGTGTGTCCTACCATTTTCGATTGCTTAGACAACAAGGTTATAACGTTTCATGCGGTAAGTAATCTCGGATGGTGGTCTGGCCATATATTTTGTTTTTTTTATTCTAAATGCTTCTTGAGGTTCTAAATTTTCCATTTTGTTGGTCATGCAGACTTATTCAAGAAGTTCAAGGACGGTGATGGAAAATTCAAGGAATCACTCGTTGATGATGTTGCAGGACTACTAAGCTTGTATGAAGCCACACACCTTAGGATACATGGAGAGGAGATACTAGATGAGGCTCTAACCTTCAGCAGGACTAATCTCGAGTCGGCGACATTCCGTTTAAGCCCCCCGCTTGCAAAAGCAGTAACCCATGCCTTAAATCAACAGCTCCGAAAGGGTTTGCCAAGGGTTGAAACAAGGTATTACTTATCAGTCTACCAGGAACTAAGAGAATCACCGAATGAAACTCTCCTAACGTTCGCCAAGTTGGATTTCAACCGACTGCAACGAGTCCATCAGAAAGAACTAAGCGAAATCACAAGGTAAATTAATTTCTTATTCATCCATATTCATCACTTACTAAAGAGATGAATTCCCCACCTCTAGCTACTAATAAATAATTATTTTTGTACCTTGGGTGGTGGAAGGACTTGGACGTGCCAAACAAGCTACCTTTTGCAAGAGACAGATTGGTTGAGGTCTACTTCTGATGGAGTTTGTCAGTCTACTTTCAGCCTCAATATTCCTTTGGTAGGAGGATATTATGCAAAGTTACCGCTATAGCATCCATTATGGATGACATTTATGATGCACATGGAACATTTGAAGAACTAGAGCTAGTTACTGAAGCTATTGAGAGGTATGAATATATCATTAGTTAAAATTCTCTTATATAAACTATCTTACCTTACATCCGATCCAAACAGAAAAACTAAATTACGCACAATTGATTTATATATTACTTGATCAGGTGGGATGTCTCAGCCATAGATCAACTACCAGGGTATATGAAACTTTGCTATCGTGCGTTGTTGAATATATACAGTGAAAATCATGAAAAGCTTGCGCACGAGGGGAAATTATATCGCATCCACCATGCAAGAGAAGCGGTAATAATCCTCAATATATATATATATATATATATATGCGCTTAGTTTTGAGTCTAAAGTTGCTACAAGGCCAGAATAACGTGCTGCAAATACTTCACAATATGTATAGAAACAAATAATTATTTATAATAATCTTTATATATCAATATTAATTAAAAGTAGAAACGATAAGAATTAATATAATCTCTTGATCTGGTATGTGCCAGATGAAAAACCAAGTTAGAGGCTTCTTCGATGAAGCGAAATTGTTCCGCCAGAACCACATGCCATCATTGGATGAATACATGTCTGTAGCAATCGTGACCAATGGCTACCCGTTGTTAATAACTGTGGAGCAAAAAATAATCACAAGGCGACACTTGGACTTTTGGACAAAAGAGGACTAAAATACCCTTGAAGTATACCGGGATTCCTATGCGCGAGCAGTGGGCAATCATCTTTCAACCAAGTCAAAAGTGCCCAAAATAGGTAATAATTTAAAACCTATTTCATCAAATCCTTTCTATAAGGTAATTCCCAAAATCTAAATTATTCTATATGTTTTATATTCCATTATTTAGCAAATAAATTAGCTAAATAATATATTCCTTTCTTATTTCCTAAAATTGATTAATTAAGGGATTAATTACCTAATCAATCCCTTAATTATCAATTAAATCACCCAAATTAATAGCCAAAACCGGCCACCTCCCTTTGCTCCCTACCTTTTCTGATTTTCTCCACTTCATTACCCAAATAAAAGCTAGTCATTCAATTAGGTAACCCCCCCTATTTTATTCATCTCATATCTCATATTTAACTAGCCAATTTATTGGCTAATGAAACCACAAAATTCAACAAAAAATAGACAAGTTGGCCGGCCACTTTCTCTCCTAGGTGGACCGGCCTAGCCCTATAAATAGGCTCCTATTTTCACCAAAAACTCATTCCAACACTTTGGCAAAAATCCCAAAATTCTCTAAACACTCTTTCTCTCTAAATTCTAACTTTGGCATCGGAGGTTCTTCGGCCAAAGCCCCCCCCATTCATCGTGGGCGCGTGAGGCTCTTGACCTTGACCTAAGGTGTTAATTGTTTTGTAGGTGCAATATTGTCCAAGATTAAGGAGGAGAAAATTTGCATCCACAATAACCATATCGTTTGTTGGAATGGAAGAATCTACAATAGACTCCTTTGATTGGTTTTTAACTTCCCCTCAAGCAGTGAAGGTTGCATCAACAGTTGCCAGACTTATGGATGACATAGTGGACCATAAGGTACTTAATTGTATATGTAAATAGTATTAATGAGAATGTAGAATATAAAAAGTCTCACACTAAAAATTAGACATAATAAAATATAACTCATATTAATTGGTTCCACTTTTAATTGCATTGGAGGCTTTTATACAAAAACCTACACCTACTAGGCTAGCAAGTGGTTAAGTTAGAATAGTATCACTGCTTGACCCATTAGTAGTGGACTGTTGAACCCCTAACTGAAATCTTGACAAGCACTACTATTATGATTGCATTAATACTTATATTAATGGTCTTCTTTTATCTTAATCCTCATGCCTGACTAGTTTGAGCAAGAGAGAGAACATTTTGTCTTAGCTGTGAACTGTTACATGAGAAAATATGGTGCCACAGAAGAAGAGGCAATAATTGAACTTCAAAGAAAAGTGAATAATGCATGGAAGGACATAAATGAAGTGTGCCTCCACCCTACCACTGTCCCCATGCCCTTGCTAATTCGTATTCTCAATTTTGCTCGGGTCATGAATGTTGTGTACAAGTGCGAAAATGGCTACACTAACGCTAAGGGTGTGCTAAAAGATCTTATAGCTTCTACACTAGTGGAACCCGTGGGTTTATAAGCCTCAAATATCCACTTATTGTGATGTTCTTTTGAAAGTATAGCTCCAACGCCCAAGTTGCCTACAAATAATAAGGAGCTAGCTACCATCCCTTAAGACTGTAAAAATGTAATTTGGGTTGTGCGTTTGCTTTCCATATTATGATTTTATGATTGATAAAAGAACTATGTAGTTGGAATATATCATATATTATTTATTTAACTCAAATAGCACACTAGAACATGAATATATATAGCTGTTGGTGCCAAAACTTGGACACAGATTCGACATGACATCTTGTATTACAACTGAAAGTGCACTGTTAACTTTGTACTCAATGGCTACGAGAACGGATATTCGATATGGCGGTGCAGCAAGACGGCAGTGGAGCTGCAAGCCTTGGTGATGGGAACGATGGTTGGGGTGCGACATGCGACCGCAAACTTTGGGAACGATGTGTCGGACTTTTGATCAATTAGCTTTTCATTTTTTTTTTAACAAACAATATTATTTACACTAAAAAGTTAGAGAAGTAGACAAAACTTTACATTGGGTTAGCCATAATAATGTGGTTCAAACTCGTCTTTGACGAAAATTGAACATAAGGCCTCTCAATTACAAGTAAAGAGGAATATAACTAGACCGCAGTATTAAGTAGTTTGATCAATTAGGTTTAAAGTGTTCTTATTTTCTTCCTAAAATTAATTAACTCATAAGTCCTTGTGAATACTAAGAACCCTCTGGTAACTGGATGTTGGCTACCAAGATCGAACAACAAGGATTCCTGGATTGAGTTTCGTTATGGAAGGTTGCAAGACTTCTGTTACAGATGTGACAGAATTGGCCATGCAAACTCTGACTGTTATTATTGAAACCATCATACCATCATACTACAACTGCATGCTCACTGCATGCTGTACATGTTGAAAGAATAATACAGATTGGAAGAATAATGCAAGGTGGTGGGTGTACAGTCACAGCATGTTCTAGGTTGGAAGCCTTTCGGCCAAGTCTTGCTGGATTGCAGCTTTTCCTTCATGCAATCCTAGCTGTTGTTAATCATTCATTCTTTGTTTATTGTTTACTTTAGGTATAATAAGTGGGATTGATTCTCAATGTTTTGTAGGGTGTCATGAGCTCTCTTCCGAGAGCTTTCTATATATATGTTTTCCTTGTTCTTGTAATATATGCATTATGAAATATAAAACCATTTCTGGGTTCTAAGTTTCCACATGGTATCAGAGCAGGAACCATAGGGTCCTGTCTCTGTTTGATCATCCCTTTCAAATCCTTGTTGCTGTCGTGGTTTTCCACAATGACAGAAGAAGGATCTTCAAGCACATCTTCCCCCAGAATTATTCAGGGAGAAATCAATCCAAATTTGCGTCTCTGCTCAGTGTTATTAAATGAGTTCAACTATCTACCTTGGTCCCGAGCCATTTCACTTGCCCTAGGAGGAAGATCAAAGCTCGGATACATCAATGGAAGTATCAACCCACCTGAGCAATCATCTACGACATACGATGCATGGCATGCAAATGACCAGTTGGTTATGTCCTGGATTCTCAACTCCATGGAACCCAAGTTATCTGAACTCTTCAGCTACTCGGAGTCCTCTTCCATTCTCTGGGAATCCATTAGAGAAATGTATGGCAGTCAAAATAATGCAGCTCGCATTTTTCAGCTCAAGAAGGATCTTGCTGGGCTACGGCAAGATGATCATTCCTTTGTGCAACACCTCGGAAGTATGAGGTCCATATGGAATGAACTTGACATGTATCGTCCACACTCAACCGACTCCGCTGTGCTTCTTAAAAGAGCTGATGAGGACAAGGTGTTTCAACTTCTAGCAAGTCTAGGAGCTGAATATGAAGACCTTCGAAGTCACTTGTTGATGAACCCGGAGTTGCCCTCGATTAATGCTGTCTGCCAAGCTGTTCAAAGGGAGGAAACCCGAAGAAAAGTCATGCATATTGAGCCAAAAACAAACTCTGAGGCTAGGGTGTTCTCAAGCTATCACAAAAACAATGGTGAAAAATCTTTTGCCAATAAAAGGGCAGACTGGAGATGCACATACTGCAACATGAAAGGACATCTAAGGGACAAATGTTGGATCTTGCATCCAGAGCTAAAACCAAAATTTGACAAGGAAGGAAGAATGACCAAAGATGGGAAAGGAATCAACGCCAAAGCCCTACATTCATCCAATACTTCGACTAGTGAAATTTCAAAACTCACTGCAAATCCAATAGATCTGATAAATGAGTTTGCAAACTTCCTTCAAAGACGAGGAGGCGACACTGAATTCAAGGAAGCAACCACTTCAACTCCTACTGCCATGCTGGGGAAATTTGCCGGTTTCTTGGCTGAGAATTCAACTCATGACAATGTCTCAGGTATCATTGCTGCTCTCAACACTGCACTTAATAGAATTAGTCATGATTGTTGGATTATAGACTCAGGTGCCACTGACCACATAACAAATCAGTCTTCTTACTTGGAAAAATTTCAAAAAATGCCTGAGTCTACACGGGTGTCTGTAGCAAATGGGGATGGAGAGCCTATTCTGGGAAAAGGAAACCTTAAATTATTAAGTGACAAGATTGAGTCAACAGCTTTATATGTGCCTTCCTTTCCCTTCCAACTATTGTCCATAAGTAAAATCACGCACACCCTAGATTGTCTTGCCATATTC
The DNA here is from genome assembly GCA_963580275.1 of Crataegus laevigata. Classification (NCBI taxonomy): domain Eukaryota; kingdom Viridiplantae; phylum Streptophyta; class Magnoliopsida; order Rosales; family Rosaceae; genus Crataegus; species Crataegus laevigata. Next base: position 4,797,685 of record OY756947.1, on the reverse strand, counting down.
TCTCCTTACAATGTTGTATTTCAGGATCGGGTTACACGGAAGAAGATTGGTGAAGGATACCTTCTAAATGGACTCTATTACATCTCAAACACCTTCAAATCTCTTAAGCACCCCATTGCTAGTCTCAGTCTCTCTCAAGAATACCAGCTATGGCATCTTCGATTGGCTCATCCCTCAGAACCTGTGATGAACAAACTTTTTCCCAATTTCTGTAAACCTACACTTGCTTGTGAAATCTGTCAAAAGTCGAAAGCTGCTAGACTACCTTTTGTTTCTTCCAAGTCTAGAACATGTAAACTGTTTGAGGTTGTACACTCAGATCTCTGGGGTCCCTCTCGTGTAAACTCTTTTGATGGATTTAAATATTATGCCACCTTCATTGATGACTACTCTCGGGTTACCTGGGTATACCTCTTGAAATCCAAAAGTGATTTTTTTGATGTCTTTAAAGATTTTCATAAACTCATCATAAATCAATTCACATCTAAGTTAAGCATATTGCAATCGGACAATGGCACTGAGTACACATCCAATAACATGTCTAATTACTTAAGTGATCATGGAATTTTGCATCAAACCAGTTGTGTTGGTACTCCACAACAAAATGGAGTAGCGGAGAGAAAGAACCGTGACTTGTTGGAGAAAACAAGATCTCTTATGTTTCAAATGAATGTGCCTAAAAGATTTTGGTCACAAGCACTTCTCACTGCAGCATACATCATCAACAGGCTACCTACTCGAGTTTTAAACTCAAAGTCCCCTATTGAAGTAATGAAAGGAAGAAACATTGACATCTCTCATCTCAGAACATTCGGGTGCATTTGCTATGTTCACATTCAAGCAGCACATCGAGATAAGCTTGATCCACGGGCAGTCAAATGTGTCTTTATGGGATACTCAAGCTCCCAAAAAGGTTATAAATATTTGAATCCTCAAAACGGTAAGGTTGGTGTCTCTAGAGATATCAGATTTGATGAGTCTGCTCCTTTCTTTCAGAATGACTGCAGTGAGGAGTCGAAAAGAGAAGACCTTATGGATTCATTCCCATTACCTACTCCAGCAAATCTGCTTGAATCTCATTCTCAGAATGATTCTATGGAAATTCACTCGGATCAACTTGAGAGTGAAGAAACAACTACAAGTGAACACAGCTCAACCACTACTCCACAACCTTATGTGGTTCCTCGGAGAAATCCTACTCGGGACAGGCATCCTCCTTCAAGGCTTCGAGAATACATTACTTACAATGCAAGACATCCTATTTCGGAAGCTCTAACATATCGCAATTTTTCAGAACCATATGCTGTCTTCTTAAATAAGTTATCTTCAAATATTGAACCAAGGAACTTCCATGAAGCTGCACACATTCAAATATGGAAGGATGCTATGCAAGAAGAGATCAAGGCTTTAAGTGACAATCAAACATGGAGCGTAGTTGACCTACCACAAGGAAAGAAGGCAGTAGGGAGTAGATGGATATATAAGATCAAGTTCCATTCCAACGGCAACATTGAAAGACACAAGGCCCGACTTGTTGCTCGTGGATTCACTCAAACTTATGGGATCGACTACAAGGAGACATTTGCTCCTGTAGCTAAAATGAGCACAGTTCGAGTGCTATTATCTGTGGCAGTTAATCATAACTGGTCTCTATTCCAAATGGATGTGAAGAATGCATTTCTTCACGGAGATCTTGAAGAGGAGGTTTACATGAAGCTCCCCCCTGGACATCCACAAGAAAGTGAAGCAAACAAAGTATGCAAGCTCCACAAGGCCATCTATGGACTTAAACAATCCCCCCGAGCCTGGTATTCGAAGTTAAGCTCGGTTCTTGAGGCTAAGGGGTTTAAGATGAGTCATGCAGATTCTTCCTTGTTTGTACGCAGTGGTACAAATGGAAAATTAATTGTTCTTATATATGTGGATGACCTCATTATCACGGGGGACAATATAGAAGAGATTGATACTCTTAAATCTGCCCTTCATCAACAATTTTCAATCAAGGACCTGGGAACTCTAAAGTATTTCCTTGGCATTGAGATGGCTACATCTGCCAAAGGTTTGTTCTTAAGCCAACGCAAATATGTGCTGGACTTATTGGAGGAAGCTCACATGTTGGACTGCAAAGCTGCTCCCACTCCTTTTGTAAGCAAGCTCCAACTTGATGCATCTAGTGAACTTATGTCAAACCCTAGTGTATATCAACGAATGGTGGGAAAATTGATATACCTTACAATTACTCAACCTGACATTGCTTATTCAGTAAGCCTTATCAGTCAATTCATGCACTCTCCTACTCTACTGCATTGGGAGATTGTCAAAAGGATACTCAGATACTTGAAAGGATCAATTGGCAGAGGCTTGCTCATGAAGAACCATGGCTCAAACCACATTATAGCATACACAGATGCTGACTGGGCCGGTAATGCACTCGATCGAAAGTCCACTACTGGTTTTTGCACGTTTGTTGGTGGAAATCTTGTGACATGGAAGAGTAAAAAGCAGAATGTGATTGCACGATCAAGTGCAGAGGCGGAGTATAGAGCCATGGCAGCCACAGCTTGTGAATTGATTTGGTTGAAGAGTCTCCTAGCTGACCTTGGTTACATCAACAAGGAACCTATGTCCTTATTTTGTGATAACCAAGCAGCCATGCATATTGCTTCTAACCCAGTGTTTCACGAGCGCACCAAGCATATTGAAGTGGATTGTCACTTCATTCGTGCTCAAGTTCAATCCAAAGTTATCAACACCATCTACACTCGCAGTCAAGATCAGCTTGCTGACTTGTTCACAAAGGCGTTGGACTCTACTCATCTTCAAAGACTGTTGAACAAGCTCGGATCAATCAACCTTCTTGATCCAGCTTGAGGGGGAGTATTGAAACCATCATACCATCATACTACAACTGTATGCTCACTGCATGCTGTACATGTTGAAAGAATAATACAGATTGGAAGAATAATGCAAGGTGGTGGGTGTACAGTCACAGCATGTTCTAGGTTGGAAGCCTTTCGGCCAAGTCTTGCTGGATTGCAGCTTTTCCTTCATGCAATCCTAGCTGTTGTTAATCATTCATTCTTTGTTTATTGTTTACTTTAGGTATAATAAGTGGGATTGATTCTCAATGTTTTGTAGGGTGTCATGAGCTCTCTTCCGAGAGCTTTCTATATATATGTTTTCCTTGTTCTTGTAATATATGCATTATGAAATATAAAACCATTTCTGGGTTCTAAGTTTCCACAGTTATGATGTCTCAGGAACGAGAGGAGAGGGGGGGGTTGGTGGTGGTGAATGGCCAGGTATGGTGAGTGGACAAGAACTGCCCCAGTTCGCTATCAGCAGGATATTCCAAGACCATCATCCATGCATCCATGCATCGAGGAGAAAGAAGACTGGTTGGGATAAGCAGGGAAGGTACCAGGGTGCGACATCAACAAACGGAGATCAGCACAGTAATGAGTCAAAGAGAGGGTCAACTCACGAACAGAGACAACAGAGGCGGTGGAAGATTACAGACTGTGGGGCCCATATCACCTGCTAAAGCTTAATCATCCAGACCTCATACACCGGATGAGAATTGTCAAGTGAATACACCGCCTTATTGGATTATTAGAGCACTTTCAGTGTAGAGACAATTACAATTGAATTCCTCATAAACAGTAATTGTCTTTTGCATTTTCATCTTTAAACTAAATAGTAATGGTAATAGGTAATAAAATATTAATATTTTAACTTTATAAAATAATAAAAAAAATAATTTTATTTGTAATTTTGAATAGGATTTTTAAGTGGTCTCATTGCGTCATGTGTCATTATCCGAAAGTACAATTTTTGGTGATAGATATCGATAAGATTTTTATCCAATTACGTCACGCTACATGTTGTTACCTTTTTAGAATTGTTGAGGATAGATTTTTGATAAAAAATTTAACCAATCCTGTCGCGCCATGTGTCACAATATGTTTTTGGTATTATACCAATCTTGTGCTTGAAGTGTCTACAAAATGCGGGAGAACAAAAAAATAATCAAAGTAGCTTATCTAAATTTGAGCATAGTACAAACAAATAAATAATATATTGTTACCTGATCTGTGTAATTTTCCCCACTTCAAATATTAGTACTAGCTTGTGCCAAGACGTTTCTCCAATGAGTAAACGAATGGCTGAGTATTCTCCGACGACTTGAGAGCGGTTGTTCCGTTCTGTTGCCACCAATTTTCTCAAGAAAAAGGGAATGAATATTGCTATACATTTCTCGCAAATGCATCTCATTACCCGTAATCGGATCATGAGTAACTTCAACCCAGCTAGAACACAACGTAACATCTTCAATAAGCGTCCAATTCGTACCTGCATCATTACCATTTTTTTGGAAACAAAAGTATATAGAAACTTTGAGAGAAAGATTGGAATGTGGTTGAAAGCAAGGTCTAAAATCTCTATAATATCTCGATATTTCCATCGAAATTTCTGTGTTTTTGGACTACCGATATTTTCGATGTCATCGATATTTCCATCGAAATTTCCGTGTTTTTTTAAATTTCTATATTTAAAAAAACACCAAGAGAATTCGAACCCCTCCCATTTTACTCTTTCAACACCTTGACCACCATATCACTTATGTTTTTGTGAAAATATGCTAAAATATTTATATATATGGTTTTGTTTTGAATTCTTTTTGCAAGAAACAAATTTGTACATGACAATAAATCTTTGACAATTTCTTTTCAAGTATCTACTTTTGAACTACTCACCACGTTTACTCACCTAACTAATTAGTTGTAGTTATATTTCTATATATATGGACAACGTCAACCAATCTCAGATCTATATGGGTGGAAAGAATCTGAGACTCAATCTTCAAATGATTTTACTTATCGACAACGTCAACCAATCTTGGATCCATATGGGTGGCATGTTAACAATTACATGCAAAACTATTTTGGGGATTTATCATTTGATGACTACTCTTCACAATACACTTACTCCACACATAGAGATGATGAAGATAGTGAAAATTTTGAACCTCATAGGAACTCTATGTGGTACTAAGTCAATCATGTATCTTACCATGCAATGTATAAAGTGTAAAATATTGTACTAATTCATTATATATAAATGATTATGGTGTGTTTAAACTTCTTTTATTAATTACTACATGTTTTCTACACTCACAATGTTTGCCAGCTCGCTATATAATCAACTTAAATCAGTTAAATCTATCACGCAATGCATTTCCTTCCAATTTTTTGTGATAAACTAATAGATAATTGACTAAATAAATATCCTGCAAAGTTTCAATAAAAATTTCCAAGTTTTTCTTACAATTTCCGTAGTTTTTATTCAATTTTTATTGATATCAATAATATCCCGATATTTCCATCGAAATTTCCGTGTTTTTTAACTATCGATATTTCCGATATCATCGATATTTTAGACCTTGGTTGAAAGTATTTGAGAAAATATGAAATTGTGGTGTAAGGTAGAAGATAATGATAAGGTATTTATAGAAAAATCAATTTTTTAAAATTTAAAAAAAAATTTCTTCAGATTTTTAAATTATTTTATTTTATTTTTTTATTAACTTAATTAATTTCTGCCATTCGATTAAAGAAAATTTGAAATCCAACCCTCCAGATTGTGCCACATGGCATAACGGTACATATCAGAATTTTTTTAAAAAATTTTTAAAGCCAAAAAACGTGGACCATTGATCTAGAATCTAATGGCTAAGATTGTGCCATATCATTTACCCGTTGGGGGAGGTTTGAATTTTTTTTTTTTTTACCATTGGATGGTCCAGAAAAAATAGCCGTTGCAATCCAATGCCCTTGAGGGTGCCACGTGGCACCAAGTAACGGTAACATATCATAATTCAAATTGCGGGCCCCATCGCCTGAAATCTGGTCACTGACGCACCCCACGCGCGCATGCTGACGCAATTTTTTTTAAAATCTCGTGGTTAACATCAGCCTTGCATCACACAGCCCTCAAGCACTTGGGTTTTGGATTGTCGCTTGCCCTCTCCCATAGGCTCCCTCGTAGCCCAATTGCCTGAATGGGCTGGAGCAAGAAAGGGAGGCGATTGGGTTGTTTTGGTGCTCTGTCCACCGGGCTATCTCTTCCGTTTGACTTGTTCTTAGTGGGTTAAATGCTCATGTAACTTACCCTGTCACAACTGGTAGTGGGCCTGAAGGAGCCCAGCCTACTAATCTTGAGAGGCCACAACATCATAGATCCAATAGAACGTCAGCTGTAATACAAGAAATGAATGAAGCACCTCATATCCAATCTAGGGTTCGATCAATAGCAATCAAATGAATAAGGGAAAGTCAGATGGAGGGACAAGAGTTTCAAGATCATACAGAGGATAACTAAGAAGAAATTTACAGATCAAGCGGAGTTGAGTCAATCATAGGGTTAAGAGCCAATAGCTGAGGTAGAAGGAAGTTTTCCAGTGATGGGATTGAGGAAAGATGCTAGAAAAAAGAAGGCAGTTGTTGTCCGCTCTTCTCCAAACAAGTAGCTCCAAGTGATAACAGCTTTAATTGGGTTCAAGAAGAGAGGGAGCGATTCCGTTGCCAAAGTTTACAAGAAATGTGTTTGGAGGCCAAAAGGCTTATACTTTCAGAGGAAAATCTACAAGATGTTCTTGTAGCCTAATATACTCTTTGGGATTACTTGGATGAAATTGATGCTGCGGGAAAAAAAAACAACGAAATCAGAACATCTGGGGGTTCATCTTCTTCTTCAGGCGGTCGCGGTTAACCACCAACAACCACCAAATCGCCATGATTCATCTATTTTGGAGCTGTCTTGGGCTTAGGTCGGACATGGCAGTTCGAGCCTTGCATAGGCTCATAAAAAAATATAGACGCTCTGTGATTTTCTTATCGGAGGCAAAAATGAAAAATCACAGAATTCAGGGACTTCAAAAGAAGATGGGTTATCGGAATGGCTATGTTGTCTCCCCCATTGGATCGGCGGGGGGACTTAGCTTCTGGTCGCATCAGTCATTGCATCTTGATGTTATGTTCTCTTTGCAGAATGTCATTAATACACGATTCGAGAGGAAGGCTCACAGTAGTGGGTGAAGGTAACTTTGGTCTATGGCACGCCATATAAAAATGAAAAGGCTGAGTTTTGGAATTGGATGGAGGAAAATTTTGACCTGTCAAAGCTTTCCTGGCTTTGCTGAGGGGATTTTAATGAAATTCTTTGGACTCAGGAAAAATCTGGTCCACGTGAAGTAACGATTAATAGGCCTCAATTTCTGAATAATTTCATGACTGTGGCTCAATTGATAGATGCAGGTTTTCTCAGTTCCATATTCACTTGGAGAGGCATAAGAAATGGGCATTTAGTGGAAGAACGACTTGATCGTGGCTTAATTAATGCATCTTGGCAGCAACTTTGGCCGAACACCACTGTTACGAGAAATTTGTAGTTGTGACGGAAACATGAATGGTCCACGACGTATTTTTATGTAAGTGATGGAAAATTTTAATTTTTAAGTTATTAACCTTTTAACACACATATCCCACCATTTATACACCTTGTGTGATGATCACACTGAAAAATCTCTCCACTGTTACACATTGCCCGGCTATTGGGTCAGACAATAGACCAATTGTTGATTTCTTTGTTATGTATATTTCATCATGAAAGGATTACAATGTACAACCACCATATATAAGGAGATTGACCCTCCTTGATTTACGGCACAACAGATCACTTAGGGAAGACAAACACCAGCTCCTTAAATTAAGGAGTTGACAACTATGATTAAGGGGATGTGACAACATAGACTCTCCTATACAAGATACACTAATCTCAAAGGAACCAGGCTATTAACCACCTAGGGAACAAACAATACTCGGGGGAAACTTACTTGAGTAGTTGACTAATCCCCTTAATGTCTAATGACACGGAAACCATCCTAATATCTAGGAAACCCTAATAACCACTGGACTTACTTCCAATACTCCTCTTCAAGCTGGATCCAGGAAGTTTATGGAGCCAAGCATGGACAAAAGTCTTTGAAACTAATGCGAGGCCAATGGCTTGGTGAAGACGTCGGCCAATTGATCAAAGCTTCATGTATAATGTGTCTGAATCACCTGCGACTGAACTTGTTCCCGAACGTAATGGCAATCGACTTCAATGTGTTTCGTCATCTCGTGAAACACTGGGTTGGATGCTATGTACATTGCGGCCTGATTGTCACAAAATAAGGACATAGGAAGCTTGGTAGGTTCACCCAAATCACACAGAAGGCCCTTTAACCATATCAACTCACACACAGTTGAAGACATGGCATAGTACTCGGCTTCAGCACTTGATCTGGTGATGACAGTTTGTTTTTTACTCTTCCAAGTGACTAGGTTTCCACCTACAAAGGTGCAATAGCCAGTAGTGGACTTACGATCGATGGCGTTGCCTGTCCAATCAGCATCGCAATACCCCATGATTTGGGTATTTCCATTCTTCTTCATGATGATACCACGACCCACTGAACCTTTCAAGTAGCGTAAGATCCTTTTAACAAGGTTCAAATGTTCAAGTGTTGGGGATTGCATGAATTGGCTCACGATACTCACCGAATAGGTGATGTCAGGTCTGGTGATGGTTAGATAAGTCAACTTACCAACTAGCCTCTGATAATAACTTATATTCGTGAGTGGTGTGCCATCCAAGTTAGGTTTGAGTTTGCTGTCAAGGGGGGTAATGGCCGGTTTCGCATCGCTCATGTTAGCTTCCTTGAGTAAGTCCAGGACATACTTCCGTTGATTAAGGAATAGTTCCTTGTGAGAGGTTGCCATTTCTATACCAAGGAAGTACTTCAAGATTCCAAGGTCTTTAATTGCAAACCTTTGTCTGAGTGATTGTTTCAGGTTGTGGATCTCGTCAGGATTATCCTCCGTGATGATCAGATCGTCAACATAGATCAGTACAACCAGTTTGCCCACAGCTCCAGTGTGAACAAAGAGTGATGAATCCGCATTACTTCTTTTGAAACCAACGCTAATAAGAATCGAGCTTAACTTGGCATACCAAGCTCGGGGAGACTGCTTCAGCCCATAGATAGATTTGTGCAGTTTGCACACTAAGTCTGGTTCATTGCTTTGAGGATGCCCTGGTGGCAATTTCATATAGACTTCTTCTTTGAGATCGCCATGCAAGAATGCATTCTTTACGTCCATTTGGTATATGGACCACCCCTTGTTTACAGCCACGGACAGTAGAACCCTAACTAAGTTCATTTTTTCCACAGGTGCAAATGTTTCTTTGTAGTCCACCTCAAACGTTTGGGAGAATCCTCGAGCCACCAACCATGCTTTATGTCTCCTAATTGATCCATTTGAATTGAATTTAAGCTTATAAATCCATTTACAACCCACGACTTTCTTGCCTTTTAGAAGTTTGGTGATGCCCCAAGTTTTGTGTTAGCCTAGGGCTTGAAGTTCTTCGTTCATTGCTTGCTTCCACACTCCTTGGCCGTTTGCATCATCAAAACTCTGAGGTTCACTATATCTTGAAATGCTGCTTAGGTAGGCTGCATGTTCCTGTGTCACTCTTTTGTACGACACATAGTTGGAGATAGGATGTGTGGGTTTGTAGGTGACAAAGTCTTGAAATCTTGTGGGAAGTTGCCTTGCACGCATTGGATTTCGGCGTGGAGCAGGAGTGGTTGCCTCACATCCATTGACATCTTGAATCTCATCCTGATTGGGCAGTGTATCTTCTGAAAGTCAGCTGGCAATGCGACCATCTGTGTTGACATCTTGATTATCCTTACCTTCGTGCGTTGTATCTTCTGAAGGGCAACCATCAATGTCCCCATCAGTGTTGACATGCCTATGACCTTGTTCTTGTGAGGCTTCAAGCTCAATTCTTGGCAGTGGGAACACATCCAATATACTATCTCTTTGGCTTGTGATTTCACATGGTTTGCTAAAAAAGGGTTAGTTTCATGAAATCTAACATCTTTGGACACAATTAATCTCCTCAGTTGGGGATTGTAACATTTATATCCCTTTTGTGTAGAAGAGTAACCGAGAAAAATACATTTAGTAGCTATGGGATCTAATTTATCTCGGTGATGGGATTGAATGTGGACAAAGCAAACACAGCCAAAAACTCTAAGGTGTGAAAGGTCAATCTTACTTCCTTTCATAACCTCTAGAGGAAACTTGAACTCCAAGACTCGGCTAGGGAGTCTATTGATGATATAGGCAGCTAACATAACCCCTTGAGACCAAAATCTCTTTGGTACATTCATTTGTAGCATTAGAGCGCTAGTTTTTTCAATTAAGTCACGATTTTTCCATTCGGCAATACCATTTTGCTGAGGTGTGCCAACACAACTTGTTTGGTGCATGATACCATGAGTGCTTAAATATTGTTTCATGTTATGAGATGTGTATTCGGTGCTATTGTCAGACCTTAAGGTTTGGATTTGAGAGGTGAAATGGTTTTTAACAAGGTTATGGAAGTGCTTGAACACTTCCATTACTTCATGCTTAGACTTTAGAAGATACAACCATGTGACTTGAGAGAAATCATCCACAAAGATCACAAAGTACTTATAACCATCAAATGATTCATTAATTGGTCCCCATACATCTGAATCAACTAGTTCAAAACAAACATCTACTAGTTCTGGACAAGGAAGATTTAAAAGGTAACCGAGTGGCCTTAGACAAATGGCATGTTTCACATGAGGTTACATCCTTTCCTAGGTTTGGAAACAAAGTCGATAAAATGGTGGGAGCTGGGTGAGCTAATCGTTGATGCCACAATTGGTTCTCTTGAGTGCGATTAAACTTGACTTGGAACCTTCTGGGATTGCTCCTCGACATGTAATAAGGACCATCTAGAAAAAACCCCTTCACCAATCATCTCCTTGGTGGCACAATCCTGAAAAAATGACATTGTGAGGGGAGAATATGGGCAAACAGTTCAGGGTATTTGTGATTTTACCCACAGATATGAGTTGAAATGGGAAGGAAGGAACATATAGGGCCACTGACTCAATCTCATCAGACATTAGGTTTATTCTTTCCTTTCCTAAAACCCTTGCATTCTCCCCATTTACAGTTAAAACTAGAGAAGGATTTGATAATTTTTCAAACTTATGAGACTTGGACACATGGTTGGTCATATGATCTGTGGCACCCGAATCCACAACCCAAAAATCATGCAACATATTTATATTAAGAGCAGTTTTAAAGGCTTTCATGATACCTTGTATGTCTTCTTGGGGTATGGTTTTTGTGTCTGCCAAGAAACCAACAAACTTGCCTAGCAAAGTCGTCGAGTTTTCTTTGTCCAAGTTGTCTCCTTGGTTACTTCCAGCACCTCATTTCTCGCCTTGAAGAAACAATGCAAACTTATTCATGAATTCAGCAGGGTTTACTGTGAAGTTTTTGAGTGAATCAGACCCTTTAGAAGTAGAGGCAAACACATGATTGGCACGATGTATAGTACGATTAATCCTTTGTGTACTCTTGTTGTCCTTTATGAAGTCGGACTTTAATTCTGGATGTAAAATCCAGCACGTGTACTTAACATGGCTTGTATAGTTACAGTGTTGGCATTTCAGATGTGGATGCTTCCCTTTGTATTTTCTCTCGTTGGTCAGATATGCCCTAGCTTCAGGTACACTAGCCTTTGTCCCCATGTTCATGACCTTCCTCCTTACTTCTTCACGTTGGATTGTTGCACATACACTGGTGAATGAAGGAAGTTCAGAGTTCATGAGTATGTGACTTCGTAGATCTTCATATTCCGAATCAAGGCAGGACAGAAGTTAAAATATCTTGTCTTCTTATGTTCTTTTACGAATCAAGACAATATCAATGGTATGACGACGATATGTTTCCAACTCATTCCATATGCTTTTCATGCTTCCTAAGAGTTGCACAAATGGCTTGTCTTCTTGTTGGAGATTGGATATGTCCTTCTTCAGTTGAAAGACTCGTGCAGCATTATTCTTACTACCATACATTTCCTTGACAATCTCCCATAGCTGAAATGAAGATTCAGAATAGCTCAATATTTCAGCTAGCTTACGATCCATGGAGTTCATGAGCCACGACATCACCAGCTGATCCTTGCTAAGCCAAGATTCATAGTTTGGTGATGAAGCATCAGGAACTTCGATGCTTCCATTTATGAACCCTAACCTAGATCTTCCACCAAGGGCAAGAGATACAGCTCTCGACCAAGGCAAATAGTTAAACTCATTTAACATGACTGAGTTTAACCTTTGATTTGGGTTAACATCCATCTCGAGCACATTCACGGATGAAATCACCGGTGAACTTTCAGCATCTGAACCAAATGGATTTTCTTCAGCCATGTTGAATGATGAACACGCATAGCAAATGGTAAAGTAGAAGCAGGTTATTTCTCCTGCTCTGATACCATGTTGATTTCTTTGTTATGTATATTTCATCATGAAAGGATTACAATGTATAGCCACCATATATAAGGAGATTGACCCTCCTTGATTTACGACACAACAGATGACTTAGGGAAGACAAACACCAGCTCCTTAAATTAAGGAGTTGACAACTATGATTAAGGGGAGGTGACAACATAGACTCTCCTATACAAGATACACTAATCTCAAAGGAACCAAGCTATTAACCACCTAGGGAACAAACAATACTCGGGGGAAACTTACTTTAGTAGTTGACTAATCCCCTTAATGTCTAATGACACGAAAACCATCCTAATATCTAGGAAACCCTAATAACCACTGGAAACCCTAATAACCACTGGACTTACTTCCAATACCAATCATTATTGATAATGAACCATGGATCACAGAAGGTAAATGTCCTTTGAATCCTTTTGGACTACGAATATTGAATGTAGAGAGATTATTAATAAATGTTGGGCGTCTTCATGTGGTGGTGGATGGCTAAATATTGGTTGGAAAAATTAAATGTCTGCTGAAGCCGACTTAGTTGAATATCAGAGTGAGCAACGAACAAGATTAAAAAATAATAGAAATATTATTAAACAAACTGAAATGTTGAAACGGCTACAAAAAACCTAAGAGACTACATTGTGAATGACTTGATTTCTAATGAATAACAAAGCACTCTATTTTTAATAAACTAACCCTAATCTCTAACAAAACCCTAATGTTAACAGGCTAAGCCCAGAAAACTAAACATTTAAATAACCAAAATACTAATATTTTCCAACACCCTCCGTCAAACTCATGGCGGTATACGACATACGTTTGCAAATAAGCAGATGCGGACTGGCTCCGTTAGGGGGACAAACAAGACAAGGCGAACAAGCGAGCAAACAAACGAAAGAAAACGAGCAAACAAACGAATGAACAAACAAGCATGCGAGCAACAAACAACTTTTCTTTCTGGGCACACAATGCAAAATCAAACTGGAGGTCTGTGGCGCATAGCAGGTTCTGGACGAAACTGATCAGGTGGGCTTAGTCGGCGGGGTGGTACGGGTCTGGATGCAGCAGTAGTGGGTTGAGTAGATGGTGGCGCGGTGTTTCAAGTGGGCAAGACTTGGTGGTGCGGCGACGATGCGGCAGCAATGAGATCCATGGAGATGGAACTGGGTGCAGGTTGGTGGCCAATCTGGATGTGGCACGATGCAGTGATTGATGCAGATTCGTAATGGTCTTGTGCAGATTGCGAGTAAGAAACAGCAGCAATGATCCACGGCAGAGACAGACAAATTGATACTGAAGAAGCAGATTAAATCCCAAATGATCAAACCCGCTCTGATACCAAGTTGAATATCAGAGTGAGCAACAAACAAGATTACAAAATAATAGAAATATTATTAAACAAACTAGAATGCCGAAACGGCTACAAAAAACCTAAGAGACTACATTGTGAATGACTTGATTTCTAATGAATAACAAAGCACTCTATTTATAATAAACTAACCATAATCTCTAACAAAACCCTAATGCTAACGGGCTAAGCCCAGAAAACCAAACATTTAAATAATCAAAATACTAATATTTTCCAACAAAAGAGTGGAGCAAAAGGAAGTTCAGACAAAGGAGCTTTGAGATTGAAAAATTATTGACGGGGCTTGATACTCTTCAAGGCAACTAGAAGGATAATCTTGATCAAATTCAAAATGTGTCCATCCAAATTGATCATTTATAGGAGCAGTAGGAGAATTATTGGCAACAGAGATCTCAGGTTAAATGGTTATGGGAGGGAATTGCCAATACTGCTTTCTTTCATCAGTCCACTATTCAACGATGATGGCACAACAAAATCCTTAAACTCAAGGATGATCATGGTCTTTGGGTGGATAATCCAAAGAATATACGATGCATCGTGGAAAATCATTACAAAGCTTTGTTTAATTCTGAAGCCCCAGAAATTGGGAAAATGTATTGGCAGTTGTTTCACAGGAAATGAACTCTAGTCTAACATGCCAAATTAGTGATCAAGAGGTGGAGGATGCAGTTTTCTAGATGGGCAAACTTAAAGCACAGGGACCGGATGGCTTTCAAGGAATTTTCTTTCAAACCTATTGGGATATTATTTCTAATGAGGTGAAAGGCTTAGCAAAGGATTTTTTTTTCATCGGTGATGTCAGCCCAAAGCGGATTAACTCAACAAATATTATCCTCATCCCTAAGGTTCCAAGTCCGGAAAGTGTTTCTCAATTTCGGCCTATTAGTTTGTGTAATTTTTCCTACACGGTATTGTTGAAGATTTTAGCTAATCGTCTCAAGCCATTACTGCCTGAACTAATTTCCCCAACGTAAAATGCCTTTGTTGCTGGACGACAGATATAAGATAATACTATCATGGCTCATGAAATTTTTCATTTTCTCAAACTTCGAAAGGCCAAGCAAAAGTTCGAAATGGCAATTAAACTTGATATACATAAAGCCTATGATCGGGTTGAATGGGATTTCTTGGAGCAGGTGTTGATCAAAATGGGATTCGATCAAAAGTGGATCAGGTTAGACATGCGATGGGTTACAACAGTGGATTTTTCAGTCATCATCAATGGTCAACAAGGAGAACGGTTTTCACCATCACGTGGCCTTCGTCAAGGTGACCCTCTTTCACCTTATCTCTTTCTTATTGTTACTGAGGTTCTTTCGAGACTTATTTGGCAGGCATCTGAACAAGGCTACATCAAGGGCATTAATATTAGTCCTACTAGCCTCATTGTCGCAATATTGTTCAAATTCTCAATCAGTTCTGTTCAGTGGCGGATCCAGGATTTTAACTTAGGGTGGTCCCAATATAAAAGCTTCAAAAAAAAAAAACAAGACTTCTGCCTAATGAACACTATGCCTGTACATGAACCCTGCCCTTATTCCTTTATTATGATCCCAATGAGGCGGTGATAACAAAACTTAAGTATGCTATCAAGTTCAAAATAATTTACACTACCGGGGCAGTTGGATGTTAAAGGAAACCAATCCCTAGTCCTCTTGATCAAACCATATTATCAAATCAACCAATTACCATCTTTAACAATCCAATTAGACCACTTAAATAGTAAAATAAATATGATACAACCTCAGTACATTATTGAAGAAAATAAAAGAATAATTGACACAGTTAAGTTTTAGTTCCTAATAAACCTTGCATTTCAAATTTGACCTCCTGAGTCCTGACAATGGCCTTTGGATCAAACAGAAATTTTAAAATAGCTACAAATCAAATAGAAATATGTATAAAGAACAC
The DNA here is from genome assembly GCA_963580275.1 of Crataegus laevigata. Classification (NCBI taxonomy): domain Eukaryota; kingdom Viridiplantae; phylum Streptophyta; class Magnoliopsida; order Rosales; family Rosaceae; genus Crataegus; species Crataegus laevigata. Next base: position 4,781,963 of record OY756947.1, on the reverse strand, counting down.
TCCTTGTGATCACATACCTGAATTTCAGAAGACCAATCCTTCTTCACTAGAAGAAACTTAGTGTTTGCCAAATTTCGCACATCTCCGTTTTTAATCTGCAGAAATTAAACAGAAGGATTGACCAACAATGGAAAACGAAATAGCTGCTTAAACCAAGTAACTGATTGCACAACATTATAGCCTTTCAACACTTCAAAATACCAATTAACATACTGAAACTCCAGCCGAAAACAACGAAATCATCCTATAAACTCTTTCAATTTGAAACTTTAAAATTGTGATTAAATAATTTGCATTTCATAGTTTTCATCCAATACCCATTTCACAAAAGCAACCAAAATTACAAATTACAAATTTCTAGAGAGAGAGAGACAACTAACAGATAATCACATAAGTGCAGAACACTTGGTTGACATGTTTTTAGATTCCGTAAGTTCTATAACTCGTATTTTCATTATTTCTTATATGTACTGACAAACTAAACTTAAAATTAATGATGCAAAGAAGTTTAAGAAAAACCAACTTGGTTTTGCAGAACAAATGGGAAGAACTCTTTCCAACAATCGTAACAATAGCAAAGACAAATATAATGGACAGAGATAAAGAGAGTAGAGTAGTAGAGTACAAACCTGAAACCTCTTCGACCAAGAAGAAGAGGACCAATGGGAATGGGCAGTGGCTACCAGAGCTTGATTGGTGCAACGGTGAACAGAAACTAGAGTGCAGACTGTGCAGTGCAAAGAGAGTTGATCGATGTCGACGCCGTGAGGAATGAGAGCGGACCAAGCAGACGATTTGGTAAAGTGAAGTTTTCTGATTGCTATGCATGTGTGAAGGAGCTCAGTTTGAGGGTTCTCACGTGAGTGAGCAGTGGGGTTTTAATTTTTTTTAATGACTTGGCTCAAAACGACGTCGTTTTGGCCAAGTCATTTAAAAAAAAAAAATTGGCTTTCTTCTTCCTCATCCTGAAATGCACAGCGAGCAGCCATGGCTGCTGCTGTTCTTCTCCATCACTGCCCAGACTTGGGTGGTCCTTGAAGATCCTCATAGCCATTTTTCCGAGCTTCGGGTGGTCCCGAGACCACCCTGGTCCCTTAATGGATCCGCCCCTGGTTCTGTTTAGCTTCTGGACAGCAAGCCTTCAAAAATGAAGCTTGTTTTTCAGTGCTAATACTCTCAAGAATCTTACTGATGAACTTACGGAGATTTAGGTATGCCTATTGTTGATAACCCTGGAAATTACCTTGGAATGCCTACATTGTGGGGAAGATCAAAACAAAATGCCTTATCTTATATTAAAGAGAGGTTACTGAAGAAAGTTCAAGGATGGAAACAAGGGCTCTTGTCTCAAGTAGGAAGAGAGGTTCTTATAAAGGCTGTGGCACACGCGATTCATGTGTACCCTATGAATGTTTTCAAATTTCCCGTCTCGGTTTGTCGTGACTCGTGAATTTGATGCTCTGCTCTCGGGCTTATGGTGGGGTCAGAAAGCAAATGAAAGGCGAATACATTGGGTTGGTTGGCATTCGTTGGGTAAACCAAAGAGTGAAGGTGGACTTGGTTTTCGAAACTTGACGGAATTCAATTTAGCACTCCTTACAAAAGAGTGTTGGCGGATCTTACAAGAACCGGACGCTCTCTGGGTTAAGTTATTGAAAAGTAGGTATTTTCCGAATTCTTCTTTCTTGGAGGCTAAGAGAGGTAGTGGGCCTCATGGGTATGGGCGAGTCTTTTTAGGATGGGAAATTCTTCTGAAGGGTACACATTGGCAACTTACGAATGGCTCTGAAGTACGCATCTGGGTAGATCGATGGCTACCCTCTATTCCTAAAGGACATCCTATTCCTCGTTCTGATGGCAATGTTAATGAAGATCAACGAGTAAGTTATTTAATATGCAGTCATAATGGAAATTGGAACCATTGCAAATATTATATCATAGCGAGACCATTTTTTGATGGGTGAATTACATTTTTACTTAGGTTTGGGATTGAATTCAATTCCTTACAACATCTTTAAAACATTTCAATTTCATACCTTTACTATCATTTTATTTCTATTTCATACATCTGTTAGAAAATCCGTTAAGTGATGACATGGCAAATATGTGATCCACATTTATGCTGACGTGACTGCCAAATTTGTGACACGTGACAAAAATAATAATTTTTTATACATTTAAAATATTATAATAATTTATCCTATTATAAAATTTATTTTAAAAAAAACCCCATTTCTTCGTTGAGCCCTTCCCCTTTCCTGCAACCCAAATACCCCATCCCACCCACCCCATCTTCCCCACAACACCCCCCACCCCCACCTCCCCCCACCCCACCTAAAACCCATCTCTCTTTCCTGTTAGCCCACCACCGCCACTCACGCCAACTTCTGTCGCGTCCCACCTCTGATGCCGTCCACGTCCCATCAGTGCTCGGTTCAACCCGACCCACGAACCCCCATTGCGACGAGGCTCTAATGCATTTCCAGATCTCTCACTTCCTTGAGCAATGTGCAGCACTTGAGCCCGATGACCAAGCTTCCCTTGTTGCTCCGTACGAGAACGGATGAGGCGATGACCAACCCCCTTGCCCAACGCCGTTGTCGTTGTGGTTTTGGTGGTTAAAGGAGGGGACAAAGGTCGGGGAGGTGAAGAGGGAGAAGGTTGGGGGGTTGCGAGAGAAGTGGGGGTGGGTTCTTGGTTTGGTTTTTTATTTATTTTAATAATAACTTTTCTTTAATTAAATATTTGTAAATGTATAAAAAAAATTATTTTTTTGCCACGTGGTACAAAATTGGTAGTCACGTGGCACAAATGTGGCAATCACGTCAGCTCTTAACGGATCAATTGATAGAAAATGTAATGAGGTACTATATTGAAATAAAATAGTAGGTGAGGTATGAAAGTGAAATTTTTTGAAGATGTTGTATGAGGTTGTAATAGACCTCAAACTTGATGTGATAAAGTGTAATTTACCCTTATTTGATCTTGAATTTACCCTTGGGGGTTTCAATTTGCTCTAATCGTCTTATTTGGCCTATGGAAAAGAAAGGGGTGTTCCCTTTCAAAAAAAAAAAAGAAAGGGGTGTTCCCTGTACAGTCGGGTTATTATTGGCTCCATGCAATGAATAATCCTAATGGCCATTTGGGCCCAACTACTTCTATGCAAAATAGCAACCTTGTCTGGAACAGTATATGGAAATTAAATGTTCCTGCTAAGATCTCTTGTTTCCTATGGAAAGCTTTACACTGGGCTCTTGCTACTATGGCAGGGCTTTTTAAAAGACATTCGTTTCCTACTTCTGCTTGTCCTTTATGTTTGCAACAGGATGAGACTATTGAGCACTTGCTACTCTTATGCCCGTGGGTAGAAGCAGTACGGTTTAGAGGCCAACTCAACTATCGGGTACATCGTTCGAACATCACTTCTTTTGGCGCCTGGCTATAGACAATGATAGAATTGCGTGTGGGAAATGTGATGGATATGAATCAAATTTTAATTTTCATTGCTTGTACTTGTTTGAACATATGGAAGGCAAGGTGTAATGTTGTTTTCAATCATAATCTAGTCTCCCCTATGCATGTAATTTTTTCTATACAAAATAAAATTAGTGTTTTCTGAGCAGCCATGGAACGGAAGCAACATACTGATCAGGCACACCACGAAATCCCAAGGAGTATTGCATGTGGGTCGCCTCCAACTTCTGATATGTATAAGGTTAACGTAGATGCAAGTTGGCGACACAGGCCACAAGGCGGCTATGTCGGGGTGATTATCAGAGACTATGCTTGTCGATTTGTTGCTACAAAAAAAAACTCAACATCTTAGCTTCTAGGGTTGAGGTAGCTGCAGCATTAGCAGTAATGGAAGGATGTTACCTAGCTTCACATATTGATCTTGTGAGGATTGTAATAGAGTATGATTCAAAGGAAACAATCCTATGTCTCAACAACTCTCCTATCTCTGGCAGATGAGTAGCATACCCTATCCTTCAAAAAGTTCTTCAACTAGGGCAAGTTTTCCAGTTATGTTGCTGGTCATGGATCCCCAGATCAACAAATAGGGATGCTGATTGGCTAGCATCCTTTAAAAATACGAGGATGTGCGTTTCAACAAGGGTTGATCGACCCCATCTTCGTTGATTCATATTTTGAACAAGGATGGTCTCCCTTGTCCACCTTGAATGTATTGTAGAGGGGTGCTGGAAAGAGACATTACTCTTTGCTTAGTAGTGTTATGCCCTTCCTATCTTTCCAGCACTCTTTTTCTTTTTTTGAAGTTTGAGTTTTCTCTGTTAGTCGCCTATTTGGGCTTTCTTTTGTACTTTGATGGCTTTTGCCCTGGAATGTAATGTTCAGTTTACCAATAATAATAATAATAATAATAATTAATACTTTTGTTAAAAAAATTGTAATTAAATCCAATTTAGAATTGAGAAGCTAGATTTAATGACATGGCAAACGCCACATAATTTGATACTCGAATTTCGTGCACAAATTTGATATTCTTAACATTATTAATCTAAAATTATAAATTGAGAAGTCACCGCAAGTCAATTATGTAAATGAACATATGGACGTTAGCCTCTTTTTTCTAATAATAAAAACGCTCTTCTACGGATGACAATTCTAACTGTAAATAACCACTCAAATAGATTGGATTTGGGTATGAAAATTCGTGTATATTTTGTGTATGAGGAAAAACTATAAATATTATTCGGTTATGGTTTTGGATATGATTATAGGAGTCCCCAATCCATATCCGTACCCAAATCCGAATCCGAATCCGAATCCGAATCCGAACTGAATAATATATAATTATATTATATAGGGTGAAGTGTCGATTTAATCCTTGAACTATCACCTCATGAAAATTAGGTCCCTGAATTATTTTTTCGGTAAAATAAGTCCCTAAATTCATTAGAAATTGCTAATTTCATCCCTACTATTATATTCAAAGCTATTTTATCCAATTTTTCGTCAACTTAAGTCACTTGACACACTTTAGAGTGTGATACCATCATTTTCTCGTCTATAAGTGCTTAACACTTCATATAGGCTGCGAATTTAATGTTTAATTTACCTTCAAAAGTTAACTTACACTATTTCTTTCTGAAAAACTACCAATTTCTCCTCCAAAGTTAACCCCATACACTATTTCTTTATGAAAAACTATCAAACTACCCTCTAATGTGTATGACATGCAAGTAACGTGACTTAAATTGACAGAAAATTGAATATAGTAGCTTCGAATAAAACATTAGGATGTAATTGGCAGATTTTTATAATTCAGGGACTAATTTTTCTAAAAAAATAGTTTAAGGACCTAATTTTCACTAAGGTGATAATTAACGGACTAAATTGGCAGTTTACCCAACACTACTACAAAAGGGCCTTATAGTGTCAGTGGGTGGTGTCGGTTTAATATAATATAGTGGCTGATAAGATAGTTGCGACACTTACTGAACATGACGTCGAATTTACTGTTGCTTATAAGCATCATAAAATGTCTATGTCGCTTTTAAATTGACGTAAACATTTAATGTCGCTTATAACCGACACACATTTTAATAATTTTTAAATACTAGTGTCACTTTAAATAAAACAGTATCGCTTTTAAGCGACATAAAGTATGAGTGTTGCTTATAACCGACACTAATTATTGTTTTTAAATATTTTAAAGCCTGCGTTGGTTCTGAGCGACATAGATTTTAGTTTTAGTTTTTTAAATATTTTGAAACCTAGTGTCGGTTGTAAGCAACAGATTGATGGTCTTTATATTATTATATACTCTCCCCCGTGTTTTCTTCTTCCTCTCCTGTATTTTTCTTATTCGTTCTTCCAATTCACAAACCTTCCCTGTGTTTTCTCTCTTGCACCTTTTTATTTGTTCTTCCTACTTCATTTGTTCCTTCTTCACAACAGTAAGTTTTTCTTACTTCTAATATTTTTATTTTCTCCTTTTATGTTTAATTTTTATTTACAATTTATTTTTGTACGGAATTTATTTGAGCTGGTTGTGACACACCCCGACCTAAATCAAGGCATGCTGGCCGTCACGTGAGCGTGACGTAACCATGTGCACAGTGCAAAAGCAAGATTCATAATAAGAATATGAACGAATTAGAATTGGGCCACTAGCAACCTAATTACGATAGTGTGCTAGAGAGAGAAATTATAGTAGTTATACAGAACCAGAGCATACTAAGTCGATGCAGTCAAGCATGAAATATTAAATTCGAATAACACCAAAGGGTGTCCTATATAATGAGAAGTCTGTCAGAAGTACCGAACAATCCTCGTTAGCCACCAACGAACTCTAGCTACCTAGTACCTGGAGGGGCGAAAATTAAAGTTGAGTGGGTCAGCAAAACAAATCTTTTCAAAACCATTCTTTTCTCAAAAACTGTAACCTCTCCGTAAAACCTGTATAATTTCCCAGAAACAACGTATATACTCATATGTATAAAACTCGAAATCATGCTGGAAAATATATATGTATGCCATGCTAAAGTATCACAACTGAAATCTAAATCATAACTCTGAGAATGTAATCAATGCCAGGTAGTCAACTCAGCCCTCGGCTGTATATAACTCATACTCAATCTCAATAATCAATTCAGCCCTCGGCTATATATAAAGCTCATAATCAACTCATCATATCATATGTATATCCTGCACACAAATCAATACCACCTCTAGTGGTCTGCAAATCATCACTGAATATAGAATAAGTATGCTCTAGTGCTACAATCACATGAAGACTGTGCGAATAATCGCGAGTCACCTACGAGTCGAACCCACTTATAGTGGTCTATACGACAGGACTGTTCACCTAACTTGAATCCAAGGTGACCATGCGGTGCGGGAGGTGAACATCACATGAAAGACTGTGCCCCTAACTCTGGGCAGGAGCACTAATATCAAGGTGCAGGCGTATGAGCTCTCATCACATCACATCACATCATTCTCATTCTCATTATAACCAGTATATAAACTTACCTGACACTTACCCGTGCGTCTGCAGCACCATCGTAAATATATGAAATCACTAATGCATCATTAAAATAAATAGATACTTTGCATCGCATTTCGAATCGCATAATCATTTAAGTTCATTTTCTGGGAAAAATAGTCATATATAGGTATATACGAAAAACAACTGCCCACTCACTGATAAGTAGCCAGGTCGTAGCCCCCACGTCTAGCCAGGCTACGCTCGTCCTCGGGATATGTCTCGCCTATATGAGAATTTACTGAAATAACGTTATTTAAGCACATATACGGAACTACAAAAATAACTTCTCATACATAGCTCAATTTTGGTATTCGAATATACCAACATGACCTACTCGACGTCACGAACCCATACAAATTTTTAAAATAATTTTTCGTGGCCGCACGTGCCCCTACTCGCCGAGAGGGGCACGGCACCACGTGCCCCCACGCGCATCATCTTCAACCCCAGTTGCCGGACTGGTTTTGCCGGCGACCACTGTGTCGCCAGTTTTCTGGGAAATTTTCAAAACGCCATAACTTTCTTATTTTTGAACCATTTTCAACGTTCTTTATATCAAAATGAAGATCTCGACAAGACGAAAAAAACCATACCTGCATCGACCCCTAACTCGCAGGAGATTCACCGAAAAATGCCTCAACAATTCCGGCCAAAATTCAAATCCTCCGTTCTCGTTGCTCCGACATCCAAAATCTTCAAACGAAGCACTCTGAGCCTCCTTAGAACCTCCTTAAGCTCCATATGAGCTTAAAAACTCCTAAAAATCACCCAATAATTATTGCATGAACAGTGACCAAATCAGAGGTTAATGGTTCGACGTGAAATCGATGGAAACCTTACCTGAAACTAGTATGGATGGACTCGTGGTGACGAGATAAGCACAATGGTGGTCTTTGTTTCCTCGATCTGTGAAGTTTAGGGTGAGTTTGAGTGATGTCCGTATGTGAGGAGGAAAGAAAAGATGAGTTCGAGAGAGAGATATAGTATGAGAGTTTGAGAGACCAAGAGAGGGACACGGGAGTGATGAGAGAGAGAGAGAAGGATGTTGGTTTGTGCGGTCTAAAAGCCACCAATCAACACAATAATTTCATTTGTTTCTCATTGGTCCCCATAGATTAGGAATTCATGCAATTGGACCAATACATTAACTTAAATTGCAATTACGTACTCAACGCTCGAGGGTAAATCCGTCAATTCACATTATCGAGAATTAGAAATTCGGGACGGGCTGTCACAGGTTGAGTACATAAAGAATTGATCGACAACGGAATTCTTCTATAATCTAGGTTTCTATCACTAAATTCTTTAATTTTTAAATTGTATAATACACAAGTTTATTTATTTAAAAGTTCTAGTTTAAGTACTTAGATAAATTTCTACTATTTTTGTTAAATTAATAAATATTGAGTTGAATTAATTAATTTTGTCACTTGAATTGTTATGAGAAAATGGAAATGAATAATATTTATAAGCATTTATGTGAAATTAATTTGTTTAGCACTCTAATTGTTATTTTAATTTGTTTTTGTCGTTATTTTGATAACTTTGATAACTTTTGGTTGTTATTTACTAGAATGGATTAGATGAACATAATTTTGATAACTTTTTGTTGTTATTTTAATTTTTTTTTTTTTACTATAATAGGTGTTGAAAATTAAAAGATTGCAATCATGATAGAATTTGAGGGTTGAAAGATAGAAATTGAAAATTCTAATAGTTATGCCTACATGATAGGGCTTGAAAGATTGTAGGCATTTTAGTGTCAACATAATATTTTTCCCTCGCAAAGTGGTAAAATATGGACATGAGTTGGTTGATGATACCCCGAAATTTTGAAGCGTATACAGCTGTAATTAATTTGTTTTTGGATCAAGCAATTGCAAATGGTGTTGGTCCTGATAAGTTTAGATGTCCTTCCAAAAGATGTTGTAATCGATATACTTTTGTTAGGAACACTGTTATTGAACATCTTATATTGTATGATATGGATAAAGATTATAAAAACGCTTGTTGGTGACATCAGGGCGAGCAAAACATTGGAGAGCAAAATGTGGCAATTGGAGAAGAAGAAACAGGAGATGAGGTGATTGGCATGCTTGATTTTCTTAATGATGTTTTTGTCCAACCGTTAACAGAAGAAGGTTGTTTGTACCATACTTGACTAACCCCGAAACTACTAAGCACAGGTCAACATTATACCGTCAAGGACCCACAAGAGTTTCCCTCCAACCAGGAGGCCAATCACAACGCGACACATGTGAACGTCAGAGGCCAATCACAGCACGACACGTGTCAACATCAAAGGCTAATCACAACATGACACGTGTCAATGTCAGAACAAAGCTATAAACTCTCTTCTATAAATAGGGATCATTATCCCACAATGAATCCCTAATGTCATTTTGTACTAAACCATTCACTAGAACTCACAAAAGGAGAGCTTGAACCTATGTATTTGTGTAACCTTTCACAATTAATAACTCCTCTACTCCGTGGACGTAGCCAATCTGGGTGAACCACGTACATCTTGTGTTTGCTTCCCTGCCTCTATCTCCTTACATACTTATCTACACTGGTAACCGGAGCAATCTAGCGAAGGTCACAAACCTGACACTTTATGTTGTACCAAAGTCCTCACTGATTTTGTGCATCAACATTTGGCGCCACCTGTGGGAAACGACACTTATTCCTACTCTCTCCAGCTTTGTCAAGTTGGTTTCCATCTCCAACATGGGGAGCGAAGGAAGCCACAACACACAGAATGACACTCCACTTGTGCATATTGTGAGGCAGCCAAGGAAAGAACGAAAGAAGTTTGCTTTTCAAGCTAAAGTCAATGAGTTAGAGGGTCAGAACAACAAGATATCAATGAAGAATGAGGTCCTCCAGGAGTAATATGAAAAGCTCTTTTAGATGCTTCACGAGGCTAAGAATGCTCAAACACACGAGCTTGTCGTCCCTACAGAAGTCAACAATTATCTGAATGCCCCCCAACATGGAGGGTCACTGATATCCAACATAGATATCCTTGATAGAGATCGAGCTACCCATCAATGTGATAATCAGCTTGAGACTTCTCTCAACCCAGTTGCTTCAACTCAAAGCAGGAGAAGTGGAGGAAGGCACCTCCTTGCAGATGGGGCAGAAGGATCAAAAACTGTTTATCGCGACTGTCGGGACTTCCTGAAGCATCGTCAAGATAACCCCATCCACATAAGCTCAAAGATCAATGACCCAAGGGTTTCTGAGAGACTCGATTCCCTACCACTGCCCAGGCCAGCTACCAATTTGGGGAAGGGGTAACAAGACCTAGAGAAACATGAGGGTATAGGGGACTCAAAGGTGTTTTGACAAATATACCTTAGAAGTCAGTACGGCGAGTCCAAAGAAAAATCACATGCTCTTGATCAAACTTTCCTACCTTTAAGAGGTGATGGAGATTTATGAGAGAAAGCCCCAGTGGTACACGACTCCATCCAGAACCCCTTTGTCCTACAACTTCTTGAAGAAGTAAACAAATTGAAGGTCAAACGACAAGCTGAGATACCTTATTGGAACCAACCTAGGCCTGGCCCTCTTACAAGGAGGATCCTCGGCACCCCTTCCAAGGGAAGACAAAGCAGAAGCTCGGTTTACAACTCTATACTGGGAGGGAAGACCCGATTGAACACCTTAACCTCTTTGAGTCCACCATGGCATACCGGATACATACTGACGAAGAACGATGTCTTTTCTTCCCCTCGACCCTCTTTGGCAGAGCTCTAAATTGGTATTGTCGTCTCCTACCTGAGACAGTAGACTCATTTGAGGAGTTGAGGAAACTGTTTGTTTCTCAACACATTTTCCAAACTGATCGCTTGCATTCTGCATATGACTTGTACACTAATCGCCAGAACCATGATGAGTCATTATGTAAGTATGCCGGTCCCTTCAGCCATGAGTATTCTCACTGTGCCGAGGCAGATGACAAGACTACCCTCAAAGCCTTCACAGCAGGCCTACGAGACTGTTTCTTCAAGTACATGATCAATGCCAACACTTGGAAGACTTACTCTGAAGTGATGGCGCAGGCTTACAACCATGCCTCTGCTGAGGCAAAGACATACCAAGAGAAACCCCATGCAACCATCCCTTATTAGCAAGTGGGGAGTGGAAGCCAAACCCACCCAAATGAGAAGACCTCAACCTTCCAAACAACAGGGGTGCCTCCTCATGCCTTACGTAATCCTTTGCCAAATTGGCAGATGTATCAATCTAGGAATTTATTGAACAACTAGCTCCGTTGATCAACATTGCTATGGATTAAAAAAAGTCTACCAATTTACAGACCCCGTATGCATAAACCAATGAGGTGATCAAAAGTACATCCAGTACTCCAAAATTATTCGATAGCTTACCGTTATTACCACCAACTAGGTGATCAAAAGTATATCCAGTACTCCAAAATTATTCAGCAGCCTGCCGCTATTACCACCAACTAAGAAATCAAAAGTACATCCAGTACTCCAAAATTATTCGGCAGCCTGCCGCTATTACCACCAACCAGGTGATCAAAAGTACATCTAGTACTCCAAAATTATTCAACAGCCTGCCGCTATTTCCACCAACCAGGTGATCAAAAGTACATCCACTACTCCAAAATTATTCGGCAGCCTGCCGCTATTACCACCAACCAGGTGATCGAAAATACATCCAGTACTCCAAAATTATTCAGCAGCCTGCCGTTATTATCACCAACCAGATGATGAAAAGTACAACTCGTACTCCAAAAAATTATTCGTGAGCATCACTCATGTCAATCACCATCATACATGAGCATCACTCATGTCAATCATACACAAACATGCATGAGCATCAATCATGTCAATCATACATAAACATTCATGAACATCACTCATGTCAACATTCATGAGCATCACTCATGTCGATCAACATCAAGCTTCACTTTCAAAGCTTCACCTTCAAAGCTTCAATTACAAAGCTTCAAATCTTCAAAGCTTCTTTTACAAAGCTTCACCATCAAAGCTTCAAAGCTTCACTTTCAAAGCTTCACCATCAAAGCTTCAAAGCTTCCAAGCTTCACTTTCAAAGCTTCACCATCAAAGCTTTAAAGCTTCACTTACAAAGCTTCAAAGCTTCAGTTACAAAGCTTCAAAGCTTCAAAGCTTCACTTTCAAAGCTTCATTTACAAAGCTTCACCATCAAAGCTTCAAAGCTTCACCATCAAAGCTTCAAAGCTTCAATTACAAAGCTTTAAAGCTTCAAAGCTTCACTTTCAAAGCTTCATTTACAAAGCTTCACCATCAAAGCTTCCAAGCTTCACTTTCAAAGCTTCACCATCAAAGCTTCAATTACAAAGCTTCAAAGCTTCATTTACAAAGCTTCACCATCAAAGCTTCAAAGCTTTGAAGCTTCACTTTCAAAGCTTCACCATCAAAGCTTCAAAGCTACAAAGCTCCACCCACAAAGCTTAAAAGCTTCACACACTCTTGATCAAGATAGTGTGAAGCAAAATCAATTTATGGTGCCAACAAAAAGCTTCACCCAAAAAAGCTTCACCCAAAAAAAGCTTCACCTTCAATGCTTTACCCTACAAAGCTCCACCCATAAAGCTTAAAAACTTCACACACTCTTGATCAAGATAGTGTGAAGTAAAATCAATTTATGGTGCCAACAAAAAGCTTCACCCACAAAGTTCCAATTTCCCCAATTCCCCAAAAACAACCCTTAATGAATTTTGGCTATAAAGTCATATTTATACCTTAATTCATTTGAGTGGCAAACTTGTAAATAAGTGCAAGTTTGCTACCCTCTCTAACATGGCCGGCCTTAGGGTGTTATTGGGCAATTTGGGCCTCTGTGAATCATTATTCATTAAGTTGTCATACAACTTAAGTTAATGGACTTGACGTTCGAAGCCCATTGGGCCTTAAGGTCCAAAACTATCCCGAGGTCTTTAACGAACTTATTCATTTGATTAATTAACATATTAATTAATCCTTGCCATAAATAATTAAACCATTTAATTATTCTTACTCATCTCCGTAGAATCTTCAATCTCTACCGTACACGGTGTACGATCCATTAGGTTCCTTTTAGCGAGGCAGTGGGCGATCAAAACTCTTTTCAATCGATTGTGAATTTGAAACTTACTTTCAATTCTCCCTTTAGTGATTACACACATTTAGGGCTTCCACAAACCATGAGTGACACCTAGCAGCATATCATGGTTACCCAAGCTAATCAGAAGAGGTGGAGAACCTATTCAGTTTAGGATTACAAATGCAATACGGTCCTTCTCTAATACAATACTCTTGACCACATTGTTTGGCTTAATAGTTTATTCATGTCTACTATCCAATGTGAATCTCGTGCTTATATGATTCCCTTGAATGTGATTTGGAACACATTCCTAAATCTCATTCATACTCTGATCAGAGATTTTAATCATATCATAGAATATTCTCCCTCAAACGGTTTGAAGGTTAAAGATCCCTTGTTGCGCATTCACTTGCCTCCATAGCTAAGTGGCTTAACCCCGACGACGCCGTGGACACCCACTATGTGGAGTGACGTTTGACATAATCAAAGATTAAGTACCTAACCACAAGACAACTATGATGCCTCAGGTCAAAGGACTAATTTGCATTATCCTAACCATGAGTTCTCATGTGACATGAGTATGAGAACTCCTCGTTGATCGTGTTCAGTGAACTCATTCTCTATTGAGCACCTACATGCTTGTCTTGGTGTCACTTACACCAATGACTCGAGACCAGTCACTCTCCCTGAGAGAAGACATAGCACATACTGATCTTAACGGACTGGTAATGCCCAATTGGCAATCCTATGATCAGGAACGTTTAGGATGTGTCTACGAAAGAATGGTCTCATGAATCTAACTTCTTTAGATCGCATTCTCCCAATCACATATTCCTTGGACTTATTGTTCAAGCATATAACATTTATATGAGACGGCTTAAAACAATAATCTTTGCCCTTCTATTAAACTATATTAGTTTAACATGTGAAATGTCCGTAAAGTATCATCACATGATTGGTTTTAGGGCACATTTCCAACAAAAGTATCTCTTATCCTTCCTTCTCCTTTTGCTTCTCCTTATCCTTCATGCAACCTGCAAGACAAGGAGAAAGAGAACGAGCAGCCGGAGCTCAAAGTCAAACCTCCGATCTGAGCTACTTGCTTGGGACTCTAATTGCTTACGTTGTCTGTCACCTTCTTCGGCAAATCTTCTCAGTCAGAGACTTGGGGGACTCCCACTATATGGTTTGTATCGCACTTGACCAAGCCTAAAACTACGAGTAAACTTCAAGTGAAAATGATACATTACCTTGTCCATCAACATATGTTCAAGATACCGCTCCTACCTATGGGACAGAGGTAACTGAAGATGATACCACACTTCGGCACTTAGAAGTTTCATGATTACTCAGTGGCTTGGATCTTGCAAGTCCCCAACCAAAAAGCTTCCCTCACTCGGGAACTTAGGGGAGCATTGTTTGTACCATACTTGACTAACCCCAAAACTACTAAGCACCGGTCAACATTATACCGTCAAGGACCCACAAGAGTTTCCCTCCAACCAGGAGGCCAATCACAACACGACATATGTCAACATCAGAGGCTAATCACAGCACGACACGTGTCAACATCAAAGGCCAATCACAACATGACACGTATCAATGTCAGAATAAAGCTAGAAACTTAATTCTATAAATAGGGATCATTCTCCCACAATGAATCCCTAATGTCATTTTGTACTAAACCATTCACTAGAACTCACAAAAGGAGAGCTTAAACCTATGTACTTGTGTAACCCTTCACAATTAATGAGAACTTCTACAGTCCGTGGACGTAGCCAATCTGGGTGGACCACGTACATCTTGTGTTTGCTTCACTGCCTCTATCTCTTTACATACTTATCTACATTGGTAACCTATGTACTTATCTACATCTTGTGTTTGCTTCCCTGTACTAAAGTCCTCACTGATTTTGTGCATCAACAAAGGCGTAAGGCCGTCTACTGAACCCCCTATTGGGGGAGGGCGTCCAGAAGAGGTGGAGACTTTTTTTAGGTTGCTTGAAGTGGCAGATAAAGATTTGTGGCCAAGTTGTAAGAAGTTTAAGAAATTGGAAATAGTTGTAAGATTGTATCAGATCAAGTGTTTAGCGAGAATGCCAGACGAGATCTTCACCACTTTATTGGAGTTAATTAAAAGAATGTTGCCTTAAGGGGATTGTTTGCCTGAATCCTATTATAAGGTAAAAAAAACTTATAAATGACTTGGGAGTCTGACGTATGTGAAAATTGATGCATGTCCCAATGATTGCATGATCTATTGGAAAGATACTTCAGATTTGACCGTGTGCTCGGTTTGTGGTAAATCAAGATATAAAATTACCAACACAGAGGATAGCTCCTGAAAAAATATCGCATCTAAGGTTATGTCGTATTTTCCTTTAAAACTCCGATTGTAACAATTTTTTTATGTCGAAACATATGGCTGAACATATGAGGTGGCACACAACTTAATGTCTTAAGGATGAGTTTATAAGACATCCTTCAGATTCTCCAGCATGGAAGCATTTGGATAATTTATATCCATATTTTGCGTCAGAAATTCGAAATGTCCGATTAGGGTTGGCCAGTGATGGATTTAATCCTTTTGAGAAAATAAGGAATGACCATAGCACATGGCCTGTGGTGCTTTCTGTTTACAATTTGCCGCCTTGGATGTGCATGAAGCAACCAAATTTGTTGTTGTCTCTGTTAATACTAGAACCGCGCAATCCTGGTAAAGAGATTGATGTATACATGCATCCATTGATTGACGAGCTAAATGAGTTGTGGGAGGTGGGCACTCCCACTTATGATGCGTATTCCAACCAAAGTTTTATGATGAAGGCTACTGTCTTATAGACTATAAGTGATTTTCTGGCTTATGGAATGTTGTCAAGATGGAGTACACATGGCTATAAAGCCTATCCACATTGCATGCATGATAAATAATCCATTTACTTGCCGGCGAGTCGTAAGATTTGTTATATGGGGCATCGACGCTTTCTTGAAGACAATCATAGGTTTCGAAGGCAAACCATAACTTTTAATGGTTGTCGAGAGCATCGTAGTGCACCAAGGCAATGGACTGGTTTACAATGTCTCGAAGAACTTTCTACATTGAGATTTACTTTTGGAAAACCAAACAAAAATGCTTCAGTTAGGCAACGCAGAAGAACTTCGAGCAGTACAAGTAGTAACTGTCAGTGGAAGAAGAAATCTATTTTTTATGAACTACCTTGTTGGAGGCCTTTGTTGATTAGACACAATCTTGATGTTATGTGTATCAAGAAGAATATATGTGACAGTGTGGTGGGAACATTGCTAGATATAGAAAAGTCTAAAGATGGATTAGCTGCACGTGCAGATCTTGAATTCTTGAACATAAGACGTAGCCAACACCCACGTAGAGAAGGAAATAGAACATTTCGACCTCCAGCATTGTTGACATTGAAAAGAGAAGAAAAAACTATGTTTTGCAAAATGTTGTCTACTATTCGGGTCCCCGATGGATATTCATCAAATTTGTCGCGATGTGGGCACGTGAATGAACGAAAAATACATGGGTTGAAAAGTCACAATTGTCATGTTTTAATGCAGCAGTTACTCCCGCTTGCAATACGCCCGGTTTTGCCTAAAGCTGTTACTATGGTATTATTAGAGTTAAGTGTAATTTTCAGAAAGTTGTGTAGTAAGAAGGAGTCTGAGCAAGGATTCAAGCAACTGAATTCTAGAATTGCCTTGCCATTATGTCAACTTGAAAAAATATTCTCTCCTGCATTTTTTGATATAATGGTGCACCTCCCAATTCATTTGGCAAATGAAGCAACTCTTGCAGGGCTTGTTCAATATAGATGGATGTATCCAATTGAACGATAATGAATAAATTTTTATAAATTTTTTACAATTGTAGTCATAACTTTAATTAATAATTATAATAATTTGTATTTCGTTTTACAATTGTAGGTATTTGCAAACACTGAAGCGCTATGTTCGTAATCAGAGTCGTCCTGAAGGTTCTATTGCTAAAGTATATTTGGTGGATGAGTGCTTATCATTCTGTTCTATGTATCTTAGAGACATTGAGTCTCGTCATACCCGTAGAGGCCGAAATGAAGATGGTATTGGACGTGGAGTATCTGATGGGTTATCAATTTTTGACTCGAAATGATGTTATATGGGTTCAGGAGAAAATGTGGAGCTCGATCTAAATGTTCTTGATAAGTGCCATAAATACATTCTAAATAATTGTGATGAAGTTAGCCCACTTAGAAGGTAAGAATGTTTAATCATACATCTTAATATTTTATTGGTTTTCTTAGCTTTGAAAAATTAATTATCTAAATTTGGACATAATTGTCTAGGCAACATGATGAAAGGTTAACTATGGGACAAATTAAGAAGCTAAGCAAGAAAGAATTTTCCGAATGGTTTAAGCAACATGTGAGTTGATATAACAATCACATTATTTATTTATTGTTTTGCATTTTAATTATAACATGTTTATAGTTATTCTGTCAATTTTTATCTTCATACTTATTACAGATGAATTCAAGATCACGTTGATATCTCAAGACTTGCATTGGCTAGCCAATTATCCTAGTAAGGTTGTGAGTAGATATAAAAGTCACATTGTTCATGGGTTTAGATTTCATATAAAATATGTGGATGATAAGCATAAGAATCAGAATTGTGGTGTCTTTGTACCTGCAAATGTTCCTGGAGCAATTGGGCAAGTGAATTGTTATGGTAGAGTTGTAGATATGTTCAAGGTTAAATATTATGGTCCTACTGAGGCAGGAGATAGAGGTCGAGCTGTGATGTTATTTAAGTGCGAATGGGTTAATAGTGAAAGTCCACAAGGAATGAAGACCGTTCAATATGGATTTACTATGGTGAATTTCAATCAATTGGATTTAAAGAGGATCCTTTCATATTATCATCACAAGAATTACAAGCATTTTACGTGGAAGACACAATTGAACAACAAGATTGTCAAGTCTGTCGGGGTCACGTCGGTTTAAACCGAAGCAAAGCTGTCCATATTTTGACACCACGACCTTTCAGTCAAAAGTGTGTCAGGCTTTTCAGTCAAAAGTATGTCAGGCTACCTGTATCTAAGTCGTGTCAGGGCTAGTGTCGGTTTGAACCGACGCAAAGTTCAAATATTCCGACACCACTGACAATTATATCAGTTTGTCAGAGATGGTGTTAGTTTTGACCGACGTAACGTGTTCATATTTTGACGCCAGTGACAACTACTATCGGTGTTAACCGACACTAAGTTTTTATTCATATTTAAAGCCCCTTCTTTCCCATTACTTCTATGCTTCCATTTCTGTCTCTTTTACTCCCTCTCATTCTCCCATTTTAGCCTTACTTTTTCCCCCATTTCTACTATACTCTTGCTCCTTCCACTAACTTTTGCTATGGATAATTCTAGTGAAGATCAACGTTCTGACGAACTTCATTTGGAATACGAGGAGTTTGAAGCCGGTTCTTTTTGAATTATTATTAAATTCAATTTTTGTTTTGTGTTTAAACTTATATTATGCTTGAACTGAAAATTTACATTGCTTTCCTAGTTTTTAATTGTTTTTTTTTGTATTAATAAGGAACATCTCAATGGAGGTGCGGATCCTCAATTCCCAAATGGACGAAACAGGTTTGTTCGTTTGATTCTTCTGGAAAATGCATTAGTGATAATTCTAGTGCTTTTGCAAAATATGTAGCAGGAGAGGTTAGAGACCACAGAAATCTCCCGTTGGTGAGTGATTGGTGTAAGATTAAGGAAAAAGATAAGGAAGTTTTCTGGAATAGAATACAGGTATAGATATTTTTATTTTTACTTGAAAATAGAAGAACAAGTCAATGATTGTAAAAATGCCTATGATCTGTCATATGACGCTTAAGGTTGCAGAGCATGCGCACAAAGAGTTTAGAAATAAGTTTAAAAAAAAGTTTTATACTAACAGAGCAGCGGAGGTGCGCAGCCACCCTCTTCACGAAGTGAATCCTACACAGTGGGTTGCATTGGTGGCTTACTTTTGTAGCAGTTGAGTTGCTAGCCAGAATTATAGGACGAGATCATCTTTCCTCACTTTATATTCAATCAAGAGTTTATTGATTATGAACTTAGAGTTTCCATACACTTCTAGCGTCGTGATTTCCATGTTAATTGCCATTTGGAGTTCGATAATTAGCGCTTGATACTCAGCGACATTGTTGGAACATAGCTCACTTAGTCGGAAGGAATAGGGTAGTATATGTCTTTGTGGTGACATGAATATTACTCCTGCCCCTGCTCGTGCGGATCCGTTGAAGAACATTATCCATGTCAGGAAGATGTTGATGTAGAACACCTCATTGTCAGGCAAGTCGTCTAAGATTTTCCAATCGGTTGGGATTGGATGATCGACAAGGAAGTCTGCTAGGGCTTATCCCTTGATGGCTGTGGCTGGGACGTAAATGATCTCATATTGATTGAGAAGTAACGCCCATTTTGCTAGTCGTCCTGTCAAAACTAGCTTGGACATGACGTATTTGACCGGGTCAGCTTTGGCAACCAAGTGGATGGTGTAAGCATGCATGTAATGTCTAAGCTTTTGGATGGCAAAGACTAAGGCAAGGCACATTTTTTCGATTGGTGAGTAGTGGAGCTCGGCACCAGTGGCTATTTAGGTAGTAGAGTGCATTTTCCTTTTGGTCTTCATTTTCTTGTGCTAAGAGTGCTCCAATAGAACTTTTTGTGTAGTAATGTATAGGATGAGTAGCTTTCTAGGCATAGGAAAATCTCTTCCTGCTCTTGACAACTACATCATCTACATAACACTTTACGTTTTTGTGTAGCATGTCGTTGAAGATCTTCTACATGGCGCGTTATATGTGGCTCTAGCTTTCTTTAAGCCAAATGGCATTACCTTGTAGCAGTAGATGCCTTTTGGAGTGCGGAAGGCTGTTAATTCCTCGTCTTTGGGAGCCATGCGGATTTAATTGTACCCAAATGAGCCATCCATGAATAATAGCGCCTCATGGCCAGTGGTTACGTCCACCATGATTTCGATGATAGGCAAGGGAAAGTCATCCTTCGGGCAAGCATCGTGGAGGTCTCAGAAGTCTACGCAAACACGTATTTGTCCAGATTTCTTAAGGACAATGACGATGTTGGAGATTCACTTAGGGTATTGCACCTTTTGAATGAAGCCTGCTTCGATTAGCTTGTCAATCTCAGCTTCAATTTATGGGATGAGTTTGGATCGATATTGACTTTGAGTTTGCTTTATCGGTTGCATTCCAGGTTTGACGGCAAGACGATGCACGGCGATGGTAAGGTCAAGGCCAGGCATGTCTTTGTAGGTCCAATCAAATACGTCTTTGTACTCCAATAGTAGTTGGTATTACTCCCCGATCTCCTCTGCACTTAATAATGCACTTACAAAGATAGGCTTTTGTTCCTCGCTTGTGCCTAAGTTGAGCTCCTTGAGATCATTAACAGTGGCTTGCCCCCATCCTCGAGCTGTGGTGGTGCAGCAATGACATCTTCCTCAAAGACTTTGTCTTCTTGGATTGTGATGAGGAAGACGTCTTGGACCTCCTCTTCAGTGCCGTCTTCTTGGGCTTGTTGGCATGAAGATTAGCCAGTGTGGATGATGGTGCACCTCCTTACCTTCAGTGGTCTTTTTGTGTCTACCTCCAAGGTTGCTTAGCATTTCATCCTTGAAAGGATCGAGCTTCGAACATCATCTTTTTCTGCTAGACCGTCGAGTTTTTCTTCCTTCAGCGTTGTCTTCCTTTTTCTAGAAAGCTCTTTGGTTTCTTCAAGTCTTTCTAAGGCCAATCGTCATGGAGGAGGACCAGCCATGTTGCTTTGTTTCTTAGGTTTTGATAACCTTTCGAAAACTAAGCTTTGGGGTGTTGGCGTATTAAGTCACTTGAAGACTGAAGTCCGGTCTTGACCACTAATGTAATCAAGTGCTGAAATTCTGAGTTTTGAACGATTTAGCCTATCAAAAACTAATGTTTGAAGGGCGAGTTTAGGCTTCTCTTGATTTTGTTCAATGCTCACGTTGATGTGTTGAGCGCTAGCGTTCTTCACTTTTCTTGAGATCTTCATAGGTGTATTTGGTGTGAAGTCCAGTCCAGCTTTGTTGTTATTAACTCCGTAACCATGCTAATTCAACTTCTTTTGAGTCTCGGTGAGGTCATGTTCTTAGTCATTGATGGTGTTTGAAACCTTCTTTTCCAAGATTTGAAAGGGAGGCGAAATCGTACCCAGCCTTTTACATGAGTTTGTAGGCGTTTGGGTTGAAACCTTCTTCGGTTCTCATGGTTGGAAAAAAAAGCTTGGTTTCGCCCCCTTTGGCAGGGGTTTTACAAAGCCTTGCAGTGGTTTTGAAATTTTAGCATCACCTAGTTGTGTCAGAGGTAAAACTGCATTTGTCTTAAGTATCTTTACATCGTACTTGTGCAGCTATATGTTGGCTTTGCTTGCTCCAATTTCGAATGCGGATTGCCCATTCTTTCTTCTCGACATCGGGATGTATCGGAAGACGGGTGTGTTTGACCCTTTTGAGGTCGTCACCCTTATTTTGGTTGTTGTGGGCTTAGCAGGCTCATCGTCGTCTTGGGTTGAAGATGGCACGGCTTCCCCTTCTTGCTCTTTGGGCACAGCTTGTCAGTCCTTTTTTTTGTCCAACTTTTCATGTGGACTTGATCTCTTTCAAAAGAGCTTCGGGAACCATTTCTTCATCCATGTAGAACTTAGCATCTGTGAAGTATGACTCGGCTTCGGTGAATGGCTTGGTGTCGCCTTGTATCACCTTCACCCCTTCTCAGTAGAATTTTAAGCATTGCTCGAGGGTAGACGGCACCATTCCATTCTCATGGATCCAAGGCCTTCCCAAAAGTAAGATATAGGAAATTCTCGCATCAATCACATGGAATAACGTGCTTGATTTGAGTTCACCAATGGTCATCTCCACGCGGACCATGCACATCGCTCTTTATCTTCCTTGTTTAAAACCTTGGATTAGGAGGCGACATCAAGATAGTTCATCCACCTTGGTGCCGACTGTAGTCATTGTTGACTTTGGCATGATGTTTATGGCTGATCCTCTATCCACAAGCATGCGGTTGACTTTGTGCTTCCTTACATGCCCAGAGACGAAGAAGTGACGGTTATGAGGCTTTATACCTAGCAGCAGGTCTTTGTCAGTGAAGTTGATTGCATTATGAGCAGCACTTTATGTGGCATATTCATGTGGCCAAAGCTTCAAGCCTTCATCATTGCTTTCTTACGTTTCATGGACATCGGGACTTGCCGAGACCGTTATTAGTGTTCTTCACATCTCTTTGGGCAATTGCAGCGCCTCCTCGATGCTAAAGTATGAGGCCAGGTTTTTTTCAGGCATAGGAGTTTTCTCTTCCTCGACGGCGATAACTTTGCCTTTTGAGGGCTCTTATTTCAACCATATGACAGGCAGCAGTAGTGCACTGTTGGAAAAAATCCTTCAGGAAGTACACGTGCAAGGAGACGGGAATGCGCAGCTTTTACTCCATAGGTTCGCCAGTGTATGTCAGCTTAGTAGCTCTTACGTTTCCTTTAGGCTTCTTATTGTTGTGGCGGCAGTGCTTTCTCCCTTGTTCTACCCTTGGTTTGTAGCTTGGGATCTTGGCTTTCTTGTCTTGTTGTAGGTCACTAGTGTCCATCCTTCTTCATCGTCAGTAAGTGCCTTTTGGTCACTTAGCCCCAGCAATGGCTGTGTACAAGGTGTCGTGCAGCTTGAGCAGGGATGGGAATAGGCATGCATCACTTGGAGAGGCACGAGATCGAATGATCCAAACACAACTATAGTAGTGTGTGTTGTGGCTATGTCTTCACGGTCGAGTTCAATTTGCCCTTGTTGTGCCAGCTTTATGATAAGCTCCTTAAAGATGAAGTACTTGCGAAACGGATGGCTCACAATACGATGGTATTCGCTATACCTATGATCATTAACGTGATTCATCTTTTCGGGGCATTTGCACCCAAGTAGCTTGATAACTTTTTTTCTCCAACAGATCGTCTAGCATTACAGCTACATTAGAGTCAGAAAAAGGGTACATCTTTTGCTCCAACTCTCTCAAGGTGTTTTTATACCTATCTTGGGTGCGAGAAAGCTCACTTTTTTTTATCTCATTAGCTTTGTTCTTGGAAGAGATCTTGACGGGCACAAAGGAGGTCTTGACGGAGGTAGTGTTGAGATAAAAGCTTCTTTGGCGGGCTTATTTCCAGTCTTGTCTACTTTCGGAGCGAACACCTTGTCTTTCTTGAAGTTGATGATTGGCTCTTTTTTTTCCATGGTTGGCGATACTCAGCTCCATGTCATGGGAACGGGTCACCAGTTCCTCAAATTTCCTTGGCTTTATGCCGTGGAGGATGTAATGTAAGACGTGCATGCCTTGAACACACATCTCAATGATGGAGGTTTCAAAAAGTCGATTGTTGCAATCCAAACTAAATAAATGTCATTTGTTAATGTAGTCGACGACTAATTCATCCTTCTATTGCTTTGTAATCGTCAACTCCAGCATGCTTATGGTGCGACGAGTCTTGTAGAAACAGTTGAGGAATTCCCTTTCAAGCTTATCCCAGTTGTTAATGGATTCGGGCTCGAGGTCGATGTACCAGTCAAAGGCATTACCTTTCAGTGAGCGCACAAATTGCTTGGTGAGGTAGTCTCCCTCCGTCCCAGCATTGTTGTAAGTTTCAATGAAATGGGCAATATGTTGTTTAGGATTGCCCTTTTCCATCAAATTGCATGAACTTTGGCGGCTGATAACCCCTTAGCATCCTCAAGGCATCAATCTTTTTCGAGTAGGGCTTTGAGTACAACACGGAGTCACATGAGCTTCCTTCATACTCCGCCTTGATGGTACTAGTGATAATCTACCACAACTGCTGGATAGAGAGTGATCCCATGAGCGTTGTTTGGTCCTGCTTCTCCTCGACTTGCTCCACCAGTGGCTCATCTTTTTCATCGGTTTCCTCCTTGGGTGGATCAACCTTTGGGTTAGCTTTGTCGTCGTGCTGCATCTCCAGACAGTTAATGAGCGTAGCAATTTACAAGTCATTCTCTTCCACGGTCCTTGTTAGCCTTGCAATTGCTTCACTCATTTGAACCAGTTGTTTCTTGATGGAAGTTACGCCAGTAGTCATGACTTGCATGGCTACAGGATATGAGCTGCTTGAATTGCGTCAGAAGTCAAAAACTTAGAGCACTTCCTCGAGTTTTCTTCCCTTGGTGCCTTTAGCGAGGCCAAGGTGATCATAGGTTTGTGCCTCGAGTGCTCTTGCTCATTCGGCAAAGTTAATAGAGGGGTGGAAGGCACGGTAGCGAGAGTTCCTGCTTGCTTCGGGTTATGGTGCTCAAAGTGCCACCACTTGCGGCAAAGATGCCCTTGTTCTTCGCATTGGTAGTGGGAACAACTTGATCCTTTCTTGATGCCATTTGTGTTTTTTACGGTTTTAAAGACAAAGATGAGAGGCAAAGATGTCCCACTAGGCATGCCAAATTTGTAAACACAAAAATTCTATATCAAATGAAACGAGAACAAGTGTACAAAGTAGATTTGTATTGATTTGAATTTGTAGGTTACAACCTTTTTTTATAACTTTTTCTCTGATTCAGTCTTCAAATTTGATTTAGATGCGTGATTGTTGATCCAAGGGTGGTGATGACTTGATCTCGGATGAACGATTGAATGATTGCTTCAAGTTTTGAGCTTGAAACAATGTGTGGATGGTCTTCACCTCATATTTAGGGTTGCAGCAAATGTGATGTTGATGTAGGAATTTGTTGATTCAAAGGTCTTGGTGACTTGATCTTGAAACGAACATTGCTACAAGTTTATAAGCTTGCAACAAAGTCTTGAAGGAATCAGCACGAGCACTTGTTGATTCTTCAACGAAGTGCTTCGGCTTTGGTCGAGATAAAGCTTCCGCTTTGGTTGAATGTTCTTCGAATAGTGCTTTGGCAGTAT
The DNA here is from genome assembly GCA_963580275.1 of Crataegus laevigata. Lineage (NCBI taxonomy): Eukaryota > Viridiplantae > Streptophyta > Magnoliopsida > Rosales > Rosaceae > Crataegus > Crataegus laevigata. The sequence goes on along the minus strand of OY756947.1, from coordinate 4,756,847 downwards.
ATTAGTCTTCAAAGGTTTGGCAAATGTTCTTCTGTGTAGAGATTTTTCAACCCTTATGCTTGTGGGAGGACCTTGTATTTATAGACTTCTCAAAGCTTGCCTTTAGGTGGATTTGGCTTTGATTTATGTCCTAATTTATCCATGGGAGAATTTAGGCATGTTTTGTGTCTTAATTTTAGCCACTTTAATCCCTTGGCCAAAATTATGAGGTCATGTTGCCTATTTTGTGAGCAATCTTCAATTCTTGCTGTTTTATGAATATGCCTTAATTTTCTTTCCCGTTTTAGGACCAATCTAGACCTTTTTGCTTAATTTAAGGGAGTTTTCTCCCTTATGCCGATTTTTAGGAAGATTTTATATTCCATTTGCTTGATTTGTGCCACATGTCATTGATGACTTGTCCATTTATGATGAGTCATATCTCATGTAGAGCTTTACGATGCATTCTTCGTATGCAACAAAATTTTCATGTCTACACAAAGATCCGAATCGAATGATGGAGGGCGAGACGTAGCCCTACCACAACGATCCACGAGGCTCAACATGATGGCAAGAGGAGTAACTTTGCCACCACGAAGCACCACCACCATAGCAGCCACAAAGACCACCGTGGCAGTGAAGAGTGGGTCAACTCCATGCGAGCAAGCCCATGGAGAGCATGGAGTAGCTGCACTAGCAGCCCAAGAGAGTACCCAAGTAACCCACGCCACAAGCCAGCCAAGCCAAGCCCATCACGAGCCGGCCCAAGCCGCGCCAACAATCTTCTCAACCCAAACCGCTACACCAACAGCACAGATCCAACCCGCTCCCATGGCCTATTTGGCGATCAACCAGTCCAAGATCAGTTTAATCGTTCCGGCTTTTTATTTATGGACCGACGATTGAACCGGGGACATTTTCACCCCGAGTTTCTGCGAATTTGACCTATCCCGGCTCAAATTTTGCACTCAGAGTCCACTATATTTTATCACTTATGGAGAAACCTACCATCCCGCATGGCGAACAACACTTGTCCTGACAAGTCCTTGAGTTGACAAGCGCCTTCCCGTAGCAGATGACCTTGGTAAATCAGCTTTTGCAGTGTACTGAGATGCAGTGTACCCGAGACGAGGTTTTCTGAAACAGGACAAGGGCAAACGACGAACCTCTTCGGCAGCGTCCCAGTAAGCAGCCCTTCAACTAGCTATGAACCGAGCGTTCTGGCAGTTTACACTACCTTCTGGGTCATCGAGATAACATATACTCTCGTCTTCGTGCACGGAGGAGCGTACATTCCCGATCAAGCCCAATGACGATCATACGTTCACTGTTGAGGCCACACTCCAATTATCAACATGGACAACCTTCCAGGCGAATTGTTCATTCACAGCCAGGCCTGGAATGAACATTCTCCACCTCATATCGGAGTAGGCAGCATGGTGAACAGAGAGAAGTAGTCACTTAATCCGGCTCAAGTTTAACCGGTAGTCTGCGAGCATCTTGCTCGCCTACCAGGAATGACCACATGCACAGTAGCCACGACATAGACGAGCCGAGCATAAGGAAAAATAGCCTAAACTAACAGATCACGACCGGGGGCAGCCGGAAGCTCTACTGCCCTTGATAGGCAAATTCAAGAAGAAGTTGAAAGGCTCATAACTGCACGATTGCGTGGTTTCCAACGCAACAAAGCTACTGACAAAACGCTCCAACGAGACATGACCAACATAAACAGGTCACTTTTCATTGACAAGATCGAGCAGACGGAACCATCCCACGTACATTGGAGGATACAATGATTACTTCTGTTCTGACAAATGCAACAACTCAGCCTAATCGCGCATCAGGTTCAAACAGGTACCAAAAGGACACACCGACCCAACCACCAAGAACGAGGGGCATGTCTTGTTTTCATCACAACTTCACGCTCAAAGTTGTGACTACCTGCTCCACGATCTTGTACCACGGCTCCCAGTCGTGTCACCTTACGGCTCATATATGCGCCAACCAAACCCATGACACTTTAAACTTCAAAGCATCCGACAACAGAGTAGAATACAAGGCCTTACTAGCAACCTCTGCTAGCGAAAGATTTTGCGGTGGAGAAGCTTGCAATCTATTCATATTCTCAGCTGACCACTAACCAAGCCTTAGAAATACACATGATGAAACATCTAAGGATGGCACAATACTTGGAGAAAGTCCAAGAATAGCTTACTGTGTTTCCCACTTACACCCTTACGTGGGTTCCACAAGCAGTTTGAAGTCTCAAGCAGATCGCCGAACAAGACCTCACAGACTGAGGATTATTTTAGTTGTCCAGTTTTCCTCAACTACGCTCACGATAACGACTTACATGCTCTCTAGTGCGAAAAGATAAACCAATTCCCCGACACCCATATAGGTCAACTCTCTAGTGCGAGAAGGTAAACTAATTGCTCTCCAGTGCAAGAGGATAAACTAATTCCCCGACACCCATCTGGGTAAGCTCTCCAATGCAAGAAGGTAAACTAATTGCTCTTCAGTGAGAGAAAGTAAACTAATTCCCTGACACCCATATGGGTAAGCTTTCCAGTGTGAGAGGGTAAACTAATTCTCTGACACCTATTTTGGTAAGCTCTCCAGTGCGAGAAGATAAACCAATTCCCCAACACCCATCTGGGTAAGCTCTCCAGTGCGAGAAGATAAACCAATTCCCCAACACCCATCTGGGTAAGCTCTCCAGTGCGAGAGGGAAAACTAATTCTTCACACCCATATGGGCCATACATCTCAAATGATTGAATACTCGAATAGAAGCTAAGGAGCAAATGGTCAGCGGGCAATAGCCGACAATGAACTTAATAGCTCGACACCTCCAAGAAGCTAAAACTCACGACCATAGTGACTCCATGGGATCGTCAGCCTTTTTTGAAACAGCGTGCTCAACCGACGGTTTTATGGCTAAAAATTTTGCAAGACGCTTCAAGCAAGCAAAGTTTCAAGAAAAACAAAGATGGGGTAAAGTGAAAGCATTTATTAAATTTCTAGCAAATTGATAAACTTATATGAAGGTCGCCAAAATCTGACACAAGCTAAACATAACAAACAACCCATTTAGTAGCTTCGATGACATTGGGCTCTCTAGCAGCCACTTCGCACTCAACAGTTTGCTCACTCGACACTTCATCTTTAGCAGCTCCGATCTTAACAACACCTTCTTCGATTACTCAAACTACGGCAGTTGAGAAATCAAACTCAAGCAGTTTCTTCATTCTTGACAAGCAACACAAACGTGGCAGCCTAAACCGTGGCCTCTATCATGCTGACTTCTAACCTCTGCCAGCCGACGTTCTGCACCACCCCAACGACTGCCCTATGACAGCACTACTTAAGATAAAGACAAAGAAAATTAAATTTTTCTTACCTTAGTGCGGCACGGAGAAGACAAAGAAATTAACGGAAGACGGTTCTTTACACGGGCAAGCGAAGAAGAATGCTAGGGTAAGGGGAACAAATATCCTCTAGCTTTCTCTCTTTCTTGTAGGATAAATAATTGACATCTGAAGTTGATTTAATCCCTTACATAAGGTAGGCTTAAATAGGCTTTGGAGGCAATTTATTTCCCTTTCCTAGAAGAATCTAACTCCAAGTCCAAGTGGGAATCTGCATCAAAGCTGGAGATCTCTACACCTGCTGCACGTGGACTTTTAGGCTGAAAAGACAAAATTACCCTCGAGGCACATCGAGATTCCCACACGTATGCAACGGACAATAACGACTTAATCAAGGAAGAGTCAAAGGTGATCAAAATGGTATTTATTCAAATCTCTCGCATCACTCCTCATCAAATCCTTATTCAAAATGTAACTTCCAAAACTTCTTATTTAATTTGGGATTAATTACTATCTTAATTGCAAGATATTATTTCACATAATATCTTGCAATTATTCTCCAATTACACCATATATGGCCGGCCACTATTCTCCAAATAGGGCCGGCCACTCCCCTATAAATAGCCCTATTATCCCACTAAAAATCGAAGTTATTTGCTACCCACAAACTCTAAAATGTTGTTGCCTATATTTAGTAGAGAGGTGCGGCAACAGGACGAGAAAGAGATGGAGAATAGACTTGAGGAATTGTGTGTTAATTCCCGAGTCATTGTGCCTTTATTTATAGTAATAAGGAGGAGAGAAACTTGCTCTCTAAGTAATACAAAGTCTATTAGGAAAGATCTTCTAGATCCCAAATGATTTCTATTCTATCTCTACGTAGGATTTACACAATCACATATTGATAAGAACATATGTCACAACACAAAACACATTCTTTTTCAGAATTCTAAGTTTGGCATCGAAGATTCTTCAACCAAACCCCCCCCCCCCAACCCCAATTCATCATGGGCGCGTGAGGCTTTTGGCCTTAATCTTAGGTGTTATTATTTTGCAGGTACATTTTCGTCAAATGAGAAGATGACGGAAATTTGCATCCACATTTAGCAGTTGAGAATTTATTGACTTGTGTTTCTCACGAATGATTTGTGCAGCGCTTGTTCTTGTTGAGTCTAAGGATTTGTCACAGGCCGAGTCTGCAGCATTCACGGAAAGTTGCACTGTATTGCAGCATAACCTGGGTGATGTTATGCGTCTTGAAGAGATAAAGACTTATATTCGTACTGATCCAAGAAAGGGACCACTGAAAAGGTTAGATCTCAAAACAAAGTTTCAGTATTGTTTGGTAATACAAACAACAATGCCCCAGTTCTGTGCATTGTCTAGTAATGCAAATAACAACATGCTTCTAAGAACAACAACACCAAAAGGGGTACTTCCGATGGTGTTTCCAGAATTTTACACTCTTTCTAAAGCGGATTGATATAGTTTTATAGCTGGTAAACAATGACACCAATTTTCCCTTAGGCCGACCCCGCTGTTACACAATTCTCACCTTAGTTGGAATAAGCATGTTTTTGTGTCGTTTTACCTGAAGTATTTTTCTAGCTTAAAAATCATGCTAAGATTTCAAAAGGTCATCTTGCATTGCTGATATGCGTCATGTTCTATTTTTAGTTCCTGCCAGTTAGTTGATGAAATTTGGTCACGTTCTTTCTGCATTAGAAGGCCATACAAAGAAACTACACTAAATCAGAAGTAACAACAAATTAAAGCCAGCAAATCGCAGAAGCAGGCATTGCAAAGTTCGAGAAGGAGTAGTCGGAAGTTTGAAGAATTGATGAGTAGTACTAATTAAGTTAAAAATTAAAGTGTAGACTATATACGAACTTGTGGAAACCCACTCTAACAACACCGATACTGTCCCCACTTAACCACCTGCACAATCCTCAGTTGTGGGGTTTTATCATAAAAAACCTCGGTATTAGTTAGAGAGGGGTAATTCTATTTAAAGCATTTTCATTTGGGCCCTCTGGCCGATGTGGGAAACATTGGGGTTCCAACAGAACTGCAGAACAACGAATGCTAAAAGAATTGAGAACAATAACTTCTCTACTTCCTCTCCTAATTTCAGCAATGACCCTCACTTCGTTTGCGAGGGTAAGAGCTAATATGATACAAGTATTTTGTTTGGATTTTTTTTCTTAAAATAGATGCTTCGTGATTGTTTTGATTCTTCTACGAACAGGAGGAACTTTGTAATATGCTGGCATTGTTGTAGGAAAGAACATTTGTCTAACTCCTTCAGCTTTAATAATCGGGAATATGATTCCAGATGCACTCTGGAAAATGAAAACCAAAAGATTAGTTAGCAATTCATGTTTTTGTTGTTTGTAATATGACTAATGTAACAAGCTTGCTGATGAGACAGTACTAGGAAAATAAGTAACATACCAAGATCAATCTAGCCCCCAACCACATCCGTTTCGGCGTCGGGAATGGAATCATTAAGCGGCCGACTCCATATATAGCCACAGCAAAGAAATGGAGAAACAGGATGATTGGGCGAGGTTTAAGACCTGAGAGTAGAGATATTGGTCCATTAGAACAGATGCCTCCAAGGCTCAAATAGTCGAAACATGCTTCACGCATTTCCTGTCTTGCGGGGTCAGGCGATGCACAGAACACCTTATAAAGGGCACCTGCTAATGTGTTTATGGTAGATGACACAGGCTGCAATGAAAATTAACCAATTCCATTAGACACATATTCAAATGGATGATAATTATATATATGACGTGTTATATTGTCAGATCGAACAACATAACATGTCAAACTGTCTTATAAGTGAAAATTTTCTTTTACATATCGAGAATGTTGATACATACCTTGCGGAGTGTGTAGAATGATTCGAGATAATCACACAAAGCAGGTGCATCATTGAAATCACTTAGGGGTCTCAGAAGATCCCTTAGAAGAACAATGTCGGAAAGAGCCACAGTCATTCCTCCTCCAGTTAAAGGATGTCTCATGTTGAAAGCATCCCCCAATAAAATAGCACCGGGAGTGGGCTGAGGAGCAGCCGGCATGCTTTTGTTTTGCATTGTTCTAATGATTCCTTTATCAACCGCTGCTAGAAAAGCCTTTAAGAGCTGATGGGGAACCTGAAACAGCACATCCCTCAGATTAGTCCCTTTAAATCGAAATGACAGGAAATTGAAACATAATAAAGTCAAGCAAAATAATAGACACCTGAGGAGCCACGACAGTTTTCAAATAATGAGCCATTTCGCCATTAGCTACTGAAGGTACTTTTGTGCCGGGAACATCTACCAAACAACGAACCTCGGTACTACTGATAGGATAAAACAGGATGGGTGAAGGATCTCCCAGAATCACATGTCCATGATTTGCATGAGGAAGCTCACAGTTCTCCAAGATCAACCCGACGAAGCAGGACGGGTTTTCAATCTACAGTATTTAGACAAGTTAGTCTTGTTGGTCTCATTAAAGTGCAAACACTTCCATTTTAATATAAAAGAAATGCTCGAGTTTCTAAAGATCGAATAAAATACATTCGGAGTAGAGATAGAGCGACGCAGATTTGAAAAGCATCCATCGCACACTATTGTTAGCGGAGCATATGTTCTCATCTCCTCTCCGGCCTTGTTCTTGTACATCACTCCTTTGATGGTGCCCTTTTCTTCAATTAGTGTTGTCACTGTTCCTTGTTCCAATTTCACACTGCAGAGAAAAAAATAATTGAGACATGAGTAAGGGGTACAAAAGAAATTACATCGAAAAAGATTATCTTCTAATCATATTCCACAGGAAAATGGGAATTCACGTACTTGGGAAGAGTTGCAGCTCTTTTGCGCATTCTTTGGATGAAACGCCCGTTGTAAAAACTTCTACCGGCGATGTCAGAGCTATATGTTTCCAAGGGATATGATAGTTTTGTATCATTGCCATTTTTGTAAAGAGCATAACCAAACACTTTCTGAGCATCAATGGACTCATTAGCACAATCTTCAAGACCTAATTCAATCAATTTGAGATAGCCTCCAGGCTGCAACAGTTCACCCACAATTCTGTCCGGCTCACTTAAGTCTCTTTCAATCACATGTACACGTCGTCCTTCCTATGTTTAACAACAAGAAAAACTCATGATTAACTCAAAAGGCCACATAATTACGACTTCGATCAACGCCAGGATAAGATCTGAATGCTTAATTAGCAAGCCTTCTCAATGTTCTAGGACAATTACAAACGGACGGAAACCAAACTTTAAAGTGTGAACAAGATTACAACTATACAGACTGCATTATTGTAATTATTAGCACCCACTAGAACCGAATAAAAAATGACAAAAGCAAAGAAATTAGCCTTCACAACGTCATCTATTGACTGAAGCCTTATATGTACAAGGAAAGAAAGGGTTGGTTTGAAATGCTAATTGGTTTTTTGGATAAACAATAGAATGATCTACACTAAGTTCAATTAAGTTATGGGGAGGGGGATCCAAACTTAGGTGCAGAGGAGGTTCACATTACTTTAATCAACTTGGCTAGGCTCGTATCCATTAGATATAATATGCTAATTAGTTTACTCAGCTCTTAGACAAATGTTAGTGAGAAAGATTTAAAAGCGAGTTTTGGGTGCAATATTTGTGATAAGGACCATTACTTTTCTATTTTCTTCTTTAAAACGACGCTTCAAGTATTTTTAAGTATGAAAGCGAGTTTTGAAGGACTCATTCATAGGATTAAGTAAAAAATAAATAAATCGTTAAGAAATAAAAAGTCAGAAAAACACAGATTCAAGCTTTGACTGCTTAACTTAACTGAGTTACTGAGGAAAATAGAGTTGAAAAAGTAGCAACAAAACTAAAGACCTTACTATTCAACATTTATATTTCATCTTTAAAAAATTAAAAAAGAGAACTTTGGAACTCCGAATAGAGATTATAAAGATCAAGAGAGTTAGACTCTATAAATAGAGAGAGGAATAATGATCACCTTTCCAAGAGTGTAAGCAAGAGCAGCACCAGCAACTCCGGCACCAACAATGACAACGTCGGTACTTTTCTCAATCTCCGGTGTCAAACAAACACCGTTTTCCGACACAATTGCAACGTCCTTCTTATTTTCGCTCAAAGTAGTGTTTATGATCACGAAGAAAACCGAACCCAACAGGGAAACCAAGACACCAGCAAGAACATACTCGTAAACCATCTTAATCTAATTAATATCTGCTTTAGTTTCTTTAATTTCGCTGTAATTTGTGATTTGTGAATGTAAAGTGGTTATTGCTTATGGTTGTTATGAAACTTGAATGCGTTTATATAGAGAGAGAATTGTTGTAGGGGAAAGCTTGAAGCTTCTGTGTAGGCGCCTACCATGACTGCTTTGTTGATAGGTACGTGGGAATAAGATATGAGAAATAATTAATTTTACGTATATTATATACAATATAAATGAGGTTCGTGCATGATTAATTAAGTAGTCATTCTTTTGTTTTTTAGTTTTGCCTAGTATATAGATATAGTGCTTCTTTTGAACGTGTGGTCGAATAAGTCATTCTTGATGGAGAGTGGGGACATGGGGGGAAGTTGGGTCAAGTCATTAGTGTGGATTGACTGTGGACTATGGAGCAATACTTTGGCAAAGTACTCTCGCTATTAAATATTTATCATGACTTTTTGTTTCTTTTATTTGTAGAATTACTGTTTCTCATTTTTAAAGAATCGGATAAGTTAGGATTGAGTAAAATTAAGAAATTAATTGGTATGGAAAGAACCCATTTCGATTAAACTTTTTACTATTTGTAGGATCGTGAAAATTCTAGAATCAGAGTAATGTTGGTTGGAATACAAGCGTTTCATTGGACCGATCATGAACTGACCAGACTCGGTTAGATTGGGCCGTACAAACGAACCAACAGTGCACCACGTCATGTGGGGCTCTGAAAAGGCAAGGCCCACAGGTCTTGTTGAGAATCAAGGTTCTAAAAATAGTTAGGTGCTAGTCAGGTGGCGGGCTGAAGCCTAGCGCCTAGGCGCCTAGGCGGATTTAAGTAAATCTATTATATTTCGTATAAATAAGTGTCTGCTTATACTTGAAATATATATATAATTTCATCATATACTATAAAATAGAATGCATATATATTATGAAGTATTAGAACATAATGAAAACATGTGAAATAAGAATATAATGTGTGTTCATTTAAGTATGTAACAAGTCTCTTACAATTTATTGGAAAAAAATGCAAAATGAAAGTTATTTATTTTCTATCTAAGTTAGTTGCAACCTAGGCGGATTTAGGCGGGTGCCTAGGCGGTTTAGGCGGTGCCTCAGCAGGTCTAGGTGCCATTTCTTAATTTTTAAACACTAGGCATTAATCGGGGCGGTGGCCAATTGCCTAGCGCCTAGGTAGGGCCTAGGCGGTGATAGGTGGGGATTTTTAAAACAGTGTCGAGAATGACCATATTTGATTCGCAAGATACGAAATTTATTTCGAAGATCTATTTTCAGTTGAATATTATAACACGATTACAAAATAATAAGAATATTATTAAATCAAAACGGCTACAAATTAACTATATCTTTGACTAACTTATTAAAATAAACTAATACAAGCACTACTATGTATAGTGAAAACTAAAGAAAAACCCTAATCCCTAATGGGCAAAAAACTCTAATATCCTTGGCCCACAAAAAAATCATAAATAATAAAAAATTATAATAACTAATTTTCCAACAGTTTCCTATTATCTTGAAGATTCCTATAATCTAAAAATTAGCTTAATTAAGCCTCAATTAATCATAATACTACAAGGAAAGAATATCTATTGCTAGATATCCTCTAAAAATTAGTTAATTAAGCCTCAATTAACTAATTTTCCAAAAGTTTTCTATTATCTTGAAGATTCCTATAATCTAAAAATTAGCTTAATTAAGCCTCAATTAATCATAATACTACAAGGAAAGAATATCTATTTCTAGATACCCTCTAGAATTATTCCGACTTTATGAGGATTCAATATCCTAAGAGAAGTCACTCATGATAACTATATATACACACCCCCCTGTATAGGTTTCATTAAAGGTATTCCGATATCGTGCACATTGCATACAATATTACTCTCACTCTCTTGCTTACTGCTTGAATTCTAAGACCTTTATTGACTTGATTGTGGGAGATCCTTTGGCCAGTTGACACGCCCCGATCCCGATGTCTTGTAGACATTGGGATGGTCACGTGCTGGCCGACACCCGAGGGGTGACGAAAGCCATTTAGAATGCATGAAAACGAGAAATAAATAAGAATTATGAATTTAATGGTAATAATATGCATTTGAGGAGCGTGTTCAAAGCATACAACTAATTAAAATACTAGAAAAGAAGTGATATAAAATAATAAAGACCAAAAGAAGTGGGTCCTACATCGAGAGGACTCGAAGATGCCAATGCAGAAGTGTCTTGATGCTGGGATTGTATGCCTCGATTCTAAACCTTGAAAGGGGCGCAAAATAAAGGTGAGTGGACCAATTTGATATACATATAATAAAACAGTTATCAACATACTAACCCCCTGGTTTTAGGAAAACTCATATAGCATGATAAATAAAATAGGTTTTCCGAAACCTAGAATGTCGTTCCAGGCCTCTGCCATCTCCTCGTCCCTGTGCTAAATAGCCAGAGGAAAAACACTTCAGGCCCTATGCCAACACCATAACCGTCGCCTGGGATGGACCGGAATCTATCCCTTCATCTCATAGTGGAAATTGGGACTACTAGGTAATACATAGCCATTGAACGTACATTTATGCAAGGTTCTAAAAAACGCTAGGCGCTAGTCGGGCGGCGGGCTAGCGCCTAGTGCCTAGGCGGCTAGGCGGATTTAGGTAAATTTCTTGTAAATAAGTGCATATTGACACCTAAAAAAAAACTATACTTATATGGATAATAAAATAATAATAAAATATAAATTGGGTACACTATTTCCATAAGTATTGGACGAACTTGTAGTAAATCCATCATTTGCAAATTAGATACACCATTTCCATAAGTATACCACCATAAAACCAAAAAAGAAAAAAACACACAATTAATAAATAAAAAATATATAAAAAAAACCTCCTAGGACCGCCTAGGGCCGCCTAGGACCGCCTAGGCCCGCCTAGCCGCCTAGGCTGCCTAGACCGCTTAGGCGCCGCCTAGCCCGCCTAGGCGGCCGCCTAGGGCGTTTTTTAGAACACTGCATGTATGAAAAGTAACGTCATAAACATTCTTATAAACTCATGCTTTTCATGCGTGCAATTCTACTAAGAAAACATGTATTTTTGAAGGGGTCCACTCACCTTTGTTTTGTGCCCCCTTCAAGGTTTAGAATCGAGGCATACAATCCCAGAATCGAGGCACTTCTGCATCAGCATCTTCGAGTCCTTTCGGTGTAGGACCCACTTCTTTTGGTCTTTATTATTTTATACTACTTCTTTTCTAGTATTTTAATTAGTTGTATGCTCTGAACACGTTCCTCAATGTATATTATTACCATTAAATTCATAATTCTTATTTATTTCTCGTTCTCATGCATTCTAAATGGTTTTCGTCATCCCTCGGGTGTCGGCCAGCACGTGACCATCCTGATGTCTACAGGACATCGGGATCGGGGCGTGTTAGATTGGTATCAAAGCCGTGGTGTGCGGACGAGGAGGTCGGGCCCATAAGGGGGGTGGATTGTAAGATCCCACATCACCCAGGGGAGTGATCCTTATATGTATATTCCCATCCCTACCTAGCACGAGGCCTTTTAGGAGCTCACTGGCTTCGGATTCCATAAGAACTCCGAAGTTAAGCGAGAAGGGGGCTAGAGCACTCCCATGATGGGTGATCAAATGGGAAGTTGCTCATGAATTCCCAAAAACAAAACCGTGAGGGCCTGGTCGGGGCCCAAAGCGGACAATATCGTGCTACGGTGGTGGAACGGGCCTGGGAAGTGATTCGCCCTGGGCCGGGATCTGACACCAGTACCACACTAGTGCCCTAAGGAGTTCACAGTCTGTTTGCTCTTTCTTGCATATCGTCGTTCGAGCACTCCTCTCTGGATGGTGGTGTGTGAATTTGGTTCCAATACTAACTATATTAATGTGTTTCATGGTGTTTGTGAGTTGTTGTGGTGGAAGAAATTGTTGAGAGACTTCGGTTTTGGAACCAAGTAAGTTATGAATCTATATTTTGATAATAAGGCAACTATAAAGATTGTCCATAATCCAGTGAAACATGATCAAATCATGTTGAGATTGATCGATACTTCATCAAGGAGAAATTAAATGTTGGAATCATTGCCTTTTCGTTTGTGAAAATTGAAGATCAACTTACTGATGTGCTTACTAAGGTGTCTCTAGTAGTGTGTTTTCCAACTTGCTCGACAAGTTGGGCATGCGTAACATCTTTGCTCCAACTTAAAAAGGAGTGTTACAAGTTGTATATGTTAGTTCTATTGTAAATTCCTTGTCCCACATCGATGAAATACTTGTAAACAACTCTTGTAATTCCTATATATCTCACCAATTTGGAAAGTAATGAAATAATATAAAAATTATCCAAAAACTATTTGGCAATTCCTGAGCATATTCATGACACTTAACCTATTTGAAAATTCTTGAGCATATTTGCCAACGTTGTGGCACCACTAGAAATGATGGCCCCCTTTCTACAATTTCACTTATAATTCACTACATCCTAAGTTCAAACTTTAAATGACTAATAGTTTCATATAATGAGAGAATTCTGAAGCCCAATGTTGGAACCAAATTAGCACACCACTGTTTATTATACAAACAATCGCAGGTAACCTACAAGACAACAAGAAAAGTTCGTAAAATAACCTACGCACCAATGAGGAACCGGCCAAGGACCCTACGACAACCTACACACCAATGAGGAACCAATCAAAGACCCTACGACGATCAAGTTAGGACAAAATTTAAGAGCTTCAAGCAGTGGGATAAAGCATAGAGAATGTGATATAGGGGGTGCATCTATAATGTTTAATGAGAGTCCTTATGAGGATAGAAATCAGTATTAAGAGCCGAGATAATCGTAATATGAAATCTAAAAACATTTTCCTTCCGATTAGGCTAGTGATTAATTGGAGCACACATTAATTTCTATAATAATAGTAATTCTGAAGATTCTCTCCTAATAAGTATAGGATTAGGGGATACGTTCCTTGAGGGCCAAGTAGATCATTCTCGAGGCCAAACCTAGTCTACCATTCCGATGCCTATCAGATTGACTTGTCCCGATAGAACCTAAGATGATCCGATCCAGATTGTGTGGGTCATTCCAACCGGACTTGGATCGTCTCCTGAGCCCAAGGAGGGGATCCTCCTGACCAAGGATTCAAGGCCGTTGGATGGAAATCCAACGGGTATAAACAGGGGGTCCATTTAAAGTTATTATAATTATAACCGTTGGATTTTCATCCAACGGCCTTAGATCTTTGGTCGGGAGGATCCTCTCCTTGGGCTCAGGAGAGGATTCCAAGTCCATTCCAACCATATGATCTGATTGTATTGACTCGTAGGTCCAAGGCATGATCTAAGTTGATCCGCTTCTCTGGATCTGGAGATCCGATCTTCCCTGTTTCTTCCACTTTGGTCCGACAGTCCGAAAATCAAGGTTCCACACGCAAGACTTTTATTGGCTTCTTTCCTACACTTGTATACGTGAGTTTGTAATTTTCATTCCAGGATAAGTTTCTTTTTTCTTTTTCTTTTTTTTTGGGGGGTGTCGAGGTCTAGGATAAGTTGATTCTAGTGTTTAGGTTCGTGTTTTAAGTACTTGTGAATCAAGAAAAATCAAGAGAAATCAATTGTCGTTGATTACTTGAGGTAAAACACGTGCATTCATTTTAGGAAAATATATGTTTAGAGGTTGAGTTAATTAGGAGAGTGATGTCGGCACTTAGTACTACGATCTAGTGATAGTCCTTTTTACTGGTAAGTGAGAGGGCTTAGATTTGATTCGCTAAAGGCGAATTTGAACCACGTTATTGTTAGTCCATTATGAGGTTAAGCCCACCCCCTCCCTTCTCCCTTTAGTGTAGAAAATATCGATTGTTCACAAAAAAAATTAGGAGAGTGATATCAAATCTAATCTAATCATATTTATTTAGGTTGGTTAATTAGGTCTGTAGAAATGGTTTTACCTTAGGAACACACCTAAGACTGTTTTTTACCTATTATTACTCCTTGTAGTTAGGCGATCCCATTCCTATAAGTCTGCGTCGTTCTTTCTTCACCTTTTTCATAACCGTAATATTCAATATTACATCTGAAAGGGAAAGGTTTTATGTTTGCTAGGCTTAGTGAGCAACTTTGTGAAACCTTTAGAATCCTTGCATTCATTCATAATCCTACATTATAGGTGAACAAGCTGTGTGGATCTCTTTGATCGTGAGGAGGACCTATTGTGAGTTGTGACGCAATCATCCAAAAGAGAGCCAAAAAAAAAAAAAAAAAAAAGAGTATTGCAAGACATAAGTATTTGGTAAAGCTTCGAGTCTAGTTTCTATCAAATTGAGTCTTGTTAAAATCTTATTCCTTAATGGATTCTTTAACCGGTTGTGTGTCCATGAATTTTTCCCGTTGTGTGTGGGTTTTACCACATCAATGATATTATGTTATTTGTATCTACATATTTCTTGTTATTCACAGTTACGTAGTAGGATTGAAACCAAGATTCAGTCATACCACTTAGAAATTTTTATTTGGATTGTTTACCTATTACGTTTGAGTTCATCGATCCATCCTCGTTTTCAACTTAGAGTGTAATATTCACACACCTCTTTTTACATCTCCCACACTTTTTTAGTTTTTGGCCGTCGAATCAGATGAATTGAAGAAGATCAATGAACATAAATTAACAAAAAATATGTGAGAAATAAAAATAAGTGTGTAGATAGTACATCTCTTCAACTTCGACTTTGATAAAGCATTGGTCCGTACTGATGGCTTGGGGATCCGACTTTCCCACTTGCCCGAAGATCAAACAAATAAACAATGGGGTCGATGTATCAAAAAATAAAAAATAGGAAAACAAAAACGTCCCCGTTGCTCTCACGTATACATACTATTATAAATCATTTGTTTTAAAGTTTTAATATTAATTTTCAAGTCATTCAGTACTACGGTCTGGTAATATTCTTCTTTATTTAGAAGCGAAAGGTTTTAACTTCAAATCTCGTGAATAACGAATTCGATACCAAATTAGGTTGCACATTGTGTAGCTTAGCCGAACGAATTCGATGCTAAATTAGGCTGCCCATTGTATAACTTAGCCGAACTCACCATCCCTTTAGTGTAAAATATCGATATACAAAAAAAAATATTAATTTTTGAAAAGGTGGTGCATTCACACACTTATTTTTTACCTCATACACTCTTCAAAAATAAGTGTGTAAATAACACAACCTTTCAAAAAAACTACACTTGATAAAAAAATAAAAAATAACTACTTATTTATTTATAATTTTTTTTCTATGCACATATTTTAATTATTTCTGATAACTGTTTCACCCTTCAATCAACACCTAGTTTCGTCCCATCGAAAATTAAAAAAATGGTTTGTAATTTATTATGTGGCGGACATCTTTAAGCCCACGCACGTATGATTGACACATTGACCAAACTTAGTCTCCATGGCAGTGCCAAACTCTTTGACTAAGTTTTTCGATGAATTCACCATGTGTTTCGCTCTCTGATCTTTTTCATTTTTTAGTCAACACTCGAAGAGCATGGTACGTCATACGTGATCTTTAATCCACCATGTGTTATTTTAATAAATTTGGAACACTACGAAAAAATTCAAAGAGAACAATCGGGGAGCGAAACACATTCCAACTTAGATCCCTAAAATTTCCTAAATTCTGTCCAATTAATATAAGAATAGGAGGCAAATGAAAAATAGCTACCAATTCATGTGTTTCGACGGGTTTACACATGAAAGTTGCATTCATTTTTTATTTCTTATTTTTTGTTAAATGATTACCCAAAAGATTATATAGTCATGATCCGGAGATACATTTTAGCACATATCTTTTGCACAGTTCGCTTAGTTTTGTATAAGACATTTTTCTAAATTTCATCTTACTTAGAAATTAAAATCTAATTTTCTATATATTTTTCTGCTTGTATCTTGTTCTTCCAATCTAGAAATACGAATGTTTACAGATATATCATTGGTCATACTTTCGGCATAATTCTAGGTAGCACCTAAAATCCTTAAGCTTTTATCAACTTCTAAAACCTGATTAGGCTACAAACAAATTAGTACATCTAGGGGTGGTTCGGTATGGGATACCGAACCAAAACACTTGCCCGATTTTCAAACTGAAATTTTCAGGAATCCCAATTTTAATACTGATCCCAAACCAAATTTTTGGGAATCCCAATTTTTAAGAATCCTGAAATAGTTTCGGAATTTCGCGACAAATCGGGAATCCCGAAGGCCAGGTGTGATTTCATCTCCTGTCTTAAGCTTGTCATCAATATAAGTTGTGATTTTTTTTCTCACGTAAGGCAGCGTCGAGGTGGCTGGTGAAAGTGCGGCGGGTGTCCTCACCTCTGAAACTAATAAACACATCGTACTTTTTTGTATCATGAGCATCAGCAGGAGTAGCAGCGGATGAAGAAGAAGAAGCAATGTCCATAACCTCTAGTTTTCAGATCCAACAAAAATATGTAGTTGCAGAGAGATTAATTGTTAATTAAAGAGAAATAATATTATGACGTTGCAGGAATTAAGGAGAATTTACTTAGAATTGGCTTTTGAGTACATGCACAAAGTTTCAATGAGTGAGAGATGAACGAAGGTAGAAAATGGGGCACATGATAGGCACATATTTTCTTTTAAAAAACTATAATTTAACGAAAAATTTTCATATATTTGCAAACTTAATATGACACATTCGTACCGAAATTTATGTACCGATGTATTCGTATCGAAACTTATGTACTAATACATTCCTACCAAAACTATGTAATGATACATTCGTATCGAAACTTATATACCGATGCATTCGTACCGAAACTTATATACCGATACAATCATACCACTACATTTGTGTCGATACATATGTACCGCTACATTTGTATCGATACAATCATGCCGCTATATTCGTACCGAAACTTATGTACCAATACATTTGTGCCGAGACATTGAATACATATGCTGGCATTTAATAGAGTCTAAGGACTAAAATCAACTTTTAATCTTGTATAAGACATTTTTCCAAACTTCATCTTATTTAGGGATTAAAATCTATTTTTCTATATATTTTTCTGCTTGTATCTTTTTCTTCCAATCTAG
Source organism: Crataegus laevigata (assembly GCA_963580275.1). Taxonomy (NCBI): domain Eukaryota; kingdom Viridiplantae; phylum Streptophyta; class Magnoliopsida; order Rosales; family Rosaceae; genus Crataegus; species Crataegus laevigata. Next base: position 4,739,114 of record OY756947.1, on the reverse strand, counting down.
AAATACGAATGTTTACAGATTTATCGTTGTTCATACTTTCGGCAAAATTCTAGGTAGCACCTAAAATCCTTAAGCTTTTATCAGCTTCTAAAACCTGATTAGGCTACAAACAAATGAGTACAATGAATATGCTAGTGGATGGTGGCGGCGGCAGTGGTTGTGATGAAAATGGCAATGGCAATGGCGATGATACCAATAGTAAGGTGTGTTGGTGAGGTGTAAAGGTAGCACTGGTGGCAGCGGAAGTGATGGTGATTGTGGTGTGGTGGTGGTGGTGGTGTCATTAGTAGTGACATTGATGGTGGTGGGTCAGGTCGGTGGTGGTGTAAGGTTGGTGGTTGCAATTGTAGGTGATGACAACAACATTGGTGACAATGGCAATAGGGGTAGCGGTAGCGATGGCAGTGACAATGGTTGGGAGTGGTCGTGCCAATAGTGGAGTGTAGTGGTTGGCATGCAAAGATAACACTGGTGGTAATGGCAGTGGTGGACTGTTGTGACGGTGGTGGCAGAAGTTATTGTGACGGTGGTGGCTGAAGTTATTGTGGTTGTGGTGGTGGTTGTAGTTGGTTGTGGCACGATGACAATTGTGGTGGCAGAGATGGTGCAACCGTGGTGGTGGTGGTGTAAGGTAAGTGGCTGTAGTAGTATGTAGTGGATGTCACTTTGTTCTCTAAGCAATAATGTAATTTTTTTTAAATTAATGAGGGTATTGGATGAATGAAGAATATTCATTAAAAGCTCTTTGCTTTATGAAAGCAATTTTAAAAGCAACTTACAGATTACTTATATATATGTGTGTGTGTATATACATATATATATATTTTTATTTTTTTTTAATTTTTTTTGCAAAAAAAAAATTTTAATTAAAGAAAAACCTCGAAGATATGTATAATATGTTTCTATATAACTTTGGACAAGTGAAATAAAAAGATTAGCTGTAATCAAAATCAAATAATGCATAAATAAGTGTGACACCATTAAATTGTCCCCCAAGTGACTGTATCTTTGTCTTCTTGCCCACACGATTTTCACATATTCCACACGCTGCTAAAATTCGTTTATAAAAAAAATGGCCAGAAACACCGCGGCAGGTGCCTACCAAGTTACCAACTGCAGTCTTCCATTCTATATAAACGCCCTTCAACTTCCATCATAAGCATCAAGCACTTCACCTTCACAACCAAATTCTAGACAAACAAAAACACTAAATCGTAAACATTAATTAATTAAATTATGGTTTATGAGTATGTTCTTGCTGGTGTCCTGGTTTCTTTGTTGAGTTCTGTTTTCTTCCTCATCATAAACACCACCTACAGCGAAAAAAAGAAGGAAGACATCGCGAATGTTTCTGAAACTGGTGTTTATTTGGCGACGGATATTGAGAAAAATACTGATGTTGTCATTGTTGGTGCCGGAGTTGCTGGTGCTGCTCTTGCTTACACTCTTGGGAAGGTGATCATCATTTCTCTCTCTTTATCTTCATAATCTACAGTATCTAGTTTATATTTTCTTTTCTTTTTTTAAGATGAATGAAAGTTCAATAGAAATCGCAATCATCGTCAATCGTTATTAGCATTATAGTTTTTCAACTCTAGCTATTTTTTGACTTTTTATTTCTTATTGATTCATTTTTTTTTCTTAATTAAAACCCGATTTCATAGTTAAAAATGCTTGAAACATCGTTTTTTAAGCAAGTAAAACAAGAATGGACCTTAATATTACCCTAAACGCGCTTTTAAATGTTTCTCACTAACATTTGTAGCATTTATATAAACCGTACAATGGAGGATCCAGTCGATAAATGAAGTTATCAAATCCAAATCTTTGTTTTTATCTTTATGAGTTGGCTCTAATATGGGGTGCTAATTCCAATAGTGCAGTCCAAACAGTATATTAATCTTGTTCACACAGCTAAACTTTGGTTTATGGCAGTTTGTAACTGTCATTCGTTTGGCTAATTAAGCATTCGGATCTTCTTGTCCTAGCGGAGCTTAATTAAAGTTGTAATTATGTAGCCTTTTGAGTTAATCGTGAGTTTTGGTTCTTGTTAAATATAGGAAGGACGGCGTGTACATGTGATCGAAAGAGACTTGAACGAGCCAGACAGAATTGTTGGTGAACTATTGCAGCCTGGAGGCTATCTCAAGTTGATTGAATTAGGTCTTGAAGATTGTGCTAATGAGTCCATTGATGCTCAAAAAGTGTTTGGTTATGCCCTTTACAAAAATGGCAATGACACAAAACTGTCATATCCCTTAGAAACATATAGTTCAGATATCGCCGGGAGAAGTTTCCACAATGGACGTTTCATCCAAAGAATGCGCGAAAGGGCTGCAACTCTTTCAAAGTACGTTAAATTCCCATTTTCCTTCCGAGTATGATGAGAAGATCATCATGATTTCTTGGCTGTGATTGTTTTGATGTAATTTGTTTTGTACCTCTTATTCATGTCTGACAAAGTTTTCTTTGCAGTGTGAAAATGGAACAAGGAACAGTGACAGCACTAATTGAAGAAAATGGCACTGTCAAAGGAGTGATGTACAAAAACAAGGTCGGAGAGGAGATGAGAACATATGCTCCGCTAACAATAGTATACGATGGCTGCTTTTCAAATCTGCGCCGCTCTATCTCTACTCCGAATGTAATTCATTCGATTCCAGTATATAGAATTTGAACATTTCTTTTATATCATAGCATAGAAGTGTTTGCTATTATAGACCAACAAGACTAACTTGTCTAAATACTGCAGATTGAAAATCCATCCTGCTTTGTCGGTTTGATCTTGGAGAATTGTGAGCTTCCTCATGCAAACCATGGACATGTGATTTTGGGAGACCCTTCCCCCATCTTGTTTTATCCTATTAGTAGTACCGAGGTTCGTTGTTTGGTAGATGTACCCGGCACAAAAGTACCATCAGTAGCTAACGGTGAAATGGCTCAGTATTTGAAAACTGTGGTGGCTCCTCAGGTATCTATTATTTTGCTTGATTTTATTAAATTTCAATGCTATTCATTTCGATCGAAAGGGACAAATCTGATGAATTTGTCGCTTCAGGTTCCCCATCAGCTCTTAAAGGCTTTTCTAGCAGCGGTTGATAAAGGAATCATCAGAACAATGCAAAACAAAAGCATGCCGGCTGCTCCTCAGCCCACCCCTGGCGCAATTTTATTGGGGGATGCTTTCAACATGAGACATCCTTTAACTGGAGGAGGAATGACTGTGGCTCTATCTGACATTGTTCTTCTCAGGGATCTTTTGAGACCCCTAAGTGACTTCAACGATGCACCTGCTTTGTGCGATTATCTCGAATCATTTTACACGCTCAGCAAGGTATATTGCTGCATTTCCGATATGTAAATTAAATTTTTCTCTTATTAGACAGTTTGACATGTTATGTTGTTACATCAAGCACTGATTCACAATTTGACAACATAACAAGTCGGATATATATCTTGGCAAGAGCATATTATCATGCACGTGGAAATGTGTCTGATGAAATTAGTTAATTTTCATTGCAGCCTGTGTCATCTACTATAAACACGTTGGCCGGTGCCCTCTACAAGGTGTTTTGTGCATCGCCTGACCTCGCAAGACAGGAAATGCGTGAAGCATGTTTCGACTACTTGAGCATTGGCGGCATCTGTTCAAATGGACCAATATCTCTACTCTCCGGTCTTAACCCTCGTCCAATCAGCCTGTTTCTCCATTTCTTTTCTGTGGCTGTCTATGGAGTCGGCCGCTTAATGATTCCATTCCCTACACCGAAACGGATGTGGTTAGGGGCTAGATTGATCGTGGTGTGTTTGCTCATTTTCCCAGTACTTTCTCATCTGCAAGTTTGTTATATAAGTCAATTTACAAACAATACAAACATGAATCCCTAACTAATCTTTTGTTTTCAATTTTCAGAGTGCATCAGGAATCATATTCCCGATTATTAAAGCCGAAGGAGTTAGACAGATGTTCTTTCCTGCAACAATGCCAGCATATTACAGAGCTCCTCCCGTTCACAGAAGATTCGAAACAAGAACGAAGCTTAAATGTTAAGAAAAAACCAAACAAAATACTTGTATCATATTAGCATTTACCCTCGCAAACAAGGTGAGGATCATAGCTGAAATTAGGAAAGAAAGCCGAGCAATTATGTTTCTCAATTCTTTTTAGCATTTGTTGTTCTGCAAGAAAATTGTATCAAACTCTTGTGGTTCGTAGTTAACCTACACATCTTTTTTTCAATGTTTGACTTAATTTGTTCTACACGTGAAGTCTTCAACTCTTGCAAGTTTCAACTTTCAACTACTTTTCTTTTGGAGAAAATCTTGGAGGGATTCTATTTTGTTGAGAATTCATTAGAAAAATGGCAGTGTTCAACTATGTCGTTCATTCATATTATAATTAAAACACTTGCATTTATTTTCCTTGATGTCCACTAGTAATTAGTTGTGCTTATACTGTAAGAAAATGTTCATCCTGGTGGAAGCAAAAACCGTGTGAAATAAACTATATTCCCTTTAAGATCAAAGATCTAAATTGTTGATGCATCACATGTTAAAAATTGGCAAAATGGGTTAGTGGGTCTCTTGGGCTACCTTTGTATATTCTAAAGTCATTTTATAACTTAAATCAAGCCCAATGATTGCCCTATGTAGTAGGCTAATCTGAAAACTATTTTAAGGCCCAATATAGACGTATAAACGTCAATTTAATTAATTGATTTTTTTCAATTAATTTCTACCTGCATTCAAATTTAAACCACAATATTACCAGGTCATTGTGAGATTTAGTTCACATTTCTACATCTTAATATAAATAATATTGTTTGTCAAAAAAAAAATAATTAATTAATTAATTGCTCCATCAATTGGTGTTCATCCCAATCTATGGGTGTGCGGTCTATAAGAGCATGTCTAATGGTAAGTGCAAGAGCCATGAACTAAAGACGAAACCTATCCCCCAAAGTGACACTATTTATGAAATCTTGCATTTCAATTTTTTGTAGTTCTAATGGTAAAAGAGGATAGAGGCTAAAAAGTGTTAGGTAACGATTTTTATTAACAACCAGTTCTATCATAAATTGACTCCTTGAGGAGTCCTGGGTACATGCTGAGGCTAAAATGGCATCTTGAAATGCCCTATGCTATTTTAAGTTTGGCAAGATATGTCTTTGTCATTTAAATCACTCAATTCCTCATCGATTAGAATAAAACATCAGAATGTCTATTTAACCTAATTTCTTTAAATTACTTCTTCTTTTAAGGCATACATCTAATAATTTAACTTCTTCTTTTAAGGCATACATCTAATAATTTAAGATGGGGAGATTATATTCACACACCCCAAATTACTTCTCCCACACATTTTTAATTTTTTAATATTTTTTATCAAGTGTTAGTGGTGTGTAGAAAATATTAAAAAATTAAAAAAGTGTGAGAGAAGTAATTTGGGGTGTGTGAATATAATCTCTCTTTAAGATGTAATAATCTACGTTGGTAGTGCAATTGTTTTTGAGGTTTTATTGGAGATGCTATGTTTCTGTTCGAGTTAATGCCGCCACTGGTTTAATTAAATTGATTTGTTCTGGGGTGGGGGATGTTTTTGTTGAAAGTTTTTCTTCCAATGTCGTCCCGGAACTGGGAGAAATATTTGAAGTTAATATACTTTTAGGCTAAATGCTTAGATGACAGAAGTATGAAACATCAAGATGTCGCCTGGCAACTTTTCCAGTTATTTTAATCTACCTGTTTGTTTCGGTTTTCAAAATCAGAAAATTGTTGGGGTTTTGGAGAAGGGGAAAGCCAAAGCCACAACCCATTCGCCAATTTATTTATTAATTCAACAACAGAAAAAGGGAGGGGAAGAAGAAGCGAGCGAAAGAGCGCAATTGAGATATTGGTGGGGGGCGGGTGTTGGTTTGGGGGTGAGGGTTTCCACAATTTAAGAAGAAAAAAAAAGTGAAACTCAAAACAGGGTAAAATGCATTTCGGAATAAGCTACCTTTTTGGAGGTTTAGTGGTGGTTCTCCATCTATGCTTTGCAAAGATATTGTTTCCACAAACTTTTCCATTGCGCCAAGGCTCGCTCTCAAAAAGTTACCCGCTAACAATAAAATAATCTAGTGCAATCCTAAAACGATGTAGTCTTGGACAAAAGTTGTTGTGTCCCACATCGGCGGAGTGAGGGTTGGTCACTGACCTTATATGTACATGTCCACCTCCCTATAGCACGAGGCATTTTGGAAACTCACTAGCTTCGGATTCAATCGGAACTCCGAAGTTAAGTGAGTTCGGGCGAGAGCAATCCCAGGATGGGTGACCCACTGGGAAGTTCTCGTGTGAGTTTCCATAAACAAAACCGTGCGGGTCAGGCTTAAAGCGGACAATATCGTGCTACGGCGGAGCCGGGTTGGTCACTGGCCTTATATGTGCATGCCCACCTACCTATAGCAAGACGCGTTTTGGGAACTCACCGGCTTCAGATCCTATAAGAACTCCAAAATTAAGCGAGTTTGAGCGAGAGTGTTCCCAAGATGGGTGACCCCCTGGGAAGGCCCAAGAACCCAAGAGCAAAACCGTGCTGGATGGGCCCAAAGTAAACAATATTTTACTATGCGAACTGGGATGTGACAAAAGTAACATCACATAAAGCATAAATATAGGATAGGATCATGTAAGTCATATCTCAATATTTTTTATAAATGATTTTAAGTTGATTTTTGTTGTAAAGTAATTAAAATGGATGGCCACCCATCCCACTACCAATCCACCATTTATCCCACTACTTGTTTTTTAATGCTTATGCTTTGCCTATAAATCAAAGAAGAGTTTCATAATTGAAAGGTGTTCACGGGTAGAGATAGAGGAAAGAAGAGGAATGAAGAAAAGAGAAGGAAGAGAGAAAAGAGAGGAAATAGTAGAGAGAGTTTGCTTTGTACTCCTACTATTCCAAAATTTAATAAAAGCACTACTGGTGCCCCGAGGATGTACTCCAGTCACACTGACTGTAGAGGAACCTCGTAAATTTTGTGTCTTGCTTATTTATTCAATTGCACACATCGTCGATTTTACAACATGCTATCAGCACGAAAAGCTCTCGTGTCAGTGGAAAGCACAACGCCACAAATCTTGTTCACCTATGTCGCCTGGAATCTCACAGATAAGAAAATCTTTTCATTTCATCTTAAAATATTTGTACTACTGATTTTCTTGAAGCAAATATGTATATGTTGTTGTATAACTGTATATCATCATTTGCAGAAGCAAAATGGTACAGACTCAAAATTCGTAGAAAATCTAATAGCCAAGGAAACATCCTCGGCACTCCAACTTGCGGAACTCGGATTGAAAAATTTTCTTCTTGAAAGTTGTCCGTCCGCCCAGTATCTATAACATATCAAAATCTCAGAAAACTTTAACGGTGCGATCGTCACAGATATCTGAAACACCAAACCAGTTTCCAATTTCCGTAGAAAACTGGACAGCCATCTTATGAGTACCAAAACTCCATTTTCCGTAGCTCAGATCGAAACCGTTTCTTCACGAAAGTTGTTTGGTATCCTCTTATCCATATCATACTAAAATTTGAGCTAAATCTAACGGTTTGATCTTCTTATAAGTGGCAGACAAAGAAAAGGTTTTGGAATGGTGAGTTGCACCATTTGAAAAGAAAAGAAAATTGATGGAAACTTAATCATCACCCTTTTCTATTATTGCTTTATTTATGTGAATGGTGTTGGTTTAAAATCCATTCACAAGTTTTATTTACTTTAAAGCAATTTATTTATCATGGACGGTTTTACCGCCTACTGCTTTAAGTTTTGATTTATGTGAATGGTGTTGGTTTAAAATCCATTCACAAGTTTTATTTACTTTAAAGCAATTTATTTACCATGGACGGTTTTACCGCCTACTGCTTTAAGTTTTGATTTATGTGAATGGTGCTGAATCAAAGCCCTTGTCACAAGCTTTATTTACTTAAAAGCAATTTATTTACCATGGTTGGAATTATTGCCTATTACTTTAATTTACTTATTGTACTTCTTTTGTTACGATGAGTATAACAAGGACCCGAAGTTCCTTGATCAGATTAGAACCTGCAGTTTCTTGATCCTCATCATATAAAAATGATTGGACCAGAAGTTCCATCATGTAAAAAGATTGGGCATGAAGACCCTTGATCCTCAGAGATCAGACATGAAGTTCCTTGATGAGTACTTTAAGTTTGAAGAGCCGAAGTGCCACAACTTAATTGTAATAAAAGCCATGAGAGTACCAATTCATAGGCAATTAAATAAGGACCAGAAGTTCCTTGATGTATGTAAATGATAATATAATACATGTTTGCTGGAGAGCTTACATCTCGAAGTTTTGATGATTATTGCATAACATTGGGCATTGATGTTGAACATCATGTTCCTCATGTCCGTACTCAAAATGGTTTAGCAGAAGCATTTATTAAGCAGATGAAATTGATTACCCGTGCTCTGCTCATGAAAACGAAATTGCCAAATTTTCTACATGGGGACGTGCCATGTTACATGATACATTATTAACTTGGTTGAGACAGGTTGCCAACCACTAATACTTCTCAGTATAACTCGTGTTTGGGCACTAACTAAACATTACACATTTACGAGTTTTTGATTATGTTATGTATGTGCCTGTTGCACTGATACAACGTACTGAAATGAGGCATAAAAGCAAACTAAGAATTTATGTTTGATTTAATTCATCATTTATCATTCAATACTAAGAACCTTTGACTGGGTATATATTTACCGCATGGTTTGCGGACTATGATTTTGATAAGACAGTTTTCCCGCCATTATGGGGAGAAAATAACATCGATCCAGAAGAATGATGAGAAAATATCATTCCAGAAGAATGATGCGAAAAGACCATTCTAGAAGAACGAAGAGAATTTGTCTTATTTTGATTCACAAAGCAATCAATGAGAAAATATCATTCCAGAAGAATAATGAGAAAAGACCGTTCCAGAAGAACGAAGAGAATTTGTCTTATTTTGATTCACGAAGCAATCAATGAGAAAATGAAGTAAGAATAATTGAATGATGTAACGAAAGTGATGAAATCACATATATTTGCTGCAAATGTGCCTACAAGAATTGATGTCCCTATTAGACAAAATAATGTGGCAGCAAATGATTTATCTGTTGCAAGCCTGAAGCGTGGCAAACCCTTAGACTCAAAAGGTTCAGTCCTTCGAAAGAAGAAGAATATGGCACTACTGAACTATTGCATTCCCGAAGCATAACTGTTGCATGCCGGAAGCATGACAGTTGTCGCATGGATACACGTCCCAGAAAGGACAATCCGAGGACATGAGAATTTTGATGTCTCATGCATGAAGCATGATAGACGTATAGACTCCAATAACTCAACTCCCGGAAGTGGAGATTAAAATCCAAGCTCTATAATGCTCAAGAAGAGGTTATGATCCGCATTCTCTAAATTATGACTATCCTGGAAGAGATAGTGTAATTCCCTTCAAGAGGCAATGGATATCCAAAGAAATGAAAAGCTTTTTATGCATGCACATGCACATGAAATATGGGATCACGAATTGATGATAACCAATGGTAAATTTGGTTTTTATAAGTAGCTACTAAATTTCATCAATAAGCTGTGTTGATAATGAGTTACGTTCTTTTGTTCGTTGGCGAAAGGAAAAATTATTGGCCAAAAATGGAGAAAGACAATTCCATTACAATCTTGTAAGAACGTGGAAAAATGGATCTATATATTTGAATATAATACAAATAACCAAAAGATGTTGAACCAAAGAGGTTACATATGGGCATTTGTAATACAGTGAATTACACTCACATGATATGACACAAGGTTACTAATTGAAACCTGAAATTATACTCCTGTAAACGAGTTCATATGAATGGAGAATTATATACGAAGGGTTGTGAGTCGCCCACATCATATCTCCATAAGTAAATCCCTCAAGTATACATGGGAGCAAATTGCTCTGTATAAATTCCAAATGAAAATGTGTCATGAAGTGTAGAAAATCCTAGAGGATTCAGATTGCTTGAAGTAAGTCCTGGAAGGATAAAGCATAAATTATGTACTCAATACCAATGGATGGTATAAATTGTCTGAGTGAGTACTATCATTATAATATTGTTGCAACATACTAAAATCTATTGCAAGAGTCAATGACATTAAATTAGAACTCCTGAAGAGTTGATGATATTAAATTGGGACTCCTGAAGAGTTAAGAAAGATTATAAAGTGTTGAGAGAAATATTGTCTTGAACTGCAGAATCAAACAATATGCCAACACGAATCTTATCCATGATATTTATGATATTAAAGAATCATATGGATTGAAGATTATGAGTTGAATACTCAAATGATTTAGACACTAAGAATGATCATTTATCTTCGAAATGGTAAATATAAATTGATATTTGGTCCAGAAGTACCACATCTTAGTGAAGAATATGCTTTATTGTATTTGGCACAATACACTGAATGAAATAAAGCTTATTTATTGATATCTCAAGTGTGCTTTGGAAAACAATTAACGCCTTTATAAAAAGAAAAGGCAATGAGGCCTGTTGTTCAGAAATCAAAGAGCTTTTCGTTCAGAAATCGAAGAGGCACTACCTTTTTCAAAAGTCGGATTTTCTGGATCAAAATTGTCAGCACTGTTCACACGTGATCTCAGCTTTGCAGGAGTCACGGACAAAATCAGAAAGGCTTGACATCTCTTTCCAAACCCCGAAAGTCGGGCCGCTTGTTTAAAGATCGAAGTTTGTCGCCACCCTTCACGTGCTGTCTCAGCTTTGCAGAAGTCACAGACAGGTCTAAAAATGCGTGAATCTTACTGTTCCAATCACCCAACAGTTGCTGACAAGAGTAAATGAACATCATCACTACTGGCTATTGAGAAATTCCTATATAGGTCAACCTCTATCCTCTATGGCAAGGCAGACCTGAAAAATAGCTAACTCTTCCTATCCAAGAATGCATCTTCAACAAAGCATCTCGAAATACTCAGTTTTCTTTCTCTCTGAGAATACCTCTTCAAACAAGTCACACCAGAGCAAGAGTATCTCATATCATCAGGGTCGAAAGCAAAAGTATCTCATATCATGCAATCTCCATGTTCTTTCCTTTGCCCTTGCTCTTACCTACTAAGACGAGGATAAAGAAAGTAATATGTCGGAACCTCTACTCAAAATTCCGCTGCCAAGCATGATGAGTCGCTGAGAAGTGACGTTCTGAAGGACCATCTAAATGTAAGGTTTGCATTCAACTCCTGCATCAGAGGGAAAATACTACAAGAGAAGATGCCACATATGCATGGAGAAAAATCAGGGAAAATACCACTTCTGAAAGGGGAGCAAGTAAGGCAAATGAAAATGATACATCGATGCTCGTGGAGAATCAACAAGCCCAACAAAAACGTGCCGATTCATCCCTGACAAAGCCGAAGATCACTTGCCACATGAAGCTCCTCATGATCCAATTTCATTCAAGATCAAGTCTCGACGGCCCTTGAAGGAATTACAAGTCTGATTGAAGATCAATTGTCCACCACCCTTGAATCAAATTCAACTCCAGATAAAAGGAGTAAATTCAGACCTTTGGAGGAAGTCTAGCAGAAGGCCCTCCAGCCCAGTTCAAGAATAAGCCTGTGGAAAGTTAACTACTAGTAAAGCAACTCTGTTGGCAACTCTTCTCGCTAAGAGATCGAAACAGAATGATCAACGATCAGCCTAAATGATTTGAAATCAGGGGGAGCATAAAAAAAACAGATCAAGATTTTAGCGAGTCAATCAAAGACTTGTGGCCATCCAAGGTGGAGTGTTGTAAAGTAATTAAAATGGATGGCCACCCATCCCACTACCAATCCACCATTTATCCCACTACTTGTTTTTTAATGCTTATGCTTTGCCTATAAATCAAAGAAGAGTTTCATAATTGAAAGGTGTTCACGGGTAGAGATAGAGGAAAGAAGAGGAATGAAGAAAAGAGAAGGAAGAGAGAAAAGAGAGAAAAGAGAGGGAAGAGTATAGAGAGTTTGCTTTGTACTACTCCTACTATTCCAAAATTTAATAAAAGCACGACTGCTGCCCCGAGGATGTACTCCAGTCACACTGACTGTAGAGGAACCTCGTAAATTTTGTGTCTTGCTTATTTATTCCATTGCACACATCGTCGATTTTACAACAATTTTAAGTTTTGGTCTCCCATTGTACAGGGAGATGGACTTGGCACTTGTCTTTACCAAGCTTGGTTTTTTTATAAGTATCATTTGATTAAGTGCGGTGCAACATGCAAGTGATTTTATATAAATCTAGTCATTGGAGATGCTTCCTATGGATATGTTTTGTATGTGGCTTTATTTACCTGAAACTGATAGAAGTGTTTAACAGAGAAAAATGCATGTATATATTGTACGATAAATAACATGTAGGTTGTCATTTGGGAGGGTGTTTTATGAAAGCTTATATCGCTCTCCTCAATGTTTGCATTTCTGTACATGCAATTTTTTCTTTTGAATGTAATTGCTTGTGAAGTCTTTTACATTGCTTTAAACCTTACAAAATCTCTGTTGTTTATGGATTCTCAATATTAAAGGCGCGCTCAAGCTGACCACAATATGGATCCAGTCAGTTGGAGAACTAATTTTCCTGCAGAGTCTCGAGAAAAAGTTGTGAACAAGATGCAAGTTGAATTGCATTATTCATATCAAGGCATCATTTGAATTCCCCCGTAAGGGTTTTCCTTTTTTTAATTACTTTATTATGTCTTATCATTACATTTTTCGATTAGTACTTTAAAACTTGTTTAAGTACCCGAAAAAAAAAATAAGAGAAAGTTCAATTTAGACGTGATAAGCTTTAAGAACTATATCTTGACTAACTTATTAAAATAAACTAATACAAGCACTACTATATATAGTGAAAAACTAAAGCAAAACTCTAATCCTTAATGGGCAAAAAACTCTAATACCCTTAGCCCATAAGAAAACCATAAATAATAATAAAATAATAACTAATTTTCCAACAATTTCCTATTATCCTAAACATTCCTATAATCTAAAAATTAGCTTAATTAAGCATAATACTACAAGGAAAGAATATCTATTGCTAGATATCCTCTAGAGTTCTTCTAAATTTATGAGGATTCAATATCCTAAGAGGATTCACTCATGATAACTATATATACACCCCCGTATAGGTTTCATTAAAGGTATTCCGATATTGTGCACATTGTATACAATATTATTCTCTTGCTCTCTTGCCTACTGCTTGAATTCTAAGACCTTTATTGACTTGATCGTCGGAGATCCTTTGGCCGGTATCACACTAGTGCTCCTTCGAGCACTCCTCCCTGGATGATGGTGTACGAATTTGGTTCCAACACTAACTATATGATGTGTTTCATGATGTTTGTGAGTTGTTGTGGTGGAAGAAATTGTTGAGAGACTTCGGTTTTGGAACCAAGTAAGTTATGAATCTACATTTTGATAATAAGGCAGCTATAAAGATTGTCCATAATCCAGTGCAACATCATCATATAAATCATGTTGAGATTGATCGATACTTCATCAAGGAGAAATTGAATGTTGGAATCATTGCCTTTTCGTTTGTGGAAATTGAAGATCAACTTACTGATGTGCTTACTAAGGTTGTCTCTAGTAGTGTGTTTTCCAACTCGCTCGACGAGTTGGGCATGCGTAACATCTTTGCTCCAACTTAAAAGGAGTGTTACAAGTTGTATATGTTAGTTCTATTGTAACTTCCTCGTCCCACATCGATGAAATACTTGTAAACAACTCTTGTAATTCCTATATATCTCACCAATTAGAAAGTAATGAAATAATATAAAATTATCCAAATACTATTTGACAATTCCTGAGCATATTCATGACACTTAACCTATTTGAAAAGAGTAATGATATTCATACCATGTTTTTATACCACATTTCTATACTACTTTAGGTGGCATTTAATGTAGACAGCCACATCATTAGAAAAATTTGCAAAACCCAAGGAAATGAAGGAGAAAAACTCCTCCTCGGAAATGAAGGAGAAAGACTCCTCCTCCTATACCACAATCATTATTTAATTAAGTAGTTTTTTTTTAATTATTAGTTTATTAAATAATGAACTAAATTTAAAAATCTGATTACTTCAAATGATGTGGTTGTCCACATCAAATGCCACCTAAGATGGTATGAAAATGTGGTATAAAAATATAGTATGAATAGCATTACTTATTTGAAATTCTTGAGCATATTTGCCAACGCGGTGGCACCACTAGAAATTATGGCCTCCTTTCTGCAACTTCACTTATAATTCACTACGTCCCAACGTCCCAAGTTCAAACTTTTAATGGCTAATATTTTCATATAATGATAGAATTCTGAAGCGCAATGTTGGAACCAAATTACCACACCACTGTTTATTATACGAACAATCGCAGGAAACCTACAATACAACAAGAAAAGATCGTAAAATAACCTGCGCACTAATGAGAAACCGGCCAAGGACCCTACGACAATGTACTCACCGATGAGGAATTGCCAAAGACAAGTTAGGACAAAATTTAAGAGCTTCAAGCAGTGGGATAAAGCTTAGAGAATGTGATATAAGGGGTGTCTCTAAACCAAATCAGTATTAAAAACCAAGATAATCCTAATAGGAAATCTAGGAACATTTTCCTTCCTATTAGGTTAGTGATGAATTAGAGCACACATTAATTTCCATAATAATAGTAATTCCGAAGATTCTCTCCTAATAAGTATAGGATTGGCGGATACGTGTCAAGTAGGTCATTCTCGAGGGAGGAGGATTCTCTCCTCCTTTTTTCCCATATACTTTCATCCTCCCCTTGTTTGTGTAGTAATGGTTAAGCCACATTTTTTTTTTGTCTTATTATCTCTATAAAAAAATTCAATATAAAATGTTGACATGGCTTAACTGTGATCAGACAAACACAAGAAAGATGGAAGAGTATGGGAAAAAAAAAGATGAGAGAATCCTCTTCCATTTTCGAGGTCAAACCTAGTCTACCATTGTTGTGCCTATCAGATTGAGTTGTCTCGATAGAACCAAAGATGATTCGATCCAGATCGTGTGGGTCATTCCAACCATATAGATCTGATTGTACTGACTCGTAGGTCCGAGGCATGATCGGCTTCTCTGGATCTGGAGATCCGGTCCACTGTTTCTTCCATTTTGGTTCGACGATCCGAAAATCAAGGTCCCACACGCAAGACTTTTAGGTTGCGTTTGTTGCGCCGGACTGTCTCGGACTGGACTAGCTGTAGGGACTAAGCTGGACTGGCTTAGACTAGACTAAGCTGGACTAACTTAGTGAAGCGTTTGGTGCAGTGTCGGACTAAGAAGCAAGATAATAAAAACAGTACTGTTTACCAGATTTGTGTTTGCTTAGAGTAGGACTACAAATTTTTGTCATTGTGTAATAAAGTAATGCTACAAATCTCATGATATGGGTTAATTGGAGCATATTTTTGCCATGTATATTATGAATCTTAAAAAAAAGAGGACAATTGTTTTGTTTCTATTACCTGCTAATAGAATTGGGACATACTATAGCTGGGACATACTATTTATAAATAGTTGAGTTTAATTTGCAAATGTAGCTTGGTTTAAACTCTATCACCGAAAAGAAGAAAAAGAATAGTGCCCAATACATGCAACTTCAACAAATACAAGTACATAAGAAGATTAGTATAATACATCCATGTCAAAAGGCACCACATAATATAATACATTAGCCAAAATACTTTATAGTGCAAAGCTAAGTTATAAGCCATAACATAAGATTGTACGATTAATATAATACATCCATGTCAAAAGGCACCACATAATATACTCATCCGCTTGCTTTGTCGCTTAAAAGCCTTTGGACGAACACTTTCTTGAGTTCCGATTTGATTGCCCTGAACACTTCCACATTATGTGGTTTTTCCAAAATAAGAGACAATGCATCAATTTGATCCATAGGAGAAAGAACCATTGCTTCAAGTTCGTTAGCTATGTCACTATGATCTGCAATACCTTGAACAAAAGATTCAGTTACCATTTGCATCATCTTCCCACTTTCAACATAAAAATCTTTCAGTCCACTGATAATTGCCTCAGTTCCATCACTTGAACTTCCCACAGCTCTTTTCCTCTTCCTTTGGCTATTTTCAGATGGGGTGCTTTGTTGGCTTTGTTGGTTCATTGAAGAAACAAAATTTTCACCTCCAATATCACTTGCCCAAACTTGATCATAACTTTGTTCCTCCACCATTTCAGCAGGGGTTTCGGCTATATTACCCGTAGCCCGATCTTTTCCAAATATATATGCAAATCTATCATACAATGGAAAATGTTTGCTTCTCCATCCATCGGCTTCTTTATTTTTCTAAGATTATATCAACATAGCAAAACTAAAATTTAGCATGCGTAACAAATATAGCAGCAAGAATATAACTATTGTATAAATAAAATAGGATATGAACCTGCACATAAGTTTGCCATGCGTCATCACTATCAACTTCAACGCACTTTTTGACATCATTCCATGCAAATCCACTTGTGTTTATCATGTCAACGACCAAAATATATGGTTTTTTCCATTTCTTCAACTTTGACTCAATATGTGGAGTTGCCTTTATATTGGAATGAGGACATAAAACATTGACAGCTTTCGCTATTTCAATCAAAGTACCTTGTTTGAAAGCACTAGTGTCACACCGTTGCTTCCGAGCAACAAAATCCTCAAGAACGGATAGTAATACTTCTTCCTCAAATGCTTCCCATTTACGCCTTCTTCCTTTTGGCTCTTGAGTAGCATTCAAAATATTGTCGCTATCCATACCTAAATAAAAAATATTTGAAGGTATTAAAATTCAATACAAATAATCAATTTGCATAATATCCAATTAATTTGCATACCATCCAATCAATAACAAAGTCTTAACATTCACTGATGAGCAATCTAATCATTTTGCTAATATCCAACAAATGCATGATAAAAAGGAATACTAAAATAAAATGTTATCAGTAACACATATAGCTAGTTCGGTTGCTAGTTCCTAATTGCTCTCCACTCATTATACATTTCCTGAGTCATGGCATTCTTCTTTGCAGTCCACTGGTCAGATGTTTCAACACTACCAACATATTCACCTTCTTCTGTATTTTGTCCATCTTCTATTATTGGCAAATTCTCCATTGGATCTACAGACATCTGTTGCCTAATAAGATTGTGTAGTAGGCAACAAGCGGTAATTATTCGACCTTATGTCCTTATCGGATAGAAAGATGGACTCCTTAGTATCGACCACCTTCCTTTTAGCAAGCCAAAACAGCGTTCAATTACATTCCTTGCCTTAGAATGCTTCATGTTAAAATATTCTTCCTTATTAGAAGGTGTTTGTCCCTCCCATTCAGATAAATAATAAGGTATTCCTCTATAGGGTGCAAGGAATCCTTCACCATTTGTATAACCACCATCTACAAGGTAATAATAACCTAATAAAAAAAAAACAAGACCTTATTAGTGTTTTGTAGTTCACAAACAAAACTAGGCCTAACTTACAAAGTATAGTCTTACCCGCTGGTACCTTAAAACCATTCGGCCTAGTAATTGCATCATGTAGCACTCTAGAGTCTGATGCAGAACCCTCCCACCCCAGAAACACATATATCAACAGCATATCTCCTGAACACACACCTAACACATTAGTTGTGACTCAACCCTTTCTTGTTCGGTATCTTGGTTTGTCAATTTCAGGTACATGCACATCAATGTGTGTTCCATCTAATGCTCCCAAGCAATTCTAAGCTTTTGTTAATTTATACAAAGGGAATGAAGAGTTAAAGCTTAGGGAAAATGAAAAAAAATTATCATCATACCTTAAAACATCGCCACCTAGGATCTGTAGAATCAATAGGCACAAGCTGAGGGACATTTAGTAGGATACCTTGTAATCGCAAAATTATTTGCAATACGCTATAGAAATACCTACTTATAGTTTCTCCCGACCTATAAAATCTACCGCCAACACTACGATTCTTAGTATGATGTGCTAGTATTTGTAAAGTCATACACACCTGCTCCTCTACAGACACCAAACCATTCGTTTTTACCCTTCCATCTTGACGAAGTAAGTCACATAATATGCCAAAAGTCCTTCTATCCATTCTCAATTCGTTGGCACATTCAATATCAGTATTCCCTATTATACCATTCAGATAACACAAACTAATCTGTCGTCTAACAAGTGAACGGTTAGTCAAAGTGCACCGTTCAACATGTCTCTGTTTGGCCATTAGCATCAGCAACATAAGAATCGTACAAATGCAAATTGTCTCTAAATGAGACATCTCTAACAATAAGAACAATAAGAGCTTCCTTCGATCCATATCTATCCAAACAAAAAAAAAGGACATTATATATGTAATATTTACTGTTATTAAGGGTGATGGAAATGAAGTGATTATGATACGAAATGAACTAGATCAAAATAAACGGTATACAAAGAATTCTAAAACAAGTAATTGCATTAACAGCCCAAAAATAACCAGCCAAGTCACAATTAATGTTGGATGAATAAAAAAAATAACCAGCCAAGTCACATTCCGAGCCAACAAATATACGCCTGATGTTGAAAAAAAAAACTTTTTCTGAATCCGAGCCCGAGCCAACAAATATACAGCTGATGTTGAAAAAAAAGAAGTTATTGTCATGATTATCAACCCCACACACACACACACACTATCCTTTCAAATGTGCAGAATACACACACACACACACACACATTACACACACAAACACACACACATTACACAGACACACACACACACATTACACATTACACACACACACACACAGATTACACACACACACGCACACACACACACACACACACGCACACACACACACACACACACACACACACACACACACACACACACACACATTACACACACACAGACACACACATTACACATTACACACACACGCACACGTTACACATTACACACACACATTACACAGACACACACACACATACACATTACACACGCACACACACACACATTACACACACACACACAGAGTGACACGCCCCGACCCTGATATTCCCCGAACATCAGGATAGGCACGTGCTGGCCAACACCCAAGGGTGACGAAGCCATTTGTTGAATACGAGAGTAATGATTAGGAGAATATATATACATGATTAAACATCAGAATTTATAGGAATTAAGCAAAGTTTACGGAAGTGTCTAAAGTGCACCTAGCATGTTCTACATAGAGATTACAAAGAGAAAGATTATTACAAGATATTACACAAGGAGGATGATACACAGTTACTGGTAGGGAAATGACTCGTACGTTGCGTCGTAATCCTCGTTCCTAAGACCTGAATAGGGGCGCAAAACAAGGGTGAGTGGATCAAGTTCATTTACATATATAGTACGAAAACAGTTATGAACGTACTAACCCCCAAGTTTTTTATATAATGAAAACTACTAGCATAATAAATGATAGTTTTCAGAAATGCTAGCATGCCATAAAACAATTCATAAATCAATATATCAGATCATCACAAAAATCATTCTCGCAGAATCAACTCATGAAGTAATTCACAAATCATCATATATCTATAATGTGCTACTAGTGAGTTCACTGAATAATAATATTCTCCCAACCCAATGCCTGCACCTAAGTCTCTGTGCCCGTAGCAAGAGATAACTCCCTCCTGGTCCAATGCCTGTCTCCGTGTCCCTCAGCCTTTCGCTAGGGATTATTTCTCCCAGCCTAACTGCCAACACCAAATCCTCGCCCCAGGCGGCATAGTGCTCACTAGGTACGTACAAAACATAATACATATCTAAAACTCAACTTCATAGTATAGAGTCATCCATCATCTATACTATAAAAGAGGTGTTCTGAAAACATGTTCTAGCATCCTATCGTCATCCATCAGATAGTCTACCAGTTCATGGTTTTTATAGAAAATACGATTTATCAAAATATAGCTCAATATAGGCCAATAATTAATTCCCAATGTAATATTCACAACATATTTCAAATAATTATGCTTCCTGTAAAACATTATCCAAATCATAAATATGTAAGGCATGCTATTAATATATGAAATTTCTGTAATTAAATCATGCAAATTTTTGAAAGGATCAACTCACAGATACTCCGTAGCAGTAGATTTGTGCGGAAAAGGATTAAGAATTTCCCCACTAGCCACTTCACCTAAGCAAAAAAAATGTACAATTAAACCAAACCACCTAACTATAGAATTTCAAGAAATGGAAATAGATTTTGGATTTGGATTAAGGTTTAGGTTTGGGTGAAATAGGATTAGAACCTATTGGGTTTTGGTTTAGGGCTCTAAACTTTTGGGTTTATGAACCTATACTCTCATAAACACACACATGGCACATACGTACATATATACACTTGCACACCCGTGCACCACTTACTCTTACACACACACAACTCACACACCCAGAACAGCATACATACATACATGCACTTACACACACACACACATTCACACGGATATACATACACACATACACACTCACGTACATACCACACATACATACACTGTACATACATACATACAGCCCACACTCACAGTACACATACACACACCCTACACACACGGCACATGCAAGGTATGGCCCGCATATAAATCTGCACACACACACACACTTTTGCAAACACACATACACACGGTACAAACACACACAGCTCACATACATACATAGCACACTCAAATATACATTGTACACATGCATACAACCCACACATACATACCCAGACTTACGCGCACACATCACATGCAAGGCACGGCCCGCAGGCCAATTAATCAAAAAGGCTGGGTTTGGTTTATGGGCCCAAGGCCTGCGTGCTTCTCGGGGAAGAACGCCAGAAACGGTAGAGAGAAAAGGGGAAACATGCATGCATCAAAACAGAGACCAACATCACTTCAAACTTGAGGAAAATCCCACGAATATGACTAAGAACTTACCCCCCAAGTACCCTGCAACATGTTTTAGAGGGAAATGAACCTCAATCTCGCCGGAGTTTGCCCGGAGAAGAACACCGGAATCTGCATACTTGGTTCGAATGGAAAAACGGCATAAACTTCAACCCAAGACAGATTAAAGCTCAACTAACACACATTTCGGTCGAAATCATACCTGAGATTCACCTTGGACAGTTCGGGGCTCTCGGAGCTCACGAGTTCGAACCCTTCCCTGTCACTGCTCACACATGCAAAGGCATCACAAGACTCCCCAGTCCATGATGATGCAGGAAATGAAGGTTTGAAACACGACTTGGTGACCAAGAGTGGTGAGGTTGATAGTGGTGTCTCTCGGTGCAAGAGAGAACAGAGAGATAGAGAGAAGATTCGAGACTTGGAGAGAAAAGGAAATTTTCAGAAATAAATAAATAAAAGTAAGGACTCGGGTAGAGAGGAAAAGAAAAAAAAATGGGTTGATTGCAATACCCACACAGGGGTATTTTTGTAATTTAGTATAATTTTTAAAGTGAGTTGTTACACACAGATTACACACACACACACATTACACACACACGTTACAGAGACACACGCACACACATTACACATTACACACACACACATATTACACACACAGATTACACACACACACACACACACACACACACACACACACACAGATTACACACACACACACACACACACACACAGATTACACACACACACACAGAGATTACACACACACACACAAACATTACACACACACATAGATTACACACACACAAACACAGACACAGACACACACACAGAGATTACACACACATCCTAAATTTCCAAGTTCCATCTCATCTTATGAAAACCCCAATTTCTAATCTCAATTTCACCTAAATATCAAAACCCTAATTTGTTCAAGTGCAGAGGTCTACGTTTGAAAATTTCTCAAACCCAAAACAAGAAAATCAAATAAAGCTCAGTAAAATTACCATATGCAACACAAATCGACAAAATTAAGAAGAATCGAAGTTTACCAGTGAATTCGAGGCAGATGAGGGCGAGCAGATGCAGAGATCGGAAGACGCAGAGATTGGAAGGAAGACGACGATGATGGAGCACGGCAAGGACGACGTTGAGGGAAGACGCAGAGATTACACACGAAGGAGGACGAAGGGAAGATGCGAAAATCTCTCGGTTTGCTCTGGCTTACGAGTCCGCCCGATTTTGGGGTTGCTCATTAAGAACGGCTAAGGAGCTCTTTAATCCTAGCGAGTCCGGGTTAAGCTCATTAAAGCTAATCCAGATGCACACCAAACAAAGGACTATAGTCTAATCCAGGCCAAGCTCTTTTAATCCTGTCAAACAAACGTGCCCTTATTGGCTTTTTTCCTAGACTTGTATACGTGAGTTTGTAATTTTCATTACAGGATAAGTATTTTTTTTTTTTTTGGGTCGAGTTCTAGGATAAGTTGATCCTAGTGTTTAGGTTCGTGTTTTAAAGACTTGCATAAAAAGGAAAATTAACAAAAGCCACTTTTAAAGGTATAGTGAATAGTGACAGTTAAAGGTAAAAAAGTGGTTTTTCTTTAAAAGTAAACAGTACCAGAGGTGTTTTATTAAACCTCTCTAAAAAATTTAGGAGAAATAAAATGTAGTGGATTACTTGAGGTAAAACATGTGCATTCATTTTAGGAAAATATATGTTTAGAGGTTGAGTTGATTAGGAGAGTGAGATCGCCACTTAGTACTACAATCTAGTCAGGGCTAGCCCAAGCCCAGTGAGGGTAGGGCAACTGTCTGGTGCCCAAAAAAATTGGGGGCACCAAAATTATTAGGGTGGTATATTTATATATGTTTTCATAAGAGTATAAATTTATAAAATTTGGTTCAATAACATAGAAATTTAACTAGAAGTGATGGTTTAGTCATTTGAAAATAATGATGAGGTCTTGGGTTCAAAACACCGTATGTGGTTATTTACTTTCCAATTTTTATAAATGTTTTTTCATAAGAGTATAAATTTATAAATTGCGGTTAAAGGATCAAGAAGTTTAATTAGAAGCAATGATTTTTATTGTTTAAAATTAACAAGAGGTCCTAAGTTTGAAACGCTATGTGCATGTTTACTTTTTCAATTTTTACAAATTTTTGTTTGGTTGTTAATTTATTTTTAGTTACTAGCTAGTAGCTATGTAGGTTGTTATTTTTAAATATCTGTTTCAATTCAAGTCTAATCTTCAACAATGAGTAATACGTAGACCAAATTTTTAGAGCAAATTTACAAATTATATGACATGTTATCAAAATATTAAATTTAATGCTCATTCATTACTAAGACATATCAATTAAAGACTCGAAAACATTATTATTTTTTTAGCACCATATTGACAAGATTAGTAAATAAGAAAAAAAAATGTCATGATTTATACAAAAACACTTTCAAAGTTCAGATGGAAAAGAAAATTCATCTATCTATTTGTAAGCCCGGAGTGTTTTTATTTCCTTCTCTCAATACAAAATAAATTAGTCTTTCTGTGTTTCTAAATTATTGAGTTTGAAGTGTTATTCTAAGTATAATTTTATCGATGTCTTACATGTGAAAATAAATAATTTTCTTATATGAAGTTAGGGCACTTTTTTTGGCGTCGCCCCGGGTCTCAAAAATCTCTAGACCAGCCATGGGTCTAGTGGTATTCCTCTTCACTGGTAAGTGAGAAGTATTAGGTTTGATTCTAGCCAAAGGCAAATTTGAACCACATTATTGCTAGCTCATTATTGGTGAACAAGCTGTGTGGATCTCTTTGCTTTTTGAGAAATTTTTCAGTGTGACCGGTACACAGGATGATATACCACATATCATTATACAAATGATGGGACATAGTGCTAAAAAGTTAATAACTTAGAAAATAAAATTTACACAAGTCCTATTAAAACACATGGTGTATCATTTATGTTCCCGTTACAACTAAAAATTTATCTTGCTCATGTGGAGGACCTATGGACCCAATCGTCCAAAAGAGAGCCAAAAAAAACAGAGTATTGCAAGACATAAGTAGAGTCTAGTTTCTATCAAATTGAGTCTTGTAAAAATCTTATTCCTTAGTGGATTCTTTAACCGGTTGTGTGCCCATGAATTTCTCCGTTGTGTGTGGGTTTTACCACGTCAATGATATTATGTTATTTGTATCTACATATTTCTTCTTGTTCACAGTTACGTAGTAGGATTGAAACCAAGATTCAATCATACCACTTAGAAATTTTTATTTGGATTGTTTATCTGTTACGTTTGAGTTCATCGATCCATCCTCGTTTTCAACTTCGACTCTGACAAAGCATTGCTCCGTACTGATGGCCTGGAGATAAACAATGGGGTCGATGTATCAAAAAATAAAAAATAGGAAAACAAAAACGTCCCCGTTGCTCCCACATCTACGTACTATTATAAATCATTTGTTTTTAAGTTTTAATATTAATTTTCAAGACACTCAGTACTATGATCTGGTGTTATTTTTCTTTGTTTGAAAGTGAGAGGTTTTAACTTTAAATCTTGTGGATGGCGAATTCAATATCAAATTAAGCTGCCCATTATGTAGCTTAGCCGAACTCCCTTTCTCTTTAGTGTAAAATATCGATATACTGAAAAAAATATTAATTTTCGAATGGGTGGTGCATTCAAACACTTATTTTTTATCTCATTCATCTCTCAAAAATACATACGTAGATAACACAACCTTTCAAATAAACTACACTTGATAAAAAAAAATAATAACAACTTATTTATTTATAAATTTATTTTTCTATACACATATTTTAATTATTTCTGATAACTGTTTCAGCCTTCAATCAACTCCTAGTTTCGTCCCATCGAAAACTTAAAAAATGGTTTGTAATTTATTATGTGGCGGACATCTTTAAGCCCACGCACATATCTTTGACACATTGACCAAACTTGGTCTCAATGGCAGTGCCACACTCTTTGACCAAGTTTTTAGATGGATTCACACCATGTGTTTCGCTCTCTCATCTTTTTCATTTTTCAGTCAACACTTGGAGATCATGGTACGTCATACGTGATCTTCAATCCACCATGTGTTATTTTATTAAATTTGGAACACTACGAAAAAATTCAAAGAGAACAATCGGAGTTCAAAAATCTGTATAAATTCATTCATTGGATTTTTTTTCGAGTTTGAATTGGAAATTTTGAAGGCAGAACAAATTCCAACTTAGATCCCTAAAATTTCCTAAATCCTATCCAATTAATATAAGAATAGGAGGCAAATGAAAAATAGCTACCAATTCATGTGTTTCGACAGGTTTACTCATGAAAGTTGCATTCATTTTTTATTTTTTATTTTTTGTTAAACGAGTACCCAAAAGATTATATAGTCATGATCCGGATATACATTTTAGCACATATTTTTGGCACTGTTCACTTAGTCTCGTTTCATAATGTATTTCAACAAACCGTTTATATTTTAAATCTTCTCTCAATGATAATCTCTACTAAAAATCACCCATATCCGAAACTATAACTATTGAGTTAAATAGTAGTCATTTTAGTGTTTCTTTGAAGAAAAAAATTAATCATCCATTTTCTCTACTACAAATGAATGTTTTAGGGCCAATTAGTAATTGTTGTGCCTTAAAAATATAAATAAATAAAAAACTAATTCTGTTGTGTTTCAAGAATAATTAGATGTAAAATAAAGTAGATGAACATTTGATAAGCTCTATTTTTAAAAGTGTTATAAGTATAAAAAGCAATGTAAAGCAGTTTGTTAAATTTTAATGTGAGTGATATAATATAATTCTATATAATGACAAAAATGAATATGCTAGTGGATGGTGGCGTTGACAGTGGTGGCGACGACAGTGGTGGCGGCGGCAGTGGTTGTGATGAAAATGGTGATGGTACCAATAGTAAGGTGTGTTGGTGGAGTGTAAAGGTAGCACTGGTGGCAGCGGAAGTGATGGTGATTGTGGTGGTGGTGGTGTCATTAGCTGTGACATCGATGGTGGTTGTAAGGTCAGTGGTGGTGTAAGGTTGGTGGTTGCAATTGTAGGTGATGACAGCGGTGCTGGTGACAATGGCAATGGGAGTAGCGGTGGTGATGGCAGTGACAATGGTTGGGTGTGGTCGTGCCAATTCATGGGGTGTGGTGGTTGGTGTGCAAATATAACAATGGTGGTAAGGGCGGCGGTGGACGGTTATGACGATGGTGGCAGAAGTTATTGTGGTTGTAGCGACGGTTGTAGTGGTTGTGGCGTGGTGACAATTGTGGTGGCGGAGATGGTGACAACCATGGTGGTGGTGATGTAAGGTAAGTGGTTGTAGTAGTATGTAGTGGAGGTCACTTTGTTCTCTAAGCAATAATGTAATTTTTTTTTTAAATTAATGAGGGTATTGGATGAATGAAGAATATTCATTAAAAGCTCTCTACTTTTATGAAAGCAGTTTTAAAAGCAACTTACGGACAGCTTTTATATATATATATATATATATATATATATATATATATATATATATATATATATATATTATTTTTTGAGAAAAAAAGAAGAAGACTAAATTAAAGAGAAACCTCGGAGATATATATAATATGTTTCTATATAACTTTAGACAAGTGAAATAAAAAGATTAGCTGTAATCAAAATCAAATTGTCCCCCTAGTGACTGTATCTTTGTCCTCTTGCCCATACGATTTTCACTTTGTTCTCTAAGCAATAATGTAATTTTTTTTTTAAATTAATGAGGGTATTGGATGAATGAAGAATATTCATTAAAAGCTCTCTACTTTTATGAAAGCAGTTTTAAAAGCAACTTACGGACAGCTTTTATATATATATATATATATATATATATATATATATATATATATATATATATATATATATTATTTTTTGAGAAAAAAAGAAGAAGACTAAATTAAAGAGAAACCTCGGAGATATATATAATATGTTTCTATATAACTTTAGACAAGTGAAATAAAAAGATTAGCTGTAATCAAAATCAAATTGTCCCCCTAGTGACTGTATCTTTGTCCTCTTGCCCATACGATTTTCACATAATCCACACGCTGCTAAAATTCATTAATAAACAGATGGCCAGAAACACCGCGGCAGTTGCCTACCAAGTTACCAACTGCAGTCTCCTATTCTATATAAACGCCCTTCAACTTCCATCATAAGCATCAAGCACTTCACCTTCACAACCAAATTCTAGACAAACAAAAACACTAAATCGTAAAGATTAATTAATTCAATTATGGTTTATGAGTATGTTCTTGCTGGTGTCCTGGTTTCTTTGTTGAGTTCTGTTTTCTTCCTCATCATAAACACCACCTACAGCGAAAAGAAGAAGGAAGACGTCGCAAATGTTTCTGAAACTGGTGTTTATTTGGCGACGGAGATTGAGAAAAGTACTGATGTTGTCATTGTTGGTGCCGGAGTTGCTGGTGCTGCTCTTGCTTACACTCTCGGGAAGGTGATCATCATTTCTCTCTCTTTATCTTCATAATCTACGTTCTCTAGTTTATATATATATATATTTTTTTAAGATGAATGAATGTTCAATAGAAATCGTAATCATCGTCAATCGTTATTAGCATTATAGTTTTTCAACTCTAGCTATTTTTTGACTTTTTAGTTCTTATTGATTCATTTTTTTTCTTAATTAAAACCCGATTTCATAGTTTAAAATGCTTGAAACATCGTTTTTTAATCAGGGAAAACAAGAATGGACCTTAATATTACCCTAAACGCGCTTTTAAATGTTTCTCACTAACATTTGTAGCATTTATATAAACCGTACAATGGAGGATCCAGTCAATAAATGAAGTTATCAAATCCAAATCTTTGTTTTTATCTTTATGAGTTGACTCTAATATGGGGTGCTAATTCCAATAATGCAGGCCAAACAGTATATTAATCTTGTTCACACAGCTAAACTTTGGTTTATGGCAGTTTGTAACTGTCATTCGTTTGGCTAATTAAGCATTCGGATCTTCTTGTCCTAGCCCAGCTTAATTAAAGTTGTAATTATGTAGCCTTTTGAGTTAATCGTGAGTTTTGGTTCTTGTTAAATATAGGAAGGACGGCGTGTACATGTGATCGAAAGAGAATTGAACGAGCCAGACAGAATTGTTGGTGAACTATTGCAGCCTGGAGGCTATCTCAAGTTGATTGAATTAGGTCTTGAAGATTGTGCTAATGAGTCCATTGATGCTCAAAAAGTGTTTGGTTATGCCCTTTACAAAAATGGCAATGACACAAAACTGTCATATCCCTTAGAAACATATAGTTCAGATATCGCCGGGAGAAGTTTCCACAATGGACGTTTCATCCAAAGAATGCGCAATAGGGCTGCAACTCTTTCAAAGTACGTTAAATTCCCATTTTCCTTCCGAGTATGATGAGAAGATCATCATGATTTCTTGGCTGTGATTGTTTTGATGTAATTTGTTTTGTACCTCTTATTCATGTCTGACAAAGTTTTCTTTGCAGTGTGAAAATGGAACAAGGAACAGTGACAGCACTAATTGAAGAAAATGGCACGGTCAGAGGAGTGATGTACAAGAACAAGGTCGGAGAGGAGATGAGAACATATGCTCCGCTAACAATAGTATGCGATGGCTGCTTTTCAAATCTGCGCCGCTCTATCTCTACTCCGAATGTAATTCATTTGATTTCAGTATATAGAATTTGAACATTTCTTTTATATCATAGCATAGAAGTGTTTGCTATTATAGACCAACAAGACTAACTTGTCTAAATACTGCAGATTGAAAATCCATCCTGCTTTGTCGGTTTGATCTTGGAGAACTGTGAGCTTCCTCATGCAAACCATGGACATGTGATTTTGGGAGACCCTTCCCCCATCTTGTTTTATCCTATTAGTAGTACCGAGGTTCGTTGTTTGGTAGATGTACCCGGCACAAAAGTACCATCAGTAGCTAACGGTGAAATGGCTCAGTATTTGAAAACTGTGGTGGCTCCTCAGGTATCTATTATTTTGCTTGATTTTATTAAATTTCAATGCCATTCATTTCAAAAGGGACTAATCTGATGAATTTGTCGCTTCAGGTTCCCCATCAGCTCTTAAAGGCTTTTCTAGCAGCGGTTGATAAAGGAATCATCAGAACAATGCAAAACAAAAGCATGCCGGCTGCTCCTCAGCCCACCCCTGGCGCAATTTTATTGGGGGATGCTTTCAACATGAGACATCCTTTAACTGGAGGAGGAATGACTGTGGCTCTATCTGACATTGTTCTTCTCAGGGATCTTTTGAGACCCCTAAGTGACTTCAACGATGCACCTGCTTTGTGCGATTATCTCGAATCATTTTACACGCTCCGCAAGGTATATTGCCGCATTTCTGATATGTAAATTAAAATTTTCTCTTATTAGACTATCTGACATGTTATGTTGTTCTGTCAAGCACTAATTCACAATATGACAACATAACAAGTCGGATATATATCTTGGCAAGAGCATATTATCATGCATGTGGAAATGTATTTGATGAAATTAGTTAATTTTCATTGCAGCCTGTGTCGTCTACTATAAACACATTGGCCGGTGCCCTTTACAAGGTGTTTTGTGCATCGCCTGACCTCGCAAGACAGGAAATGCGTGAAGCATGTTTCGACTACTTGAGCATTGGCGGCATCTGTTCAAATGGACCAATATCTCTACTCTCCGGTCTTAACCCTCGTCCAATCAGCCTGTTTCTCCATTTCTTTTCTGTGGCTGTCTATGGAGTCGGCCGCTTAATGATTCCATTCCCTACACCGAAACGGATGTGGTTAGGGGCTAGATTGATCGTGGTACGTTTGCTCATTTTCCCAGTACTTTCTCATTTGCAAGCTTGTTATACAAGTCATATTACAAACAATACAAACATGAATCGCTAACTAATCTTTTGGTTTTCAATTTTCAGAGTGCATCAGGAATCATATTCCCGATTATTAAAGCCGAAGGAGTTAGACAGATGTTCTTTCCTGCAACAATGCCAGCATATTACAGAGCTCCTTCTGTTCACAGAAGAATCGAAACAAGAACGAAGCTTAAATGTTAAGAAAAAAAACCAAACGAAATACTTGTATCATATTTGTATTTACCCTCGCAAACAAGGTGAGGATCATAGCTGAAATTAGGTGAGAAAGCCGAGCAATTATGTTTCTTAATTCTTTTTAGCATTTGTTGTTCTGCAGGAAACTTGTATCAAACTCTTGCAGTTCGTAGTTAACCTACACATATTTTTTTCAATGTTTGACTTAATTTGTTCTACACGTGAAGTCTTCAACTCTTGCAAGTTTCAACTTTCAACTACTTTTCGTTTGAGAAAAATCTTGTAGGCATTCTGTTTTGTTGAGAATTCATTAGAAAAGTGGCAGTGTGCAACCATGTCGTTCATTCATATTATAATTAAAACATTTGTATTTGTTTTCCTTGATGTCCACTAATAATAACTTGTGCTTAGAGTGTAAGAAAACGTTCATTCTGGTGGAAGCAAAAACCGTGTGAAATAAAAAAAATTCCCTTTAAGATCAGAGATCTAAATTGTTGATGTATCACATGTCAAAATTTGGCAAAATGGGTTAGTGGGTCTCTTGGGCAACCTTTGTATTTTCTAAAGGCATTTTATAACTTAAATCAAGCCCAATTATTGCCCTATGTACTAGGCTTATCTGAAGATTATTTTAAGGCCCAATATAGACGTATAAATGTCAATTTAATTAATTGATTTTTTTCAATTAGTTTCTACCTCCATTCAAATTTAAACCACAATATTACCAGGCCATTGTAAGATTTAGCTCAAGTTTCCACATCTTAATGTAAATAATATCGTTTGTTAAAAAAAATTTTAATCTAATTAATTAATTGCTCCATCAATTGGTGTTTATCCCAATCTATGGGTGTGCGGTCTATTAGAGCATGTCTAATGGTAAGTGCAAGAGCCATGAACTAAAGACGAAACTTATCCCCCAAAGTGACACTATTTATGAAATCTTGGATTTCAAATTTTTGTAGTTCTAATGGTAAAAGAGGATAGAGGCTAAAAAGTGTTAGGTAACGATTTTTATTGACTACTAGTTCTATCATAAATTGGCCCCTTGAAGAGTCTTGGGTACAAGCTGAGGCTAAAATGGCCTCTTGAAATGCCTTATGCTATTTTAACTTTGACAAGATATGTCTTTGTCATTTAAATCACTCAATTCCTCGTCGATTAGAATAAAACATCAAAATGTCTCTTTAACCTAACTTCTTTAGATTACTTCTTCTTTTAAGGCATACATCTAACAGTTTAAGATGTAATAATCTACGTTGGCAGTGCAATACTGATATCATTTGATAGCCTCACAATTATTATGTAACATTGGATAAAAAATTTCAACAATTATGATATAACTTTATCAAAATAAAAGGTACTGTACAATTTTTTTTTAAAGAATAATGTAGAATTTCTCTACTTGTTGAATATCATGTCTACCTTTTTTTTTTATTACAAGTGATGTTCTACATTAATTTACACAAAAGAAAGATAAAAGGTTTGAATTAGAGACGCAGTGGGTTGATGAGGTATACCTTATTCACCAGGGTTGTAAAATTTCTCTACTTGGTGAATATCAAAGTCTATTTTTAAATATGAGTATTAGTTAAAAGAAACATGTGAGTATTGATAAGTAATACAAAGGATAACAAAACTAAGCCCCTAAAATTCAAAAATCAGAAATATTTAAAAATGACAAAGTGACTTATATATTTGTTAGCTTTGGCTAAGACAATGTGTTGGATTCCGCTCGAGTTTGAAACCTTTTTTCTTAAGAATAGTTTAGAATGTTGCGTTAAACAAATTTGACCGAGTGGTTGTAAGGCTCTTAGTAGATGTCTAATGAAATCTAACATTACAAATGCGTAACATTCTTAAGATATGCGCAATGTACCCAAATTCAAAAAGATGTATATCTACACCATTGATGTTCTTACCATTACGAGCCATTTAAAAATCATCTATATGAAAACATGACAGACTGGCTTAACGTTCTTTGGATATGTGCAATAAAAACCGATAAAACAGACACATAATGCTTGTACAAAATGCGAAATATGTGACAGAAACGACATATAACGTTCTTAGAAAATGCAAAACAACATCTAACATAAAAGATGCAAAACGGTTTTTGAACATGTGCAATGTACTAAAAAAAGTTACAAAATAGTAACAAAATGCAACATTTGACCCAACTTCCAAACTTGAACGGTATCCACACTTGGCGGGGATTTTATATTTAGTGACTTTGACCTGTGGCAAGTCCACACGAGTACTAATTCCTTGCTCGTCAAGCATACCTACCTACTCACGGTTACACTGTATAATATATCCACACTCTCATGCACTAAACTACACGCGGCTGGAAGGGAAAGAGTCTTTTGAGCACGCAGTCGATCAGTCGCCCTTTCCTCAGCCGCGAGTCCTCCGCAAAACCCTTTTCCCGATTGTGTGTCAATCTCCGATTTCTCAACCGATACTCTCGCCGGCGCTTTTTGTGAAGACCCAAAATAGGTATAAAATCCTTCTGTAGATTTTTAATTCTGGTTTTTAATTTTTTGAACTTTTTATTTGGGTGCCTGCGTTTTCTGGGTGATGATTTTGTGAATTGGTTATGTGTATGTTAAATTTATGTATTTGATTGGTTAGGATTTTTACTGCACTTGTTTTTGAGGTTTTATTGGAGATGTATGTTTCTGTACGAGTTAATGTCGCTGCTGGTTTAGTTAAATTGATTTGTTTTGGGGCGGGGGATGTTTTTGTTGAAAGTTTTTCTTGCAATGTCGTCCCCGAATTGGGAGAAATCTCTGAAGTTAATATACTTTTAGGCAAAATGCTTAGATGACAGAAGTATGAAACATCAAGATGTCGCTAGGCAACTTTTCCAGTTATTTTGATCTTCCTGTTTGTTTCGGTTTTCAAAATCAGAAAACTGTTGGGGTTTTGGAGAAGGGGAAAGCCAAAGCCACAACCCATTCGCCAATTTATTTATTAATTCAACAACGGAAAAGGGGAGGGGAAGAAGAAGAGAGCGAAAGAGCGCAATTGAGATATTGGTGGGGGGCGGGCGTTGGTTTGGGGGTGAGGGTTTCTATAATTTAAGAAGAAAAAAAAATAGTGAAACTCAAAACAGGGTAAAATGCATTTTGCAATAAGCAACCTTTTTGGAGGTTTAGTGGTGGTTCTCTATCTATGCTTTGCAAAGATGTTGTTTCCACGACTCTCAAAAAGTTATCCGCTAACAATAAAATAATCTAATGCAATCCTAAAATGATGTAGTCTTGGACAAAAGTTGTTGTGTCCCACATCAGCGGAGTGAGGTTGGCCACTGGCCTTATATGTACATGACTACCTCCCTATAGCGCGAGGCTTTTTGGGAACTCACTGGCTTCATATTCCATCGGAACTCCGAAGTTAAGCGAGTTCGGGCGAGAGCAATCCCAAAATGGGTGACCCACTGGGAAGTTCTCGTGTGAGTTTCCAGAAACAAAACCGTGTGGGTCAGGCCCAAAGCGGACAATATCGTGCTACGGCGGAGCCGGGTTGGTCACTGGCCTTATATGTAAACGCCCACCTCCCTTTAGTAAGACACGTTTTGGGAACTCACTGCTTTCGGATCCCATAAAAACTCCGAAGTTAAGCGAGTTTGGGCGAGAGTGTTCCCAGGATGGGTGGCCCCCTGGGAAGGCCCAAGAACCCAAGAGCAAAACCGTGCAGAACGGGCCCAAAGCAGACAATATCTTGCTATGCAGACTGAGATGTGTCAAAAGTAACATCACATAAATAGGATCATGTAAGTCATATCTTAATATTTTTTATAAATGATTTTAAGTTGATTTTAAGTTTTGGTCTCCCATTGTACAGGGAGATAGACTTGGCACTTGTCTTTACCAAGCATGGCTTTTTATAAGTATCATTTGATTAAGTGCGGTGCAAGTGATTTTATATAAATCTAGTCATTGGAGATGCTTCCTATGGATATGCTTTGTATGTGGCTTTATTTACCTGAAACTGATAGAAGTGTTTAACAGAGAAAAATGCATGTATATATTGTACGATAAATAACATGTAGGTTGTCATTTGGGAGGGTGTTTTATGAAAGCTTATATAGCTCTCCTCAATGTCTGCATTTCTGTACATGCCATTTTTTCTTTTGAATGTAATTGCTTGTGAAGTCTTTTACATTGCTTTAAACCTTACAAAATCTCTGTTGTTTATGGATTCTCAATATTAAAGGCGCGCTCAAGCTGACCACAATATGGATCCAGTCAATTGGAGAACTAATTTTCCTGCAGAGTCTCGAGAAAAAGTTGTGAACAAGATGTAAGTTGAATTGCATTATTCATATCAAGGCATCATTTGCATTCCCCCGTAAGGGTTTTCCTTTTTTTATTACTTTGATTATGTCTTATCATTACATTTTTGTATTAGTACTTTAAAACTTGTTTAAGTACCTGAAAAAAATAAGAGAGAGTTCAATTTAGACGTGATAAGCTTTAAGAACTATATCTTGACTAACTTATTAAAATAAACTAATACAAGCACTACTATATATAATGAAAAACTAAAGCAAAACTCTAATGCTTAATGGGCAAAAAACTCTAATATCCTTGGCCCACAAGAAAACCATAAATAATAATAAAATAATAACTAATTTTCCAACAGTTTCCTATTATCCTGAAGATTCCTATAATCTAAAAATTAGCTTAATTAAGCCTCAATTAAGCATAATACTAAAGGAAAGAATATCTATTGATAGATATCCTCTAGAATTCTTTTGACCTTATGAGGATTCACTCATGATAACTATATATACACCCCCGTATAGGTTTCATTAAAGGTACTCCGATATCGTGCACATTGCATACAATATTATTATCTTGCTCTCTTGCCTATTGCTTGAATTATAAGACCTTTATTGACTTGATCGTCAGAGATCCTTTGGCCGGTATTACACTAGTGCTCCTTCGAGCACTCCACCCTTGATGGTAGTGTGCGAATTTGGTTCCAACACTAACTATATGATGTGTTTCATGGTGTTTGTGAGTTGTTGTGGTGGAAGAAATTGTTGAGAGACTTCAGTTTTGGAACCAAGTAAGTTATGATTCTACATTTTGATAATAAGGCAGCCATAAAGATTGTCCATAATCCAGTGCAACATCATCATATAAATCATGTTGAGATTGATCGATACTTCACCAAGGAGAAATTGAATGTTGGAATCATTGCCTTTTCGTTTGTGGAAATTGAAGATCAACTTACTGATGTGCTTACTAAGGTTTTCTCTAGTAGTGTGTTTTCCAACTCACTCGACAAGTTGGGCATGCATAACATCTTTGCTCCAACTTAAAAGGAGTGTTACAAGTTGTATATGTTAGTTCTATTGTAAATTCCTCGTCCCACATCGATGAAATACTTGTAAACAACTCTTGTAATTCCTATATATCTCACCAATTAGAAAGTAATGAAATAATATAAAAATTATCCAAATCCTATTTGACAATTCTTGAGCATATTCATGACACTTAACCTATTTGAAAAGAGTAATGATATTCGTACAATGTTTTTATACCACATTTCTATACCACTTTAAGTGGCATCTGATGTGGACAGCCACATCATTTGAAAAATTTGCAAAACTCAAGGAAATGAAGGAGAAAGACTCATCCTCGTTTACAACAATCATTATTTAATTAACCAGTGTTTTTTAATTATTAGTTTATTAAATAATGAACTAAATTTAAAACTCTGATTACTTCAAATGATGTGACTGTCCACATCAAATGGCACCTAAGGTAGTATGAAAATGTGATATAAAAACATAATATGAATAGCATTACTTATTTGAAAAATCTTGAGCATATTTGCCAACGCGGTGGTACCACTAGAAATTATGGCCCCCTTTCTACAATTTCACTTATAATTCACTACGCCCCAACGTCCCAAGTTCAAACTTTTAATGGCTAATATTTTCATATAATGATAGAATTCTAAAGCGTAATGTTGGAACCAAATTACCACGCCACTGTTTATTATACGAACAATTGCAGGAAACCTACAATACAACAAGAAAAGATCGTAAAATAACCTGCACACCAATGAGAAACCGGCCAAGGACCCTACAACAATGTACTCACCAATGAG
Organism: Crataegus laevigata; assembly: GCA_963580275.1. NCBI lineage: Eukaryota > Viridiplantae > Streptophyta > Magnoliopsida > Rosales > Rosaceae > Crataegus > Crataegus laevigata. The sequence goes on along the minus strand of OY756947.1, from coordinate 4,702,863 downwards.
GAACTACCAAAGACAAGTTAGGACAAAATTTAAGAGCTTCTAGCAGTGGGATAAAGCTTAGAGAATGTGATATAAGAGTATCTAAACCAAATCAGTATTAAAAACCAAGATAATCCTAATAGGAAATCTAGAAACATTTTCCTTCCTATTAGGTTAGTGATTAATTGGAGCACACATTAATTTCCATAATAATATAGTAATTCCGAAGATCCTCTCCTAATAAGTATAGGATTAGGGGATACGTTCCTTGAGGGCCAAGTAGGTCATTCTCAAGGGAGAACGATTCTCTCCTCTCTCTTTTTTCATACACTTTCATCATCTCCCTGTTTGTGTGATCACGATTAAGCCACGTTTTTTAATCTTATTATCTCTATAAAAAAATTAATATAAAATGTTAACGTGGCTTAACCGTGACCACAAACAAAAGAGAATGAAAGAGTATGAAAAAAAGAGATAAGAGAATCTTCTTCTATTTTCGAGGCCAAACCTAGTCTACCATTCCGGTGCCTATCAGATTGACTTGTCTCGATAGAACCAAAGATGATCCGATCCAGATCGTGTGGGTCATTCCAACCATATAGATCTGGTTCTACTGATCGTAGGTCCAAGGCATGATCAGCTTCTCTAGATCTGGAGATCCGGTCTTCACTGTTTCTTCCACTTTGGTCCGATGGTCCGAAAATCAAGGGACCTGGATCCTTTCCTGAGCCCAAGGAGAGGATCCTCCTAACCAAAGATCCAAGGCCGTTGGATGAAAATCCAACGGCTACAAACAGGGGGTCCATTTAAAGTTATAATAATTATAGCCGTTGGATTTTCATCCAACGGCCTTGGATCCTTGGTCAGGAGGATCCTCTCCCAGTGCTCAGGAGAGGATCCAGGTCCAAAATCAAGGTCCCACACGCAAGACTTTTATTGGCATCTTTCCTAGACTTGTATACGTGAGTTTGTAATTTTCATTGAAGGATAAGTTTTTTTTATCAAGTGTAGTTTCTTTGAAAGGTTGTGTTATTCATGTACTTATTTTTGAATTTCTAGGATAAGTTGATTCTAGTGTTAAGGTTCGTGTTTTAAAGACTTGTGCATAAAAAAAATCAGGAGAAATCAAATGTCATGGATTACTTGAGGTAAAACATGTGCATTCATTTTAGGAAAATATATGTTTAGAGGTTGAGTTGATTAGGAGAGTGATATCGCTATTTAGTACTACGGTCTAGTCAGGGTTGGCCCCAGGCCCAGTGTGGGCAGGGCGACTGTCTGGTGCCCAAAAAAATTTGGGGCGCCAAAATTATTAGGGTGGTATATTTATATATGTTTTCATAAAAATATAAATTTATAAAATTTGGGTCAATAACACATAAATTTAACTAGAAGTGGTGGTTTGGTCATTTAAAAATAATGAGGAGGTCTTGAGTTCAAAACACTATATGTGTTTATTTACTTTCTAATTTTTACAAATTTCTTTTCATAAGAGTATAAATTTATAAAATGCGGTTAAACGACCAAGAAGTTTAATTAGCAGCAATGATTTTTGTTGTTTAAAATTAACAAAAGGTCCTAAGTTTGAAACGCTATGTGCATGCTTATTTTTTTTCAATTTTTACAAATTTTTGTTTGGTTGTTAATTTATTTTTAGTTACTAGCTAGTAGCTATGTGGGTTTTTATTTTTAAATATTCGTTTCAATTCAAGTCTAATCTTCAACAATGAGTAAGACATGACCAAATTTTTAGAGCAAATTTGCAAATTATATGACGTATTATCAAAATATTTAATTTAATGCTCATTCATTACTAATACATATCAATTAAAGACTCGAAAATATCATTATTTTTTTAGTCCCATATTGACAAGGTTAGTCAATAAGAAAAAAATCTCATGATTTATACAAAAACACTTTCAAAGTTCAGATGAAAAATAAAATTCATCATCTATCTACTTGTAAGCCCGAAGATTTTTGCTTCCTTCTCTCAATACAAAATAAATTAGTCTTTCTGTGTTTCTAAATTATTGAGTTTGAAATGTTTTTCTAAATATAATTTTATCCATGTCTTATATGTGAAAATAAATAATTTTCTTATATGAAGTTAGGGCACCTTTTTTGACGTTGCCTCGGGCCTCAAAAATCTCTAGACCGGCCCTGGGTCTAGTGATATTCTTCTTCACTGGTAAGTGAGAGGTCTAAGGTTCGATTCTAGCCAAAGACGAATTTGAACCATATTAGTGCTCGCCCATTGTGAGGCTAAGCCCACCCTCTCTCCCCTTATTATAGATAATATCGATTGTTAATATATAAAAATTGAGAGAGTGAAGTCAAATCTGATCAAATCATATTTAATTAGGTGTGTAGAATTGGTTTTACCTTAGGAACGCACCTAAGACTGTTTTTATCTATTATTAGTCGTTGTAGTTACGCGATCCCATTCCTATAAGTCTGCATCGTTCTTTCTTCACCCTTTGCATAACCGTAATAATCAATATTACATCTGAAAGGGAGAGCTTTTATGCTTGCTAGGCTTAGTGAGCAACTTTGTGAAACCTTTTAGAATTCTTGCATTCATTAATAATCCTACATTATTGGTTAACAAGCCGTGATGATCTCTTTGCTTGTTGAGAGATTTTTCAGTGTGACCGATACACGGGATAGTATACCACATGTCATTATACAAATGGTGGGATATGTGTGCTAAAAAGTTAATAACTTAAAAAATAAAATTTTCCACAAGTCCTATTAAAAGACGTAATATACCATTTGTGTTTCCGTTACAACTAAAAATTTCTCTTGCTCATGAGGAGGACCTATTGACGCAATCATTCAAAAGAGAGCCAAAAAAAACAGAGTATTGCAAGACATAAGTATATGATAAAGCTTCGAGTCTAGTTTCTATCAAATTGAGTCTTGTAAAAATCTTATTCATTAGTGAATTTCTTAACCGGTTGTGTGTCCATGAATTTCCCCGTTGTGTGTGGGTTTTACCACGTCAATGATATTATGTTATTTGTATCTACATGTTTCTTCTTGTTCACAGTTACGTAGTAGGATTGAAACCAAGATTCAATCATACCACTTAGAAATTTTTATTTGGATTTTTTATCTGTTACGTTTGAGTTCATCGATCCATCCTCGTTTTCAACTTCGACTTTGACAAAGCATTGCTCCGTACTGATGGCCTGGAGATAAACAATGGGGTCGATGTATCAAAAAATAAAAAATAGGAAAACAAAAACGTCCCCGTTGCTCCCACATCTACATACTATTGTAAATCATTTGTTTTTAAGTTTTAATATTAATTTTCAAGACACTCAGTATTACGGTCTAGTGGTATTCTTTTTTATTTGGAAGTGAGAGTTCTTAGCTTCGAATTTCGTGGATAGCGAATTCAATATCAAATTAAGCTGTCCATTGTGTAGTTTAGCCGAACTCTCCCTTCCTTTAGTATAAAATATCGATATAAAAAAATATTAATTTTCGAAAGAGTGGTGCATTCACACACTTAATTTTTATCTCATTCATCTCCAAAAAATAAGTGCGTGAATAACACAACCTTTCAAAGAAACTACATTTGATAAAAAAAAAATAATAATAATAATAATTACTTATTTATTTATAAATTTATTTTTGTATACACATATTTTAATTATTTATTATAACTGTTTTAGCCTTCAATCAACTCCTAGTTTCGTCCCATCGAAAACTTAAAAAAATGGTTTGTAATTTATTATGTGGCGGACATCTTTAAGCCCACGCACATATCTTTGACACATTGACCAAACTTGGTCTCAATGGCAGTGCCACACTCTTTGACCAAGTTTTTAGATGAATTCACACCATGTGTTTCGCTCTCTCATCTTTTTCATTTTTCAGTCAACACTCGGAGATCATGGTACGTCATACGTGATCTTCAATCCACCATGTGTTATTTTAATAAATTTGGAACACTACGAAAAAATTCAAAGAGAACAATCGGAGTTCTAAAAATCTATATAAATGCATTCATTGGATTTTTTTTCGAGTTCGAATTGGAAATTTTGAAGGCAGAACAAATTCCAACTTAGATCCCTAAAATTTCCTAAATCCTATCCAATTAATATAATAATAGGAGGCAAATGAAAAATAGCTACCAATTCATGTGTTTCGACAGGTTTACTCATGAAAGTTGCATTCATTTTTTATTTCTTAATTTTAGTTAAATGATTACTCAAAAGATTATATAGTCATGATCCGGATATACATTTTAGCACATATTTTTTGCACAGTTCACTTAGTCTCGTTTCATAACGTATTTCAACAAACCGTTTATGTTTTAAATCTTCTCTCAATGATTCTCTACTAAAAATCACCCATATCTGAAACTATAACTATTGAGTTAAATAGTAGTCATTTTAGTGTTTCTTTGAAAAAAAATTAATCATCCATTTTCTCCACTTCAAATGAATGTTTTAGGGCCAATTAGTGATGGCTATGCCTTAAAAAAAAAAAAAAAAAAAAAAAAAAAAAAAAAAAAAAAAAAAAAAAAACTACTTCTATTGTGTTTCAAGAATAATCAGATGTAAAATAAAGTAGATAAACATTTGATAAGCTCTATTTTTAAAAGTGTTATGAGTATAAAAAGCAATGTAAAGGTGTTTGTTAAATTATAATGTGGGTGATATAATATAATTCTATATAATGACAAAAATGAATATGCTAGTGGATGGTGGCGACGACAGTGGTGGCGGCGGCAGTGGTTGTGATGAAAATGGCGATGGTACCAATAGTAAGGTGTGTTGGTGGAGTGTAAAGGTAGCACTAGTGGCAGCGGAAGTGATGGTGATTGTGGTGTGGTGGTGGCGGTGTCATTAGCTATGACATCGATGGTGGTTGTAAGGTCGGTGGTGGTGTAAGGTTGGTGGTTACAATTGTAGGTGATGACAGCGGCGTCGGTGGCAATGGCAATGGGAGTAGCGGTGGTGATGGCAGTGACAATGGTTGGGGGTGGTCGTGCCAATAGTGGGGTGTGGTGGTTGGTGTGCAAAGATAACACTGGTGGTAAGGGCGGCGTTGGATGGTTATGACGATGGTGGCAGAAGTTATTGTGGTTGTAGTGACGGTTGTAGTGGTTGTGGCATGGTGACAATTGTGGTGGCGGAGATGGTGACAACCATGGTGGTGGTGGTGTAAGGTAAGTGGTTGTAGTATTATGTAGTGGAGGTCACTTTGTTCTCTAAGCAATAATGTAATTTTCTTAAAATTAATGAGGGTATTGGATGAATGAAGAATATTCATTAACAGCTCTCTACTTTTATGAAAGCAGTTTTAAAAGCAACTTACGAACTGCTTTTATATATATATATATATATATATATATATATATATATATATTATTTTTTTTGAGAAAAAAGAAGAAGATTTAATTAAAGAGAAACCTCGGAGATATGTATAATATGTTTCTATATAACTTTGGACAAGTGAAATAAAAAGATTAGCTGTAATCAAAATCAAATAATGCATAAATGAGCGTGACACCATTGAATTGTCCCCCAGGTGACTGTATCTTTGTCCTCTTGCCCACACGATTTTCACATAATCCACACGCCGCTAAAATTCATTAATAAAAAAAAATGGCCAGAAACACCGCGGCAGGTGCCTACCAAGTTACCAACTGCAGTCTCCCATTCTATATAAACGCCCTTGAACTTCCATCATAAGCATCAAGCACTTCACTTTCACAACCAAATCCTAGACAAACAAAAACACTAAATCGTAAAGATTAATTAATTCAATTATGGTTTATGAGTATGTTCTTGCTGGTGTCCTGGTTTCTTTGTTGAGTTCTGTTTTCTTCCTCATCATAAACACCACCTACAGCGAAAAGAAGAAGGAAGACGTCGCGAATGTTTCTGAAACTGGTGTTTATTTGGCGACGGAGATTGAGAAAAGTACTGATGTTGTCATTGTTGGTGCCGGAGTTGCTGGTGCTGCTCTTGCTTACACTCTCGGGAAGGTGATCATCATTTCTCTCTCTTTATCTTCATAATCTACGTTCTCTAGTTTATATATATATATTTATTTTTTTAAGATGAATGAATGTTTAATGGAAATCGTAATCATCGTCAATCGTTATTAGCATTATAGTTTTTCAACTCTAGCTATTTTTTGACTTTTTATTTCTTATTGATTCATTTTTTTTCTTAATTAAAACCCGATTTCATTGTTAAAAATGCTTGAAACATCGTTTTTTAATCAGGGAAAACAAGAATGGACCTTAATATTACCCTAAACGCGCTTTTAAATGTTTCTCACTAACATTTGTAGCATTTATATAAACCGTACAATGGAGGATCCAGTCAATAAATGAAGTTATCAAATCCAAATCTTTGTTTTTATCTTTATGAGTTGGCTCTAATATGGGGTGCTAATTCCAATAGTGCAGTCCAAACAGTATATTAATCTTGTTCACACAGATAAACTTTGGTTTATGGCAGTTTGTAACTGTCATTCGTTTGGCTAATTAAGCATTCGGATCTTCTTGTCCTAGCGGAGCTTAATTAAAGTTGTAATTATGTAGCCTTTTGAGTTAATCGTGAGTTTTGGTTCTTGTTAAATATAGGAAGGACGGCGTGTACATGTGATCGAAAGAGACTTGAACGAGCCAGACAGAATTGTTGGTGAACTATTGCAGCCTGGAGGCTATCTCAAGTTGATTGAATTAGGTCTTGAAGATTGTGCTAATGAGTCCATTGATGCTCAAAAAGTGTTTGGTTATGCCCTTTACAAAAATGGCAATGACACAAAACTGTCATATCCCTTAGAAACATATAGTTCAGATATTGCCGGGAGAAGTTTTCACAACGGACGTTTCATTCAAAGAATGCGCGAAAGGGCTGCAACTCTTTCAAAGTACGTAAATTCCCATCTTCCCTCTGAGTATGATGAGAAGATCATCATGATTTCTTGGCTTTGATTGTTTTTATGTAATTTATTTTGTACCCCTTATTCATGTCTGACAATGTTTTCTTTGCAGTGTGAAAATGGAACAAGGAACAGTGACAACACTAATTGAAGAAAATGGCACTATCAGAGGAGTGATGTACAAGAACAAGGCCGGAGAGGAGATGAGAACATATGCTCCGCTAACAATAGTATGCGATGGCTGCTTTTCAAATCTGCGCCGCTCTATCTCTACTCCCAATGTAATTCATTTGATTTCAGTATTTAGAATTTGAACATTTCTTATATATTATAGCATAGAAGTGTCTGTTGTTATAGACCAACAAGACTAACTTGTCTAAATACTGCAGATTGAAAATCCATCCTGCTTTGTCGGTTTGATCTTGGAGAACTGTGAGCTTCCTTATGCAAACCATGGACACGTGATTTTGGGAGACCCTTCCCCCATCTTGTTTTATCCTGTTAGTAGTACCGAGGTTCGTTGTTTGGTAGATGTACCCGGCACAAAAGTACCATCAGTAGCTAACGGTGAAATGGCTCAGTATTTGAAAACTGTGGTGGCTCCTCAGGTATCTATTATTTTGCTTGACTTTATTAAATTTCAATGCCATTCATTTTGATCGAAAGGGACTAATCTGATGAATTTGTCGCTTCAGGTTCCCCATCAGCTCTTAAAGGCTTTTCTAGCAGCGGTTGATAAAGGAATCATCAGAACAATGCAAAACAAAAGCATGCCGGCTGCTCCTCAGCCCACCCCCGGCGCAATTTTATTGGGGGATGCTTTCAACATGAGACATCCTTTAACTGGAGGAGGAATGACTGTGGCTCTATCTGACATTGTTCTTCTCAGGGATCTTTTGAGACCCCTAAGTGACTTCAACGATGCACCTGCTTTGTGCGATTATCTCGAATCATTTTACACACTCCGCAAGGTATATTGCGCATTTCCGATATGTAAATTAAAATTTTCTCTTATTAGACAGTTTGACATGTTATGTTGTTACGTCAAGCACTGATTCACAATTTGACAACATAATAAGTCGGATATATATCTTGGCAAGAGCATATTATCATGCATGTGGAAATGTGTCTGATGAAATTAGTTAATTTTCATTGCAGCCTGTGTCATCTACTATAAACACATTGGCCGGTGCCCTCTACAAGGTGTTTTGTGCATCGCCTGACCTCGCAAGACAGGAAATGCGTGAAGCATGTTTCGACTACTTGAGCATTGGCGGCATCTGTTCAAATGGACCAATATCTCTACTCTCCGGTCTTAACCCTCGTCCAATCAGCCTGTTTCTCCATTTCTTTGCTGTGGCTGTCTATGGAGTCGGCCGCTTAATGATTCCATTCCCTACACCGAAACGGATGTGGTTAGGGGCTAGATTGATCGTGGTATGTTTGCTCATTTTCCCAGTACTTTCTCATCTGCAAGCTTGTTATATAAGTCAATTTACAAACAATACAAACACGAATCGCTAACTAATCTTTTGGTTTTCAATTTTCAGAGTGCATCAGGAATCATATTCCCGATTATTAAAGCCGAAGGAGTTAGACAGATGTTCTTTCCTGCAACAATGCCAGCATATTACAGAGCTCCTCCCGTTCACAGAAGAATCGAAACAAGAACGAAGTTTAAATGTTAAGAAAAAACCAAACAAAATACTTGTATCATATTAGCATTTACCCTCGCAAACAAGGTGAGGATCATAGCTGAAATTAGGAAAGAAAGCCGAGCAATCATGTTTCTCAATTCTTTTTAGCATTTGTTGTTCTGCAAGAAACTTGTATCAAACTCTTGTGGTTCGTAGTTAACCTACACATCTTTTTTTCAATGTTTAACTTAATTTGTTCTACACGTGAAGTCTTCAACTCTTGCAAGTTTCAACTTTCAACTACTTTTCTTTTGGGGAAAATCATGGAGGCATTCTGTTTTGTTGAGAATTCAATAGAAAAGTGGCAGCGTTCAACCATGTCGTTCATTCATATTATAATTAAAACACTTGTATTTGTTTTCCTTGATGTCCACTAATAATTACTTGTGATTATACTGTAAGAAAACGTTCATCCTGGTCGAAGCAAAAACCGTGTGAAATAAACTAAATTCCCTTTAAGATCAAAGATCTAAATTGTTGATGCATCACATGTTAAAAATTGGCAAAATGGGTTAGTGGGTCTCTTGGGCTACCTTTGTATATTCTAGTCATTTTATAACTTAAATCAAGCCCAATGATTGCCCTATGTACTAGGCTAATCTGAAAACTATTTGAAGGCCCAATATAGAAGTATAAACGTCAATTTAATTAATTGATTTTTTTCAATTAATTTCTACCTCCATTCAAATTTAAACCACAATATTACCAGGTCATTGTGAGATTTAGCTCACGTTTCTACATCTTAATGTAAATAATATCGTTTGTCAAAAAAATTTTAATTAATTAATTAATTGCTCCATCAATTGGTGTTCATCCCAATCTATGGGTGTGCGGTCTATAAGAGCATGTCTAATGGTAAGTGCAAGAGCCATGAACTAAAGACGAAATCTATCCCCCAAAGTGACACTATTTTTGAAATCTTGCATTTCAATTTTTTGTAGTTCTAATGGTAAAAGAGGATAAAGGCTAAAAAGTGTTAGGTAACGATTTTTATTGACAACTAGTTCTATCATAAATTGGCTCCTTGAGGAGTCCTGGGTACATGCTGGGGCTAAAATGGCATCTTGAAATGCCCTATGCTATTTTAAGTTTGGCAAGATATGTCTTTGTCATTTAAATCACTCAATTCCTCGTCGATTAGAATAAAACATCAGAATGTCTATTTAACCTAATTTCTTTAGATTACTTCTTCTTTTAAGGCATACATCTAATAATTTAAGATGTAATAATCTACGTTGGTAGTGCAATACCGATATCATTTGATAGCCTCACAATTATTATGTAACATTGGATAAAAAATTTCAATAATTATGATATAACTTTATTAAAACAAAAGGTACTATACAATTTTTTTTTTAAAGAATAATGTAGAATTTCTCTACTTGTTGAATATCATGTCTACTTTTTTTTCTGTTTTATTTTATTACTAGCGATATTCTACACTAATTTACACAAAGAAAAGAAAGAAGGTTTGAATAGGAGACGCAGCCGTATACCATAATCACCAGGGTTGTAAAATTTCTCTACTTGGTGAATATCAAAGTCTATTTTTAAATATGAGTATTAGTTGAAAGAAACATGTGAGTATTGATAAGTAATACAAAGGATAACAAAACTAAGCCCCTAAAATTCAAAAATCAGAAATATTTAAAAATGACAGTGACTTATATATTGGTTAGCTTTGGCTAAGACAATGTGTTGGATTCCCCTCGAGTTTGAAACCTTTTTTCTTTAAATAAGAATAGTTTAGAATATTGTGTTAAATAAATGACCGAGTGGTTGTAACACTCTTTGTAGATGTCTAATGAAATTTACCAAAATCCAATATGTGACCCAACTTCCAAACTTCAACGGTATCCACACACGGCGGGGATTTTATATTTAATTGACTTTGACCTGTGGCAAGTCCACACGAATACTAATTCCTTGCTTGTCAAGCTTACCTACCTACGCACGGTTACACTGTATAATATATACACACTCCCATGCACTAAACTACACGCGGCGGAAAAGGAGAGAGTCTTTTGAGCACGCAGTCGATCAGTCGCCCTTTCCTCAGCCGCGAGTCCTCCGCAAAACCCTTTTCCCGATTGTGTCAATCTGCGATTTCTCAACCGATACTCTCGCCGGCGCTTTTTGTGAAAACCCAAAATAGGTATAAAATTCTTCTGTAGATTTTTAATTCTGGTTTTTAATTTTTTGAACTTTTTATTTGGGTGCCTGCGTTTTCTGGGGTTTACTGTGTGATGATTTTGTGAATTGGTTATGTGTATGTTAAATTTATGTATTTGATTGGTTAAATTTGGTTTTTTTTTTTTTTTTGGGGATTTTTACTGCACTTGTTTTTGAGGTTTTATTGGAGATGTTATGTTTCTGTTCGAGTTAATGCCGCTACTGGTTTAGTGAAATTGATTTGTTTTGGGGTGGGGGATGTTTTTGTTGAAAGTTTTTCTTGCAATGTCGTCCCGGAATTGGGAGATATCTCTGAAGTTAATATACTATTAGGCAAAATGCTTAGATGACAGAAGTATGAAACATCAAGATGTTGCTTGGCAACTTTTCCAGTTATTTTAATTTTCGTGTTTGTTTCAGTTTTCAAAATCAGAAACTGTTGGGGTTTTGGAGAAGGGGAAAGCCAAAGTCACAACCCATTCGCCAATTTATTTATTAATTCAACAACAGAAAATGGGAGGGGAAGAACCTTTTTGGAGGTTTAAGTGGTGGTTCTCCATCTATGCTTTGCAAATATGCTGTTTCCACGAACTTTTCTATTGCGCCAAGGCTCGCTCTCAGAAAGTTACCCGCTAACCATAAAATAATCTAATGCAATCCTAAAACGATGTAGTCTTGGACAAAAGTAACATCACATAAAACATAAACATAGGATAGGATCATGAAAGTCATATCTCAATATTTTTTTATAAGTGATTTTAAGTTGATCTTAAGTTTTGGTCTCCCATTGTACAGGGAGATAGACTTGGCACTTGTCTTTACTAAGCATGGTTTTTTATAAGTATCATTTGATTAAGTGCGGTGCAAGTGATTTTATATAAATCTAGTCATTGGAGATGCTTCCTATGGAAACGCTTTGTATGTGGCTTTATTTACCTGGAACTGATAGAAATGTTTAACAGAGAAAAATACATGTATATATTGTACGATAAATAACATGCAGGTTGTCATTTGGGAGGATGTTTTACGAAAGCTTATATCGCTCTCCTCAATGTTTGCATTTCTGTACATGCCATTTTTTCTTTTGAATGTAATTGCTACATTGCTTTGAACCTTACAAAATCTCTGTTGTTTATGGATTCTCAATATTAAAGGCGCGCTCAAGCTGACCACAATATGGATCCAGTCAATTGGAGAACTAATTTTCCTGCAGAGTCTCGAGAAAAAGTTGTGAACAAGATGTAAGTTGAATTGCATTATTCATATCAAAGCATCATTTGAATTCCCCCATAAGGGTTTTCCTTTTTTATTACTTTGATTATGTCTTATCATTACATTTTTTTATTAGTACTTTAAAACTTGTTTAAGTACCTGAAAAAAAAAATAAGAGAAAATTCAATTTAGAGGTGATAAGCTTTATGATGGCTGAACTTGGGTGAGCTTCAGGATAACCAATTGGCAAGCCTGGAAGGGAAATATTTAATATATCTTCTGAACTAGATATGAAATGTTTAAGCCAAGTTATGAGAATCTGATAGACTAAATATGTATTACGATACTGTTATTTTACTAAGCGGGTTCTGATTGGTTTACAAATAAAATTAATTTTGTTATTTTATTGGTCAGCATGGCCAATACATTCTGACTCAAGAACAAATTTCTTATGCAGTATAAGTAGCTTAATGAAGCGTTTTCCATTTTCTGAGCACAAGAAACATATGTCTGATTACAAGAGGATAGCTGTAAATTTCGAGGAAAAGGTTTATATGGTTGCCAGAGACCAGGTAACTTAAGTTATGAGATGCCTTTCTTCTCAAGCTTATATTTCTGTTATTTTCAGAATTTCCCCTCTTGAACCGAACAACCTATGTTTAATTTGGAAATAAACCTAGAAGATAAATCTTTGCAGTTCACTGACGCTTTTTTTATATATGCTGATTAGAAAGAATAGTTGAGTAAATTTTTTTTTTACCAGCCTGAAATAAACATTTCTTGTTTAATTTAGCAAGACTATATAATGCGGATCAAATCGAGGTTGGAGTCAAAAAACTTGAATCCAGGTATGCCACTATTTTGAAAACTAAATTATTGAGTTTAGCAATATCAGATTGTTTGAAGTTTTTGCTTCTAAAATAAACTGTTTACGTACATTATGTATGCTCGCCTTCATTTTAAAGAAGAAAACAAAAGTGGGTTATATATATATTTTTTCTTAAATCTTGAACGGTGTTAACATGTAATGTAATGTTAGCTATATCTTTGTTGGGTACACATGATATCATCTTCCCTGGCTACCTAATCAATTTTTTTAAATCATAAAACAGAAGATCATTTGTGGTTTTTATAGGGAAAATCTGATAACTGCTTTATATATCTTTGGTGGCTACAAAAAGCTTTTCTATGAACATTTGCATAAGGTCAATGCTTACACTGGAAGCTTGAGACATCAAATCTCTCTCTCTCTGGTGTGTGTGTGTGTGTGTGTGTGTCTATATATATATATATATATATATATATATATATATATATATATATATATATATATATATATGTATATCTTCACGTCATTTGCTTTCCCCAGGTGATACTACTTTTTCAGTAGTGACGGAAGAATATTTACATTTTGAAGAGTGATGAATTTGTTGGTCACTATATTCTCAGAAGCTTTTACTTTCCGACATGGGACAAGGATTATTTTACATTCTAATACTTGTTGCATGTGTGCTTCAACCAACCATTATAATGCCTAACATCAGGAGTTGAACTTACAATGAGAAGTTGTAATTACTAGGATTCCAGTTCAGGATCGCCTACATATATTTCTTGTATTCTTCAAAATTTGAATTAATTAATCTTTTTTTTATCGTTATTTTATAATAACATCGTATGATATTCATCTCCAAGGTGGTAAGCAAGGCCAATCGATTTCTGTTCAAGCCACAACTCTGTCCCAAGCACATGAACAACATTCATTGCCTAATGTTCAAGATAACACTGCATCTGGTGGAGTCGTTACTAATTTAGCATCTGCACAGCCCACTGTCAGTATTTCGCCTCATGTTGCTTTGCCAAACAATGCTAGTGAAAATTCCAATTTGCAGAATGTTTTTGGTAATTCACAAGGGTCTTTAGGAAATTTATCAGGGTTTGGCCAACCTTTTAATGTTTCTGTCAATAATTTGAGACAGGAGCAAGGGAGACAAAATTCACCCCAGATTGTTTCTCAGCAGAACCATGAGCAGCTAAATCCTCATCTTTGTAAGCAGGTAAGGCAGGAAAATATCTCACCGTCATATGTAACTCAGAAGCAACTAAAGCCGCAGCACCACTACCAACCGAAACTCTTAAACCCTACGCAGCAACAGACCTCTCAACAATCTATGTTGCAAACTCCTGTCATGTGCCCTTCGGAGACACGCGTTGTTCCACTTTCTGACATTTGGCAGGATCAGATGTCCTATTTTGATCAGACAACACAGTCGGGGAGTAAGACCCAGTCACAGATAGCCTTTAGGCAAACAAACCAATCACAAGTGGCTCTGGATATTCATCAAAATGTGTCATCAAGTTCACAGAACCCATTAATGCAATCACAAAAGCAAGCATATTTGATAGGGAGAAAGTTGACTGCTACTAATACGCAACAGAGCCACTTAGATGGGCAACCAAATGCCCCCCCTAACTTGCACCAGCAACAGCCCAGGTTACCATGCCAACAGAATACTGTACAACAGCAGTTTCAGGTACAGAAAATAAATCATTCAAGTGCACATCATGAGCAATTGAGTGAAAGAAAAAATATGCATGTACTGCCACAAAGCTCACAGCTGCTTGAAACAGAGTGTGCCAGCTCAGGCATGTGCCTATGCGAGGTTAAAATGCAGGGGCAAACCCAACAGAAAGCTTCAGTTCTGCTGCCAAATCAAAATCAAGAATCACAAGTAGATTCTCTTGAGAGACGACTGAACTCACAAACACAGCGACAGAAGATGGAACAACCGCCAAATCCATCAGCACAAGATCAGCAGCAAACATATCAAACATCAGGTAAAACTGTGAAACCAAACCTTGTATCAGCAGAAAAAGTTGATTTATTAAATAAGAAAATAAGTAGAAATACCTTCCTAGATTCATTGTTGATAAATGATTGAGTTGCTAATTTCTATGATCTTATTCCGGAAGTGTGGAAAACTTCTAACTAGGGCAGGCTAGTTCTGATCAACCTAAGAATCAAAATTAGCTCACGAAGTTATGTAGTTTGTTGTTAAAATTAGTTCTAACTTTGTAGTAACATTTGGGTATCTGTCTTGAAAATATATGTTCTGACTACCTATTTTCTTGGTTTTGTTATCTACTGATTGACATGACCTTCTCTTCAGTATGAGCCCTGGTTGCTTAATTTCTCTTGCAGTTTTTTTCTGGATTCTCACATCTTTTAGTGGCACAATAATATGTTTTCATGTGATTATGTATTTGTATTGTATGTGCAATAATATTACGGAAATTTTGAATGCTCTATTAACAAACTACAAAATCTGCCCAACTACATTAGCTGGCTTCTAGGAAATGTAAATATCTGCATTAATGATGTTATAAGCTCCTTTTTTTTTTTTTTTAAACTCATTGTCATTTTCTGCAATCCTGTGGATTTGGAAATTTTCCCTCAATTGTTATTTTGCACAAAGAAAGGCTCACTTCTCGGGGTGTCTTTTTATTTTGATTCTGTACGAATGTTTCTCTGAAAACCCTTCGCAGAATTACATGCAATCATCATCTTATTTCCGCTTTCATCCTGTCAGATCTACTCTCATTTGACTTACACTCCATCTTTTTATACTCGTTTGACAGGCACACTAACTTCTACATCTGCGAG
Organism: Crataegus laevigata; assembly: GCA_963580275.1. Lineage (NCBI taxonomy): Eukaryota > Viridiplantae > Streptophyta > Magnoliopsida > Rosales > Rosaceae > Crataegus > Crataegus laevigata. The sequence goes on along the minus strand of OY756947.1, from coordinate 4,687,230 downwards.
AAGGGTTTCATGCACAGATAACTGGCAAGAGGATGCCTACCAGATGGTAATCTCTCTCTCCCTCTCTCTCTCTCTCTCTCTCTCTCTCTCTCTCTCTCTCTCTCTCTCTCTCTCTCTTCCTGATTTTGTCAGTAAAACTAAAATTACTACGAGCCCATTGTTGAAAATTAGTATGAGCCCATTGTTGTGTAGGGCAGTTAATTAAAGAATAAAGCTGTGACTGAATAATTTTTTAAAATGTTACTTTGCAGCTTCAAAGTCTAAAAAGCAAGTATTTAACACCTCTGACTGACATGTATAGTACAATAACGTGTAGGCTCCAGCAGGTAAGTTATCCTTCACTTCAAATTTTCTGCCTTAGGTTTCCAACATCAGATCAATGGCTCTTAGATTAAAATTTTACGACGACAATTTTCTATGACTATTTGTTGAAGTTCTCTTAATTTTCTCCAGCTCAACTCTATCTCTCAACAGACAGAAACATGCAGTATTGAGAAACTTAATGCATTGAGGAATAGGGTGAATACAATCATTTCTAATCTAAATTTTCCCAAAAGCAATGTTCCACCTTCTTACAAGGAGAGTCTGGGTTTATTTGAGAAGTACATTATTTCTGTTCTTAGTGTACGTGGAAGGGGAAATTCTGGTCCCTCACAGCAGCGTGGACAACGATCTTCTGATGTGCACTCTATGCGTCAATTCGTACAACTTCGCTCTCAAACTTCTCCAGTTCAGACACAGCAAGACGAAAAGAAGCCAACATTTCAGCCTGTGAACTCACAGGATTCTGCAACAACAATGCAGCAGAGCAATGCAACGAAATTGGAAAACGGTTCTAAGTCTGTATCTGAGCACCCAACCCTGCAGCCAACTAAGACGTATTCAGGACAGATAGGCTCATTTAACATAGTGCAGCAGGTTTCCTCAGGAACCTTAAATATTCCTAGAAGCAATCTCCAACAACCAAACGTTAAGACCTTGTTGTCACATAGGCCCGTGCATGGACCACAGTCAAACGTGAATGCTTTTGAGTCAAGCTGTAATACACTTCAACAGATGTGCCTGAAACAACCTAAAGAAGAGAGGGATGTGCAGACTCAGACCCCGAAGCAAGAACTTCAAGATAGGCATGAGATGCTGCACCAATCAGTACAACAAAAACAAATTGTGCAACAGCATAGTGGGCTGGTAAGGTTGCAGTCTGGAGCTTCATTTCCTACTGCTTTGCCCAAAACTTATGGTTCTTCCTGCTCCCAAGTTCCTTGGTGTTCTACTATTGACAAGAAAAATCTTCCGATGCCTCTAAGAGAAGCTAGAACCACTTTCTATCCCATAAACTCGTGCTCTGCTAAAACTTCTTGTTTGGTTCCCCTGCCTTCATCATCTGTCCTGGGAGATTTTGAGAGACCTATTTCTGATACTTCATCCCTGTCAAATGCTGGAAATATTGGAGATGAACAAGTAAATATTGCAGCAAAATCCCCATCACCCATTGCCATCAGTACTCCTGGGATATCTGTTTCAACCTTACTTGAAGAGTCCAGTAACGTCATTCATTGTGATACATCTACAACAATGTCTGATGAGTTTAGTGCTTCTGAGCAGCCTATTCAACGCTTAATTAAAGTGGTCAGTTTGAACTGTTGCAAGTTTCTCTTTGATTGTTTTAGAAAGTGTTGGATTTACTGCATAACATCAAAATTAAGATATATAAGATGAAAATGTAATTTTCTTTTTCCATTTCAGGTGAACTTGATGTCATCTAAAGCACTAAGTGCTTCCGTTTTGGACATTGGCTCTGTAGTTTGTACAACTGATAGGATATCAGGATCAGCAACACTTACAGGATCTGGAGGTTCAATAGGTGAGGATTTAGCAGGCATGACCAATTCTCGTTTGCAGAAGAGTTATTTAACATGGCAAGGTATGACCTTTGGAACAAAAAATATGAAACGCTGCAGAAGTACAATGCCAATTGATGTCGTTGCGTCAGCAACTGGAAGTATCTGTGATAGTTCAAAGTTAAGTGATACAGAGATATTTGACTTGGAGTCAACTGCAATATCTTACATCAAAAGGCCAAGGATTGAGGTATGATGCTGCTCTGAGAGGTTCTTTTCAATTGTTTAAAGCTTATAATTGTGATTTATCTAAATAATAGTACCATGTCATAGGGATGCTGTTTACGACAGAAAATCAATTTAGCTGAAAAATTATCATCAGTGTGATCCTTCTGGTTGTTATAGTTCGGTCATTTTTATTTCCTTCACCATCTGATTCAAAAACAAGGTCATCTCCGTCTCTTCTACTCAAGGACCCAAATACTCTTGACTTCTATTTTCTTTCTTTCATTTTCAACAGCTGTCTGACTTCTATGACAGGAAATCTGTAGTCATATCTCTCATTTCTTTTAGGGTTGTTTTATTATAGTAGCCCACAGCCTAACCTAGACAATGCTGTGAAAAAGATTAAAGTTCATGTATTACGTGTTCTGTAATAGTTCTTAAACTTCAAATTCTACCAATCGTTCTCTCATCCATATTTGTTTGAGATGTCGATTCTTTTTTCTTTTCTTTTTTTTTTTTTTGTGTCATCATTTTAAATATATAGCAGTTCTCACTTCTCATCATTATTGGCATAATATATTATATCCATATTTAAGCCAGGAAAGTTGAATTCCGCGATGGATTTTGCAGCATTTAGGTAAAGAAAGTCGATTGTTTTTCACTATTCCAGTTATTTGATATTGTCTTTGAGTTGTTCTGTGGTACCCTATTCTGGTAATCTTTTGTACATCTCTTAAAGTAAGACTCCTGGTAGGGTTCTCCGGGTAAGTCTTAGCTTTCAATTAATTTAGTCGGTACATAAATCAAAAGAGAAGCGGTATAGAAAAGAATATGAATCTTACCTCCCACCTCAGAACTTTGGGTTTGAGTATGCCTCCTTATGGTTATAATTATAAATTACATGTTGCAGGTGAATCAAACCCTGTTAGAAGAAATTACAGCGATCAACCACCAACTAATAGACACTGTACTAGATATCAGTGATGAAGATACGCCTCCGACAGTAGTCTCAGCTCAATTTAGAGGTGGTCAAGGAACCATTGTCCGGTGCTCCATTGCCGTGTCCATCAGTCCCAATCTGAAGTCACAGCAGGTTTCAGCTCAAACGGTGTGTCATACACACTAGTCTAAATGTGATTAATAAACTATACATGTGACTATTCTATGCGAGTATGACTGCTTTTTCATGTCTATGCAGTTTCCCATCCAGCCTTTACGATTGCTTGTTCCTGCAAATTATCCATTGTGCTCTCCCATATTTCTAGACAAGTTGAGAGTGGAAGTCAGGTGAGACATTGCTCTCGCGTACATTTTGTGTGCGCCTAGGCATTTCTTGAGTTGTATTCCGGATGTTGAAAATGTACTAGAAACTTTTGGTCTAATCGTTTTGTGTATCCCGGATGAATGAATTTAGCACGTATAGTTTCCGATTATCCTTTTGGTCTAATCCATTGTTGGTCTGGCAGTGATGAGCTAGAAGACCTTTCAGCAAAGGTAAAATCAAAGCTGAATATGTCTCTCCGGGGGCTGACGGAACCCTTGTCACTTGGGGAGATAGCAAGGACGTGGGACGTTTGTGCGCGAGCCGTTATCTCCGAGTATGCGCAGCAGAATGGTGGAGGAACCTTGAGTTCCAAGTATGGAGAGTGGGAAGACTGTCTCAGTGCTTCTTGATTAATCAATTTTGTATGTCCACAGCACAGTGCTCGTTCAGATTCTGGGCTAATTGTACAGATTCTGGATATTTGTAATTTTATTTATTTGTGTTCCGGATTTTGTCACCTTATAAATCTTTGACCATCCAATAGTGTTTACAAATTGTAGAAACTTGTTTTTGAATATTTTATATTGAAATTTACAGATTTGTTTGGAAGTACTTTTAAAATGACTAATAACGTTTTTTGTGAAAATATTTTTAGAATCAATTCTTAGTAAAACGCAAGTAAACTTTGAAAAACCACTTCAAGTGCTTCACTAACGATACTTATTGTTGTGGTATGTAATTCTCTTGGAATTGTGAAAATATGAATTTACTTGCTATCAATGGTAAGTCTAGATCGAACGGATAATATGAGAAGGAAATTTTGAGAAAGGGACGGCGGTGATTCAAATTGTCCAAATCGAACGGATAAGCACGGGTGTCAGTCTCGTAATCACAGTTTCCAATGAGGGTTATAAGTGTAATGATAACATAAAGTTACCGTTGCAACTCACCCCCACCGGTCTATAATCAAACGGCTACCCTCTCCGTTCTCAAATTTCAAAAACTTCTTGTCATCTCTTCTCTGTCGTGAATCGTGATATTTCTCAATAATCTGCGTTCTTCGTCGTTTAATTCGTATAACCCGTGTTCCCTCAAAGGTATTATTTCTCGTTTTTAATCTCTAATTTCTTGTTTTTAATTATATTTCAATCAATTTTTTAATTTGGGATTATAATCGATTTAGGGTTCATATGAAGGGTTGATTTGATTTAGGATTTTTGTAATCCTACTTAATCTTGTAAATTATTTGGCTTCGGTTGAAGCCCACGATCAGTATTTCTGTAGGGGGCTGAAAGAAAGGTCCTTTAATGCCTAATTAATTTCATTTTAGTGTTTGTTAAATAAGAAATTGATATTATTAATTATGATTACGGTGTAATCTCTCTTTATCTATCAGTGTTTAATTTTTAAAGACGCCGAATTTCGGGGATGAAGGTCTAATCTTGAGTATTTCTTGAGTGTAAGGATCAAGACTACCCAAAAAAGTATTATTTCTTGTGAGGTGTGAATTCCTAGTTCTTTGGTGTCTAATTTCTTAAGTGTTTTAAAAGAATCTTGTCGACTATTTGCGTGTGGATAATGTTTATATCAACACGTGCAAAAAATGAGTGTAGCGGTGATGATAATGCTTTGTTGGATGTACAGCCACATGAGATTACAATCAGTGATCCTATTTGCATCTTCAGGCTCAATTATTTGCGCGAAGGAATGTGCTGAATGAGTGTTTTTTGCATTGTCTCTTGTTTTCGGTAGTGTGTTTGGAATTATATCACATGCTTAGTTTCCGTTGTTTCCGTATGGATTGTTTCTACAGTTAGTAGAGGATCAAATTGAATTGGCTACAGAAGGGAACAGATGGCATCACAACTTGGTAGTTTCTTTCGAGATCAGGATCTCAGCGTTCACTCTAATGGTACTTGGAAAGTCTAGTTATGCTCTTATTTCAGTATCTAAAACTCCTGTATGGCTAAAGTTAGATGGTTAACCCTTATATTATCTGCAACAGGAGCATCTCTTGTGGGGAAGGGTGGTGGCTTGAAAACACAAAGGAAAGCGGGGCTTGGTGGCAGGAAACCGCTTGGTGATCTATCGAATTCGGGGATGCCTGCTGCTCTGATCCAGGCATTACAAAAGCAGCCTTCCAAGGAAATCATTCGTGATGATTCAAGCAATAAGAAGGGCTTGTCTAAAGTCTCGGATACAGTTCAGACTTGTAGCAGGACGGCGCTAATTGACATTTCAAACAGACAGAATGAACAGGGGCAGAAGAAGAAGCACAACACAAAGCAGGTGAGTGATGTGGCAGAGGGGCATCTTTGTCTTAATGATGTTTCAGGGGAAGGATTTCTGCACAATCATGAAGAGTGCATTAAAGAACAGAGCAAGAGTTTGGACACGGATCAGTTTCTGATGACACTTGGACTAGATAATGGTATGATTATATGTTTAGAATAGTTTGCATTTCTTGAAATTCATGATTATCCGGGGACACTTTAATAGTTGATCTTTTTTGTTCAGGTTCTTCCAAGAAGCTTTCATTTCAAAGTGCACCTCCACTGCTAAGGAAACATGAAGTAAGTTTCGGATTTCATTCTTCTTTTGCTCCAGGAGTATTTTGTATTTTGGATGTTGGGTAACCAATTGCTTTTGTTTTTTTTTTTTTTTTTTCAGCCCGAGTCTCCCCCGAGGGAGTGGGATTTGGAAGAGATGACTGAGCATGATTTCCCCTGGCTGTCTGACAAGCTTGACTCTCCACCTCGTTGCAAGTCTCCAAAGTCACTAAATTGCAATGCTGATTCCCTTTTGATTTGGGACGACTGTGACTTCAAGCTGATGGAAACACCATAGTTTTCAATTTTTATTCTCTGAAGTGTGCACATCATGGGACGGAGCATCAGTTCTCAACTGCAAATTGATGTAGTCACAGTACTTCCGGATGGTTTGCTTTTTGTCGATTGAGCAGAATCCGGCTTATGTTTTCATTGTTTGCTGTGTTAACTAAGCATCATGTAGTTATGGTGATGAATGCTTGATTGTTTGCCTTTGACTGCACATTGTGTGTATATGGTGATCTGATGAGATAATGATGTATCTGAATATTCGTAGTTTCAATTCAAACCCTCTCTACTACTTGTATATCCTGACTTCATCACGCCTTGTTTCTTCAGTATTGATCTACATTCTTTTCATTACGAGATGTTGGATAATTAACAAAACAGTAAACTGTAGCATCGTCATATCAACATCCGCGAGTGCTAATCTTAGCTAGACTGAATCGATTAGACCCAGAACGGTTTTGCATCAGCAAAATGCAGAACAAGCCCTATATAAACAGGAATCTAGTGCGGCCTTTTCTGTCTGCAAGTCAAGTTTCCGGCTAGGATTACGATTTTGATTGGTATAGGTAAGTGTTGAATCCCTTGAAACTACACAATCTCAATCTTTGACATGTTTGTAAATTGTCCTGGATTCGTGAAACATCTTGTGCTCTTCGTTATTTACTTTCTGCAAACGGCAAGGACCACTATAATGTTAAAGATGATCAGTAGAATCCGGAAAATCCTAATCTTGTTTGAACAGGGCCATCACTGCTTCCACAAGTTTATAGGGCTTTTCTTGTTTTAGCCCTGGAGTGTACATCAAAGAAAAACTCCGAGGTGGAAGATTTGTCGGGGTTGCTTCCAACTTTATCCCTATGGAACCGTCGAACCATGGAAAACACCGAGAAAAATGACTTAGAAAACTAAATTGAAATGAGGAGGGAAAAAAAGGGAAACTGGTAGTGGACTAAATTGATGAAAATAAAATAAAACTCAAACAAGCTAATTAAGGACAGTTAATGATAGATGAATGAAGCGGTGTGATATCCACACATCTTTTTAAATGGATGAATTGAATAAGATCAAGGGACATAAATTAATAAGAGGTCTGTGAGAAGTAAAAATGAATGTGTAAATAGCACACCCCATGAATGAATTGTCACTTAGAACTACGGTCTAATGGTATTCCACTTCACTTGTAAGTGAGAGGTCTTATGTTCGATTCAAGCCAAAGGCGGATTTGAATCACATTATGCTAGCCCACTGTAAGGCTAAGCCCACTTTTCTCCCCCTTAGTGTAGATAATAACGTTTATTAAAAAAAATGATACATGAATGAGGGTTTCAGGACAACCTCAACAGAAAACAAACAGAGCACAATGCTTGACCAACTCAACGAACCGAACAGGAAGAGGGATTCCATACCAACTCAACTGAATCAAAGTAGAGGAGAGTTCCTAACCAATTCAACGGAACCGAATAGGAATAGGGATTCTGGACTAGTTCAACAGAATCCAAGTAGAGAAGGGTTTTAGACTAACTCAACGAAACCGAATAGAAAATGGGATTTCGAACCAACTCAACGGAATCCAGAAGAGGCTCAGCATAACCTAAATGAAACACAGTTTTAGACCAACTCAATGGAACCAAACAGAATTCTAGGAACCTAGCTTAGAATAACTCAATGGAACCAGAAGGATACAAGTTTGATGTCATGTCACAACTCCACGTAATAATGGTTTAACGGTTATCATCTAGCCCTCTCATTTCACAACCATTTCAAATATGCATCGCAACACACATTTCATGACTCTCACCTATAAGCTCAATCAGCATATGAATCCCGATAAGGTGCCACTTGCACGCAAACCGAAGTACATGTCCCCAAGATGTCACAGTGACCAAGGTAGGCCCACTAGACTTTATCATAGTCTTTAGTAACGTTAATTTTCATATATTACAAACGACTTGGAACATGTTGACCAAAAGTCAATCAGCGGCCAACGTGGTCAACGGTATGGTCAACTACCCTAATAATTCAATCTGGAAGATCCGCATAGATTTTCAATCCATAAGTTCCTAAGATACTCATATAATATGTGATAGGATTTTTATAGCCTACACAAATAGGGTTAAAATCACATAAATTACTTGCAAGAGTACATGGATGTTGTGGTATAAATGCTCATGCCAGATCATTCTCCACAAGGACTATTTCAATAATTTATGTAAAAACAATTCTTAATTAACTACTTAAAACTAAAAATTAAGAAAGGAGATTTTGAAATTGGATAATATTAAAAACGAATTTTAATTAAAAAAATAGTAAATTTGCCCAAAACTAATATGATAAAAGAAAAGAGTTTTAAATACTAATTTATAAAATCACTAGGGTTCCACCATCACCTAGCAATCCTATGTAATTTTACCAACTACTTGTGATCTACACATGTCATTTTGAAGGTTAAGTTTTTCTAATATATATTCGACTTGGAACCTTCAATATAGAATGTATATCTAACATGTAATCTATCCAGACGTTCGGATCAAATATAAATATGAAAAATCATGCAACCCTTAAGACGTGGTGTTCATCTTAAGTGAAATTACAATTATTAACCACAAGAAGCTAGCATCAATTTCAAGGAACCTTCCGACCAAAATTGCATCAAATTACTTTTATAAAAACCATAATGGTGATCAAGCATTAAGACAAATAGACAGTTTAAAATGGTGATCAATAATTCAAAGTGTGCATGCAATCAATCATAAACGATTAAATAAAAATTACATATTCATGCTAAGGCTCAAGGTTTCGCCCTAACAAAACGAATTAGCTACACTTATTCATAATTAAAATCATAAAAAAGTATTATTATAATGAATAAGAATGACAACACCGTAAATTAAAAATCTGAAATTCTTCAAGAACCCTAGCCAATTTCTCTGTCTCCCAAAGTCGCAAAAAAGAGAAGGTAGAAAAACTAAAACTGGCCAAACCCTTACATCCCTGATATCCATCGCACAATCCCAAAAACATATAAATAGACATCTATTCCAACTAGGAAACTAAATAATAATGAAATATCTTTGAAAATAAAGTCTTAATTAAGCTAGGAGAATCTGCCAGGTAACTGTCCAGCCACGTTTTAGCCTCATATATCCTCCAAAGCCGGCCCGTGATAGCTTGTTTTGAAGATTGGGACGTTCTAAACACATCTCGAGAAGGCTGCACCCATCAGAGGTCATCTTAGGCTCCAAAAATGCAATTCAAGCCCAAAAAGTCACTTTTCTAACATTGCGCATTGTTCCTTTATTCTATCGATAGAAAATAACCGTTTGATGGAAAAATATGATATTTCGATACGATCAAGATAATTGACTCACGGACGTCATTCAATTAGAATTACTCTAAAATTCATCCATTTGATCCTTGGTTGACGAAATTTTCAACAATCACCAAAATGGCTCAAAATTTACCAAGAGCTACATTACGACTAAGGGAGTAATTTTCATACCTTCATCGGAGTCCATAATTGGCCGAAGGACGGCGAAAACCACTGTCAAATTCATGAACCACCGAAAAAATGGTGGCCTCGCCGCGCCACCGTCACTACACCAACGAGCGATCAAGACCCAGGGAGATGCTCCTGGGCTGTTGTCGATTGGTGGCAGTGGATGGCACTAAGGTGGTTGGAAACAGTAAGTTTGTCGTTGAGGAGCTTAGAAGCTGAGGACGTTGACTCAAAGGAAATGGCAATCAAATGGAGTGAATTTTGGGCGGAAAAGAAAGCTAGGGTGATGCTGAGTTGATCGAGGGTGGTGGACAAGCTCATCGTCATGGAAAACCGCTAGAAACGGCGCCTGGAAGCAGAGTTATAGTCACAGAGGAATTAGGTCAAATAGGTTGACCGCAGTTTCTGTAACGGAAAGGGTTAACTCCAACTTTGTTGGAGATTTCCATGTATGGAAGTCTAATTGAGGAAAATGCTCATGCCTTTGCGTGTTTACTTCTCTTTCCTTATAATTTCAATGCTCGAACGGTTTTTTCCCATGCGTTCATGGGATTGAGTTTTATCCGAAATTACTAAGAGTCTAAGGGTGCGTTTGTTGCGCCGGACTGTCTCGGACTGGACTAGCTGCAGGGACTAAGCTGGACTGGCTTAGACTAGACTAGGCTGGACTAACTTAGTGAAGCGTTTGGTGCAGTGTCGGACTAAGAAGCAGAACTCTACTATTATATTATATAATTTATATCTTTTAATATTTTATTATTAATTTAATCAAATACTAATATTTTATAATATTTTACCTTTTTTCTTCTTTCTAGAATCAGCTTCTTTCAACTCTTTTTTCTTTGTTCGACATCTTCTCTCTGTCTAAACATCTCTTTTTCTCCGCCCACTGTGTACCTCCTTTCTCTGTACCTCTGTCTTCTCCCATCTCCCATTTTTCTTCCGATCCACCTCAAATTACTCTGGCCTCCTTCTTATTTTTCTAAGTTTGAAACTTTGTATTTATTTTGTTTTGCCTCAAAGAAAACGGCATGGCGCGGGTGATGGAGCTGCGGGTAACGGAGAGAGCTGAAATTTCAGAGTTCGTTCTCGGATCTTGGCGGCGATTGTGAGGTTCTGGGAGAGGGCAGAGAAGTGCTTAGGCTAAAAGTTGTGGTGCGGGGAATTATGCTGTTTAGAGCCAATGCCATGTGAAAGGATATATGGGGTGGGCTGTGGTGATCGTTCGTTTCTCTGCTTCTATTCCTCAGCCGCGAGAATGAGGTGAGAAAGGACAAAGATGCAGTTTGTGGCCAAGTTCTTCATATCTCTATTTTCTGGGTCGGAGGGCGCGACCGATGAGCTTGGTCTGAGCGAAGGTGAATCGGACGGATCTCTTGAGTTCTCCTATTGAAGTTCGAATCGAGGGCTTTGTTCATGATTCGAGGTTGGTGACAAGGAGAGGGAGAGAACGCGAGCAGAGAGTGATCGACGGGATTACCTAGTCCCATGGTTCGCGACGTCTCTCGCTAAGGCCGTCTAACACGGTCTTTAGTCGAGGCGAGTCCGGCCTACTCCCACTAAAGCTAGTCCCATGAAGTAACAAACATGGGACTGGACTAACTATTAATCTAGTCCAGTCCAGTGAGGGCTAGTGAAGAGAAACAAACACACCCTAAGAGTGACCCCGAGGGGTCTACATATTTTTAATGAATACTTACAAAAAAAATTAAACTTTAACTGAGAAACCAAAAATTCTAAACTAACTAAATTAAAATAAACCTACGAGAATTGTATTATAAAATTCGGAGGCAGAATTTCACAATTAAAGCAGTCCATGATTAATAATATAACTCAAAATCATAGAAGTTTTTTTATACTTATCTAGTAATATTCTTTTAGGAGCTTTAATGAAAAAGGATTGAACTAAGTTTATTTAAAAATTAAAAAAAAAACCATCATATAACTTTTTTTAGTATAAAGAGCATGAAATTTAATAAAAAAGACAAAATATAATATAATAAAAACAAAACTAAAGCTTCAAAAGTAGGAAATAAGCTCACATGCAAAACAAAAATTTCTTATTCCAACTAATGCCCCTGACGGAAACTCCATTCCGTGAGTCCAATTCCATCAGAAAATTGAATTTTCCCAAGTTTGAACTGAGTGAAAGGTCTGTCGGGGCCACACTCCCATTAAATCTTAGTTTGGTTGTGTTTGTGTCTGCATGTCCACGAGTTTTAGGCTCCAACTCTATTTTCCCTTTTTCTTAACCAATAAGATGTGTCACATGCCCCACCGCCTTCTCTCTAATCTTAAAAGTTAGAACCTTCATCCCGAATTATTATTTCGTTGTTATTATTTTAATTATTAATTTATTAGCACTATAATTAGGCATATATATGTAAGTACATCCACCACAAATCACTCATTTTTTCTTCTTACTCAAACATTCTTTCATTTAACCCAATTTCCAACACAACTTGAAAATGAAATCGAAACTGAGAGAGAAAAGTGTTTGTTTTGTTTGTGCACAAACAAACACTATATCTAGAAAGAAAATAACCAAAATCTAGAAACAGTAACTTAGATTCCAGAAATAGACTTATATTCTATAAACAGTGACTTAAATTCTATAAACAGTCTATGTTTTAACCTTTGACTGTTTCTTTTCTTTCATGCATCAATTGATTGTATTTAAGAAACATAGTGCTTATTTTGCTTTGAATCCAGATACAGTAAATTTTACTATTTATTTTCTAGCTTACATTTAAGAAACAGTGTGTCTATTTCATTTGGATCCAAACACAGTGACTTAGATTCCAAAAACAGTGATTTAGATTGTAGAAATAGTGACTTAGGTTCCAGAAACAATGTTACTTAAAATCCATAAACATTTTATTTTTACAGTCTAGAAATAGTGACTCATCGTTATTTTTGAATAGTATGCAGATCTCAAATTTATTTTCTGGAGAAACAAACGATGAACTTCACTGACAAATAAAAATTGAAAAACAGTACCTCAAATACACTATGAATAATAACGACGATCACATTTCAACGAAATAATACAAAATATAAATTAATAACATGAGAATCTATATTTTTGTTTCAAAGAAAAAGAAGAAGGTCTACAAAACAATGATGAACTTTTTAAACTCTTTTTATTAGTTTTTCTTACTATTTTATAACTTACAATTTAAGTTTAGATCTCGTAGTTACGATACCAATTACGAAGTCACAGCAGCATTTCTCTCTTTGGTACATTTGTCTTAACGTATACGTGGCACTTCATGATAAGTCCGTCCTGCAAATCCACAAACTATTGCGTACGGGAGCGGAAGACCAAATGCGCTTTTCTTTAGCGTTTGGCTTTCGAGAAAGTGTCACCACTCGAGAAAATTTTTCCAACTTTTCTCGAGAAAATAAAAAAAGAAGAAAAATTACAAAAAAGAAAAACCCTAATTTCCCAAATGAAGTGTGGCAGCGGTCCTCATTCCTTATCCTAACGCCGTCTCTGCATCTCCCGGCGATCAGATGCAGTGGGAAGAGGCAATCTGACCGGCGAGAGAGCTTCACCACTTAAAAAGATCTCTACTTTCTCTCTCCATTGACAAGGGTATCTCTCTCTCTAGCTGTATAAATGTATGTTTGCATGTATGTATACACTATATCACTGTGCGAGTGTATATATAGCATGTTATTCTAATTGCTTGAGCGTTTTTGGTAGCATGGAATTCTTTATATAAATATATGTAATGAAGTTTTGCCTGTGAAAAGATTGAAGTCACCCCCAATTCATATGAATGCGCACTTTGCTGTTGTTTTCGAGGAATGGAAGCATGCAATCGTGGTCAATTTTGAGTTGCAACCCGAAATTCCAGCTGCTTTAGCGTCTCAGTATTTCGATAGACTGTAATGAAATTACACTCTTACTTGCTTTAACAATGTAGTTTCTGTAGTTTGAACAATTGTTATTTTACACTGGACGTAGACGAAACACTAGGGACTTCGTAAAGCAAGAGTGCTTGAAAAATTTGTACTTTACAATCCTTTTGTGCCCTGACCTCCGTTTTCTCTGCGATCTCAAGAAGCATAATACATATGGGATTGCTTTTTGACAAAATAGAAAGAACAGAAATCAACCTCATTCTTCATTTACTTTGTCTATGAATGTATATACTTGTTTTCGGTGCTACGAGATGTTAGTTGAAGTTTACTGTTGCGTATGCGTTCCTGTGACACTTCCACGTTTGTTAATTGGCCCTATCCTTTTTTTCCTTTGATGTCGAGTGAAAGTATCATTACCTCTGAGATAAATTTAATACGAGTATGGTTAGGACCTGTAAGTAGTAGCTATCATCATTATATGCTGAGCGTAATTTTATTATTAGTCATATGATTTCATATGTCATTAATAAACACACTTTCAGCAGTGGGAGATCATTGGATTAGGGAGCATAGATTTTAAGTAGTTAGAGTTATCCGTTCATGGAATTGGTAATCTGTACATGGATTTTAAGTAGTTAGAATTATCAAAGTGTAGAGTCGATTTGCTGAACCTATAACCCTTTGAGTGACCATCATGACCTCTGGCGTATGTATGATTGAATATTGTACATGTTTTGATCTTTTTCTTGAGCATTAAATACATATTAATAGTTGTTATATCTTACATAAATTGGAGAGTCCATTTTCATATATGCACATCACGATGGCCAGCTCAGGAGATTATAAAAAGCTGGGTGAAAAACTGCAAGTAGCAGTTGATCTCGAAAACCATTATGCATTGTTTTTCTTTCTTTTCCTATGTTGATACTCGAGTTCCTCAGGATTTCCATTATAATTACTCCCCACCTGCAAGTTTATGTGCACCATATTCTTTCATATAGCACCAAACTAGTTATTGGGTTATTTATTATTTGTTATCATTTGATTTTCAGAGTTCGAGATGGATCACTACGACCTGCATAGACAGAGAAGGGATTTGAAGCAAAAAGGAAGAAACGCTGGAAGAAATGTTGTATGGTCACATGCAATGGATAAGTGTTTAATTGATTCCCTTGCTATTCAAGCTAGGCATGGAAACAAAATTGACAAGAGCTTTAATGAACATGCTTACACTGCTGCTTGTATTGCTGTGAACTCTCGTTTCAACTTGAATTTAAACAATCAAAAGGTCATTAATCGTCTTAAGACCATAAAGAAGAGGTACAAGGCAATGAAGGATATCCTGAGTCAAGATGGTTTCAGGTGGAATCCCACTACAAAGATGATCGAGTGTGACAATCAAGAACTTTGGAAGAGATACATTGCAGTGAGTCGATTTCTTCTTTATTCTTTCAATTTTCATGCTTCTATTTATAGTGTGCATTTTGGTGACATTGTTAATTCCATAAATAGGCACATCCTGATGCAAAAGGGTTCCGAGGCAAGCCGATAGAGATGTATGATGAACTCAAAATTGTTTGTGGAAACTATCAAGTACCTAGTCGCTGGGCTAAGATGAAAGATGGAGGCCATCCAAGTGAGATGAAGAATTTTGAAGACGATTCTGCCTCATTTCTTTCTCCAAGTTCAGATGACCTAAGTGAGACAGACGGAACCGAGTCATATAGTGGACCAGAAGAAGAGTATAACAAGGTGCCAGATGGTATTCAAGACCCTCCTCTGATCCAGCCACTTAGACAACTTCCGAAACGCCCTCGTGGCTCAGAAGCCCTTCAGGATGCAATGATGGCTGTGGCATCAAGCATTCGTCGTTTGGCTGATGCAATGGAGCAAAGCAAATACTCAATTGACGCCTCTCAACTACTAGAGGCTGTGATGGAGATTGATGGTTTGGAAGAGGCTAAACAGATGTATGCATTTGAATATTTGAATGCTGACCCTGTCAAAGCTCGAGCCTTCATGACATACGATGCTCGGATGAGAAAAATATACTTGTTTAGACAATTCTGGTGGTGGAAGTAACTCTCAAACCCAATTTTAGGGTCCTTTGGGTGTATAGTTCTCAAGCTTACAAGAAGACTTGTGTTTGTCGGGTTACAAATACTAAATCACCTTTGGTCTGTGTTTCCGGAGGTGTATGTACAGATATTAGATATCCGCAGGTTCAATATCGTATTTGGTTAGCAAGCCAGGATGTAGTAATTTTCACCTTGTTTGCTGCATCTTTTGAAAGTTAAAGATTGCAGTCACCGATTATCCGGTGTTTCTTGTAAACCCGAAATCGCCGGTGTAGTTCTTTCACCTATTTTCTCCTCATTCAGCTGTGTCATGAATTTATTGTGTTCTTTGCCTTTGAAAATTCCGTCACCTCCCCGCTAAAATCTGTTTATTTTAATTGCATTTTGTTGATGCTTTGATTTGTTTGTTGACGCTAATTTTTCCATTCTCGGTGCAAAACATAATTAAGTTGCCTTGGGTGGCGAAGTGAGGAAGCTAGTTGTATATGTTGATGTTTAATTTGTTCATTTCTGTGTTTATGTATGTAGCTTTGCTCACCCGCATATTTTTTGTTCACGAGTGAACCATTGAGATTTAACTAAATCTCAATTAGTTGAATCTCGAAGTTCAACTAGCGACTCGAATATAGTAAGTCATCATAAGGCATTACCGCAAGCAGATGCTTTTATGAAGAAGACAGTTCGTCTTGTGAAAATGTGAAAGTAAAAGAGTTTTCATATTGTCAATTGGTTTTTTGATGGAACTCCAATTTCTTCATATCTCTTCATCAACAGTTAAACGATGGCAACCCTATATTAGACATTTTGCTATTTAATTTTTCACATTCAAACAATACTTGGGGAGGCGGGAATTGGACTAGAGACCTCGATTGCAGGCGCATGCTGTTGGGCAGATGTATCGACTTAAAAGATCTAATAGGTATACTAAAGAAACAAATGAATGAACAAATAATTCAGTGTATAAACAGTATAACCACTGTAGTTTTATTGTCAAAACCAAGACCTCTTCCTCTACATTTCTTTCATCCATAAATATGGAAAAGAAAACACCAAATATTCGTCCTCTACGCTTCGAGGTCTGGTCGTTTTTATAGCTTTATGCAAATCATGTTCGCAATTATTGAAACGGCAGACCGTATTTACTCCTCTGAGACCTTGAAAAATGTATAGGACAAAATAATGTTGTTTATACCATCCATTCTTGGATCTGTTTCAAACTCAGGGTCGATATAAAAGAACACCTGCAGAAAGTAACATGTTTTTTCAGTAGAGTGATTTTGCTTCTAAGCAATTAGTAATTTAAAGCACACTACTTACAGGCATGTCAATCTGCTCCCCCGGAAGAAGCCGCTGCTCCTCGAAGCAAAAGCACTGTATTTTATTGAAGTAAACTGCAGCCTGGGAAAAAGAAACATTACGTTATCACTAACCAGAGCACAGTTAAGCAATACTTTACAGGAAGAATGAAATGAACAATTATCAGAACCCAAAAATTCTGATGTGAAGTGCATGAAACTCCTAGAAACATGCTTTTAAGTTGTTAGATTAGAAAGGTTGTTTAAAAATGTAGTACCGAAACAACAGGCATGATTTTGGAACCGATATAAAGTGAACATATATTTACACTAGACGACTCCTAAATCATATTGTACCAGCATCTTTGCCACAATCTTATACAAACTTATAACCAAGATGATGGGCTGCTAAGATGGGGTTTCTCGGGAATCAAACAAATATAGGTCATATTATTGCAAGCATTAACAGCGGAAACTGTCATAGGAAAACCAAGATGCTTGACTACATCCCAACATTCTTGGAAAACTGTCATAGGAAAACCATCTGGACCAGGAGATTTCTCACTAGCCCCTAATGGGGTTTCTCGGGAATCAAACAAATATAGGTTAGCAAGCATTAACAGCGGAAACTGTCATAGGAAAACCAAGATGATTGACTACATCCCAACATTCTTGGAAAACTGTCATAGGAAAACCATCTGGACCAGGAGATTTCTCACTAGCCCCTACCAGAATCAAGCGCAACCCAACTAATTTCTTCCTCATGATTTCATAAGCTGTATCTACGATGGAAACTGGCACAAACCAATGATCCCTTGCCTCATCATAAGTGCTCTTGATTTCACAAGATGTTTCTCATGACTAGTCATTCTCCCCACACAAATATGCTTTCAATTCTAAGGCCGTATCGACACATATTATGTCAAGGCATCTTTCAAATGTTTCGTTAGGCTGGCATTGATTTCATACAGTGAAGCTATTTGTTCCTTCACTGTCCTCAGACCGCCACTCTCTATGTCAAGAAATTACATCAATATAATAAACTGTATTTCAAAAGCCAAGAAAATGGAAACTTTCACGGCACTGTATAGAGCTATCTCAAGCTCATCCAGCAGTGCATTTTGTGTTATCACCTGTCTCAGGTTACAAAGTGTTCCATGAGATCTAGATAATCAAGGTTTATTAAAACCCAATGAAGTACATTGAGGCACTGTTCATACTAGAGTCAAGAAATGGAATTTAAAGACACGTGAATAAACACAAACAAAGATTATCGGGCAGTACCTTCATAGGGGTAACATTATATGTTGAGACGCCAACTATTGGAGTTGAACTTCGGTTTTCAGCAGTATAGAAAGCAAGTGCACTTTCTCCAGGCTTTACCCTTACCTTCCAGAAATAAAGCACGAATGTTATGGTAAAGCACCAAAATTGTAGAGAGAGCCTTTGCTTTGAAAAATATGTAGTTAAGAATAATAATGGATGTAGCAAACAAATAAATACATTGTGAAAGGAAAAACCTCTCTTTGTGTAGGAATAAACTTCCATTGCATTCCATCAGCCACATCAGCATTGAACTGCACCACTATCTCCCTGCAAGAGGATGTCATATGAGAATATAAACGTTGGTAACTTCATTCAATATAAGTAAAAAATTACACATCTTGGAGAATAACATCATTCAGATTCCGCTGAATCTACTAATTAAACTCTGATTTTACAACTCAAGAATAAGAGACAAAGGTTTCCATAATGTTTTCTGAAATCGAGTGAAACTTGTGTGTAATTGGGATAGGGGTAGGACCTAGAAAGCATTCACTTATGAATACCATAGGCATGGAAAACATAAAAGTAAAAATGAAAATTAAGGAAATGATAATTTCACAACCATAAGAAGAGACAAGCTCTGTTACTTTAGAAGCAGAATGCGGACCTATTTGTGACTGTGCCATCCTTAGCATGCCGAGCAATCTTCTGTTCAACACTCTAAAGAAAGCAAAGGTGCAAATCATTGTTAAATCAAACAAATTCGGAATGAAAGAAACCAATATTGCAGCCCAAAAAATCGAACAGAATCAGACCTCACGGCGTTGGATAGTGCCTCCATACCCTGTAGCTTGGCAGAATCTTCTATAGAGAGGAACAGCTGCATAACTGGCTGCCACCATTGCAAAAACCAAACCCGTCAAGTAGTAAAGCATCTTGCGCGATTTTCGTTGCGTGGCAGCCAGAGAAGAATAGGGTCTCTGGATTCTTCTCAACAGAGATTGAGAAGCAAATGGTGAGAGCTGACTACCACACTTGTCAAACGAGCTTAACTCAAAGCGCCGCCACATATTCTTACCACCATGGCTGAAATGCCTCTGATATGCACTAATACTACTACCACCTCCATCAAAATTACAACTGGGAATGCATCTGGATTATCATATCATTTCAACAAAAAAAAAAATTCAAACTTGATACAAAGCACACATGGCATTCACTAGTTATATTCTCTAACCGCAATTTTAAGCTGGGAAATGATTTCCGCAAACTTTTTTTTTTCCAGCTTCTGCAAACCCCTGTTTAATCCTTGCCATTTGATTGAATAAGCCAATCGGGAATCACAAGACAGAAATAAACAGGGGCGTGCAGAAGGAGAAAAATGGAGTTCGGAAATCATGTCCTTTTAAGCAATAGAAATATTTACCTGGACTGGAGAGTGAAAAGGTGTGAGCTTTTGAGGTAAGTTGAGAGGGGAAGAGCTCTCTTACAAACCCCAGACCATGACATGGTTGAAGATAGCGGATTTCACTTGATCTTCAACACTGGGAGCATCTCTGCAACCAACACAGAGAGTAATAAGATGCCTCCGCAAAACCCTAATTTCTCTGCAAAACCCTAAATTTTGAAATTGGGGTTTTGCTTCAGCTCGCAGCAAAAATGGGAACCACAGACGAAAAGTTCATTGAAAAGGAAATATTATTTACACGTGTCGGTAAACAAGTGGCTGTTAGAAAGAAAGATAATGGACCATGTAACATCTGATCACTATTACATTTCACTTCCGACGCCGCACAACTCTTCCTTGTCCAACTTTCTCTCTGTTTCTCTGTGTCTCTTGTTGAGCCGCCGCCGCCGCCGCCGCCGCCATCCCAGAGCACAGGTCGGCGCAAACTCCACCAACCTCCTCCTCCTCCTCCGTGCTATATTTCGTAAGAATTCAAGTCTAATTTAACTTCTCTGTGCTGTGTGTTAGAGACGAAGATGAGCAATCCAGCTCATGAGTTTCATGAAGAAGAAGATGACCAGGGGGAGATATTTCTTAATGAAGATGACATAATCCGAGAATCCACTGTTGATGACGAAGGTCCTCACCCTCTCTCTATATCTATATATATATATATATATATATATATATATATATATATATATATATATATTTGTGTAAAGAGTAATATTTGAAATTTTTGGTAATTTCTTGTGGATTGCAGATCTTCCTGATGTAGATGATCAAAGTGTTGGTATGCTTACTTCACTAGAACCGATATCATCTCGGACACTAGTAATTCAATTTGTATGAAATGGGTTTTGTTTTGTTCCTCCTCTTTAGTTAATTACATTGGTTTGGTATGGTATGTATGTTTTATGGTGGTTTCAGATGAGCCTGATGACGATGATTCCATGCACACATTCACCGGCCATAACGGTAAGTGTTTCAGTTGCTGTGTTTCTTTGTGCATTTCACCTGCTACAGACATTATGTGTTATTAACAGTCAATTAAGTTGAAATAATCAATAGTGACTTGACTACCAAGTTATTACCTTGTACTTGCAAGAGTTTTAAATTTAGTTCAATGATGAAGTGATTGAAACTCAACCGCGATAGATGCAAATAGTTAGAGCATGAGGCATAAATGTTTTATGTTTTTGCATCATTATTAACTTACTATGCTGGAGGGATTTCAGAATCCTACACTGAAGGATTTTCTTTAGGTTGTTATAGGCATCACTGAGATAAGATGCGAGGGTTAACATTCACTCTCTTGCCGCATTGATTTTGATGTTGTAGATTATTTTGTCCGTCGATGGAGTTCTTGACAGTTGCTTTCCTGTGTTAGGGGTTAGGAAATAAAATCTGTATTAGCTTTGACTTTAACTTGATGCTTTTCCGCTTAGCTCGGGCAATTCTATTTCTGGGTTTTCTAGTTTAGGGTATCAAGTATTTTCCTTTCTTTCTGGGACAGGTGAGCTTTACACAGTTGTCTGCAGCCCAACAGATCCTACTTTTGTTGCAACCGGTGGTGGAGATGACAGGGGGTTTCTTTGGAAAATTGGAGTAGGAGATTATGCTTTTGAGCTCCAAGGTAGGTGTACGAGAGAATATCTGCATACTTTACGTGCTTGTGTGCTTTTGTATGAACCCAATTTTATATTAGAAACTTAGCTTAAAAGTACCTAACTATGTACTCATTCGATCAAATGCCCACTTTGATAGTTTAACTTCATCTACACTCTTTGCAGGTCATAAGGATTCTGTTTCTAGTTTATCATTTAGTACTGATGGGCAGTTGCTTGCATCTGGAAGCTTGGATGGAATCATTCAAATTTGGGATGTAGCGAACGGAGTTCTGAAAAACACTCTTGAAGGTCCTGGAGGGGGCATCGAGGTAAAACTTTTAGCCTCTATTTCTTACTGTGATTGTTCTTTACTTTATTATAAATTTAATATGGACTGTGATTTCTCAGTGGGTCAGGTGGCATCCTAGGGGGCATCTGGTCCTGGCTGGTTCAGAGGACTGCACGGTCTGGATGTGGAATGCTGACAGCGGTTCCTATCTTAATATGTTTTCAGGCCATGGTAGTAACGTGAGTTGTGGTGATTTTACCCCTGATGGTAACTATGCTTCTATCTGTCTGCTTCTCTCTCACTCTCTTCCTCTCTTTTTCGTAAACTGTTATATCATGAATTTCATATATTTAAACTGATTCAGAAAGCATTTTGATGTTTTTTTTCAACCGTCACCATTGATATATGTTATCATGTCTTTTGCTGCTTGCTTAAGGTAAAACAATATGCACTGGTTCTGCTGATGCAACTTTGAGAATATGGAATCCAAAAACTGGTGAAAACATTCATGTCATACAAGGTATCTGTTCAAGTCATTATATAACTTTCCTATGTTGTTCCTCTTACAAGTTAGTTGAAGTTTTGGAGCAAAAATCAGTAAAGAAATAGCTAGTATGAAACCTTGAATCCAAATGATCACGATTATTTTTCATTCTCACTGATTTTTGGAGCTAGTGTTATTGTTTTAACTTTTGAAAACACCAAGGAAGATATGAATAGCCTTGATCTCCTTGCTTACTCTACCCGTGACCAATTGATGTTGCAATGTTCCAATTTCGTTAATAAGTTACCGGTTCAAAACTTCACGACAGAGCAGAGAACCCCAAAACCAAACAATGATAAGGATGACACTCAAATATTTTGTTGTAATGCATCCAAGAAGAACGACATTCATATGAGGTCTGAAATTTCAGCCAATTTACACAATATATGGGGGATATTTTTTAGATCTTATGAGGTTTCAATACAGAAACTTGGGCTGAAGCTCTATCTTTTCATTCTTTCACCGAATTTGATTGCCTGTGATGAATTTCTATTAGTCTGTATTTTCATTTTCGTTTAATTCATTCAGTTAACTTACCTAAAGTACCTTTTCTACCATGGTGCTAGCATCTATCATTCCTTATGTATCACGAGTTAATTCCTCTGCATTTGGGCATGCTAGTCCTGAGTTTTCAGCTCCAATGCATAAACTGTGCTGAGTAGATCTGTCATCTTATACTAGTGGTGCAATATTTATCTTGCTAAAAAGTTGGTAACATTAACAGGAAGTGAAAGACTGAACTGATGTTTCAGATATCCAGCAGTTTGTCTGTTTGAAATTTGTCGCAAAAACAGTATTTGTTTGTCCTCTTATTGGAAATTTTGACTTTTTTCTGTCTTCTAGGTCACCCATACCATACTGCTGGATTAACATGTTTGGCAATAAGCTCTGATTCTACTCTAGCGTATACTGGTTCTGAAGATGGCTCTATCCATATTGTCAACATAACTACTGGAAAGGTGTGATGTAGTTTTGTTACATTGCGATTGCTTATTGGTTAGTTCCTTGGTTTCGCTCTACAAGTTATCGGGCTTTTAATATAATTCCTTTTTCACAACGACAGGTTGTTAGTTCCCTGGCTTCGCATTCAGATTCTGTTGAATGCATCGGGCTTGCACCAAGGTACATTCAAGCCTTGCAGACATTCAAATTGAACTGTTTTAATTATGAATTTATGAAAGACTGCGGCATGTACAAGGAAACTATATATATCATATATATCTTTGCACTTACAATTAATATGATTCTAAATCATCTAGTATACTTTCACTATACTCATAAATTTAATTGGGTATGGCAGCTCTCCATGGGCTGCAACTGGAAGTATGGATAAGAAGCTTGTTATCTGGGATTTGCCTTCTTCTTCTGCCCGTGCTACATGTGAACATGAGGTCTGTTTGAGTTTCTTCTTGTATAATATATACCTACCTATCCAGTTCCAATATTCCGAGTTGTTATCAGCGTGTTTGCTTCCAGCCAATGTTAGCGTTAATTTCAAATTGCTGTCTAATGAATAAAATCTTACTTGTGGGCAGGATGGAGTGACATGCTTGACATGGCTTGGTCAATCAAACTACCTAGCAACAGGTTGTGGGGATGGAAAGGTTCGAGTCTGGGATAGCCGCTCTGGGGATTGTGTTAGAACCTTCAGTGGCCACACCGAAACCATTCAGTCTCTTTCCGTTTCTGCCAACCAAGAGTTTCTTGTTTCAGTATCTACTGACGGAACTGCCCGAGTTTTTGAGATTGCAGAATATAAATGAGCAATATAGCCTACATAGTTTTGTAACAAGTATGGTTTTACAGTTATGCAGTACTTCGTGTTCAAAGAATCAGAGATGAGATGAATGCCAATACATAGTATTTTGTGTTAACATTTTTAACATCACTGTTTTCCTTATCTCTTAATTTTGTTCCCTGAAAGTTCCCCGAGGCTGCAACAGGAGAATTCTTCGGTCCAGACAGGGATGGCAATTCAGCCCGTTAAAACAACAGGACAGTGGCAAGTGCACAACTGCCAAAAATATAAATCGAACAAAGATATAATCACCAATAATCGCCACACGAACATGTTCCATTCTTGAAATGATGGAACCGGTGCATATCACGCACGATGATCTCCCGTCTAGTTACAAGGGAAATGTACTTGGTTGCGTTATGGCAATCACCACAAACTCGTAAATTCTTCCGAATGTGTATGGTGGCACCAGGAGTAGTGTTCAAGAGCCCAAATGCAATAGCCAGCTTCTCACTGTGGCTATTGAGTAACTGCTCCTTAACATCAGCTTCCACATCATGAATTGAATTGGTGTCCGGCACATAACCAGCCGCCTTGATCTCGTCTCCCAGAGTGTCCAGAAAAGTATAGATTCTTTTGGATTGGGGATGGCTCGTGCTTCCGGAATAGAAAGTGTGAACCTCATTCTTCAAATCCACTAAACTGCAGCCTGGGGTTTTCTGGAGCCCTTTCTTCTCCATCATCGTTCGCACTTTGGCCACCTTGTCCCACAATGAAGCTGTTTGATATATGTTAGCAAGCAAAACATGATACCCGCCATCTGCAGGATTTAACTCAAATATCTTGTCTGCTGCCTTTTCCCCCAACTCTATATTTTTATGAATTCTGCAAGCCCCCAAAATGGCTCCAAAGACAGTAATACCAGGCTCCATAGGCATCTTTTGAATAAAATCCCAAGCCTCATATAGCCGGCCAGCTCGACCAAGGAGATCAACCATGGCTCCGTAGTGATCCATTGCAGGCTCCAAGCCATAATCTTCTTTCATGCTTGCAAAGTATTGTAGACCCTCTTCCACTAAACCCGAATGACTGCAAGCAGAGATCACACATAGGAACGTTATATCATTCGGCTTTATTGTTCCTTTTTTCATTTCATTGAACAGATCCACAGCAGATTTTCCGAGCCCATTTGTTCCATATCCATCAATCATAGCGTTCCATGTCGTCACATGCCGCTCATCCATCATGTCAAAAAGTTTTCTAGCAGTGTGCACAGCTCCACATTTTGCATACATGTCAACAAGAGCAGTCATCACAAAAACGTTTTTGTCAAAACATTTTCTTATTACAAGTCCATGAATCCACTTGGCCTGACGTGTAACTGATAGCTCCGCGAGAGCAGGGATGACACTCACCATTGTAAATGAATCTGGTTTTATATTTTGAGAATACATCTCACAAAAGTGACTTAAAGCCTCGCTGACCCGCCCATTCTGTGCATAACCTAATATCATGGCATTCCATGAGACTGGGGTCTTACCCTGCAACTTGTTAAATATTTTTGCAGCGATGTCAACTCGCTTACACTTCGAATACATGGATATCAAAGAGTTCATGACCGAAACATCAGATCCGAGTTTCATCTGATCCAATAATTTATGTACGAATATTCCTCGCTCAAGATCTCCCAAATCAGCACAAGCATGCAAAGCTTCCATTATAGTAACATTTGTTGGTTCAAAGCCTTGATCCAACATCTTCTGGAAAACCTCCATCGCCTCCTTGGGGTCCTCATTTTGTACATACCCGTCTATCATGGAGTTCCAAGAAACAACAGTCTTCTGCTTCATCCTATTGAAAATCAACCGAGCAGTTCCCACTGATCCACATTTCGAATACATGTCTACAAGAGCAGTAGAAAGGTTTACATGCGATTCGAAACCAGCTCTTACAACATACGCATGAATTGATTTTCCAATTATCAAAGACCCAAAATCTGCAACAGCAGGCAAAAGGGTGACCAACGTGATCGGATCAGGCTTCTGACCTTCCTCCTGCATCCGTATCACCAACTCCATAGCTATCTGTGCCAACCCATTTTGCGCATAACCAGCAACAATCGTATTCCAAGAAACCAAGTCCCTCTCAGGCATTCTATCAAACATCTTATACGCCTCATCAACCTGCCTACATTTCGAATACAGATTCACAACCGCGGTCATCGCAAACAAATTTGAGGCAAACCCACTACTAATTAGATCCCCATGAATCTCTTTTCCCCTCTGAAGATCAGCATTATCACCACAAGCTTTCAACAAATATGTAAAATTATACACAACAGGTTTAACACCATCATACTTCATTCGACAAAAGAACGATAAGGCGTCACCTAAAGACGAGTTCTTGGCATACCCTTTGAGCAGAGTGTGGTAAAAGGCCTCGAGTTTGTCCTCAACGGTGTCGAAAACCCGAGCGGCCTCACTGGGGCAGCCATAGTTGCAGAACAAGCTGACAAGCTTGGTCTGGAACAAGTGCTCATTGTAGAGGCCGTTCTTGATGATGAGGGGGATTATTTGGTTGAGTTCTTGCATGGAAGTGCAGAGCTCGAGGAGGATGGCTGCAGGGTGCTTGTAGACATGAGAAGGAATGTGGGTTCGTTGGGAAAGGGTGTGAAGGGTTTGTGATTTTGGGGTTGAGATTGGAGGGCGGAGTCGAGATGGAGTTGGTGGCGGAAGTGGCGGCGTTATGGCGTTGGTTATGGGGTGTAGAGGTATGAAAGATAAAAGCTGTGAGCTCATCGTTTTCTGCCTCTCCACGTTTCATGAGACTGTAACGAGTTTATATGTTTTGGATAAGATTAATGGAAGGTGATACAACTCACAGAGGAAAGCTTGACTCTTAAGATTGTTCCTCTCCGAAGTACTTTGTGACAAATTGACGAATCATTGTGCTTATCACGGAATTGTTCATATTATATTATAAAGAGAATTTTAACGAAAAGTTTCGGTACTATTTACTTTAAAGAAAAATTATATTTTTACACTAAAACGGCAATTTTGATACTATTCACTCTAGTCTTTATTTTGTCTCTTTAATTAAAACTCAAAATTTTGAAGTCTTTTTTTAGAAAACTTTAACGAAAAATCATATTTTTACGCTAAAAAAGTCAATTCTGATACTATTCACTTTATCGTTTATTTTGTCCATTTCGTTAAAACTTAAAATTTTCAAGTCATTTTCATTAGTTTTCAAGAACAAAAAATTAATTTAAGGTAAGATCGTTTGTTATTTAAATTATTATTAGAGAGAGAGAGAGAGAGAGAGAGAGAGAGAGAGAGAGTTATAAGTTATTACAATAAGGATGGGGGAGTTTTGAGCCAGGAACACATTGGTGCAATCTAAAGACCCTATCAACTAGGATATTGGACTCCAAGTTTAAAATAAAGTCATTTAATTAATCAACAGTAGCAAATAAATAGATAATTAATATTTTTATTGTATTTGACGGTTTGTTTTTATACAATTCAATTTATACACCTCTTATTTTATGATTTCTTTTAGAAATAATCTTTATAAAGTAATTTATAATATGAACAATTCCATTTAACACGAAATTTCATTAAGTCGGTAACAAAGCATATGGAAGAGTCAATTCCTAATTCATATTACAAAGGAAGTTTATGTTCACACCCAAATAATCTCTCCACACCCAGAACATTAATGAAATTGTCTTCAAATTATACCCTTGCATGAGCCTACAATGTACAAACGATATTATCTACACTAAAGAAGAGAGGGTGAATTTAGTCTCCCAATAAATTAACAATAATGTACACTCATCTCATCTCTTTAAACCCTTGAACACAACTTCCATCTTTCCTTGCACACATATGGGAAGGTTCGGTAGTACGCTTCCGAACAGAAGTTTTGAAAATGTTTTTGGAAGATGTTCGGTATCTCCCTAACCGAACAAAAGAGCCATGGTTTTCTAGTTCATAATTCGAAAATTTTCAATCCTTTCATCCCTAAAGCGCTTCGAACAGGAAACAACAATAATTTGAATATGTTGTTTACTGACGTTTGCATTACACTTGATTGTTTCCTGTTCGAAGCACTTCAACTGAAATACAACGTGCATCAATCAATAGTTTACCGGCGTCGTTCGTTTTATTTCTTCAACATCCCTCTTGCACACATAGATCATGTTGAGGACTCAACTTCTCGTACAGGACTTGGATTCAAACTAAAGTAAGAAAAAATAAATTACACACAACTGGACAATTCACAAAAGAAAACAGTACAAAGATGCAAACGTTCGATAACTGATAGACTCTACGCCAGAAAATACAAGCTCATTGCATTCTGGCACCAAATAAAAATATTTCACAGATGCTGGACAGAACATGCACCTTCACTTTCAAATCAGCACCCAATGGTTAACTAGAACATGGTCGGAAGGCGCATTAAGAACGGGGGTCATGGAAAGAAACATCACACAAGCTGGGAACTAGACTACAAAACTTCAACAAAGTTAAATCATCCTAACATAACATGAACGAAAACTAAAGTACGGCAGCAGCACGATGTTAGAAACAAGCCTAGCAAGAAAAAGCACATGAGAGAGAGCAGAGAAGAGACATTCGTTGCTAAACAACTTACAAGATGATCGAATATTGCAAAGGAACTAAAAACATAATCCACAAAACCTAGTTAATCTTTACTTATAACCCAATTTAACAAACACCTAGAGTAACAGCAAATACTTCCACCCTTAATAACCATGACTTGCAAAGCAATTCAAGATACAATTTGCGCAACGATCAAACTTGAGGAATATATCATCGCATAACTTTCCAAGGCAATTCACAAATACGATTTAATTAGACCACGGATTCTCTCATCCCAGCCTCCTCTTGATTGGATAAACAGTTCAATTGAAAAGCAAAAACAACTAGAGCGATTATTCACCGAAGAAAAAAAAATCTAGATAGCAATTAAGCATTATGTTAAAATCACCACATTAACTGTATAACTTAAGGATTACAAAACTCAAAACAGCACAAGCCAACAACTAGAAACACGAATTAAAACCATATATCATCATGTAAAGATCAAAAGTAGATTGACTCGCGAAAACTGCTACCACAAATCCAAATCGAACAAGTAAATATGATAACGAAGAGTAGTGCACCGCAGTAGTAGGATTAAATTTTGTTGAAGGCAACAATGTCACAGCTCTGGATGTACTCATTGCGGGGCTCAACGGTAAGCTGCTCTTCGATGAGGTCATCGACGGAAACGAGGTCATCGACAATGGTGAGCATGATCTGCAACTTCTTGATGCCGTAACCAACGGAAACCAATTTCGATGCGCCCCAGAAGAGACCCTCCATCTCGACACTCCGAACAGCCTCCTCGAGCTTCTTCATGTCAGTCTCATCGTCCCAAGGCTTGACATCCAAAAGAACAGAGGATTTTCCACTCTCCTTCTTCTTGGTAGACGCCTTTTTAGCTGCCGCCAACTCCGCCTCGGCCTTCTTGTCCTCCTCAGTCTCGTCGCCAAAGAGGTCCAAATCGTCATCGTCATCGCCTCCAGCGGCGGCAGCGGGAGCGGGAGCGGAAGCAGCAGCAGCAGCCCCAGCCTTGCCGCTGCTGACTCTCACTCCAGCAGCCTTGCCGGGGAAGGTGCAAGCGAGTTGGGACGAAACGGCGTCGTACCACTTGCTGACATTGGCAAAAGAACCGGCGGGCTTCTCCAACACGGCGGCGTACACCTTGATGTCATCCAAAGTCAGCTTGTCTCTGAGATTGGGATGAGCAGTGAATTATTAACCAAAAATAAAGTAAAATCCATTGAAATATACAGAAAAACAAAGAATAAGAAGAAGAAATTGTTACCCGGATATGTAAGATTTGCCGGCGAGGAACTCGTCGAGGGCTTTGAGGCCGGCATCGGAGTAGAGATCTGAGAAGGTGATGGCCATTGCGATTTGCGAGAGAGAGACTTAAGAGAGGCGGCCAAAGACAGAGAAGTAGAGCGAGTGAGAGATTTGTTCGGAATCATCACAGCTGCCTATTTATATTATATTTGGGCTGGAAAAAAACCCTAGTTGAGTAAGGAGTATCTGTGGGATAATATTCCGTTTTCTTTTGTGTCTCTACATTCATCCTATGGCCCATCCCTTTTTTCCGAGCATCTCTGATAGGATCATACATTTTTTTTTTTTTAACTTTAACGAAAAGTTTTCGGTATTGTTTACTTTAACGAAAAATCATATTATATTTTTTTAACTTTAACGAAAAGTTTTCGGTATTGTTTACTTTAACGAAAAATCATATTATATTTTTACACTAAAAAATCAATATTAGTACTATTCACTTTACCATTTATTTTGTTCTTATCTTTAAAACTCAAAGTTTTCAAGTCCTTTTCATTAGTTTTCCTTACTTTTTTTCTCTTTTTTTTCTTTTTTTTTTTAGAAATAATAAATTTTGTTATATTAAATGTTAGATTAGTCAGCGACGAAATTTGAACTCACGTCATCATGCAATGGCTCAAGTCATTTTCACCACGGTGGTGAAGGGCTATTTAATAGATTAGTTGTTAGATTAGCTAGCAGCAGAGTTTAAACTCAAACCGTCATCCGAAATCTCAACTCTTTTCTCCCACTATAATAAAGAGTCACTTGCAATTTGATCATACCGTTTAGTTTTTAATTAAAAAGGGAAATGACAAAACTGGAAAGTATCTCGCAAAATTGGAGCTAGTAGGGACGAAACCCTCACGGTGTATGTGGTTTAACAAATCTATTTAGTGACAATTTGAAGTTGATTATTAATCTATTTAGTGCTATTTTTTCACAAAGTTTGAAGGCCACGAGAAAATAATTCTAGGCTTGGGTGATTGGGTGCTGTCGGTAAACTGCAGAATAGCTCTCCCGCTTGTATTCAGTCTGTTTGTTTCGTTCCTTCAGGTACAAGGAACGCCCCTGCTTGTCTCTGCAGTTAATAAACACACCTCACTCTAAATAGAGCTCGTTTTGGATGTACTTTAAAAATAACTGAAAGCACTTTTGGTGAAAATATTTTTAAAACCAATCATTAGTAAAAATGTAAATAAATTCTGAAAAATCACTTAAAATGTTTCATGAAAGAAGCACATAACTGATGTTCTTACAGAAAGAGAGTTTTCAATCATTTTAAAAGCACATCCGAACGAGCATTGGTCTGGTGGTTAGAATTTTCTTTTAATCCACTACATCTCACGTTTAAGTATTGTCGTCAATATAGAATCAACATGTAGTTGATGTAATCGATATTTGATTTCAATTGAATCGGCAACTATATTTCAAAAGTCTCACTTTAGCTAATTTCTCCCAAAATAACTGAAATTAGGTAAAGTACAGTCTGGCTTTAACTCTTTATACTGAAAAGAAAAAAGAAAAGAAAAAAAAAATCATCAGCAGTATCTAGACAGTGCAGTGCTTCAGCCGCGCCGCCGTTTCCACCGTCCTCTCGTCTGCGCTACTCGGGAAATTTGAAAAATTAGTCAAATTTTAGAGTCTAAATTGAATTTAACCAAAAATTACATTTTTTCATAATTCTAATCAAAATTTGACATAAAAATACTACAATACTTTTTCTTAACTAAACTAATTACAAAAGTATATATTTTCCATTGTGCAGTATTTCCCTTTCATTTTTCATACTTCTCAATTTCTTTGACCGCGAGACATGAAAATACTACCGGCCCAACTTTTCCTGATCACTGAACCTGTTTCTCTGGTAACAATCTTGACATCATATAGATTTTTCCCATACTCTTAAAAGCAATTATTTCATCAAATGGTGCTTTGTAAATAGTTTCACTTGAATGCACTTGTGCTCGAGTTTCTTCCAACAAAGGATACAAATAAGACCCAAAGTTATGCTGAACCGATTGAAATGATTAATCTCGTCCACCTGAAAAAGGTAAAGGTTCAAAAACAATACAATGTAAGAGATTGCAAACCAGAGACCATTAGAAAACTAATCACATGAAATATATGCTACAGTAGGGTTCAAAATTCAGGACCAAAGACAGCAGCTTTGCCGAAACCATGGTGGATTCCTGTACCCCAACTACTGTACAAATCTCAGCATAGAAATTGTAAGATCCCACATCGCCCAGGGGTGAGGATCTTGTAAGCCTTATATGTACATGTCCACCTCTAGTTAGCACAAGGCATTTTGGGAGCTCATTGGATTCGGAGTTCATCGAAACTCCTAAGTTAAACGAGTTAGGGCGAGAGCAATCCCAGGATGGGTGACCCACTGGAAAGTTCTCGTCTGAATTCCTAGAAACAAAACCGTGAGGGCGTGGCCGGGACCTAAAGCGAACAATATCGTGTTACGGCAGAGCCGAGTCCGAGAAGTGGTCGAGCTTGAGCCAAGTGTGACAATTTGGTATCAGAGCCACTTTGCCGTGTGGTGCGAGTGTGACAACGAGGATGTCAGGCTCCTAAGGGGGGTGGATTGTAACATCCCACATAGAGTGTGACAACGAGGACGTCAGGCTCCTAAGGGGGGTGGATTGTAACATCCCACATAGACCAACGGAGAGGAGGTGATGTGCCTTATGTGTACATTCGCACCTCCATATAGCACAAGGCCTTTTGGGAGATCACTGACTTCGGGTTCCATCGAAACTTTGAAGTTAAGCGAGTTCGGGCAAGAGCAATCCCAAGATGGGTGACCCACTGGGAAGTTCTCATGTGAGTTCCAAAAAAAAAAACGTGAGGGCATGGCTGGGGCCCAAAGCGGACAATATCGTGCTAGGCCGAGCAGAGTCGGGTCGGGTTGTGATAATTTGGTATCAGAGCCACTCTCTGGCCGGAAGTGTGCCGACGAGGATATCGGGCCCCTAAGGATGGTGGATTGTAAGATCCCACATCGCCCAAAGGTGAAGATCTTGTAAGCCTTATATGTACATGCCTACCTCTAATTAGCACGAGGCCTTTTGAGAGCTCACTGGCTTTTGAGTTCATGTTAAGTGAGTTTGGGAGCTCACTGGCTTCTGAGTTCGTGTTAAACGAGTTTGCGCGAGAGCATTCCTAGAATGGGTGACCCACTGGGAAGTTTTCGTGTGAGTTCCTAGAAACAAAACCGCGAAGGTGTGGTAGGGGCCCAAAGCGGACAATATCATGCTATGCCGGAGTCAAGCCCGAAAAATGGTCGAGCTCGGCGGGAATGTGACAAAAACCTCACATAGATTTCAACTTAAAAGGGTTTTTGCTCCTCTGTTTTTAGATTCAAATTTTGTTTTAGATGTTCAGTTCCTGATAAATCTTTAGGCTTTTTAGTTTACTAGTTTCCGTTCAATTTTCGCCTTCTTTGATTACATTTGAATATCTATATCTATTTAATATATATATATATATATATATATATATATATATATATATATATATATATATATAGACACACACACACACACACAGAGGATATATAGAAGAAGAGTGTAAGAAATGGAAGGGTTTGAGAGTAGGGTAGTATTCAAAAGGCTACGTTCCTCAAGATCTCAACCAATTGGTGTTTTTTCACGATTAAGACTTAAGAGTAATGAATAATTTCAACCCATAAGAGTATATCAGTACTTTTATGTCAACTTTTGGTTGTAATTATCATAAATTTAAAAGAATGGCTATATTATATATAGAGAATAAATTTTGGTTATTTTTTCAAATTTCCCGCTCTGCTCTCTAACAGTAAGTCCTCTTTCTTATTCCTCTCAACCTTTTAGCTCCTTGTACTTATCGATTTCTCTTCTTCTTGCTATTTAATATCGCTTTTTGTAAGGTAGAATTTAGGGTTTTAGGAATTGGGAGCATTTTTGGTCACCGCCATAAACTATGGTGTATGCTCACCATACACCTCATTATTTGACACGTGTCCTCTCAACTAATTATGATTAACTTTAATATTAAATGTTCATTTTCTAATTTTGAAAAAAATTAACTATGATTAAGTGAAATGACACATGTCAGATGATAAGATGTATGGTGAGCATATCATAGTTCATGGTGGTGAGCAAAAATGCACCCTTTAGAGATTATGGACTCAGTTACTCTCCTAAATTCTAATTTAGGGTTCAATTAATGTCTAATTTATGAGATGTGGCTTTCTGAATTATCGAGTGGGGAGTGCAATTATTTGTATACTTGTATGTACTTAGGTGAGATGAGAGAGTCTCTTCTCTCCTCCTCCCAAATGAATAGGTTCCGGAAAACCTATAATTTAATTTCAAGGAAAACTAACGAAAAGTTCAAATGTTTTTTAGTTTTAATGAAAAATGACAAATAAATGTGTAGTGAATACTATCAAGAAAATGTAAAAATTTAGTTTTTTGTTAAAAATAAACAGTACCGAGTGTGTTTCGTTAAAAATTTGGCTTTTCGCAAAAAGCCCAAAAAAAACTTTAGAATTCTTAATTTGGTTATCTATGTGTAAACTAAACTATCATGGGAATAATAATTGGTATATACATGTACTGAGCAGGAGATACTCAAGCCTCTATGTAGGTTGTCCGAATTCCTATTCTCTCTTTTTAAGTGAGGTTTGACTGCTCTACAATGCAGTTTTAAGTTTCATTGTATGATGCTGATATGGTTTTCTGTTCTTGAACTTCCGCCTCTCGGTTTCGGACTTGAGAGAGATGTTTCGGAGCCGAGTGGTAGGGTTGTTTTTGAAGAACAATGGCAAGGCTCTGCACAATCTCAGAGGAACAATGCTGTCTAGGCTTTTGAACGAGAAGTCCATCAGATTATTCTCAACGGGAGTCACAGGGAAATGCCTGGATGGTTTTCGATCCTTGATATATGCATCCTGCAGTTCGATCTCTGATTGCAAGTGCTGTTGGCATGGCTGGCCTTCGGGAACAAATGGCGTCCAACTTTCCTTTCATTTTTAGTCTGCCCTTTATATCAGAACATGGTTCTCCTTCGAATGCTTTCACTAGTATTATCATGCTGGTTTACGTTGCCACGTCCAATTACGCCGTGCTGCTCCGGGTCACTTTGGGGATATCAACACTGCTGTCCTATGTACCCGTGGAGCTTGGCACAGCGCATCAAGCCGGGGCTCTGACTTTCTCGACACTAAGGTTCTAAAAGACGCTAGGCGCTAGTCGGGCGGCTGACTGAGGCTTAGCGCTTAGGCGGCTAGGCAGGGTCTAGGCGGGTGCCTAAGCAGACTAGGGTGATTTAAGTAAATTCATTATATATTGTATAAATAAGTGTTTCTTTATATTTAAATATATATAATTTCATCATAATCTACAAAATAGAATGACATATATATTATGAAGTATTGAAACATAATGAAAACATGGGGAACAAACATATAGTGTGTGCTCATTTAAGTATTCAACAAGTCTCTTATAATTTATTGAAAAAAATTAAATACAAATTTAAAGTTATCTATTTTCTGTCTAAGTGAGTCATAACCTAGGTAGGTGCCTAGGCGGGTCTGGGCAGGCTAGGCGAGTGCCTAGGCGGTCTGGGCGGGCACTTCAGTTGGTCTAGGCGCCATTTCTTAATTTTCAAACGCCTAGACATTAATCGGGATAGTGATTAGCCACCTAGCGCCTATGCGGGGCGAAGATTTTTAGAACAGTGCTTGACACTAATGATCCTTCTCAATCACACCTTGCGTAGGGCATCAGCGTCCCTTCTTAAATCACTGCCTCAAGTTGCAAAGACAATCTAGATGACTTTGCAGTGCAATTTTGTAACGATTGGATATTTTATCGGGTTAAACATTATTTCTTCGGTTCTTGTGTTATACTTAAATCACCCGTTTACAGCGGGGATGTTTTGCAAATGTGCAGAAATGGTTCCTCTGTTTGTAGTTGGAAATAATACTCAGCTAGTAAGTGACCCGTCGACGTTTTCTACCATAATTACTTGCAAATGCAATTTGGTCCAGAATCTACTTAGTTGTAGTTTGAAGAAAGATTATTGGAATTAACTGATGATGTGACGCTGACTTTTTCCCGCTAAATTTATTCTATTTGGTTCGTCACGCTATAACTTAACAGATAACTTAGAAAGTAAAGTCACATATGTATGTAATCGGTAGAAAAATCAATGTTTGAGGTTGAAAGTGATAGAGGAAAAACTTCGGATATTAAAAGCTGAAAATTGGAAAACTTCATGCCAATAGAAAAGGTGAAATAATGAGTTGGTTTGAAAATGAATAAATTGCTAGTTGTAGAATGTTACTCTCGTCCGCCGCTTGTCACGTTTATGTTGCATCAGAACCCTCACCTTCCACAACCGCAAGCGAAAAGCAAATTTGATGCAACAGAAACCACTATAAAATCACTATTCTAATGTTCTAATCAAAACTAAATAAACATAAAAGTTACGGGCAATTCAATATTTACAAGAACACGAGTTTTATTGTTTTTTTACAAGAACCTCACATTCATGCAATAATAACAGCCCTCTTTAAGAAAATTTAAATTTTAAAAAATTGGCAACTACAGTTGAAGTGACTAGGCCTTGGTTTTTGATGGGGGAGGCAAATTGTCTCCACTCTTTTTATTTTACCTTTTATATTTCTTTCTAGTTGTGCGGTCACGGTTAAGTCACGTCAACATTTTATATTCTTATTATTTTTTGTCTTATTATTTTTATAAAAATATATATAAAATGTTGACGTGACTTAATCGTGACCGTACAAATAAGAGGAGATGAAAAAAGTATAGTATTAGGAGGGCAGACAATCTGCCTCCTTTTGGTGGGCATATTTGGGGGATATGAGAAGTGGGGATGAACGAATGGGGAAGGGTGGGCAGGGGAGGGAAAGGTGGGGGTGGTGGTTAAAATGATTTTTAAATCCGGACATCCGTTGAAACCATGGCGCCACTAGCGTTGATTCGGTTGTTCGTGGTTGTTTGGTACAGTGCGAAAGAACGTGGGAAGATGGAGAAGAGAGAGAAGGGTGGATCAATTTGTGCAATGCTCTCTTTTTCTTGTCTCTTTTTTGCATTTTTTTTTTTTGTTTTTTTCTGTTGTCATCCCTTTCTTCATAAAGTTGCTATTTCTATGAAAATACCTAAAAAATTTATAAAAAGATATAAAAATGAGAGCGAAGTTTACACGGCACCTTATAAGGAAGAAATTTTAAAGTTTATTGTGCATAACTTTTATAAAAAAACAATCGATATTAGTATCAATATTCGGCATAGCCATTGATATTTTCATGAGTTTCATATCGATTTCCACCGATGCTAAAATTTTAAACTCTAATAATATTTGGTGTTTTTATAACCTTTAGATGTTAATATTTTTAATTTTGTTTTTAAACAAATATTTAACATTTAAACAACTATAAAGGATACTCCGAATTACGATAAAAAAATTCTGCCAGCACACATAATCCTCATACCCAAAAACAAAAACAAAGAATGAAAAAAAACTCATAAAAGTCCAAATTTCCAATTTATCTCCCCAGTAGCGACACTGCAGTGCTTCCGCCGCTCCACGGATCCAGGCGCCGCGTTTCCACCCTCCTCTCCTCTCCTGTGCTCTCTGACTGTAAGTCCTCCTCCTCCTCCTCCTCCTCCTTTTTCTACTTCTTCAAATTTCAATACTCCACCGAACCGCTGACCTCACCACCCCTACTTCTCTTCTTCTCGCCATCTAATTTCAATTTTATTTTTCTGAATCTAAATTTAGAGATTTAGGAAATAGGGATTCTGTTAATTTTCTAAATAAATCGGATTAAGGGATTCAATTATTGTCTTATTTCTGTGCTGTGGCTTTGGAAATTATCAAGTGGACCTTTTGTTTTCAATTGATCTTTGTATGACTTATTATTTTGAATGGACATTGTGTTGTTGTACTTGATTATATAGTTGAAGATGTAGACATACATAGAGAGTTTTCAAATTTGGGTTGGGGCACTGTGAAATGCTTGAAAAATGTTGGATTTCTTCTGGATTTTATGCGTTTCAGTTGACCTGGTTTCATTTTAACCTGCACAGCTAAGTTCAATCTAATGGATCCTTTTAGACCCTTATCTCTTCCCCTTATTAAAACCGGCTCGTCATAGAATTTTCGTTTTTTTAGTGGCCAATGGGTTGTTTGATCACCCGTAGAAAATGTAGACCCAAATGGGAGAATGAAAGAACCCGGAAGATAATTCTTTGCATTTTCAATTTAGAGCTTTTTAGGAGTTTTTAGACCAAACTAGGATTTGTCTTCAACTTCAGCTTTGGGAAAGTTTCACTTTGGAAAATGATCTGTCCTCCAATATTTTTTGGTCAACGTCCTTCCAATCTTCTTCAGTTTCTTAAGATTCTGCGTTTCTGTTTTTTAATTTTTTGCTTTTGTCTTTTAGGGGTTTGAGAATTTTGATTTTGGAACCTAAAGTTGGTTTTCTCGACATTTTTCTTGCTTTTTTCATTGATTAAGCACATTAAGTTTGTGTAGATATCTGACTCTTTATTGTTTCACTCTAAACAATTTTAATTAGACATGTTTTAGAATCTGCAACTAAATTGTATTGGGTCCA
Source organism: Crataegus laevigata (assembly GCA_963580275.1). Taxonomy (NCBI): domain Eukaryota; kingdom Viridiplantae; phylum Streptophyta; class Magnoliopsida; order Rosales; family Rosaceae; genus Crataegus; species Crataegus laevigata. The sequence goes on along the minus strand of OY756947.1, from coordinate 4,648,871 downwards.
GAATTGCTTCAACTGCAAGGCAGTTTAGGCCTTCAGTTTCCACTTTTGATTACCCTACGTATTATTTAAGGAAATTCACGTTTTATTAGTAGAACTAGATAAGAAAACAAAGAGTCTTAACCAAATAAAGAAAAAAACAAAGAGTCCAATCAGTTATTAAACATAGCATTACAATATATTAGAGTCCGGAATTAACATAGAATAAATCGCGGCAATACATAAGTAAACCAAAGCACTAAAGTATATTTATTGCCAATTTTGCTGGTGTTGTGTCCTTGGGTGTAAACTAATACATTTCTCAGTGCAAAGGCTGTTGATTCATTGATGTTTTCTTTTTATACAAAAAGTGGTCACCGAACAATAAAAGAATCCCTTGAGTGTGAATCCGTGCATATATTATGGAACTAGTAGAAGTGGCAGTTTCTATAATATTTGGGAAATGCCATAAAAAATGAAGAGGGCTCTGTTGAAATTTCGAGTAACAAGTAGTCGATTGCCTAGCTTCACTTTCTTGAAACTTGGAAGCCCTTGTACAGTAAACGTTTTTGGGTTTTTATGTATGCTATGTTGTTTGTTGCTGAGCTGCTGCTTTCGTCTTATAAACCACTTTTTCCTCCTGCAGATTACATCAACATATCTAAGCATTGATTTGTGATACTAGTGAAGTTGCTGCTTTCCTCTTCTGAACACTTTTATAAGAAATGAGCTGTTAAAAGTCAGCTCACTTAATGATAGCAGACATAATAGCTACAGTTGATAACATTGATGAAGTTGCCTCTTCTAAAGAAAATATGAAAAGCTTCTGAAGGCAATTTTGGCAATGTTAAGTACTTGTTAATGTCACAAAAGGTGAGGTATGGGGACGATGAAATTTCCAAAGCGTTATTTAGTCGTCATATTGACCTTCATCTGCACATCTGTTTGCTATATAGAACGTGTCGGGTTTTCAATTGCATACACTTTTGCTGCTGATGCGGTTGGGGTGAATCAAGCAAGCAAAGGCACGATTCTTTCTACATTCTATTATGGATATGCTTGTTCACAGGTGCCTGGAGGCTGGGCAGCCCAGAAAATTGGAGGAAGGAAGGTCCTTCTCCTTTCTTTTGTATTATGGTCAGCGACTTGTGCATTGGTTCCTTTGGACCCCAATCAAGTCTTTGTCATGGTGGTTGCTCGGTTGCTTGTTGGTGTAGCGCAAGGGTTTATATTCCCCTCAATTCACACAGTTTTAGCACAGTGGGTTCCACCGCATGAAAGATCCAGATCGGTTTCTCTTACAACTTCTGGTATGTACCTAGGTGCAGCTGCAGGAATGCTTTTTCTTCCAAGCCTTGTGAAGTATAGAGGTCCGCAGGCTGTCTTTCTTGTTGAGGCAGCACTAGGTGCCATGTGGTCTTTGCTTTGGTTCAAGTATGCCAGTGACCCACCTCGCTCAGAACATCCAAAAGCCACAGCTGCTGGTTTTGGGGAATCAGCGTTGCCAATCAACGGAAGTGAAAAGCTGAAACTAGAGAATGGAGGAAGTTCCATCAGAAGTGCGAAAATCCCGTGGAAGAAAATTTTACTCAGTTTGCCAGTTTGGGCAATCGTGGTTAATAATTTCACATTCCACTATGCTTTATATGTGTTAATGAACTGGCTGCCGACATACTTTGAATTGGGCCTCCAGCTTAGCCTTCAGGAAATGGGTTCTTCTAAGATGTTGCCGTATCTCAACATGTTTATTTTCTCAAATATAGGTGGGGTGGTTGCTGATCACTTGGTCACAAAGAGAATCTTGTCTGTGACCAGAACGCGGAAGCTCTTGAACACCATAGGGTTCATAGTTGCTTCTCTTGCCCTGATGGCAATTCCCATTTTCAGAACATCTGGTGGAGCTGTCCTCTGCTCTTCTGTGGCTCTGGGTTTCTTGGCGCTTGGGAGAGCTGGTTTTGCAGTGAATCACATGGATATTGCCCCGAGATATGCAGGCATTGTGATGGGAGTTTCTAACACTGCTGGTACGTTAGCTGGCATTATTGGAGTTGATCTGACAGGCAAACTTCTTGAAGCCGCTAGAAGTGTTGATTCGAGTCTTTCAAGTCCAGAGAGCTGGAGATTGGTGTTCTTCATCCCGGGTTTGCTCTGCATTTTTAGTTCTTTAGTATTTTTACTGTTCTCAACAGGGGAGAGAATTTTTGACTGACGAGGTAGGGTTTTTTCCATGCAAACCTCCTGCTCGTAGCTCATCAATAGATGTACGCGCGGATTCTTGATATATAATTGTTTGTAGTTCGGTGATCATTCCTGACAAGGTACTGTAGCATATGAATTGTTGCCTTGGGACAGCATATTAATTTAAGAAAAAAGATCGGTAGCAAAGCGATAGCAGGTCATATGTGGAGATAGATTACAATGTGTTTAACTGTTAAGCTTTGTGATAGCTTCCACCATATAATTTAACTCATGTGTATGAAGGAGGGTAGGGTACATGCCTTCAAATTATTACATTCTCTCTGTTTTTTTAATGTATTTGCTGAATTTGATTCCCATCTCCACACCACCACGACGTTTCATTAGGTTAATGGAAATGTTGCTTCTGTGTTGAATGTCCACTTTCATTTCGGTGTTGTTATTGACACTCCAAATATGTCATCATTTACTTCTCTACAAATATTTCCTCGTGTTTTTATAAACCTGGAGTGCAAGGTGACTTTTTGAAGTGCCAGGTGACGTTTTAATTCCAAAATCAATTAGCAATAAGGTGAGAGGCTCATCCTCATAAATTAGACTATTTTACTTTCTCCAGAAGTGAGATATTCTTTTGCATCTTATACCTAGACCCCCTCCATTAGGTACGTGAAATATAATCTTTAGTTGCATCCTAATCAAAATCTACGCAACATTCAATGCTACCGGTGTTTTAGCCGTTATATTTGTTTTTCATAACAGTTAAATTTTTCATTATTAATCTCAAACATTCATTTCTCGTATTACTTAGTGCTAAATCAGTGGCATATGAAATTGCTTAGGACACTACTATATACATTGATTGGTTTGAATAAATTTTGAGGATGTTCGTATTCTTGATATCTACTTGTGCTCTCTGACAGTGTGAAATTGAAATTCAATGTTCAACCACACCAGAATACAAACCATATTTGAGTCGAAGAAAATAAACTCAAAAATAAAGATACATAGTGCTTCAAAATTTATGAGGTTCGACAAACTCCTGCCTATGTGTCTATACCATCTCTCACAATTTCCCAACAACTCACTCTCCCAAAAGCAAGAGAATTTTTTCAACCTCTTAAGAATGGAGCCAACAACTTAAATCTCTTGGTGCTTCAAGAAGCAACCGATGGTGTCTCACTCCAGTGCAGAATTTGAATACCGGTCTCTTGTCCATGCTTGTGTTGAAACCACCTAGCTTTGTTTGCTTCTTCGAGGGCTTGGTGTCCGGTTATCTTTTCCCATTTTACTTCATTGTGATAATCTCAGTACTACTTATCTAGCTGCTAATCCAATCATACCAAACTGAACTACCACTTTGTTCGTGAAAAAGTAGCTCTTGACAGTCATCGTGGGGAAGGGAGAGAGGTGGGGGCTTAGAATAGACGCGTTTTGACTAATAGTGCCTTCATTTTAAGCATGTTGAAATTTCTATTAAAAATTCAAATGCTCATTTCTAAAGAAGCATCTAACATGTGATTCTTGATAAGGCGCTTTTAACTTTTCCTACTCAATGCAGTCAAAAAGTGTTTCGTTGTCATAAAACACTTTTACCTCTTTTTAAATCACTCCCCAACAAGTCCAAAGCTCTAATAAAAGCAGATTTTAAAAAGCGCTTATGAAAAAAATGATTCCTACTAAAACAATCTCAAACGAACACCTAAAGACCAAACCCAGGGCACTTTGCAATAGTTTGAAAGTTAAACTGGTAGCATACATCAAGAGATGAAGAAACATGAAAATTCCAAAAGCTGTTAAGAAATAACCATGACAAAGCTCATCCCAAAATGCAACAATTCAAAAAATTCAGAACCACTCTCATAATTCTATCTGTTCTGAGGCAGATGGCCGGTTTCTCATGACCGCCGCCCCTTCAAATTCGTAGAGAGCCAAATCCGAACTAGGAACCAGCTTTCCAATGTAGGAGTTTATACAGAAACTTGAGCAGACGAGCTCCATGTTCACTCGATTGCATTCAGGAGCTTGGGAAACCTGCGCGTTTTTGCCATGGCTATCAGGAGTCAGGGAAACCAGCACATTTTCTTTACTGCTTTTCCGAATAAGTTTGGGAAAGCTGCAAGTTTTTGGAATGCCTTTGCTCCCACTTGGCCTGTTTTTCCCTGCAAGCCAAGCAAAAAGTTGATGCATCAACAATCAATTCATAAAAAATGGGATTGGCGGGGAGGGAACTGTCGATATCAGAACAATATTATTAACAATGTAAAACATGTATGTCTGCGTACTTTAGAGCCGGAGAAGAGCGGCATTTGTCCATTGGCTCTTTAGCACTGTAGACGGACCATTGTTCACCAGAAGGAGTTCCATCCCAGGTTCCCAAATCTGTAAAACATTCGGAAAAAAATTATTACATCGAAATAACTCAAAAACTGGAAATCAACACATTGTGTTGAGAACAGTTGAAACTAACCTTGTAGCAATATATCTTCACCAAAACTGCCTTTCAGTTTCCAGAAGGCATGTCCATCAGCATCGACAAGATAAGGCCGTATTCTAACAGCCTCACATATTTCATCACCTACCAAAAAAGTTGAAACAATTTTAGCACAAGCATGTTTAACCAGATTTTCATGAACCAAAACATGAAAAGCATTTCAATCAAGTGGAAAAACATCTCAAGTGTTAAGTCTTAACAATACTTTTTACATCAATCATAGAGAGCAAAAAGGGCAATTGAAAGGATGAAGATGTTAGAAACGGGAACTTACTTTCTGGTATCATGGCCATAGCGTTGACCACCTCCGTGTGAGCTTGAGCAACCTTACTTCAGAGTAATGAACCAATGGAGTCCGACTCTGAAATTGGGAGAGCATTGCCATTATGTGCAGTGGTTCTCTTAGCCATCTCCTCCAGCGACTTTTGCTTGGAGATCTCTCTCCTGCACATATACAATCGATTAGTTTAAAAAAGAACTCCATGTTGGCTCCTAAAGATGCTTGCCTCAAAGATTGCTTCTCGTTATATGACCTTATTCTTTGCTAGAGCTAACCTTTTACATTGGATAGATCTTTTATTTTGCTCCTCAATCCATCCCCTCAGCGTCCTGGGCAAAGGACTGAAAAGAACTCATCACTCGTAATGGAGTAAGCAGGTCAACTACAAAGTTATAATCTGCATATTATGTATATTCTACTTACTTTGCGTTAAGAGCCTCATCACAGAGGAAATTCAAAAGCCTAAGATTTTGGGAGAAGCTTAAGGCATCATATCCCCGCCTCCACTAAAACACTCTGCAGGCAGCTCCTTCATAACAGGGTTGACCTTAGAGACCCTGGATGCAGAGATCAGGTTCTCCAAAATGAGCAGTTGTGCTTGCTTGTTCTAGAGACCTAAGAGAAAATAAAGTTGGCGTAAACCACATGAATTATTTTCACCATTAAAGCTTACTTAAGGACTTTATGCATAACTATAATACACTAGCCAGAGTTCTTACTCCTGTACTAAGAAGAGCATATAGTTACGAAATCAAACAATGGAGTACTATCCAGGCCGTCCACTTCGTCCACCTGCTCCACGCGATAGTTCTCGAAGAACAGATTCAGCTTGGGACTTTTAAATTTTAAAAAATAAAGTAAAAAGAAACAAGGAAACAAAGAGAGATTTCAAGTGAATTGGAAGTTCACGAATGTTTTAGCACCAAAAAAAAAAAAGAAGAAAAAAAGGTGCACAAAATCAATTAAAACAATTTTAGAGCAACATTTTAATCAAATGCATAACAGAACAAAAGTAAGAATTACCTCTCTAAATGTTTCACAGAACTTCCAACATTTGGAAAGCATTTCCCACATCCTCAGCAGCTAATGGTGCCCTGAGGTGGGGGAAGCTCAAGATCAACCTCTCTGCTCTCAATGCGGCGTTCCTTGACCCTGCGACACCCCCTTGCAGCCTTGCCCTTGCCTTTGGCATCCTTCCCATTTCACAGCAGCACAACCATCTCTGCAGCATTACAAGTTTCCATCAACTCGTCCTGCTTTGCTACATCTGAGTACTTCACATCTTCGCTCCGATCAAGGGCATTCTCCTTCCCTCGTTTGCTACGTGAACCAGTACACATTACCTGCCAAAACTCGAGACCATAAGCCCTCTTAAACAGAACTAAAACCAACCAACAATAATATCAACATGCATTCACAAAGAAAAAACTATAATCAATAGCACCACCATCTCTGCTGCCAAAATCAACCTCTTGAGTCTCAATATTCCCGGGCCATTCCTTGACTTTACGATGCTTTCTGACTGCCTTGGCATTGACATCCATATTGCTCATAGCAGCAGCACCATCTCTGCTGCCATTACAAATTTCCATCAACTCTTCCTGCTTTCTTTTCTTAGTTTCCTGCTCATCAGATTTCGGAGATGCATCCAAGTTCATATCTTTGCTTCCATCAAGAGATTTCTTCTCCCCTCGTTTTCTTGGTGAACCAACACTGGTTTCCTATAAAAAATGGATGGCATAAACCCGCTTAAACGTCACTAAAACCTTGTTTGAAGCCATAAGTTTTTGTGGCTAACCATCCTTGCTTTTGACATCCATCTCCCCTTGTTTCTTCGGTTCATAACATCCCCAATGGTAGAGCAAAATGCTTTAATCTCTCAGTTCCTTTGGATCACTTCCAAAGTATAAGATGCTCATAGGCTGTGACAATAGGTACAATTTCAGATAGAAATAAAACTGCAGGATCTTTTTCTTTAGGGAGAGTATGTGGACATTCCAACAAAAATTCATGGAAGGTTTGTGCACAGTTAATGTAGTGAAAGAAGACAGAGCTTTACCTTCAGATTGATGCGTCGTCCCACTTCATTTCCACATCAAATTGTGAAAATCCTGTTTCTTCTCATATGTGTTTTGATAGGATGCCAACACAAGTGCTTTCCTTTTTAAATAATTCGTGCAGCTTCTTAAATAATTCCAACTAATAAATAGACTGAGTTAGCATCAACTTATACATGAGCTATTCACTTTATTACGCACACGGTTAACAAGTGGACTTTTTCTTTATATTAATGAATATAATCAACATCTTTCCGACTATCTCCGACTTTCTTTATCTCAATTACAAAGGGGAAAACGTTTGTTTATGAATTTTCAGAAACAATTTTGAAGAAACAAAAGTGAAATGGATCTCAATTTTTGTTATCTGCAGCGTTCAACTTATGAAAATTTGTTCCTGTGAAATGTGTAGTGCAGCACAACCCACCTGCTCTAGTAACATAATGTACTGACTTCCAACAAGCGCAAGCATGAAGGCAGTGCTCCAAAGAAACCTGGCTCTCATTTTTGTTTTGTGGTCATCGTCACCCGTTCTCACTGCAACAGCTGTGTATGTACAAAAAGTACATATCTGCACCAACACGAAGATGGCAGCAACATGAAGAGAAGATGAAAAGGCATGCTGCTTGTATTGAAAATAAAGCAGTATATGAGTAAAAACATCATTCCAGGGGTTACCTATCCAATTGAAGGAGAATCACATTCATGCACAACTAATTGATGGACGTTTATATCGTTGGCCTCAGATAATCCAATATTTACAGCTCCACAGTTTGCTAATCATCATTAGCAAAGCCGACAAACACGTTTACAAAATTGAACTGTTAACATTTGACTAATACATAAGCCTAAATGATTAAAGATAGATTCTACAGATAGATTTAACATATTTACAAAAGCCTTTGGAATAATGCCTTCACATTTTCCCCTACTATTCCCATTTTTTCATCACAATCAAACTCTGAAAGTGGGAATAAAATTTAGACATGATTTGACAAGGAAAGATAGCAATGTGAAAATTTAGTGGGAGCAGAGTAGTAATCACTTGAGGTGTACCAAGGTACAAAATAATAACAAAATTTTGGGACCAGTTTTCCTGAATTGCTTATTCCTAAAATATTGCGTAGAGAAGTTCAGATTTTACTTGAGATGAAACTATTACAGAATCTGAATCTTGGCTATGGAATGAAAATGGTACGTACCTCACTTTGACTTGACATCTCAAATGATGACTTGGTCGTCTATCTCGATGCAAGGAATGTGAGCTATCTTCATCCACTCTTCTCCCGTCTTCTCCTGACACCTCTTCTCCAGGGAAGGACATCTGCGGATGCTCAGGAAAGAGAGCCATGCCGGAAGGCCCTCTTTTGGCAGGAATTCGAGACTATCACAGTCGCGAATTCGGAGCTCTTGAAGACAAGTGAGGTGTTGAAGTCCCTTTCCCTCCAAAGATTTCAGACTTTTCGTTCCAGAGATTTCGAGAGTGTGAAGAGTGGTAGGGAGCAGCTGTTCCTTGAGCAACGTCTCCAACACATCCTCGCTTCTACTGATATCAAATGTTCGAAGGGAGACAATTCGTTGCAAACCCCAGTTCTCCACTGAAGGCTTCAGTTTCTCACAATCAGAGATTCCAAATGATTGTAGGTTGGGAGGCAAACCCCCTTCTGCAAATGACTCAACATTTGGAATATTCTCTATTAACAAATATCGAAGGGCTGTGAGGGTGTGTATTCGGTCGGGCAATAACTTCAATTTCTCATTCCTCCAGACTTGAAAAAGAGCCAGGTTGGGAGTGGGCAATCCCCCGTGGGGAAAAGAGAGCAGATTTGGACACGACCAGATATTGAGAATTTTGAGATGAGTGAGATTTTCATCTTCAGCTCCTTCACCAATGGAAAGGGATTCGAGATTTTTACTGCCACTGATCCAAAGAGATGAAAGTTTGGGGAAAACGCCCAGCGGGAAGGACCTCAGTGAATCACAGCTGTCGGTCAAATCCAAATCTCGAAGGGATGTCAATTTGGCCATCATCTCATGAGATAGGAATTCTAACCTCCTGCAGTTTTTTATTTCAAGAAATGTCAACGAAGTGGGTAGACCATTTCTAGGGAACGACAAGAGTGATGAGCAGTTAACGAGACTCAATCTTTGAAGACAATTGCTCAAGTACGGCCGCAACCACTCTCTGCGACTAAAAATTTGAATCACAAGTTTGGAAAGCGAGGAAAGCGACTCCGTCTCCAGTAACGACGAGAGACCAGGGCATCTAACTATCTTCAGTTCTTCAAGAGATTGCCGCAAGGACTCCGTGTTAACGATGAGAGACCACGGTATCCATCTCGTTCTAGTAGCCCTTTCATGTAGAACCCCGCAGTCGGACACAGAAAGTTTTCTCAAGCAAGGAAGATGATCCGGCAAGTTTCCCCTCAGCTTCGGACAATTCTCTAAAGTCAGCTCCTCAAGACGAGGAAAGCCCAGAGATTGACCTCTACCTGGACAAGGTAGCCATTCCTCCCACTCTGGCATCTCTTTCAACTTTAGCTTCTCGAGAGATTGAAACGGCTGAATTAAAGAAGCCCCACTACCCCTGTAGAACTCAACACCAATACTCATGACAGATTTCATCCTTTCTATATAGAGCTCTTTGAGAGCGGGTAACCGTCCAACTGGTGGCAACCACAAACAAGTACCACAATCAGTGAGACGCATGACTTGTATGTTGGAGAAGGAAGAGTCTCCCAACCAATCTGGAAAGCTGGTTCCACCATAAAATCTGATGGTCAGCTGCACCAGATTTACTGAAGGTTGTAGGCTTTCAAGTACATGTCTCTCTTTCATGGAATCATTGGCATCCTCACAACCCCATGCCAACTCCACTTCCTTTAGATCTTTCTTATCCTTCAAATTGGCCCCCAAGGCATCCATAGGATTGACTACATTCTGCAGATTCAAGATAGATATTTTTCCTTGAAGATGCGACAATTGCCCCAGTTCTCCAATGCCACTTGACCCAGTAGATTTCCCCAGCACAAAAGCAGTCAACATTCTCAAACTTTTTAGTCTACCCATTTGCAACGGCATCTCTTTTACACAAGTACCACCAATATCAAGATGACTCAAATTTATCAATTTTCTCATGTCTGCAGGCAATTCAACAAGTGAGGAACAACCCAACAACAATAGAGTTTGCAAATTGTAGAGAGTACACACTGTATCTGGTAACCTTTTAATTGCAGTGTAAGAGAGATCAATGTAGCGTAAGTGCAAGTGTTTACCAATGGCATCAGGTATTTGAGTGATATTTTTATATCTTGCCAATGACAACACCCTTAAACATTTTAGTGCTGGTAACAAGTCCTCTAGAACCTTAACGCTTACATAGTTCACATCCCGCTTCCAGTATGGTCTTAAAGACACGGGAAATAGGGTGCGCAAACACTTGATTTCATCCAATGGCTTAAACTTTGCAGCAGTATCAAATCTTCCTCTCATATATGACAAATGCCGAACTCGTTTAGGAATTTCGCGTGGCTCTCCCTCATTCAACCTAAAACAAAATTCTCCAGACACAGACATAGCCAAGTCGTTAATGAGATCATGCATTGTGAAACTTGATTTCCCAATCAATGATCTTTGAAGTAGTGATCGTGACAATAGTTCATCAAAGTATCTCTTGCCGACCTCTTCCAATCCTTTACCACTCTCAGCTTGTGGAATTAAACCCAGTGCCATCCAAAGTTGAATTATATTTTCCTTTTCAAATTCATAGTCCTTTGGGAAAATTGAGAAATAAGCAAAGCATTGTTTCAAATAAGTAGGGAGATAATGGTAACTCAATCTTAATGATGGAAGAACACCTTTATCATGCAATATCTCCCAAAGATTGTTGTTCAATATGTGACTCCATTCCTCGTAATCCACATTACAACCTAAGAGACCCCCAAGTGCTTTTGCAGCTAAAGGAAGACCATTGCACTTGCGTGCAATTTCCTTACCAATTTCTTCCAAGTTTGGATGCGTACTCGGATTTTCATTTCTAAATGCATGTTTTGCGAGTAACAACCAACAATCTTCATCCGACAAATGTTTCATGTAGTGAATAGGCACAGTGTGCACTAGGGATGCAACACTTTTGTTTCTCGTTGTTACAATGACCTTACTTCCCCTCGCCCCATAAGTAAAAGGAGCCCGAACAAGATCCCAATCACTATAGTTGTCATTCCAAAGGTCGTCCAACACAAATAGGAACTTTTTCCCCCTCACTTGTTCTCTTAGTTCAACTTGAAGCAAGCTATCTTGAAGACTGCAAGGTTTTGAGCTAAGAGATTCAATAAGGGTTTTAGTTACCCTCATAGCATCAAAATCTTCGGAAACACATGCCCAAGCAGTAACATCAAAATGCTCTTTTATTTTTTCATCGTTGTAAAGGAGCTGAGCAAGGGTTGTCTTACCAACCCCGCCCATTCCCACTATGGGGATTACTGATACGTGGCTGCTACTCGCATAATCAGATAGCAACATTGTTTTGAACTTGTCTTTATCTCCATCCCTGCCACAAGGACTAAATTCATGCTCAACAAAGAATGTTGTGGGAGTTCTTTGAGAAATTTTCCCCTTAACACCTCCTATAAGACCAAGGAGATTAATTTGTTTTGCGAGGTGTTCTAACCTTTGGAATAACTCTTGTATCCTACCATTCATGCCTTGATAAAAAGGATTAAGAGAGGTAGATAGGAAGTTCCACACCTGGGTTTTCTTAGTTTGATATTCAGCTTCCACCTTGGAGTGCAAAGCTTCAGCATCGATCTCATCAAGTAGATCCTCCGCATCAAAGACAGCATGTTTGAGCTCGTCGAGCCAGCTTCCCACAGCAGGGTTGACAATCTGCTTCTCCTCTGCATCATTAAGTACTGCATGAAGGGTTAACAATGTCAGCTTCAGCTTCTCCATGAGTGAACAATCAAGCTTTTTCCCCCGAAACAGATCCAAGAACTCGCCGGAACCAATCTTATCGCACATCACCTGGATGGAAGCAGAGAGAAGAGCCTCTCCAATCAAAGCTCCTGCCATTTCACTCTCTCTCTCTGTTTTTCTTTTTTCTTCGAAAAATTGTTGGAGGTGAGGAAGAATAAGAGACTTTTAGATTATTGTTTCGGAAGGACTAAAGAGACGACTTGATTCCCTATAATTTAACTAACAATTTCCTAGTTAATCATAGAGTCTTATTTAATTGACAATTTCTTAATAGTTGGTTGGTGTGAGAGTGACAGAGTGTGGGTTTGGTGACTTTCAATCGGCTTCCTTCGAGGACATTACTATATGAGACTTTGAATTATCTTCTTTGTGAATGCGTGTGTGTGCATGAAACAGGTAATCATGTCGGGTGTTTCCATGAACTAAAACAAACAACTCAGTTCGAATCATGTGCTCAACTTATAATGTCTTTTAAATAACTTCTCGACCAAAAGCTCAAAATTTATAATTAACATTTATGTGCCTATGGATGGTAATTAACAAGAACATCACTGTCGTCTTGTTTATATTAAAAGTTGCGTTGAAATTTTACTTTTAGATGGGCATATACAATAAATGATTAGTTAAATTAATCACCTAATTAATTAAGATTAAGATTGAAAACTTTCGTTTTTTATGTTATCATGTCATCAGGCATGTTAGTTAAAGATTCGGAACAAAGAGAAAGAGACCATTTGTGAGTCACCAAATGCAACAAGTGCCAGCAGAAAGAGACCATCGCCAAAGTCTGAATATATGTTTAATATTTATTATAGCCTGTGTGGAAATCGTACCAAGTCCACAGCCAACTTGAAGTTTCTCTCCTTTCCCACTAAATAAAAAAAAATTAAAAAAATGGAAGAAAAAAAAATAATGTTAGAGACGGGACATAAAGTTCTCCAAAACAAAAGCTACTACATACATAACAAGGACCTCCCATCAATAGGTCGACTAAAGCTGGCCTCGCAGTTCTGTAAGAGCAGCTCCAGCGGGAGCATTTGCTCGGGGGAAGGTGGGCAAAAAAGGCCAAGCCACCCGGCCTGCTAGCTCCAGCGTGGTCCGGCCCGAGGGAAGGGGGAGGCCCGAGGGACGGGCCCGTGAAAAGTTGACTGACCCAGCCACCCAGTGGATGTTGACGTCACGCCATTTTTTATTTTTTTTTCTGTCAGGCGCGTGCACCCCACTCGCGCGTGGGGAGGCGTCGCCCGACACCTTTTCAGAAAAAAAAAACTTTTCAGAATATGTTTGTTACCGTTGGGAAGCCACGTGGCTTTCCACGGTCCATTTGATTCTAACGGATCTTTAATTTGAACCGTCCGATTTTCAAAGGTAATAAAAATAAAATAAAACTTATTTAATATTAACCGTTGGATCTCAGATCAACGGTTGATATTATTCTGGTTTATAAATTAAAAAAAAAAGAAAAAATAATTTTAAAAATCAGAAATGTTACCGTTGTGACACGTTGCACAATCTGGTGACACACCCCGATCCGGAAACCGAGGCGTGCCGGCCGTCACGTGTGAGTGACGTAGCCGTATGCGTCAGCGGAAGCGAATTTGGTATAAAGTGCAGCAGTGAAAGTTAAGTTTATAATATACATATGATACAGAGCTGATCCTAAGTGCAGTGAAGTTTAAACAAACATTACAACTATGAAAGGAAATCCTACATAAGTGGTGGTAGTCTGTCAGAACTGCCTTAGCGCCTCGCTAGCGTCCACGACGTTGCTACCTAGTACCTGGAGGGGCGTAAAACATAAAAGGTGAGTGGGCAAAAACAAAGTTTTCCAAAGCCATTTCATAAGTCCATAAATAACCCCTCGCTGTAAATCAGTATAATTTTCCCAGAAAATAGTACGTATATATACTTATATACGAAAACATCGTCTACATATCACAGCTCGTTATCAAAACGTAATAATAGACCATATCGATATCCGAACTCAGAATCGTTATCATCATCAGGCAAGTAATATAAAACTAGGGTGTCCCTAGTGCCCTATCAACCGGAGTCACCTCTAATGACCTGTACGGCTGAATCTATAGCTGATCAAACATACTCAATTATATCAATCATCATATCACTATCATCATCATCCTGCACACGAGTCGGAACCACCTATTGTGGTCTGTACGACAGGCTAGGTGTATAATATTACGCTCTGTGCTACGATCACGTGAAGGCTGTGCGATGAATCGCGGGTCACCAACGAGTCGGAACCACCTATTGTGGTCTGTACGACAGGCTAGGCACCTATCTTGGATCCAAGTTGAGCGTACGGTGCGTGAGGTGAACGATCACGTGAAGGCTAGGCCCTACTCTGGCGGAGCACAACACCCGAGGTGCAGGTGATTAACTAAATCACAATCTATCACATCTCAAACACTACCACAGTACTTACCTGACTTGTCTGGCCGTCCTCGGCATCAGCACACAATATATGCAATCATAATTATATTTATATACTATCGCAGGCATTCGACATGGCATTCTAATTATCAAATCCGATCAATTCGTAAATCAATCAATTTACGTTTCTGGGAAAAACGTCATATATATATATACTGAAAGCAAAAGCCCACTCACTGGTATGTCGACGGGTCGTATCCCCCGAGCCTAGTGTGACTGCGCTCGTCCGTCGGATACGTCTCACCTATACGTGAATTAATCACAAAACCGTCATTAACAGCACATAAACGACCTATGTAAATAACTTTTCATACGAAGGTCAATTTTGGTATTTGAATATACCAACGCGACCTACACGACGTCACGATCGTCGTGATATTTTTAGAATAATTTTAGGACTACTCACGCGCCCCCACGCGCCTGGAATAGCACGGACAGACGCGCCCCCACGCGCTGTCACGTGCTGTGCACGCGCCGGGAATATTCCCTAACAGCAAAGGAATATTCCGTTAACTTCTAACGGCGTCAGTTAACGGCGTCAGTTAACGGCGTTGGAATATTCCGTCAACTTTGACGGAATATTCCGTCACCCCCTACCTCAGGTCGCCGGCCGGACTGGTTTTTCCGGCGACCGTCGCCGGCGCCGGCGACCGATTCCGGCCAAACTTCAAACTAGCCTATCTCCTTCATTTTTCATCCAAAATTCATGAAATTTATACCAAAATGCTCCAAATTCAACATAGAACACATTTGTACCTTCAAATCCTTCGAAAAACGTCCAAAATCTCGATGGGAAAATCCTTCAAACTCGGCCCAGTCCAGAACTCAGTGATTCCACGTCCAAACTTTGCAAACTAGGTACTCCGAGGTTCGTGGGAAGGTTTTAGGATTCGTGGTGATCTTTGTTTTGTCTAAAACGTCCTGAAATAAAAGCACATGAACAGTACTTTGAATTTAGGTCACGGTTTCGATAAGTTTTTACGAGTTTCAAACCTTAAAACTTATACAGATAAGTTCAGGGAGTCTCAGAGAGTAGAAATGGGTTTACCTTGAGTTTGATAGGTGTCGAGAAGACTTGTGTGTGTGTTTGTCCGTAGGGAGGAGTCGAGAGAGTGAGATAGAGTTTCAGAAAGAAAGAGGGATAAGGAAGAAAGGAAGAAAGAAAAGGTGGGGGGGGGGGGGTGTACGTGGACGTGTGCATGTGCAAGCACACGTGTGGGTTTAACAGCCCAACTTTTTGGGTTTAAAAACTTAGGACGCCCAAAAGCCCAAATTCGTGTCCAAAATACACCCGTTCACGCGAAGGTAAGGGTATTTTCGTCATTTCACTTAAACATATAGATAATTCGGGACGGGATGTCACAATCTGGAGTGTTGGAATTTAATTTTTTTTAAATCCAACGGCAAAGATTAATTAGTTGAATAAAAAATTTAAAAAAAATTTAAAATAGTGTGTCTGCTTTTTCACCATAGACTAGAGTAGTTTAAAATATCACATGTCGAAAACGGGAATGGAGAGTGTTGAACTCGGTATCTTTCAATATATTAGAAAGATAAATGTCACTAAATTACTGACTACTTGGTAAACAAATGCATATCTTTAATGGCACCATACTTTATAGTGTAAAAACCATACCCCTAAGATGTACATAACTCAATACGTCATGTCACACCCCAACCCCAATATCCTAGCATTACTGGAATAGGACGTGATGGCTGACACTCAAGAGTGAAGAAAGCCAAAAATGAACATCGATAACGATACAAAAATATATAAAGACTAGGAATAAAGATAACAAGGTTGATAGGAATTATAACGCACCACAAAAGTAGCACACAATAATCCTATTGATTTTCCTTATTAACACTAAAATTTGTCGATTGTAGCATATGAAAATAAGAGTCTTTCCCGCAGAAGATTGTTTTATCCAAATACTTAAAAAAGTGTCACAAAAATTGGTGGCTGTCTCCACTGACCAGCCACCGAAAACTAATTATTAGACCAACTTACACTTATCCAAATGCAACGAAATTTTATACACATAAACTAGACACACAGAGCTATGCTGACACAAATGTTTGGGATTTTTGGAGTTGATTTGCTATTTAAATTAAATCGGACAAAACAGAACAGAAACAAATTTTAAATAATACCAATAGATTTTAATTCACAAGTTAAGAAAAACGAGTTAGGAAAAATACTATCCACCTCCAAATAATCATGCAAACATGTTATGTTTCATTCAAATTTCTTTTATTTCCGCACTGCTTGGCGCGCTGCCCAGAGGCAGCTCCTCCTCCTTTTTCGCAAAATGGGCGCTCACCTCACGCTGCCCGCTGCCTTTCAAGGCAGCTCGCCTCTTTCTTTATTCCGTTCCCATTTGGCTGCCAAGGCAGCCTTGAGCTGCGTTCCTTTTTTTTGCTTTATTTTTTTTTTTATTATTTTCTGCCATGATGCCTGCTCCCCGTGCACTCCATACCTTCTTTTTTTATTATTTGCTTGGCTCCTTATCTTTTATTTCAGCTTTCCAGCTGCCTCCCACTCTTTTCTTTGCTGCCAGCCTTCTCAAAAACGGGAAAGGATCCTCGCCGGATCCCTTTCCTAGGGATCCTAGGGATCCCGTGATCTCACCCGTTTATCGTATATCATGCGGTCTGAAATTATTTTAAAATTTTAAATTTAAATTTAAATATGAATAGTATCTAATGATTTCTGACCGCACGATATACGATGAACGGTTGAGATTACGAGATCCCTAGGATCCCTAAGAAAGTGATCCAGCGAGGATCCTTTCCCCTCAAAAACAAAAGGGAAGTCCCCCTTTTTATTCTTTTATTCACTTTTCTTCAGTGTCCTTTGGCATCTTTTCTTCTCTCAGCTCCGTGCTTCGCTGTCCTCCCTGCACTTCTTTTGCACTACCTTCCACTAGTTCAATTCGAATCGAAAATATAAACAAAGAAAATAAGTGAGTAAGTTAGTTTTAACGAATTTGACATTTAAAATCTCACTTATTTAATTTTTATTTTCTTTGCTTGATAAATCTTATAAAACACAAAAACAAAATAAATAGCTCAAAAATATAAGGAACTAACTAAGAAAAGACGAGAGAATTTGATGTAAAATATATATAAATATGAGCTTATCAAAGGTCATAGTTGAGACATATTTACAACAGGAGTTCACAACACAGTTTAAGAAATAAAACGCACAATATGTCCAGCGCACATGTCTAACCAAAAGAGTGAGAAACTCACGGAGCTTAGAGTAGTTTCGAGAGGAAACTCATGAAAGGTTCGCGGTTCAATTTGTAGCAAAATTAGGCGAGTGTGGAGGAGAAACTCACGGAGCTTAGAGTAGTTTCGAGAGGAAACTAAGTTTACAGAAAGATGAGGGAGAAAGGAGACAGGGTTCACGGGTTGGGTAGATGAACCTGACCTTGGGCCGGGTTTTGGGCTTAAGAAATTTAAACTAACTAGGGCCTTAATTTAGAAAACACAGAAGCTGGGCTTAGGCCCAAAGCAGTTTATGTGAAAGGAAGTGTGGGTTATTACACGTCATATTATACAAAGTATACAAACACCTGTTGTCCTTCACAAACTATATCTTCTGCACACTTGCGACCTAAAATGTTGGCGCTTTTAAGGATAGGCCTGTGCGCCACCAACATATGTTGCTTCAACTGATGCAGATTCTTCAGCTACGACATCATCCCACGAATCCGTGGACAGTATGACAAAGTCTGCCAGTTTTCCGGGCGACAGAGATCCCAAATCACTGTCAAGAAAGCATGCGCGAGCTGCTGAAAGAGTATACCTGTCACGATTGTGAATGTATCAGGTGGAACTATAATACAGCGGCAAGTATGAGAGATGGTACAAAACAACGTTGATCAGTTGGATGCCACAGTCCTAGTGACAGTGGTCTGGGACACCGATCAAGAAGAAACACGAATAACCTAACTAGCAGTCTAAGGAAATTTGTGTCAACAAATAAATGAAATCTCAAGGATCAAATGTTTTAGCGTTGCATACCCCCTCAAGGCCTCATTCAATGAAAGTCTTTCAGTGGGAATCCATGCGGTATCCCAACCAGGGGGAATCCTTTTCATTGCTGTCTTCATACCACCTAAAGGATTAATATCCGAGACCTGCAAGAACAGCAACAATCTAAAATTACACAAAGTTTCACACTAAACAAGAAGTACATCAGAGAGCCTTGCGTATAATTACGTCAGCGTGAAAAATATATCTGCGAGAGTCATTATACTTACAGGAAAATCAGAACCAAGTGCCAATTGTCCACTGCCAGCCAAGAGTGACTTGAACAAGTAGGATCCCTTGTGAGCCCTGTCTATCCCGAGTTTTTTTGTCGCAGATTCAGCGTCGTCTAACAGGTGCTCTGGCTATGGAGAATTAGTGAGTTTTAAAATTAAATTTATTCATATCAACAATTGAGTAACGATAATCACTCAGAGGTTTGAAAAATATTAAGACCAAAGGGGGCAAAATATAGCAATAAAATGAAAGAGGAAAATGGAACTCATCCACTCACGACATTTGTCAAAAAAAAAAAACTATTTTATTAAGTAGAGAAATGTGGGGCAATAAAATGTCATAGTTCCCGGCAACCCAGGTACGCAGGAATAAAAGACTTCATCCCTATGCAGAAAGTGATGCAAATGTCATCATGAAAGTACAGTAACATGTGATCCCACAGCATACAAAAGATAAGATTACTGTGATCAAACCTGTACTGAAGCAACAATCCCGAGATCACCAAATCGGGCTGGTGTCTCAGGTGCTAGATGTTGGGCATGCTCAATCTGAAAGCAATTTTGCCAGTCAAGCAAAACATATATTAAAAATTCGAAGGGGAAAATAATTGTGAAAGTTATGCTACTTTTGAACAATCAAGGTCCGGAGAAAATATCTTTACCCTGAATCTTCGATCCCTTACTCCATTTGTTGAAAACACTGACTCATACATGTTAAGGATCAAATCATTTGCTTTATCACCTATAGCATGAATAGCAACCTGAATACGACATAAAACAAATTTTAGAAGTACGATTACATTTGCATCTTCTAGAGAGTTGAGATATTTCCAAAGAGATGAGACCACACCTGAAGCCCAACTTTATCTGAAGCCAAGGTCAGGTTGAGGAGACTTTCATTATCCGTCACTTGCAAGCCATAATTATGAGGCTCATCAACATATGGCTACAGAATTTGAAAGAAAACTATCAAGAAAATAGTATATTGAATGTGTAAGTAGAAGAAGTTACTTGATATCACAGATGATGCACAAGTATGAGGTGAATTAGATAAGCTCACTACAACGAATTCCCATCTTCCTAACGACAGTTCCCCTCCTTTAACAGCAATAGCATGAGAAAGAAGAATAAATATGAGACAGAGGAAATATATAAAAAATAAATGGAAGTGGCCATAGTCAACGGATTTCAAATTTATATGTTAAATTTACTAAAAGAAGTGCAGATGCAAGAGTACCGAGGTCTTCACCTCATAAAACAGTGCGCTATTTGAACCAAGTGAGCCATCTGCAAAAGCTTTAACGCCGCCCAAATAAATCCATTGGCTCAGAGTACGTCCAAATTTGTTAACAAGGTGCTGAAAGGGAAAACAAAACTTTAAGAAAGACAATAAACGACACAAAAATTAAAACATTCAGTGAAGTTAATAACTAGGTTGGTTGGATATAAAACACAAATATTCTAGAAAGTAAGTTGTCCAATGCAAAATTCCCCATAGTAACATCTCCTAGTTGTCAAACAAAATGTCAAGAGACTTCATTTCAAGAAAAAGAATAAAAAGAGTAGACATTATTAACTCATATACATTTCGGATAAGAAACAATATGCAGAAACATAAATCTAACCAACAGTGCAATTGCAAAAAATGTTCAAAATAATTACCCTCTATAAATTTGAAGGGGAGCATCGTTCTATAAGGAAAAGGCAGAATATTCATAATGACAACATAAAGGAAAAACAGATGAACAATCATTCTTTAACCCGTCAGGTTGAGAATAAATTATTACGTAAGATTAGACCCCAAAGAAGCAACCGATAAGAAGTCATACATGTAACCGTGACCAAGTCTCCAAGGGAAAAAATAAGCAGACCCTGATCACCATCTTCCCTGAAGAATCAGCCCATTGATAAACATCTGCAAAAAGTAACGAAATGAGAAAACAAGTAAACAAGCATCTGAAGCAGCATGACTAATTAAAATCTTAATATATATGGCCAAAAGAAAATTAGGACATTGATGTTCCATGGATGTAATTGAGTTGTAAACAGTCGTCTGACTGAACACTAATCATTTTTACAATATCACTTTAAGAACTGCATTAAACTTTTGTTGTCAGTATGTTAATGTTGATAGTGATTCCCTTACATGACCAAAAAGTCACGTGAACTGACTTACTAGAATAATAATGTTTCGACTCAAAGGACATCCAAATAAACGTTTAAGAAACTTAACAGAAACCTGAAAAATCTTCCCAGGATTGCTTTACTGATGCCCCAGGAAAGTATCTACCAAAATCAACAACTGTTGTTACACCCCTCATCAAGGCATGATTGCTGGCTCTAAGCATAGCTTCCCTCCGCTCCTCTACTGATACCTCTGGAATGGACGGAAGGAGAAGCTTCATTGCTGAATCAATCAGCAGTCCAGTAGGTTCTGCAGAACAATGAGCTGGAACATAAGTAACTTATCACTCTAGATGTTACTTATCTAAAGATCTAAGGATACTAAAAATAGATGAAAATGATTTGATTGTGTTAAAAAATTTGAACTTTTGTCGAATAAGTCAAGGATACTATTGGTACAGCAGTATCACAAGTGTCATGTCAACAAATACCCAACGCCCTAACCATTGAAAGAATTGTATGCCGTTTCCCTTGCCTATTGGTATATCCAAGGAATTGCAAAGATTCAGGATGGCCCAACTGAAAGCATCTAAGTCATAAAATACAAAAAACGAAGTTAAATAATACCTCTGCTGGTTGTTTTCATAATAGTTCCACCAATTGGATCTTCTGATGAATTTGTAATGCCAGCCAACTTAAGTGCCACTGAATTAGCCAAGCCCATATGGCCATCCATCCTTGATAGCCAAACCTGTCGATGAGGTATACAAATGACATTAAAACACCTACTATGATAACTATCAAAGCACCAAACTTTCATTTATAAGACTTACAGGATTGTAAGGTGTAATATCGTCAATCCAAGAAGCCGCTGGCAATTCCCCTCCCCAAAAATCATTGTTCCATCCACCACCCAAAATCCAAGAACCTTGTTTTGCATCTGATTTTTCATTTTTTATTCTATCAAAGATGAGCTTTCACAAGATTCTATGCAAATTGAAAAACATAATAATATTTTAAAAAGACAAGAAACAACACAGCATAAAAGGCAGGGAACTGACTTCTCACTGCTTCTTCGACCCTCCTCAGAAATTCCTCTTTTTGACTTATGCCTCGTAGTTCCACACGCCCCATCTGTTGTCCATTGGCAACATTTCAAATGCATATACAGAAACTTGAATAAGAAGGAAAATAGACAAATAAGAAATCATTTGGTTATTGTACAAAGTTTATATTACAAAAATTATGGGAAAAGCATAGTTGGAAACCAGTTTGAAGACTCGTGAAGGATAGAAGTTGAAAGAAAGTTTCAGACAATGTAGTTTATAGATATGTTTAAACTTTCACATAAATGAACACAGACGCACATAAACACAGTGGAATATCCAAAAAATCAATTCACAAACCTGAGAGAAGTAAAAAATTTCCAATAACAAACACTACAACATGTTTTGACTGGAAGATGCATAATGAAAGGAATTCTAGCCTCTTGAACGCTCAATTTTTCAAGGCTTATGCTTCCAATTGAGTTTAAATAGTGGTTTTGCATATTTAGATTGCGTAAGTAGAAACTAATAACACAAACAATATATGCATTGGACCCAAGCACACAAAACTTTACATTTCCCATTAGGAAGGGAAAGTACAAGCGTAAGACTAGTAGAGTCACAAAATCACTTTAAGCTACATGTACTTTTTTTTAAATTAATGTCCTTTTCTCTACTACTTATGGCGGATTACTTGTCCACTTTACTGTACACTTTCTTATTGTAAGTTGTATGTGGATGTCACATCCACATCATTGTACATAACTTTTGGTTGTAAGTTGTAACAAAGCATGTTTCTTCTCAAAAACAAAAAACACAAAAGTTTCCTTACAGAGAGTATTTCTCAAGGAAAAAAGGAGCATATAACACTCAGACCAAACTCAATTTTAAATTTGACACTTCTGCCCGTACCTGGAGTCCACCGAAAATGAGATGGACGTGAGAATCAATAAATCCAGGGACGACAATCTTTCCCATAAGATCGAACTCCTTAGTCCGATATCCAACCATATCCTGCATTTGAGAAGGGTTTATTTAAAGCTCACTCAACTTGGTACTTTTGTTTAGCAACCAAGCTCATATAATGTAAAGAAAAGGTTATGGGGTCTGAAATATATGTAGATAATAAAAGGCCAGAAAATACAATACCTAAATGCTACTCAGACACATAAAACCGACCACATTGCCGTATCCCCACCTGTACTAAAATTTACACTGGTGTTCAACAATGTGGTCGGTTTTATGTCTAAATAGCATTGTTGTTTTGAAATTGGACAAAAGGAATGAAGTGGTAAAAAATAACAACAATAATATCAATCACGCTGTTCGCCCTATTGCACCAAAGTTCGAATCCTCTCACCGTATAATAGAGTATTATATATATATATATATATATATATATATATATATATTGCCAAATTTGTCAAAATAAAAAAAATTGTGAAACATAGTGAACCTGGACGGAGGAGTAGTTGCCAACACGAAGAACCCTTCCATTGCGAACAGCCATGGAATCGGCGAAAGGGAGAGACTCGTCGCTCGTGTATATCTTGGCATTTCTCACCACCAAGTCCGCCACCGGAGACCTCCACAAACTCCACCGCCACTCTGCAATAAAATCCAAGTACTAAAACTGAAAATTAAAGAAAAAAAATGGCGAAAATTGAAGAGCAGGAATTTTACGGTGGTCGGGATTGAGAACGAGAACGGCGACGACGAGAGCAACAGAAGCAGAGACGAGCACGAGGAATTTCATTTTCTTTTCTGAACTTGGCAGAACTGGAGGAAGAGACAAAACTGAGTCTCTCCAGTCTTCACTCCACAGTTGAGTTCAGTTCGGTTAAGGAGGAAAAGTTGCCAACGACAGATAAAAACAAAAACGACATAGCCACAGGCCCACAGCCACAAGTGACGCCGGATTGGTAAAATGAGTAGCTGAGCAATTTTACCTGTTTTGTTACCGTGAGAAGTAACTAGTGTAATTTTATCTGTTTTGTCTTTTTCATGGCAGTTACTATTCACACATATATATATATATATATATATATATATTTTATCTTATCTTTCACGCCATATTAATATTAGGCTAAATTTTTTTTGTGGTCCTTATAGTGACACATCACTTTCAATGCAACATGTATGGTGAAAAAACTATTAATTAAACTCCTGTGGTGAGCCCTGTTAGTAATTGAGGTCCAAATCCAAACTTCTGTTAGTCTTCCGTTAAATAAAATCATGTGACTATCACATTTAAATCGGTCAAAATTAAGTTTATTTATTTTGAAAAAAAAAAAAAAAAACAAAAACATGATTGGATTAAAATAAAAGAAACTTGTAAAAAATTTTTTTTTACCACAAGGGTCACATTGAAACAAAAACATGATTGGGTTTAATTAAAAGTTTTTTTTACCACGAGAATCACATTGAAAGTGGCATGTCATCACTGGTATCACAAAAAAAATTTGACCTTAATATTATAGCCTTAGATTTTTGTAGAGCACTTTTACATGTTTTGTTACCATAAAAAGTAATTAGTTATGTGCAACTTTATACGTTTTGTTGTTGCCATGCCAAGTGCTATTCAGAAATATATATATTTGTCTTATTCTTCATGGTATATTATCGTCTTAAATTTTTGTGGAGAGTTTTAATCACTCAATTTGCACCATCAATGGCAGAGCAGGGATTTTATGTGTGTGGGATTTTTCATATATATAGGTAATTTGAACTCAAAATATAAGACATTGGAGTAATTTGTATAAAAATTGAAAGACCCTAAATTCAATAGAGAGAATTAAAAACATTGTACAAACCCGGAAACTTGAATATGAGGTAAAAAGTAAGCATGCATTTTTTTTTTTTGAAATATAAGATAAGCCAAAGAAAAGTTCATAGAATAAGGAAGCAAAGTGAAGATTGCACTGCAAAAAGATGGATGAAGAGAAAATGAGGCTTGGTCGGGAAAGGAAGAGAGTTTAAATTGAAAACATACTTGAATTTTAAGGATATTAGACTGATATGCAGCATAAGCATTTGAAATACTAACAAGAAAGAAAAAGGCAAGACGGGCCACTGGTTCCTTCCTGGCTTCGCCACTGAGTGACACGTGTAACTGTCCATTCAGAATCTATGCAGGTTTACAAAAAGATTTTCGACCATTCATGTCATGTGATGTGTCCTTATCAATCTTTTTTTTTTGGTTCCTCCTTATTCCGATCTTTTAATTTCCATCGGACCTCTCTACAAAACCCTTCAACCTACCCCACCTTAATTTTGTTGCAATAAATTGTTAGACAGTTCTAATTATGATAAACTGTCGCAGTTTTTGGTACATTTGGAAGACGGCGGACATTAAAAGGTAATATGACAATGTTGGATTTTAAATCCGACATTGCTTTTGTAAAGATGACCTCTACCGCGCCACTTTCAAAGCCAATTGAGGAGGTGAAGAAATTGTTGGAGACGTTGAAAAAAGAAAAGTAGGCTTTTGCTTCACCTTGAAGCCTCTCTGGTGGAATTGAGCACACTGAAATACAAGGGTTGATCTTCGGTTTCTGACAGTTGAGTTGTTCATCTCAGAAAATGTAACAAGAAAATGGTTTAATGGTTGTCCGGTTGATGTTTTGTTTAACGGTTGCTCTTTTGCGACTGTATAGGTAATCGGTGTTAGAACAACTCCACGTCATCCAGTCTCCAGCTCAAGTTCAAATTCTTAAAGATTGTTATTCACGATTGTAGTTCTTATCCTCGGTTGTTTCTGATAGGATAGGTTAGTTTTGAATGTTTGTTTATCACAGATAATTGTATTATTTGAATTCGAATGTTGCGTGTAAATAGGGATGATAAATCCCAGTTGTAATCGGAAGTTTACTATAAATACATGCAGCCTATCAGTTGATGGGCATGCAAAACTGAGCTGGAAATCTGAGTGTGTTTAAATTTACAATCGGAGCTACGGTGAAGCATGAAGAGACAAGGCAGGCTGAGTTGAAGGCAAAGGCTGCAGACTATGCTGCAACGAACGCCCGAATTGAAGCAGTAAGATGTTCTTACTTCCCCATTACGGTGCTTTTGGATTAGCGACTCTCCTATAGGTCCGTAAAATTACTATGTGATTTACGAAAGCCCCCAAATTGAAGCACTGGCATGTTCGTCTTCATAGTTATGTTGTTACAAACAGAACGACGTGATTGTCTGCTGAGGACAGGTTATTTCAGATTTTACAAGTTTTGTATTCAATATTTTTCTGGTCTTTCGATTTTATCTGGCCTTGTTTTTGCAGCACCCCGTTCGAGCTCCATGATTTTAATTGGCAGCAGGGAAATGATGCGATTGCGACGCAAAATTTAACTGCAGACGGAGGGGAAGGTTGTAACATGCTAGCATCTGTATATTGTCCAGAGTAGTTTGCTGGAAATGAATGAGGGGAAGGTTGTGACATGTTAGCATCTGTACATTGTTCGAGTCAGTTTTGAGTAATTCTGTCCTTTTGTCAAACATTTGATCCTACAAAGGTTTTCCAAGTGAAATCACTTTGTTTGGCAAAGATACTTAAATTCTTTTTTAGGTTTAATTATAAGTACATATTAAAGTTGAAGGAGATACGAGCTTCAATTGAGTGATTCTTCAAATAAGACTAACTACAAAAAAAAGAAAAAATTACATTAATGATCGCAACCGTATAGTTTTTAGGTCTGTAAATAAATAATTTTTAATAAACGGCTTGGATCATTGAAATAAAATTCAAATTAGGCCCACAAACGTACTATGACAATTCAAGTTTTGGTTTTACATTAGCGAACGAGCTAAACATAGAGAAGGAAACATATTTATTTCATAACCACAAACGAGTCGATCATTTGGTAGTGTTACCAAGTTATCGACCCCGTGAAGTTCGTTAGGATTGAAATTGAGTTTTGTAGATGTCGAGGCCAGAGGTTGCCGGAGTTACTGGACACAGCCTAATTGAGAATGAATATGGAACAGAAGGTATCAGATACTCCTCGTGGACGCAGGGGGACCAACTATCATCCCCAGTCAAGCCCATGTGCTTGTGATCAAGATGAACCTGTAGCACCGTAAACCATAAACCATTCTTCGTAAGCTTTTGAGCCAAAATGGTCCTCGAAACTGAATAACTCCCCACTTTGGTCCTTGAGATTGAAAACTTGATAAAAGTGGTCCTTAAGTTTGTCCATTGTCAATCATATTGGTTATTCCGTGAAAATCTTCGTTAAATTGAGGAATTTATCCAATCAACCCCTCCACTTGCTTTTTCATTTAATGGATATTTTTCATGGAAGAACCAAAATGATTGACGGTGGACAAACTCAGAAATCACTTATATCGATTTTCAATGTTAGGGACCATAGTAAGAAGTTATGCCATTGCCAATCTCAACGACCATTTTGGTTAAAAAGTCTTCTTTGTATATTACTCGTATTAAATACAACGGATGTCTACAGACAAATGGACGCGTACTGAAATGAGAGGTACTAACTAAAGATGTAGAAGAGGTTACCTCAATGTCATCTCCTTTGACAAGATTGTGATTGTGCGTTGCCCGATCAAGCTCAGCTGTGGTATAATAACTTGCATTTATTTGCATAGGTGGAGAGCTGCCATATATTGAAGCATAGATTCCGAAACCATCCTTGTTTTGGAATGTCACCCATCTAACATCTGCCCTACCTGAACATTCCCCGGGAACTATATATGGGACATGCATGTCACCCACATTCTGCTCGTAGACCGCAAGATGAGCAGCTGCTTTTCTGTCCGGATAGCATTCAAATGGTCCTCTTCCATACCATTTGATCTGGTCCAGTGACTTATCCAAATGGAACTCGACTCCAACACGTGGAAGAGGTGGAAGGTTCGGGCTTGGTCTTGTATTGCATTCAACAAGAACGTTCCCTGATCCGTAAGTTGTTCACTTTCGGGAACACCAAGAATAACCACAGCTACTTTCACAAAATGCTGAGTCTTGTTTATAGAACAGCTTTTGGTAATATAGTTGAGGCTATCAATACGAGCAGATTTTTCCACAAGGAAAAATAGCCTTGGCATCCACCATATAATTTATATCGCGTGTATGAAGGTTAGGTGAAATGAATAAGCCCATATACAATATGATGAAGTGATCAGTCTATCTCTAGGGTAGAGTACATGCCTTCAAATTATTACTTTCTCTCTGTTTTTTGAATGCATTTGCTGAATTTGATTTCTATTTCCATACCGCCACCACGTTTCATTCGGTTAATGGAAATGTTGCTTCTTTGTGGAATGTCCACATTTCATTTTGGTGCTGTTATTGACACTCCAAGTATGTCATCATGCACTCCTCTTGTACCAAATTTTTCTTGTGTTTTTATAAATTTAGAGTGCAGGATGACATTTTGAAGTGCTGGGTGACGTCTACATTCCAAAATCAATTAGCAATAAGGTGAAAGGCTCATTGTCATAAGTTGGAGTATTTTACATTCTCCAACTAAAATGAGATGTTCTTTTCCCAAGACCAAGAGACTTTTTTCAACCTCTTAAGAATGGCGCCAACAACTTAAATATTTTGGTGCTTCAAGAAGCAACTGATGGTGTCTCACTCCAGTGCAGAATCTGAATGTCAGTCTCTCTCATGCTTGTGCTGAAACCACCAAGCTTTGTTTCCTTCTTCAAGGGCTTGGTGTCTGGTTATCTTTTCCCGTTTTGTTTTATTGTGATAATCTCAGTAGTACCACTTATCTTGTTGCTATTTCAATCATATTGAACTTGATTGTTGTTTTATTCGTGAAATAGTGGCTCTCGACAGTCATTGCGGCCAGGGCTAGCAGGGCTAGCTGGGCGACCGTCCGGGGCATAAAAAACTCGAGGGACAGCAAAAATTGGTAGAGTAGTATATTCATATATATTTTCATAAGCATATAAATTTTAAAACGCTGGTAAGACCAACAAGAACTTTAGGCAGTAGCGGTGGTGTTTGGTTGCTTGCTTAACAAGATGGTGTCATGTTCGAAACCCAATGTGTTCATACTTTTTTCCAATTTTTTACGATATTCTGTTTGGGATAAATGCAAGACACCTTATGCTTTTCCTTTCATGCCTTTCCCCTCACCATTTAACATCAAGATGTAATTTGCACAACAAACTAAACTGTTAACGTTCTCCACACAAAAAAAAAAAAAAATGAAACTAAACTGTTAACTTAATGCTAAGAACTCATTAAAATACAAATAATTAATAAAACAATAAATTAGAAATATGGTGCCCAACACCTATTAATGTTCTTCCTTAACCCTTTTGTCGTCTCCTCTAACTTTCCTGGGCAGCGGCCATAAGCCATGCCTCTCAATTTCTCTTATTTTATTTATAAAGAAATATAATTCTTGAAAAAATAATTTTACAGTAACAATCACATATGGTTGTAGGTCGGAGAAAATTGCAAAGGCATAGGAAGGAAGAGGTAGAATTGGGGAAGGATTTTGATGACAAATTTACCTAGCTAACGAATTTCAGAAAAAATTACGAAATTTTTTTCATTAGTTCTACAAGATTTAGGGGTTAAAATGTGAACGATGGGAGGTTCCATGTCGAGAGGCATAACATAATTGCTGCGACCTGTGAAGGAAGTGAAAGAGATAAGAGTTAAAGTTTGAGGAAGAACAAAGATAGGTGGTGAGATCCAAAATTATAATTATCTTTAATTCTCTCATGCATTTATACATTTCAATTAAAAACTCAAAAATGTGATATATTTTTTTAGTTGCGTATTGACAAGGTAAGTAAATAAGAAAAAAAAAACACCTCATAGTTTTATATAAAAGTACTCCAAAATTTCAGTTAGAGGGGAAACATCTACTTGTAAGCCGGGGTTTTTTGGTTCCATTCTCTCAAACCAAATGTTGTGTCACCAATATAAATAAGCACGTTAATCAACCCTTAAATAATAAACAAATCATTAACTTCCGTGTCATTTAGTTTGCCATATTTTGGCTACAAATTTAGTCTCCTTAACATTACCCTTTTCTAAATTATTAAATTTGGTGTGTTTTTCTAAGTGTTATTTTATTGAAGTCTTACATGTGAAAACAAATAATTTTTGTTATATGGAGTTTGGGCATATTTTTTTACGTCGCCCTGGGTCTTAAAAATCTCAGGACCGGCCCTAATTGCGGCTAGTGGGGTGGGTGGAGCGGGAGGGGGTGGGGGTTAGGGGTGGGCAAACGAGCCCTGGGCCAGCGGGTAGGGGCGGGTCCATATTGTTTTATATACAAAACGGGGCGGAGCGGGTCGAATCCAAGTAAACAGCGGGGCGGGGCGGATCTAGTATTTTGAAAACACGGGCCCCCGGCCCGAACCGTATCCAATAAACAGGCCCAGCCCAGTGCCGTGCCACTCTAATCACACACACACCATCAAATCTCACATTCAAATCTGACCGTCACTTTCTCGAAGACTCTCCCAGACTCTCTTCAGTCCTCTCCTTCTCGATCTCTCTCTTCTATAGTCCTCCCCCTCAATCTCTTTCTCCCATTCCCAGTCTCTTAGTCTCTCTTTGTCGAACTCTTATCCCTCTCGATTCACAGTCTCGGTCTCTATTTCTGTCGAACTCAAGGGGACGAACAACGAAGTCAAACAACTCGAAACGACGAACTCCACGTGACTCAGATTTGCATGGAAGCCGAGCTCTGCTGACGGTCGCACGGCAAAAATAATCAAGTAGGATGAGGACAACATCACCTCCCTCAACGGTCTCACGGAGAAGGAGATCGGCGTCTTCCATTGGTGCTATCTCTCTGGTTTGTTTCTTGATTTCAAGTTGTTTGTGGGGGATAAGAAGTAATTAAAAAAAAGGATCCAGAGAAGGAATTTGTTATTTTTTTCGATGCATGCAATCACTGCTTTGGAGCTAAAGCTGTGGTAAATTGTTAAATTTTAGATTTTGATCAATTGGATTATATTGTAATGCAATATTAGGAAATTAGTCATCTGGGATTCTGGGTTGTCTAAAATTCAATTTCTTTTTTAATTAAAGTTTGTTGCTTTGAAGGTTTTTATCAACTGGGTGTGCAAACTATGATTGAATTTTGAGATTTTCGGTGAATGGTTGTACTAGAAAATTTGATAAGGAAGGAATTGGAAATGTACCCGTGAGGTCCTGAGGAACCGACCCGTTTGAAATGGGTCGGATTAGATCCGATTCCTATTTCATTTTTTGCAGGATCCACCCCGCCCCGCCCCGTTGTATTTTCAAGCGGGTCCAGTCTGGTTCCTCCAATTTTAGGCCCAGCCCGGCCCATGCCCACCCCTAATGGGAGTGGGGTTTGAATTAGACTAGACGTGTTTTGATTAATAGTGCTTTCATTAGAAGCACGTTGGAAAGTTTAAGAAGCGTGAAATTTTTATTAAAAATTCCGATGATGCTTTCTAAAAAAGCATCGAACATGTGATTCTCCATAAAACACTTTTTTAACTTTTCCCACAGACACGCCCAACTCCGATATCCCCAAATATCAGAATAGGCACGTGCTGGCCGACACTCGAGGGTGACGAAGCCATTTTAAATATGCATACAATTAAAATAAATATGCAATTAGCACAATTATACCAAAACAAGAATGTGTTCAGAGCATACAACTATTACGAATAATGTAGAAAAATTACTAGGAAAATATTCACCATGAAGAATGATACCTATACTTAGAAGACTCGAGAATAACTACGCTGAAACGTCCTGACGCAGGAATCATGTGCCTCGAAACTAAACCCTGAGGGGGCGTAAAACAGAAAAGGTGAGTGGAACAAAGTTTATAATACTACTAATAATACCGAAATCATTTTATTTCTGAACATAATAACCCCTGTATTGAAAACATATATACTACTACGTATTAGGTTTCTAAAAAGTCTAATATGCCTTGAAAAAAAAACCTTCGGAAAATCTGTACGTAAACTCGAGGTATAAAAACTGTACCAACAATGCCCGAAGGCAAAACCATAAATCTTAGTGTAACCATACTCTTTAGGGGTATCATAGTCGCCTGAAGGCAATACCTGTCCATCACCTGAATGTGAAGCTGTACGACATTGGGTTACACAAGTAAAGAAACATGGTAGGCCCCATCACTCGAGGGTGAAGCTGTACGACTCCGGATTACGCCGGAGAAGAAATGTGTAACATCACACACCGACACTAGCTGTGACTAGTGAAGCTGGGGATATAACATATTGTGTGAATGTGCTGCATGATAACCCGCTAGATATATATATATATATATATATACATATATATATATATATACATATATATATATATATATATATATATATATATAAAATATCCCAAAACATACTCAACTCTAAGCCAAAGTATCAATATCTCAAGGTTCAAATACTCAAAACCTCGTATAATAATTCATAAAACTATATCATCGTAAATCCACTAAAACTCGTATGTATAAACCCATAGTTAAAAACCTTTAATAAAAATGTAAACGCTAATATATCCAAAATATTCACAAAGCCATTTAATTAACTAATAATTTGTTCAAATCTAGGGGTGGGTTCAAAAAACCGAAAACCGAAAAAAACCGACAACCGAACCGAACCTAGGCCGAAAAAAACCGAACCGAAAAAAAACCGAACCGAAACTGTCAAAACCGAACCGAACCGAATCTGGTCAGTTCGGTTTCGGTTTTTGAGGTTCGGAAACCGAACCGAACCGAACCGATATATTTAATTATTTTTTTCAATATTATAAATAGTTTAGTCATACAAACATAACAAAGCACAACCTGTTGCTAAGATGGTTTGAGTGAAATTTTTCACGCTGGAGCCCATGGGTTCGAACCCTCATGCCTCCATGATTTATGAGATTTTTTTTAATTTTGTTGAGAAATCAACAAAACCCTTTAAACTGTTTAACCCTAGCCGCATATCCACACTTTTTTTTTTATTTTTCATCTCCTCTCTCTTTCGCCGCCTCCCTCTCTCTCTCTCTCTCTCTCTCTCTCTCTCTCTCTCGATCTTCAGTCACTCTCTTTCGTTCCCTGCCTCCAGAGACTCCCTCCATGAAACCCTCTCGCGCCGCCTCCCTCTCTCTCTGTCAAAGTCTCTGTCTCTCACTCTCTCAAACTCTCTGGGCGCCATCCCCGTCGGTGGTTCATTTACGCCGGCCTTTCCTGTTCTTCATCATCTTCGCCAGGTGGTCACTTTGAGCTCGAGATTCTACAGAACAGCGGCTCCCCCACCGAGAAGAAACAAGCAGGTTCGTTCGCTGAACCTTGATTTTCCTTTTATTTTTTGGCTTTTGATTTCGATGATTTATTGATTTTTGTTTGGATCTGACAATTATAATCCCTTTTTTGCATTTGGTTTTTGGATTTGTGTATTTGGATATTTGTTTCGATTGCCTATTTAGATCTAATGGATTTCGTTATTAGGTTATTCATATTTCCATTTTTATTATAGTTTTTTTTTCAGTTTGGTGCCTAAGAAAATTGACGAGAACTAGATTTTCAGTTGTTGTGTGCTTTTACGCCAATGGAATTGAGTTGTTCTAGTAGTTTTAGGTCTAAATGTTAATCAATTTTCCTTGTTTGTTCTTGAGTTTTTTTATTTTGGTTAGAAGTAATTCATAAATCAATGACGAAAAAGGTAGTATTTTGATGGATTATGTGCTTGTGTTGCTCTTGGTGTTGCAGATTTGTTTCTTTCCAAATTCATTTCATGGTCGCTGGAGCTTGCTTCGACGGCGGCAAGGGAACTAAGCAGCTAGGGTTTTCAGTTTTTTTCTTTCTTTTTCGGGCTCAACCCTTGGGCTGGGTTGTTGTGCTGGCCCTTTTTTTTGTTTGCGTAGAGTTGTGGGCTTTTGATATGTATGTAAGTTTACATTTTATAAAAAAAAAAAAAAAAAACCGAACCAGGCCGAAACCAAACCGAAAAAAACCAAACCGAAAAAAAACCGAACCGAAAAAAACCGAAAAAAATTTGAACCGAACCGAACCGAACCGAAATTTCGGTTCGGTTTCGGTTTTGGCAAAAAACCGAACCCAGCCCTATTCAAATCTCAAAGATATGCAAATTCATAAATATATTTAAAGCATGTGAAATTTCGAAATAAAATATACATGCAACCCTAAAATTTATAAAAATATTACCGAATTGAGAGCACAATCTTTAAGATGTGCCTAATTCCAAGTTTGTACTCCTTAATATTGCACCTGATTTCGTGAAGATTTGGTTAAGGTTGACGAAAACAGTTGCTGTCGCCCTGAAAGTTAACAGCGACTGCCGTACTCCACTGCTGCCATCGCCGAAACTACAGAAAAATACCCAGGAATAAACAGGGCTCAAATGAGCTAATTTTCATCACCAATATTCAATCCAATTGCATATAAATGTCATCTGTGGGCCAAATCCTCTCGGATTCGCCAGGAAAAGACCATGTAAGGTCACCAGATTTTCTGGGTAAAAAAAATGCGACCAATAGTAGAGAGATTAATACCTCAAACTTCACTTCGAATCCACTCAAGTTCATCATAGAAGTGTTCCGGAATATTACCTAGATATAGAATGTAAAAATTGAGACTGATTCCATCTTGGGTTCGCCGGAAAACGACCGAAAAGGTCGCTGAATTCCTAGCCTGAAATCAGGGACGAAAATGAAATTTCTCACCCAATTTCGACATGCAGAGTATAGAGATTATACCTGAGGCTGAAAAGAGTCGAGCCCAAGCTCGATTGACCGTAAACGCACCAAATTTCTCCGGAATTTGCCCGTGTTTCCTTGCCGGATTCTAGGGAATGAAGAACAGAGACGAAATAGGGATCAAAACCCTCGATTCGAACTTGAAATTAACATGCAGAGCATGGATTAATTACCTGAGTTTCGAATAGGACCAATTCGAGCTCATGGGACCCCAAGTTCGATGGGTTCCTCGCCGGCGTTCCACACCGGAAGCTGGGATGAACAACAAACAATCACAAAGGTCTGAGACCTAGATTTCGAACCCAGGTTCAATACAAGATGCTAGAACACATTACTAGCAACAGATTACAACGAGAAAAGCTAAATTTACCCGGATTTCAAAGGTTGCAGCTCAATATCGTTAGAACAACCCCTCTCCGAGGACCCCTGCTTGGATTCTCCTACTGCCCATTACAGAATTTAACATGCAATGGTGCCATAGGGATCCTCAGGTTTGGGCTTCGGGGTTAATGATAACACAAATGCACAGCCGCAGGTTTGGGCCGGATTAATGGACCCAATACAAGGAAAGATAGTAATATATTCTATGTTTTTTGAAACGGGTTATGACACCTACTCAACGCGGTCAAAAGTGTTCAGTTTTTAGAAAACACTTTTAGCTCTTCTTAAATCGCTCCCCAACAAGTCCAAAGCTCTAATAAAAGCAGATTTAAAAAAGCGCTTATGAATAAAATGATTCCTACTGAAACAATCTCAAACAAACACATAAAGACCAAACCCAGGGCACTTTGCAATAGTTTGAAAGTTAAACTGGTAGCATACATCAAGAGATGAAGAAACATGAAAATTCCAAAAGCTGTTAAGAAATAACCATGACAAAGCTCATCCCAAAATGCAACAATTCAAAAATTCAGAACCACTCTCATAATTCTATCTGTTCTGAGGCAGATGGCTGGTTTCTCATGACCGCCGCCCCTTCAAATTCGTAGAGAGCCAAATCCGAACTAGGAACCAGCTTTCCAATGTAGGAGTTTATACAGAAACTTGAGCAGACGAGCTCCATGTTCACTCGTTTGCATTCAGGAGCTTGGGAAACCTGCGCGTTTTTGCCATGGCTATCAGGAGTCAGGGAAACCAGCACATTTTCTTTACTGCTTTTCCGAATAAGTTTGGGAAAGCTGCAAGTTTTTGGAATGCCTTTGCTCCCTCTTGGCCTGTTTTTCCCTGCAAGCCAAGCAAAAAGTTGATGCATCAACAATCAATTCATAAAAAATGGGGTTGGCGGGGAGGGAACTGTCGATATCAGAACAATATTATTAACAATGTAAAACATGTATGTCTGCGTACTTTAGAGCCGGAGAAGAGCGGCATTTGTCCATTGGCTCTTTAGCACTGTAGACGGACCATTGTTCACCAGATGGAGTTCCATCCCAGGTTCCCAAATCTGTAAAACACTAGGAAAAAAATTATTACATCGAAATAACTCAAAAACTGGAAATCAACACATTGTGTTGAGAACAGTTGAAACTAACCTTGAAGCAATATATCTTCACCAAAATCGCCTTTCAGTTTCCAGAAGGCATGTCCATCAGCATCGACAAGATAAGGCCGTATTCTAACGGCCTCACATATTTCATCACCTACCAAAAAAGTCGAAACAATTTTAGCACAAGCATGTGTAACCAGGTTTTCATGAACCAAAACATGAAAAGCATTTCAATCAAATGGAAAAACATCTCAAGTGTTAAGTCTTAACAATAGTTTTTACATCAATCATAGAGAGCAAAAAGGGTAATTGAAAGGATGAAGATGTTAGAAATGGGAACTTACTTTCTGGTATCATGGCCATAGCGTTGACCACCTCCGTGTGAGCTTGAGCGGCCTTACTTCAGAGTAATGAACCAATGGAGTCCGACTCTGAAATTGGGACAGCATTGCCATTATCTGCAGTGGTTCTCTTAGCCATCTCCTCCAGCGACTTTTGCTTGGAGATCTCTCTCCTGCACATATATGATCGATTAGTTTAAAAAAGAACTCCATATTGGCTCCGAAAGATGCTTGCCTCAAAGATTGCTTCTCGTTATATGACCTTATTCTTTGCTAGAGCTAACCTTTTACATTGGATAGATCTTTTATTTTGCTCCTCAATCCATCCCCTCAGCGTCCTGGACAAAGGACTGAAAAGAACTCATCACTCGTAATGGAGTAAGCAGGTCAACTACAAAGTTATAATCTGCATATTATGTATATTCTACTTACTTTGCGTTAAGAGCCTCATCACAGAGGAAATTCAAAAGCCTAAGATTTTGGGAGAAGCTTAAGGCATCATATCCATCCCCGCCTCCACTAAAACACTCTGCAGGCAGCTCCTTCATAACAGGGTTGACCTTAGAGACCCTGGATGCAGAGATCAGGTTCTCCAAAATGAGCAGTTGTGCTTGCTTGTTCTAGAGACCTAAGAGAAAATAAAGTTGGCGTAAACCACATGAATTATTTTCACCATTAAAGCTTGCTTAAGGACTTTATGCATAACTATAATACACTAGCCAGAGTTCTTACTCCTGTACTAAGAAGAGCATATAGTTACGAAATCAAACAATGGGGTACTATCCAGGCCGTCCACTTCGTCCACCTCCTCCACGCGATAGTTCTCGAAGAACAGATTCAGCTTGGGACTTTTAAATTTTAAAAAATAAAGTAAAAAGAAACAAGGAAACAAAGAGAGATTTCAAGTGAATTGGAAGTTCAGGAATGTTTTAGCACCAAAAAAAAAAAAGAAGAAAAAAAGGTGCACAAAATCAATTAAAACAATTTTAGAGCAACATTTTAATCAAATGCATAACAGAACAAAAGTAAGAATTACCTCTCTAAATGTTTCACAGAACTTCCAACATTTGGAAAGCATTTCCCACATCCTCAGCAGCTAATGGTGCCCTTAGGTACGGGAAGCTCAAGATCAACCTCTCTGCTCTCAATGCGGCGTTCCTTGACCCTGCGACACCCCCTTGCAGCCTTGCCCTTGCCTTTGGCATCCTTCCCATTTCACAGCAGCACAACCATCTCTGCAGCATTACAAGTTTCCATCAACTCGTCCTGCTTTGCTACATCTGAGTACTTCACATCTTCGCTCCGATCAAGGGCATTCTCCTTCCCTCGTTTGCTACGTGAACCAGTACACATTACCTGCCAAAACTCAAGACCATAAGCCCTCTTAAACAGAACCAAAACCAACCAACAATAATATCAACATGCATTCACAAAGAAAAAACTATAATCAATAGCACCACCATCTCTGCTGCCAAAATCAACCTCTTGAGTCTCAATATTCCCAGGCCATTCCTTGACTTTACCATGCTTTCTGACTGCCTTGGCATTGACATCCATATTGCTCATAGCAGCAGCACCATCTCTGCTGCCATTACAAATTTCCATCAACTCTTCCTGCTTTCTTTTCTTAGTTTCCTGCTCATCAGATTTCGGAGATGCATCCAAGTTCATATCTTTGCTTCCATCAAGAGATTTCTTCTCCCCTCGTTTTCTTGGTGAACCAACACTGGTTTCCTATAAAAAATGGATGGCATAAACCCGCTTAAACGTCACTAAAACCTTGTTTGAAGCCATACGTTTTTGTGGCTAACCATCCTTGCTTTTGACATCCATCTTCCCTTGTTTCTTCGATTCATAACATCCCCAATGGTAGAGCAAAATGCTTTAATCTCTCAGTTCCTTTGGCTCACTTCCAAAGTATAAGATGCTCATAGGCTGTGACAATAGGTACAATTTCAGATAAAAATAAAACTGCAGGATCTTTTTCTTTAGGGAGAGTATGTGGACATTCCAACAAAAATTCATGGAAGGTTTGTGCACAGTTAATGTAGTGAAAGAAGACAGAGCTTTACCTTCAGATTGATGCGTCCTCCCACTTCATTTCCACATCAAATTGTGAAAATCCTGTTTCTTCTCATATGTGTTTTGATAGGATGCCAACACAAGTGCTTTCCTTTTTAAATAATTCGTGCAGCTTCTTAAATAATTCCAACTAATAAATAGACTGAGTTAGCATCAACTTATACATGAGCTATTCACTTTATTACACACACGGTTAACAAGTGGACTTTTTCTTTATATTAATGAATATAATCAACATCTTTCCGACTATCTCCGACTCTCTTTATCTCAATTACAAAGGGGAAAACGTTTGTTTATGAATTTTCAGAAACAATTTTGAAGAAACAAAAGTGAAATGGATCTCAATTTTTGTTATCTGCAGCGTTCAACTTATGAAAATTTGTTCCTGTGAAATGTGTAGTGCAGCACCACCCACCTGCTCTAGTAACATAATGTACTGACTTCCAACAAGCGCAAGCATGAAGGCAGTGCTCCAAAGAAACCCGGCTCTCATTTTTTGTTTTGTGGTCATCATCACACGTTCTCACTGCAACAGCTGTGTATGTACAAAAAGAACAGATCTGCACCCACTCGAAGATGGCAGCAACATGAAGAGACGATGAAAAGGCATGCTGAGTGTATTGAAAATAAAGCAGTACATGAGTAAAACAACATTCCAGGGGTTACCTATCCAATTGAAGGAGAATCATATTCATGCCACACTGCAGGCGAACCATTCATGGGAAACTAATTGCTGGCCTTAGATAATCCAATCTTTACAGTTCCACACTGCTATCTGCATTAGCAAAGCCGACAAACAGGTTAGTGACATAATTTTGCCCTGAAAGCATAGTTGAATTTCACTGTTAACATTTGACTAATACGTAAGCCCAAATGATTAAAAGATAGATTCTACAGATATATGTAACATATTTACTTGAGTTGAAACTATTACAGAATCTGAATCTGAATCTTGGCTATGGAATGAAAATGGTGCCATGTACGTACCTCGCTTTGACTTGACATCTCAAATGATGACTTGGTCGCCTATCTCGATGCAAGGAATGTGGGCTATCTTAGTCCACTCTTGTCCCGTCTTCTTCCGACACCTCTCCAGGGAAGAAGAAGAACACTGTAAGCAAGGAATGTGAGCTAACTTGCTCCACTCTTGTCCCGTCTTCTTCTGACACCTCTTCTCCAGGGAAGGACAATCCTTGATGCTCAGAAAAGAAAGCGATGCCGGCAAACCCTCTTTTGGCAGGAATTTGAGACTATCACAGTCGTCAATTTCGAGCTCTTGAAGACGACAAGTGAGGTGTTGAAGTCCCTTTCCCTCCAAAGATTTCAGACTTTTCATCCGCCGGATTTGGAGACCCTGAAGAGTGGTAGGGAGCAGCTGTTCCTTGAGCACCGTCTCCAACAGATGCTCGCTTTCCCAGATCTCAAATATTCGAAGGGAGACAAGTCGTTGCAAACCCCAGTACTCCACTGAAGGCTTCAGTTTCTCACAATCAGATATATGAAATGATTGTAGGTTGGGAGGCAAACCCCCTTCTGCAAATGACTCAACATTTGGAAGTTCGCCTATTACCAAATATCGAAGGGCTGTGAGGGTGTGTATTCGGTCGCGCAATAACTTCAAATTCTTATTTCTCATAGCAGCAGCACCATCTCTGCTGCCATTACAAATTTCCATCAACTCTTCCAGCTTTGTTTTCTTAGTTTCCTGCTCACCAGATT
Source organism: Crataegus laevigata (assembly GCA_963580275.1). Classification (NCBI taxonomy): domain Eukaryota; kingdom Viridiplantae; phylum Streptophyta; class Magnoliopsida; order Rosales; family Rosaceae; genus Crataegus; species Crataegus laevigata. The sequence continues at coordinate 4,608,668 of OY756947.1, read as the reverse complement.
TTGGAGATGCATCCAAGTTCATATCATTGCTTCCATCAAGAGGTTTCTTCTTCCCCTGTTTTCTTAGTGAACCAACACTGGTTCACACTGGTTCACACTGGTTTTTGCGGTGAACCATCCTTGCTTTCGACATCCATCTCCCCTTGTTTCTTCGGCTCATAACATCCCCAATGGTAGAGCAAAATGCTGTAATCTCTCAGTTCCTTTGGATCACTTCCAGAGAATAAGATGCTCATAGGCTGTGACAATAGGCACAATTTCAGATAAAAATAAAAGTGCGGGATCTTTTTCTTTAAGGGGAGTATGTGGACATTCCAACAAAAATTCATGGAAGGTTTGTGGACAATTAATGTAGTGAAAGAAGACAGAGCTTTACCTTCAGATCGATGCATTCTCCCACTTCATTTCCACAATAAGTTGTGAAAATCCTGTTTCTTCTCATATCCGTTTCGATATGATGCCAACACAAGTGCTTTCCTTTTTTATACCCCAGCTCAACATATCTGAATGCTCCTAAATTCAATTATGGTGAAATTATAAACGATTGATTGATCTTTAGTAACCAAGCAAATGGATCTTAAAATGAAACCTAATTCGTTCAGCTTCTTAAGTAATTCCAACCAATAAATAGATTGAGTTAGCATCAACATATACATGAGCTATTCACTTTATTACGCACACGGTTAACAAGTGGACTTTTTCTTTATATTAATGAATATAATCAACGTCTCTCTGATTATCTCCGTCTCTCTTTATCTCAATTAGAAGGGGCAAAAAGTATGTTATGAACTTTTCAGAAACAATTCTGAAGAAACAAAAGTGAAATGGATCTCAATTGTTGTTATCTGCAGTGTTCAACTTCAACATATGAAATATTGTTCCTGTGAAATGTGTAGTGCAGTATATGAGTAAAAACATGAAGGCAGCAAAGAAACCTGGCTTCCAACAAGCGCAAGCATGAAGGCAGTGCTCCAAAGAAACCTGGCTCTCATTTTTGTTTTGTGGTCATCGTCACCCGTTCTCACTGCAACAGCTGTGTATGTACAAAAAGTACATATCTGCACCAACACGAAGATGGCAGCAACATGAAGAGAAGATGAAAAGGCATGCTGCTTGTATTGAAAATAAAGCAGTATATGAGTAAAAACATCATTCCAGGGGTTACCTATCCAATTGAAGGAGAATCACATTCATGCACAACTAATTGATGGACGTTTATATCGTTGGCCTCAGATAATCCAATATTTACAGCTCCACAGTTTGCTAATCATCATTAGCAAAGCCGACAAACACGTTTACAAAATTTAACTGTTAACATTTGACTAATACATAAGCCTAAATGATTAAAGATAGATTCTACAGATAGATTTAACATATTTACAAAAGCCTTTGGAATAATGCCTTCACATTTTCCCCTACTATTCCCATTTTTTCATCACAATCAAACTCTGAAAGTGGGAATAAAATTTAGACATGATTTGACAAGGAAAGATAGCAATGTGAAAATTTAGTGGGAGCAGAGTAGTAATCACTTGAGGTGTACCAAGGTACAAAATAATAAGAAAATTTTGGGACCAGTTTTCCTGAATTGCTTATTCCTAAAATATTGCGTAGAGAAGTTCAGATTTTACTTGAGATGAATCTATTACAGAATCTGAATCTTGGCTATGGAATGAAAATGGTACGTACCTCACTTTGACTTGACATCTCAAATGATGACTTGGTCGTCTATCTTGATGCAAGGAATGTGAGCTATCTTCATCCACTCTTCTCCCGTCTTCTCCTGACACCTCTTCTCCAGAGAAGAACACTTTTCGATGCTCAGGAAAGAGAGCGATGCCGGAAGGCCCTCTTTTGGCAGGAATTCGAGACTATCACAGTCGTCAATTCGGAGCTCTTGAAGACAAGTGAGGTGTTGAAGTCCCCTTCCCTCCAAAGATTTCAGACTTTTCGTTCCAGAGATTCGGAGAGTGTGAAGAGTGGTAGGGAGCAGCTGTTCCTTGAGCAACGTCTCCAACAGATGCTCGCTTCTCCGGATTTCAAATGTTCGAAGGGAGACAATTCGTTGCAAACCCCAGTTCTCCACTGAAGGCCTCAGTTTCTCACAACCTATGATTTCAAATGATTGTAGGTTGGGAGGCAAACCCCCTTCTGCAAATGACTCAACATTTGGAATTTTGTGTATAGCCAAAAATCGAAGGGCTGTGAGGGTGTGTATTCGGTCGGGCAATAACTTCAATTTCTCATTTCCCCAGACTGAAAAATGAATCAGTTTGGGAGTGGGCAATCCCCCGTGGGGAAAAGAGACCAGATTTGGACACATATAGATAAAAAGATACACGAGATGGGCGAGAATTTCGTCATCAGCTCCTTCTCCAATGGAAAGGGATTCGAGATTTTTAATTCTATCGATAATAAGAACTGAAAGTTTGGGGAAAACGCCCAGCGGGAAGGACCTCAGTGAATCACAGCTGTCCCTCAATTCCAAATGTTGAAGGGATGTCAATTTGGCCATCATCTCATGAGATAGGAATTCTAACCTCCTGCAGTTTTTTATTTCAAGATATATCAACGAAGTGGGTAGACCATTTCTAGGGAACGACAAGAGTGATGAGCAGTTAACGAGACTCAATGTTTGAAGACAATTGCTCAAGTACGGCCGCAAGCACTCTCTGCGACTAAAAATTTGAATCTCAAGTTCGGAAAGCGAGGAAAGCGACTCCGTCTCCAGTAACGACGAGAGACCAGGGCATCTAACTATCGTCAGTTCTTCAAGAGATTGCCGCAAGGATGACGGGATTTTAAACCGCACAAATTAAACCCTCTTTTTGAAAGATGTAGTATAGATGTAAGTAGGGTATCGTTCTAGGCCGGGGATTAGGAGGGCTTGCTAAAACCTCTAAAATAATTTAAAAACGTAAAAACAAAGTTTAAAAATACTAAACTAAAATAACTCAAAATAAAACTAACAAATAAACTAAAACAACTCAAAAGACTCAAAACGACTCAAGACTGTAGAAAATACAAACTAAGCTTAAAAACTCGAAACACACTTAAAATGACTCAAAACAAAGAAAACAAATTAAATAAACACTAGGAACTAAAATGGACGGAAATCGAATTAAATAATAAAAACTAACTAAATAATAATATTTTAATAATGAGGGGGTTTGGTTTTGAAGAAACGTAAATTAAACTTAATTAAATTACAAAATTGACAAAAACATAAAATAAAAGTGAACGGATAGATAACGGATTGGCTAGAGGGTTTTTCTCCACACATGACACAAATGTAACCTAAATTGATTCCCAGTTATGAATTTAGCAAACGCATGAATGACAACGCTCCAAGTTAATTAGGTCCGCTTAAATTAACCTTCAGATTTCCCTAAATTCATTGAGTTGGACGGAATACGCATCACAACCAAATTATTCTTATCAAGTTCCCTAACTATGGAATACGCATGATAGAGAGACATATCAAAGATCATTAAGTTTAATGGAAATCATAAACATCGACTAGGCATTCATAACTATGGAATACGCATGTTAATCCAACCTAGGGTTTACTAAACACAATCGTGACTAGCGATTTTTACTACTCTTGAATATAAGTTCATAACGATTAGGTGAAATTCCCTTATATCCTAGCATCAAGTCTAAGTATGCAAATTAAGTGTCGACCCTTAACCCACATACATAAACAAGTTCTTAATCAAAACAGAAAAGTAAACCACATCCAAACATTTATACATTCATAACTGGAGTAAATCAAATTAAAATTACAAATATAATCATGGTTTCGAATTAACCTCTAGCCAATATAAATTTAATTACACATTATTTATAAATTAAAAACAGAAATAAAATAAGAGTTTGGAGGAATAAACCAAAATGGGGATAAGGGTTTCTGTGCACTGTGCAAGTTGCCCGGATTTAGCTTCCTGGCTGCCATCTTCCGCGTCGCCAATTGGCTGCCCAAAGGCAGCTTTCTGCCGTGGTTTTCTTGCTGCCAGACAGCTGGCTTCCTCTGTCTCGCTGCCTTTGACTTTGGATCCGTGCTCCTCTCACTTCTGCCTGCACATTCACTCCCAAAAGCCTCCAATGGGCGCCTCCGTTTTATTTTCTTCCGAGGAGCTCTTCTGCGCCTCCCAGCTTTATTCCACGGCCCTCTCAAGGCAGCTTAGCTGCCTCTGTTTATTTCCTGGTTTCTTCCCCCCCCTGAGGCTTAGCACTATCTTCCTTTTATAGAGCTCTCCCCGAGGCTTTCCTTATATTCTTTTCAAGTCTGGCGTGAGCTCCCTCGCAGCTGCAAAGCATCTTTTTTCTTTTTAAAAACTTTCTCACAATGGCAGCTCACCTATATTTCCCACCGAGGCCTCCCTTTTCTTTTTTTATATCTCTCGGTGCTTCCACCGCCTCCCTTTTCTTCTATATTATTTTCTTATTTGTTTTTCTATTCTCCTCAAGGCCCCGAGGCCTCCCACCACCTTCTCTTCAATGCTGCCTTCCTTTTTAGCTAGCTGCCATTTTATTTTTCTTTCTGCTTTATGCACCGACCCACCTACACTTGCATAATATCATTAAATATAAATATAAATAAATATATATAAATATAAATATATATAAATATATATATATATATATATATAAATATATTATTTTCTAAATGATAAATTCTAATCAACAATCAAGATAGTTTAAACGAATTAATTACTTAACACTTCACTTATTCTATTTTTATTTTCTTAACTACATAAATTCTTATAAAACACAAAAATAACGTAAATAGCTCAAAATATAACGAACTAACTAAGAAAAGACGAGTGAATTTGATATAAAAATATGTATAAATATGATCCGATCAAATACCCCCACACTTAGCTTTTGCTAGTCCTCGAGCAAAACAAAGAAAACAAGAAACAAAACTCAATCTAAACCTTCCAACATTTATCTCAGGGATTTCCAATAGACATGACAAATTAAAAATCATCACTTACACAGATTTTGGCAATCCATACCCTTAAGCACATACTTAATCACAGTCACCATTTATTAGTTCGCATTTAATCAATTAAAACAACATTTTGAATGTAGTAACATGCCTTAGAGAATTTACTCTATTCCTTACTAGATATGCACTCAATTTTTTTTTTTCGCTCAGATTTTCTGACTACACTCCCTACACTAGGTATATGTGAGAAGAATGATGTAAGCAAGGAAACGATCACTCACATATGTTATAGCAAAGAAAGCATTTTCTGGAGTTATTAATGTGCATATGAATATGATCTCATGAACGGAATGCTACTACTTAGATGCGAGAACCAGGGACAATATATGCTCATACCAATCCCAAACTCCACATATTGAAACACATAACACTCAAGATAGAAGTTAAGGGTTGTAACGGGGCTAAGGATATAGGCTTAACAAAGGAAGGCTATGGAAAAACAAATGTTCTTAAAGAAATAGTAAGCAAGGTAATAAGGTTAACGCATAGAATTCACTTTTAAATGAAAATTCAACTCTAAACCCGAGGGGAGGATTCACACATTTTATGGCCAAAATTCAAACTCTTTTTCTTCTTTCTTTTCTTTTCACGCGTTTTTCTCTTCTTTTTTTTTTTTTTTTTTTTTTTTTTTTTTTTTTTTTTTTTTTTTTTTTAAAGAATAAAACGTACAATTGAGCTCGAAACAACCAATCCTTCCCCCACACTTGTTTTTCTGCATAGTGTAGAATAAAATGAATTCTTTTTAAGTCATGCTCACTATTCTTTAAGAACAAGGGTGCATACAGTTAGGTGCGGTTTAATGTGGTTAACAACAGAAATAGGCTAAACAAGGCTCGAGATGGGTTAAGCCTACAAAACATAAGAAAGATGGAGGGTAAGGCTTTTTGGTTAAGGTGGTTTACTAAACAACTTCATCTTGATATGTGTTATGCAATTCAATGTCATGCTTTGAATGAAACGGATATGAGTTCTAGTATCTGGAACTAAGATGATAAAACGCCTTCTAAGTAGCAACCAAGCAAAGAATAATGAGATCATGCAATGACTTTAGAAAACAAAAACATCAAGATTAATAACTCTCCAAACAAGGTATAAGCTCAAGTCTCACACAGGGATGTAGCATTAGTTTGAGTTCCTTCCTTCAAGCATGTTACAAAAACTAATTTTATCCTTTTGTGATCAAATTTAAATTCATAAACAACAACTACAACTAAGCATAAACCAAGAGCATATCAAACTTCCATCCATGTTTATAACTTTCTTTAACAGTCATGCAATTAAAAACCAAATCCTCATCATTGTGTTGGAAGGTACCTAAGACACAAACACACAAAAACAACTAAAAAAAATTATTTTTGGGTTTTTCAAAATATTTTTCAAATTTTTATGTCATTTTCGTAAGATTTCCTCAAAACACAATAAAACACACCAAAACAGCATAAAACACTAAGAAAACAAAAAGCAACAACACGGAAACAAATGAAACCAGTTCAAAGTCGAAGGTACAAAAATTTTCAATTTGGTCATTTTTTTATCTTGATACCCCCACACTTAATCTAGACATTGTCCCCAATGTCAGAAAACATTAATAAGCAAATAAAAATAAGATAAATAAATAATACGAAACAAAATAAAGTAAAGGACTGAAAACTTCTCTAATTTGCAGAAAACCAAGCGATGACCCCCAAGCGTAAATTTTGCAATCAACTTCAAGGGAGAAAATAACCAAACGTTCCTGCAAAGAAAAGAAATAATTCAGTTAAGCACACAAGAAAATATAGAAAATGCAAACGAAAATTGAAAATGAAAATAAAAGATAACGAAAAGAACTAATAGGCGATCATTGGTCGTCCTTGTTGTTTTTCCACAGCTTTCATCTTGAACTGGATGGGCCTTCTTCTTGCAAGTGATCCTCAGCTTAGTTGAGGATGAGTCAGCACGTTGTCTCCACATGCTTCAAGTAGTCCGGTCTCCACGCAGGTGTGGCATCTTCTTGAACTCTTGGATCATCTCAGACTCTACCTTCATCTGGATGCACCTCAGACTCCTCCTGCTTCGTCTGTGAGGTACTTTTGTTTTTGAAGAAGTACCTCAACACAAGTTTATTTTTGAAGTGGGCTGGGAGGGGTCTGAGATGAGTACTCGAGAGCAAGACTAGGTAAGCAATCAGGATCTCACTTTCTCCACGTTCCTCAGATGAAGGAGAGGAGAAAGCATAATATGAGATACTTTTGCTTTTAACCTTTTTAATATGAAATACTTTTGCTCTGGAAGGTTTGTTTTCTGGGGTGATCCAAGGGATGAAGAACACTGAATGACTCGAAAGCTTTCTTTGGGAAGACATTATCGGAGATGAAGAGAGGTTGAGAGGTTGAGAGGTTGAGAGGTTGAGAGGTTGAGAGGGTGTGAAGGTGTGCCTTTGCTGTGAAAGCAAATGTCGAAACTTATAGAAATTTTTCTTCCTCAACCGGAACTATTCTTGCACTATTTGTCGGCAGCCGGTGATGGATGAACAGTGCCCGTTACGCGCTTTCTGACAAAGCGTCCGTAATTTCCGCGAGGCTGACGATGCAAAGACGAGTGACGACAAAACCGGAATGATGATCTTTTGAAAACCGGGGTTCAAAACCGGGCGCGGCTCGTGGTTTTCGCAACACTCCACGCTGCACGTCATGAGTGACGACACGTCCGGCCAAATCGACCGCCTCGTGATTCCTGACTGCTCCTGCTTTTGAGAAAGGCGCCCGACTTTTTCGATTTGCGCGTGGACGCGTCTTCAATCTTCGAGCGAACGCGTCATCGACCTCTGAAGAACGCCTCTCAATTTCTTCTTCTTATAGGGGCACAAAATTTGTTTCACGACACACTGAATTGCCATAAACACTCTCTCCTCTTGTAAACACTTCCCTCTTGTAAACACTTCTGCAACTTACTCCTTTCTTGCACTCTTCCTGCACTCTTAAACTTTCCGAACTCTTTTCTTCCTCAACCTCCTCTAAAAATGTCTTGCCCTTCCGACCGTCGCCTAAACTTGAATGTCGGGGAAAACGATGACTCGTCTTCTCCGAACAACATTTGGAATCCGTCCTTCATATCCCCCAATGGTCCTCTTACAGTCGGGGACACAATGATGAGGAACGATATAACCGCAACGGTGGTTGCAAGAAACCTTCTAACTCCCCGAGACAATAGGTTGCTGTCCATGCGATCAGACGAGCTGGCCGTTCAGGATTCTCTGGCCCTCAGTGTCCAGTGCGCAGGCTCGGTTTCAAACATGGGCCAACGTCTTTTAGCTCGATCTCGTCAGGTGGAGGCTCTGATGGCAGAAGTGACTAGTCTTCGGCAAGAGGTCAGAGGACTCAGGCATGAAAATAAAGAGCTGCACATGCTCGCCACCAGTTACTCGACCAGCATGAAGAGGAAGCTGGACCAGCTGCAGGAGTCGGACGGTCGGATTCAGAGCGATCATGAAAGGTTCATGGCGCTACTCCCGAGGTTTATGTTGCCTTCGTCCTCGGGAGTTGCACCAAGCGTTCCGCCTCCGGAGATTCCAACTCTGGCTCTTCGTCTTCCCGGAGCTCCGTCGACTTCTCAGGCACCACCTGCCCAATGACCAATGACCAATGAATTCTATTAGTTTTTCGAATTATTGTAATTTTTTTTTTTTAAGTTTATTTAAATATATAAATATATAAATATAAATATTACTAATATTATTATTATAATTATTAATATTTTTTTTTTTGGTTTATTTTAAGCAAAATAAAATATGTAAATTAAAATATGTAAATTGAAGTAAAAAGACTTTGTTTATCCGCACTAAAAATAAACATTGCCCTTAATTTATTTAAACTCAAACTAAATAAAAATCAACCAAATAACAAAATTAACTAAGCAAAACAAAATGAAAGTAAAAGCAATAAAGAAGAAGGTTAAGAAATGCAAATCTGGTTGCTTGGGTTGCCTCCCAAGAAGCGCTTGCTTTAACGTCTTTAGCCGGACGATTCTTTCCTTATCCTCCCCTCGGCTCTAAAGCATGGAATTTATCTTTTAATGGGAGGTGATACTTGAAATGATTCGGCAATGGCATTAATTCAAGAGTGGGCGCCTGAATCATTAAAATGAGAAAAATGTTAGTATAAAATAAAATAAAAATTAAAATTGGAGAAGATGGCTTACTGTCTTTCTCCGAAACAAACTCAATTACAAAGACCACATTTTTGGATATTTCCGGGATTTTGAACTGGGCCAGATTGATGATGATGGTTGTGGCCTGTCCCGTGTCATCAAACTCAATTTCTTGGGCCTTTGTTTCCTGCACAGCCTCATTGATGTATTCTTGATGTTGCCCAACCACTTCGATATCTTGAACCATTGGAAGAGCGTCCACAATGTCTTTTTCACTATATTCGAAATTTGGAATTAAAATTCTGCAAGGAAAAAGAACATTCGGTGGAAAAATATCAGAATGAATTGAACTTGGAACAACCTCACCATAGTTGGACGACATAGGGACTTCAGGGGTTTGAGACAAGAATTCGTCTAAACTGCCCAAGTCGTCCTCCTCATCTTCTGCTTGCAGTGGCGATTCCTCCAAGTTTGGGCTGTGACTGGATGGTTCTAGAACAGCTTCATCCTCCACATCACTTATGGCTTCATCGATTTCCACTTCTCCCTTTGAATTTGCAAATGTGGAGTTGGAAAGTTCACTTTGATCTTTAATCTGTGCCATGAATTCCATAATCTGCCCAACATGTATATCCAATTCGTCCACTCTGTTGGTCCGGTCTTGCATCTCCTGGATTCGATTTTCCACTCCCTGATTCAAAGAGGAGAGTAACTTATTAAATGTATCATTATCCAGAGATGTACCTGAATCGAATTGGGCAAATTGTTGCGGAGGCTGTGGTGGTGATGTATAGAACTCATCATACGGCTGCCAATATTCTCCTTGGTAAGTTTCTTCAGCTTGATTTTGTGACCCCTGCACCAAAGAGTTTAATTCGTTAAGAATTTGATTATAATCCACGGGCATACTTGAATTCGATTGGAATTGTTGTGGGGGATGTTGTGGTGGCTGCATAGGTCTGGAATAGAACTCGTCTTGCTGCCAATATCCACTTTGTTGAAATTGCTGAGGTTCATCCCACATCTGATTTGAATAACCTCTCCAATCCGAATTGCAAGCGTTGGAATACATGTTGCCCCTTGGTTGGCTGTGGCCTTGATATCCCCAATCATCTTCATATGCAGAAAATTGAGGATATTGCTGAGTTTGATATCCTTGCCCATAGGGCACATCAAGTGTAGGGACACTTGGCATTGTGGTTCGTTCGGCATTATTAGTCAATTGAGCAGTAAGTTGCGCCAATTGAGTTTGAATGCTATCCATGTCTTGCTCCAATTAAACCTAAAATCAAAGAAAGAAAAATAAATCAAATACCAAAAGTAAAACACACAAACACAAATATAAAAATAAACACAAACAAAAATAAAGGATTAGCAAAGTTGCTAATCCCCGGCAACGGCGCCAAAAATTTGACGGGATTTTAAACCGCACAAATTAAACCCTCTTTTTGAAAGATGTAGTATAGATGTAAGTAGGGTATCGTTCTAGGCCGGGGATTAGGAGGGCTTGCTAAAACCTCTAAAATAATTTAAAAACGTAAAAACAAAGTTTAAAAATACTAAACTAAAATAACTCAAAATAAAACTAACAAATAAACTAAAACAACTCAAAAGACTCAAAACGACTCAAGACTGTAGAAAATACAAACTAAGCTTAAAAACTCGAAACACACTTAAAATGACTCAAAACAAAGAAAACAAATTAAATAAACACTAGGAACTAAAATGGACGGAAATCGAATTAAATAATAAAAACTAACTAAATAATAATATTTTAATAATGAGGGGGTTTGGTTTTGAAGAAACGTAAATTAAACTTAATTAAATTACAAAATTGACAAAAACATAAAATAAAAGTGAACGGATAGATAACGGATTGGCTAGAGGGTTTTTCTCCACACATGACACAAATGTAACCTAAATTGATTCCCAGTTATGAATTTAGCAAACGCATGAATGACAACGCTCCAAGTTAATTAGGTCCGCTTAAATTAACCTTCAGATTTCCCTAAATTCATTGAGTTGGACGGAATACGCATCACAACCAAATTATTCTTATCAAGTTCCCTAACTATGGAATACGCATGATAGAGAGACATATCAAAGATCATTAAGTTTAATGGAAATCATAAACATCGACTAGGCATTCATAACTATGGAATACGCATGTTAATCCAACCTAGGGTTTACTAAACACAATCGTGACTAGCGATTTTTACTACTCTTGAATATAAGTTCATAACGATTAGGTGAAATTCCCTTATATCCTAGCATCAAGTCTAAGTATGCAAATTAAGTGTCGACCCTTAACCCACATACATAAACAAGTTCTTAATCAAAACAGAAAAGTAAACCACATCCAAACATTTATACATTCATAACTGGAGTAAATCAAATTAAAATTACAAATATAATCATGGTTTCGAATTAACCTCTAGCCAATATAAATTTAATTACACATTATTTATAAATTAAAAACAGAAATAAAATAAGAGTTTGGAGGAATAAACCAAAATGGGGATAAGGGTTTCTGTGCACTGTGCAAGTTGCCCGGATTTAGCTTCCTGGCTGCCATCTTCCGCGTCGCCAATTGGCTGCCCAAAGGCAGCTTTCTGCCGTGGTTTTCTTGCTGCCAGACAGCTGGCTTCCTCTGTCTCGCTGCCTTTGACTTTGGATCCGTGCTCCTCTCACTTCTGCCTGCACATTCACTCCCAAAAGCCTCCAATGGGCGCCTCCGTTTTATTTTCTTCCGAGGAGCTCTTCTGCGCCTCCCAGCTTTATTCCACGGCCCTCTCAAGGCAGCTTAGCTGCCTCTGTTTATTTCCTGGTTTCTTCCCCCCCCTGAGGCTTAGCACTATCTTCCTTTTATAGAGCTCTCCCCGAGGCTTTCCTTATATTCTTTTCAAGTCTGGCGTGAGCTCCCTCGCAGCTGCAAAGCATCTTTTTTCTTTTTAAAAACTTTCTCACAATGGCAGCTCACCTATATTTCCCACCGAGGCCTCCCTTTTCTTTTTTTATATCTCTCGGTGCTTCCACCGCCTCCCTTTTCTTCTATATTATTTTCTTATTTGTTTTTCTATTCTCCTCAAGGCCCCGAGGCCTCCCACCACCTTCTCTTCAATGCTGCCTTCCTTTTTAGCTAGCTGCCATTTTATTTTTCTTTCTGCTTTATGCACCGACCCACCTACACTTGCATAATATCATTAAATATAAATATAAATAAATATATATAAATATAAATATATATAAATATATATATATATATATATATAAATATATTATTTTCTAAATGATAAATTCTAATCAACAATCAAGATAGTTTAAACGAATTAATTACTTAACACTTCACTTATTCTATTTTTATTTTCTTAACTACATAAATTCTTATAAAACACAAAAATAACGTAAATAGCTCAAAATATAACGAACTAACTAAGAAAAGACGAGTGAATTTGATATAAAAATATGTATAAATATGATCCGATCAAAGGACTCCGTGTTAACGATGAGAGACCACGGTATCCATCTCGCTCTAGTAGCCCTTTCATGTAGAACCCCGCAGTCGGACACAGAAAGTTTTCTCAAGCAAGGAAGATGATCGGGCAAGTTTCCCCTCAGCTTCGGACAATTCTCTAAAGTCAGCTCCTCAAGACGAGGAAAGTCCAGAGATTGACCTCTACCTGGACAAGGTAGCCATTCCTCCCACTCTGGCATCTCTTTCAACTCTAGCTTCTCGAGAGATTGAAACGGCTGAATTAAAGAAGCTTCATTACCCCTATAGAACTCAACACCAATACTCATGACAAAGTTCATTCTTTCTATATAGAGCTCTTTGAGAGCGGGTAGCCGTCCAACTGGTGGCAACCACAAACAAGTACCACAATCAGTGAGACGCATGACTTGTATGTTGGAGAAGGAAGAGTCTCCCAACCAATCTGGAAAGCTGGTTCCACCATAAAATCTGACGGTCAGTTGCACCAGATTTACGGAAGGTTGTAGGCTTTCAAGTACAAGTCTATCTTTCATGGAATCATTTGCATCCTCACGACCCCATGCCAACTCTACTTCCTTTAGATCTTTCTTATCCTTCAAATTGGCCCCCAAGGCATCCATAGGATTGACTACATTTTGCAGATTCAAGATAGATAGTTTTCCTCGAAGATGCGACAATTGCCCCAATTCTCCAATGCCACCTGACCCAGTAGATTTCCCCAACACAAAAGCAGTCAACATTCTCAAACTTTTTAGTCTACCCATTTGCAACGGCATCTCTTTTACACAAGTACCACCAATATCAAGATGACTCAAATTTATCAATTTTCTCATGTCTGCAGGCAATTCAACAAGTGAGGAACAACCGAACAACAATAGAGTTTGCAAATTGTAGAGAGTACATACTGTATCTGGTAACTTTTTAATTGCAGTGTAAGAGAGATCAATGTAGCGTAAGTGCAAGTGTTTACCAATGGCATCAGGTACTTGAGTGATATTTTTATATCTTGCCAATGATAATACCCTTAAACATTTTAGTGCTGGTAACAAGTCCTCTAGAACCTTAACGCTAACATAGTTCATATCCCTTGGTCTTAAAGACATGGGAAATAGGGTGCGCAAACACTTAATTTCGTCCAAAGGCTTAAACTTTGCAGCAGTATCAAATCTTCCTCTCATATATGACAAATGCCGAACTCGTTTAGGAACTTCACGTGGCTCTCCCTCATCCAACCGACAACAAAATTCTCCAGACACAGACATAGCCAAGTCATTAATGAGATCATGCATTGTGAAACTTGATTTCCTAATTAATGATCTTTGAAGTAGTGATCGTGACAATAGTTCATCAAAGTATCTCTTGCCGACATCTTCCAATCCTTTACCACTCTCAGCTTGTGGAATTAAACCCAGTGCCATCCAAAGTTGAATTATATTTTCCTTTTCAAATTCATAGTCCTTTGGGAAAATTGAGAAATAAGCAAAACATTGTTTCAAATAAGTAGGGAGATAATGGTAACTCAATCTTAATGATGGAAGAACACCTTTATCATGCAATATCTCCCAAAGATTGTTGTTCAATATGTGACTCCATTCCTCATAATCCACATTACAACCTAAGAGACCCCCAAGTGCTTTTGCAGCTAAAGGAAGACCATTGCACTTGCGTGCAATTTCCTTGCCAATTTCTTCCAAGTTTGGATGCACACTCGGATTTTCATTTCTAAATGCATGTTTTGCGAGTAACAACCAACAATCTTCATCCGACAAATGTTTCATGTAGTGAATAGGGACGGTGTGCACTAGGGATGCGACACTTTTGTTTCTCGTTGTTACAATGACCTTACTTCCCCTCGCCCCATAAGTAAAAGGAGCCTGAACAAGATCCCAATCACTATAGTTGTCATTCCAAAGGTCGTCCAACACAAATAGGAACTTTTTCCCCCTCACTTGTTCTCTTAGTTCAACTTGAAGCAAGCTATCTTGAAGACGACAAGGTTTTGAGCTAAGTGATTCGATAAGGGTTTTAGTTACCCTAACAGCATCAAAATCTTCGGAAACACATGCCCAAGCAGTAACATCAAAATGCTCTTTTATTTTTTCATCATTGTAAAGGACCTGAGCAAGGGTTGTCTTACCAACCCCGCCCATTCCCACTATGGGGATTACTGATATATGGCTGCTACTTGCATCCGATAGCAACAGTGTTTTCAACTTCTCTTTATCTCCATCCCTACCACAAGCACTAAATTCATGCTCAACAACGGATGTTGTCAGATTTTTTTGAGAAATTTTTCCCTTAACACCTCCTGTAAGACCAAGGACATCTTTCTGTTTCGCAAGGTGTTCCAACGTTTGGAATAACTCTTGTATCCTACCATTCATGCCTTGATAAAAAGGATTAAGAGAGGTAGAGAGGAAGTTCCACACCTGGGTTTTCCTAGTTTGATATTCAGCTTCCACCTTGGTGCGCAAAGTTTCAGCATCGATCTCATCAAGTAGATCCTCCGCATCAAAGACAGCATGTTTGAGCTCGTCGAGCCACCTTCCCACAGCAGGGTTGACAATCTGCTTCTCCTCTGCATCATTGAGCACTGCATGAAGGGTCAACAACGTCAGCTTCAGCTTCTCCATGAGTGAACGATCAAGCTTTTTCCCCCGAAACAAATCCAAGAACTCGCCGGAACCAATCTTATCGCACATCGTCTGGATGGAAGCAGAGAGAAAAGCCTCTCCAATCAAAGCTCCTGCCATCTTTTTTCTTTCTTTCTGGAAACTAGTAATCTGAGAGAAGAGTTCTGTGATGGAAACTGAAGCCTAAACTCTTATGAACTTCACTTTTGTGAGCGGGACGACTAGATATTGTCTTGGTCAATAATTCAGTGGACCACACATGCCCAATCGTTAAGAGAAAATTGGTGGCCGTGCTTTGTTTTGTGAGTGGAAAAGTAAAGGCTAAATTATTGCTTCGGTGGGAAGAGGAACCATTTTTCTTTCTACTTTGGATAAAAAAAATAATAGAAAACTTCATTTTAGTCCTTAGCAAAGATTACTTTTTGATTAAAACCATGAGTAAGATCAAAATCTAATTTTAGTCCCTTGATACATTAATAACCTCATTTATTAATTATATTTTGATTTTTTAATTATTTATCTTTTTCTTTTCTAATTTTTAATGTATTAATTTTATTTCATTATAATTTTTATTTTCATTTCATTCATTGTAATATATTTTTGTTGTGAACATTTAGATAAACTAATTTTTGTTATACAATATATTTTGATGTACTGTAACTTCTTCATTTAGGTATATTAAATTCATTATAATACATTTCGGTGCATACAGTTAGGTATACACATTTTGGTACTAACATTTCGGTGCATACATTTCAATACACACATTTCGGTGCATACATTTAGGTACATACATTTCGGTACTAATATTTCGGTACTAACATTTCGGTGCATACATTTTGGTACAAACATTTAGGTACATTAATTTAATATTAATACATTTCCGTGCATATATTTAGGCACATACATTTCGGTGCATATATTTAGATACATACATTTCGGTACATATATTTAGGTACACACATTTTGGTGCATACATTTTGGTATACACATTTAAGTACATTAATTTAATATTAATACATTTCGGTACTAACCATTTCAATATATTAGTTCAATATAATATATTTCGGTACTAACATTTAGGTACATTAATTGAGTCTTTCAAGTTTGAAGAATGTTAAATAAAATTAATAAATTAAAAAACTCTTTTTTGGTAAAAAAATAAATTAAAATTTGTGTATTAATAAATTTAAATATTTAATGGGAGATATTAAATAAAATACACATTAATTATTTTGAATTAAGGACACATTAGGGACTAAAAATCAATATTCAATCTAACACCAGGTTTTTTTTAAATTTTAATCTTCTTGAAGGATTAAAGTTCAAAAATCCCATAAAAATAATAATCGTACCCCCAGTGAAATGGACGATTGTCCTGTTTTCAAATAATACAGTATATAATACAGTATACGTCTGTCTAAGTGATATTTGTCACGTGGTGTCACCGATTTATAAGTTATGAGAGAATTTTTCTATTCTAGAGTGGATGCATGATACCGTTTTAACTAAAAACTAAAATCCAAATAGTTACTAAGCGACCCTAAATTTCTCTCCTTACCAACTAGTTAGGATCTACTAACATAAAATCTATTATTACTGAACCACAAATAAAGTAATATTTTGTTACTCACTCAAAATAGAAATAGCATATATATATGAATTTACATTTACAAAAGAGTACATTTTAAAGTATTACAAGCAGATAATAGATGCCTTATGAACTCCGTTGTTGCACATTTTGCCGGTTTGTCATATTTTAGTCCCAAGATTAAAAACAGGAGTTATTTTTCTCTATTTCTCTTTATTCTATTCTAATGTTGTCACCAATAGCGCACCTGAAGCACTACCATGGCTCAGAGTTGTTACCAAGAGTATTTCTAACATATGACGGACTGCTCCAACCATCCTCCATCAAAATTAGGTTAAGGCGTATCATCAATTTTTCCACAACTTCTTCCAACAACAAAAATAACTCTCCACTCAATATGCAACCTCTACTTTGTCTCGTTGACAAAAATATCCTCAAGTTAATATCTTATCGACACAATATTGATTAAAGTATTGACACAATATTAAAGGCATTTTCGTTAAAGATGACTAATAGAAATTGCATTATGAGAGCAGAGATAGTGTATTTGTGAAAAGTCTAGTAAGCTCGATTTTCCTTTAATGAATTGGGGATGGTAATAGAATCACCTTTTTCTGCAATAGAGATGAGGTAGATGTGGGTTCGTCAAACAGTGTGTCTGCCTTTTCACCATAGACTAGAGTAGTTTAAAATATCACATGTCGAAAACGGCAATGGAAAGTGTTGAACTTGGTATCTTTCAATATATTAGAAAGATAAATGTCACTAAATTACTGACTACTTGGTAAACAAATGCATATCTTTAATCGCACCATACTTTATAGTGTAAAAACCATACCTCTAAGATGTACATAACTCAATACGTCATGTCACACCCCAACCCCAATATCCTAGCGTTACTGGAATAGGACGTGATGGCCGACACTCAAGAGTGACGAAAGCCAAAAATGAACATCGATAACGATACAAAAATATATAAAGACTAGGAATAAAGATAACAAGGTCATAGTTGAGACATATTTACAACAGGAGTTCACAACACAGTTTAAGAAATAAAACGCACAATATGTCCAGAGCACATGTCTAACCGAAAGAGTGAGTGCAACAATCACATTAATTTACAACAACCAGGAAAATCCATACACGACTGGAAGACTGCCAGAAGTCACTTATAGGGAAAGGCCTCGAAGCTTGGGTCGTATTCCTCGTCACTAGCTCCTGAAGGGGGCGCAAAACAGAAAAGGTGAGTGGACCATAATTTATAATAATACTAATAATACAGAAACCATTTTATTTCCGAACATAATAACCCACTGTTTTGAAACCATATATAATACTACGTAATAGGTTCTCTGAAAAACTCTAATATGCCATGAAAAACCTCTGTAAAACCTGTACGTAAAACCAAGGCATCAAAACTGCACTATCATCGCCTGAAGGCAAAACTATAAATCTCAGAAACTGTACTCTTTAGGGGTATCATAGTCGCCAGCAGGCAGTTTCTATCCATCACCAGAAGGTGAAGTTGTACGACACTGGGTTACGCCAGTGAACAACTATGGTAAGTCCCATCACCCGAAAGTGAAGTTGTACGACTTCGAGTTACGCCGGAGAAGAATTCTCTAACATCTCACACCGACACTAGCCACAACTAGTGAAGTTGTCCGACACTGTTTTCGGCAGTGAAGCTGGGGTATAAAATATATATCTCACCCTCCTCATCTCCGTGTCCTATGGCCATAGACTTCTAATACCCATGTTGTGTGGATGTGTTGTATGATAACCCACTAGATATAAAAATATCTCAAAACATAACTCAAATCTCATGCCAAAATATCAATATCACAAAGTTTAAATACTCAAAACCACATAAAATAATTCATCAAACCAACTCATCATAAACCCACTTAAAATCGTACATATGAATTCCATAATTAAAACCTTTAATAAAAAGTAAACACTATTATATTCAAAAACATATCCAAAACCAAGTGATTAAATCCATGCTAGTTATCCTCATAAATTCCTGACAATTCATATATATATAATCATAGTTGCTAATCTCTAATATAAAATAATTCTAATAATTCTAAAATATTTCTTAAAGCCATTTAATTAAGTAGTAAATTCTCCAAAACTCAATATATGAAATTCGTAAAACATATATTAAAGCATGTATAAACACTAAAATAATATATGCATGCAATCCTAAAATTTATAAAAATATTCTTTTAGAAGGGGTCCACTCACAAGTACTCCGCTTTCGGGGAGCCGCTCGAACTAGGATGGACTGAATCACCTCCCTCAATTCCACCTAAACACCAATTAAAATTAGAATTAAATAATTGGCTTAAATGTGCTTAAATATTAATTTTGTACACTTGGGCCTAGGTCTTATTTCGGATCTGGGCTAAGGAGCCTAACTCTTGGGCTTAATCTCATTAACCCATTAAAATCTGAGACCAAATAATAATTGTTGGGCTCGGGTCCAAGTCAATGGGACCCACGGGTTGGGCCTAATCCAAAATATTTTAGGCCTGAAGTTAAATACCCAAAATTAATTGAATGGGCTTTAAGAAGTCTGGGCTAACCGATTTGGGTTAGAAACCTGGGCTTATTTGGCAGGCGGGTCGGGTCGACCCGGGTTACTCGTGGGTCACCGGACCCATTCGAAGAAGAACACCGGGATTTTAAACCGGGAAATTCTTCCGATTCCGTTCTACATACTAACTCACTTAAAAGACAACAATGTATGTGAGAACACAGCTGAAGAAGCAAAATTGTACCACGATGGGTCTCGATCGTGGTCGAGAGTGGCTGGGTGAAGGCCTAGTGTTCGCCGGAATTATTTCCGGTTCTGATTTAAGCCAAAACTAATTTAATTAGCTAATTCAAATACGAAAATTGATGCTAAGAGTGAAAGGAAGTGAGATTTTTACGACCAATAGACTCGGAAGGAGTCGAGATTGGCTGAGCTGGTCCCGAAGCGCGCCGGATTTCCAAGCCGAATTCTGGAAAAACCAACACACTAGGCATGCGCAGCAAAACAATAAAATTTAGCCTTTAATGCAATGCATAAAAACGCATCACCATCATGCAGTCCCCGAAATCCAAAGAAAAATGAATAACCTTACCTGAGACTGGAAATTCAGAGCCCAAAGCTCTCAGTGCTAATGGTGAAAGGAAGTGTGGGTTATTACACGTCATATTATACAAAGTATACAAACACCTGTTGTCCTTCACAAACTATATCTTCTGCACACTTGCGACCTAAAATGTTGGCGCTTTTAAGGATAGGCCTGTACGCCACCAACATACGTTGCTTCAACTGATGCAGATTCTTCAGCTATGACATCGTCCCACGAATCCGTGGACAGTATGACAAAGTCTGCCAGTTTTCCGGGCGACAGAGATCCCAAATCACTGTCAAGAAAGCATGCGCGAGCTGCTGAAAGAGTATACCTGTCACGATTGTGAATGTATCAGGTGGAACTATAATACAGCGGCAAGTATGAGAGATGGTACAAAACAACGTTGATCAGTTGGATGCCACAGTCCTAGTGACAGTGGTCTGGGACACCGATCAAGAAGAAACACGAATAACCTAACTAGCAGTCTAAGGAAATTTGTGTCAACAAATAAATGAAATCTCAAGGATCAAATGTTTTAGCGTTGCATACCCCCTCAAGGCCTCATTCAATGAAAGTCTTTCAGCGGGAATCCATGCGGTATCCCAACCAGGGGGAATCCTTTTCATTGCTGTCTTCATACCACCTAAAGGATTAATATCCGAGACCTGCAAGAACAGCAACAATCTAAAATTACACAAAGTTTCACACTAAACAAGAAGTACATCAGAGAGCCTTGCGTATAATTACGTCAGCGTGAAAAATATATCTGCGAGAGTCATTATACTTACAGGAAAATCAGAACCAAGTGCCAATTGTCCACTGCCAGCCAAGAGTGACTTGAACAAGTAGGATCCCTTGTGAGCCCTGTCTATCCCAAGTTTTTTTGTCGCAGATTCAGCGTCATCTAACAGGTGCTCTGGCTATGGAGAATTAGTGTTTGAGTTTTAAAATTAAATTTATTCATATCAACAATTGAGTAACGATAATCACTCAGAGGTTTGAAAAATATTAAGACCAAAGGGGGCAAAATATAGCAATAAAATGAAAGAGGAAAATGGAACTCATCCACTCACGACATTTGTCAAAAAAAAAAAAAACTATTTTATTAAGTAGAGAAATGTGGGGCAATAAAATGTCATAGTTCCCGGCAACCC
This sequence comes from Crataegus laevigata, assembly GCA_963580275.1. NCBI lineage: Eukaryota > Viridiplantae > Streptophyta > Magnoliopsida > Rosales > Rosaceae > Crataegus > Crataegus laevigata. The sequence continues at coordinate 4,587,524 of OY756947.1, read as the reverse complement.
AGGTACGCAGGAATAAAAGACTTCATCCCTATGCAGAAAGTGATGCAAATGTCATCATGAAAGTACAGTAACATGTGATCCCACAGCATACAAAAGATAAGATTACTGTGATCAAACCTGTACTGAAGCAACAATCCCGAGATCACCAAATCGGGCTGGTGTCTCAGGTGCTAGATGTTGGGCATGCTCAATCTGAAAGCAATTTTTCCAGTCATGCAAAACATATATTAAAAATTCGAAGGGGAAAATAATTGTGAAAGTTATGCTACTTTTGAACAATCAACATTCAGAGAAAATATCTTTACCCTGAATCTTCGATCCCTTACTCCATTTGTTGAAAACACTGACTCATACATGTTAAGGATCAAATCATTTGCTTTATCACCTATAGCATGAATAGCAACCTGAATACGACGTAAAACAAATTTTAGAAGTACGATTACATTTACATCTTGTAGAGAGTTGAGATATTTCCAAAGAGATGAAACCACACCTGAAGCCCAACTTTATCTGAAGCCAAGGTCAGGTTGAGGAGACTTTCGTTATCCGTCACTTGCAAGCCATAATTATGAGGCTCATCAGCATATGGCTACAGAATTTGAAAGAAAACTATCAAGAAAATAGTATATTGAATGTGTAAGTAGAAGAAGTTACTTGATATCACAGATGATGCAAGAGTATGAGGTGAATTAGATAAGCTCACTACAATGAATTCCCATCTTCCTAACGACAGTTCCCCTCCTTTAACAGCAATAGCATGAGAAAGAAGAATAAATATGAGACAGAGAAAATATATAAAAAATAAATGGAAGTGGCCATAGTCAACGGATTTCAAATTTATATGTTAAATTTACTAAAAGAAGTGCAGATGCAAGAGTACCGAGGTCTTCACCTCATAAAACAGTGCGCTATTTGAACCCAGTGAGCCATCTGCAAAAGCTTTAACGCCGCCCAAGTAAATCCATTGGCTCAGAGTACGTCCAACTTTGTTAACAAAGTGCTGAAAAGGAAAACAAAACATTAAGAAAGACAGTAAGCGACACAAAAATTAAAACATTCAGTGAAGTTAATAACTAGGTTGGTTGGATACAAAAAACAAATATTCTAGAAAGTAAGTTGTTCAATGCAAAATTCCCCATAGTGACATCTCGTGGTCAAACAAAATGTCAAGAGCCTTCATTTCAAGAAAAAAAAAGAGAGTAGACATTATTAACTCATACACATTTCGGATAAGAAACAGTATGCAGAGACAAATCTAACCAACAGTGCAATTGTAAAAAATGTTCAAAATAATTGCCCTCTATAAATTTGAAAAGGAGCATCGTTCTACAAGAAAACGGCATAATATTCATATGACAACATAAAGGAAAAACATATGAACAATCATTCTTTAACCTGTCAGGTTGAGAATAAATTATTAAGTAAAATTAGACCCCAAAGAAGCAACCAATAAGAAGTCATACATGTAACCGTGACCAAGTTTCCAAGGGAAAAAATAAGCAGACCCTGATCACCATCTTCCCTGAAGAATCAGCCCATTGATAAACATCTGCAAAAAGTAATGAAATGAGAAAACAAGTAAACAAGCATCTGAAGCAGCATGAGTAATTAAAATCTTAATATAAATATACAAAAAAAAAAATAGCACGTTGATGTTCCATGGATGTAATAAAGTTGAGTTGTAAACAGTCATCTGACTGAACACTAATCATTTTTACAATATCACTTTAAGAACTGCATTAAACTTTTGTTGTCAGTATGTTAATGTTGATAGTGATTCCTTTACATGACCAAAAAGTCACGTGAACCGACTTACTAGAATAATACTGTTTCGACTCAAAGGACATCCAAATAAACCCTTAAGAAACTCAACAGAAACCTGAAAAATCTTCCCAGGATTGCTTTACTGATACCCCAGGAAAGTATCTACCAAAATCAACAACTGTTGTTACACCCCTCATCAAGGCATGATTGCTGGCTCTAAGCATAGCTTCCCTCCGCTCCTCTACTGATACCTCTGGAATGGACGGAAAGAGAAGCTTCATTGCTGAATCAATCAGCAGTCCAGTAGGTTCTGCAGAACAATGAGCTGGAACATAAGTAACTTATCACTCTAGATGTTACTTATCTAAAGATCTAAGGATACTGAAAATAGATAAAAATGATTTGACTGCGTTAAAAAATTTGAACTTTCGTTGAATAAGTCAAGGATACTATTGGTACAGCAGTACCACAAGTGTCATGTCAACAAATACCCAACACCCTAAACATTGAAAGAATTGTATGCCGTTTCCCTTGCCTATTGGTATATCCAAGGAATTGCAAAGATTCAGGATGGCCCAACTGAAAGCATCTAAGACAAAAAAAAAAAACGAAGTTAAATAATACCTCCGCTGGTTGTTTTCATAATAGTTCCACCAATTGGATCTTCTGATGAATTTGTAATGCCAGCCAACTTAAGTGCCACTGAATTAGCCAAGCCCATATGGCCATCCATCCTTGATAGCCAAACCTGTCAACGAGGTATACAAATGACATTGAAACACCTACTATGATAACTATCAAAGAACCAAACTTTCATTTATAAGACTTACAGGATTGTAAGGTGTAATATCGTCAATCCAAGAAGCCGCTGGCAATTCCCCTCCCCAAAAATCATTGTTCCATCCACCACCCAAAATCCAAGAACCTTGTTTGGCGTCTGATTTTTCATTTTTTATTCTATCAAAGATGAGGTTTCGCAAGATTCTATGCAATTTGAAAAACATAATAATATTTTAAAAAGACAAAAAACAACACAGCATAAAAGGGAAGGAACTGACTTCTCACTGCTTCTTTGACCCTCCTCAGAAATTCCTCTTTTTGACTTATGCCTCGTAGTTCCACGCGCCCTATCTGTTGTCCATTGGCAACATTTCAAATGCACATACAGAAACTTGAATAAGAAGGAAAATAGACAAATAAGAAATCATTTGGTTATTGTACAAAGTTTATATTACAAAAATTATGGGAAAAGCATAGTTGGAAACCACAGTTTGAAGACTCGTGAAGTATAGAAGTTGAAAGAAAGTTTCAGACAATGTAGTTTATAGATATGTTTAAACTTTCACATAAATGAACACAGACGCACACAAACACAGTGGAATATCCAATAAATCAATTCACAAACCTGGGAGAAGTAAAAAATTCCAATAACAAACACTACAACATGTTTTGACTGGAAGATGCATAATGGAAGGAATTCTAGCCTCTTGAACGCTCAATTTTTCAAGGCTTATGCTTCCAATTGAGTTTAAATAGTGGTTTTGCATATTTAGATTGCGTACGTAGAAACTAATAACACAAACAATATATGCATTGGACCCAAGCACACAAAACTTTACATTTCCCATTAGGAAGGGAAAGTACAAGCGTAAGACAAGTAGAGTCACAAAATCACTTTAAGCTAGATGTACTTTTTTTTAAATTAATGTCCTTTTCTCTACTACTTATGGCGGATTACTTGTCCACTTTACTGTACACTTTCTTATTGTAAGTTGTATGTGGATGTCACATCCACATCATTGTACATAACTTTTGGTTGTAAGTTGTAACAAAGCATGTTTCTTCTCAAAAACAAAAAACACAAAAGTTTCCTCACAGAGAGTATTTCTCAAGGAAAAAAGGAGCATATAACACTCAGACCAAACTCAATTTTAAATTTGACACTTCTGCCGTACCTGGAGTCCACCGAAAATGAGATGGACGTGAGAATCAATAAATCCAGGGACGACAATCTTTCCCATAAGATCGAACTCCTTAGTCCGATATCCAACCATATCCTGCATTTGAGAAGGGTTTATAGCTCACTGAACTAGGTACTTTTGCTTAGCAACCAAGCTCATATAATGTAAAGAAAAGGTTGTGGGGTCTGAAATATAAGTAGATAATAAAAGGCCAGAAAATACAATACCCAAATGTTGCTCAGACACAAAACCGAACACATTGCCGTATCCCCACCTGTACTAAAATTTAGACAGGTGTTCAACAATGTGGTCGGTTTTATGTCTAAATAGCATTGTTGTTTTGAAATTGGAAAAAAGAAAAGAAGTGGTAAAAAATAACAACAATAATATCAATCAAGCTGTTCGCCCTATTGCACCAAAGTTCGAATCCTCTCACCATAAATTAGAGTATTTTATATTATTATCTTTTTGCAAAATTTGTAAAAATAAAAAAAAATTGTAAAACATGGTGAACCTGGACGGAGGAGTAGTTGCCAACACGAAGAACCCTTCCGTTGCGAACGGCCATGGAATTGGCGAAAGGGAGAGACTCGTCGCTCGTGTATATCTTGGCATTTCTCACCACCAAGTCCGCCACCGGAGACCTCCAGAAACTCCACCGCCACTCTGCAATAAAATCCGAGTATTAAAACTGAAATTAAAGAAATAATGGTGAAAATTGAAGAGCAGGAATTTTACGGTGGTCGGGATTGAGAACGAGAACGGCGACGACGAGAGCAACAGAAGCAGAGACGAGCACGAGGAATTTCATTTTCTTTTCTGAACTTGGCAGAACTGGAGGAAGAGACAAAACTGAGTCTCTCCAGTCTTCACTCCAGAGCGGAGTTCAGTTCGGTTAAGGAGGAAAAGTTGCCAACGACAGATAAAAACAAAAACGACATAGCCACAGGCCCACAGCCACACGTGACGCCGGATTGGGAAAATGAGGTAGCTGAGGTCTGTTTGGTATTCTATTTGAAAATTTTTATCATTTTTTAAAATATTTCTTAAGAATATTTTCTGAAAATAATTTTCTTAAAGATTCAAAAACTTGATTGGTTTGCAATTTAAAATTTTTAAATATTACGACTTAAACTAGATAAAGAGATCTAAAAAGAGGGGGTTGTAGGAGAGGGAAAGAGGATAGAGAAGGAAAGAGAAAGAAGATAGATGATCAGACGAGATAGAGAAGAAGATGAGTGAGAGAAATAACTGAGAGAATGAAGAAAGCGGATTGGAGGAGAGACGAAAAAGGTATAAAAAAAGGGAGGGGAGAAAGAAGAAAAGGGAGAGATTTGGAATGAGAGGGGAGGAGGGAGAGAAAAGAAAGAAGCGAGTTTAAGTTTAAAAACTCTAAAAACTCACTTTTTGTGTTTTTAGAGAATAAACTATATTTTTGAGTTAGTTTTGAGTTCAGTTTTTGAAAATAGTCCTACCAAACAAGTTTTTTAGGCCTAAAACTTGAAAAAAAAAATTGACTTTAAAATGCTAGATTCAAGTAGAGTACCAAACAAGCTCTGAGCAATTTTGCCTGTTTTGTTACCGTGAATAGTAACTAGTGTAATTTTATTTGTTTTGTCTTTTTCATGGTAGTTAATATTCACAAATATATATTTTTTTTATCTTATCTTTCACGCCATATTAGACCATCTCTAATAGTTTGGCTAAAAGCCAAATTTTTTAGCCCGGATAATTTAGATTTTAACCCAGAAACAGATTTTCTGCTCCAACCGTTCTGGCCTAAAATTTTAGCTTGGAATTATTAAAGAATGAACTTAGACTATTTTTTTTCTTAAATTATTTTTTTATAAAATAAATATGTAAACTATCGTAAATTAATTTTAGGGTAAAAGACATTTTACTACCCTAATGTTTGGTGGTTTTCAACATTTAGTACATCAATTTTTTTCATCCCAGAGTCATACCTAAAGTGTAAATTTTGGGACAGTCTCATACATCCGTTAGTCAAACTGTTAGTTCTCCCGTTAAGTGATGACGTGGCGCCCTGATTGAGTGTCACGTGTCATTAAAAATATTAAATAAAAAAATATTTAAAAATTAGTATTTAAATAAAAAAATAGGGTAAAAGACATTTTACTACCCTAATGTTTGGTGGCTTTCAACATTTAGTACATCAATTTTTTTTCATCCCAGAGTCATACCTAAAGTGTAAATTTTGGGACAGTCTCATACATCCGTTAGTCAAACTGTTAGTTCTCCCGTTAAGTGATGACGTGGCACCCTGATTGAGTGTCACGTGTCATTAAAAATATTTAAAAATTTCTTCTTCTCCCCCCCTCCTCCTTTTTCTTCTTCCCTTTTCCTTCCTTCCTCTTCTTCTTCTGTTGCCCAGATTTCGTTTGCTTGTTTTTTTTTTCTTTTCTTCTTCTTCTTCCTTCGTCTTCCTTTTTCTTCTTCCCTCTTCTTCTTCCCTCTTCCTTCCTCTTCTTCTTCTTCTGCCCAGATTTCGGCCCAGATTTCGTTTTTTTTTTTTTTCTTCTTATTCTTCTTCCTTCTTCTTCCTTTTTCTTCTTCCCTCTTCTTCTTCCCTCTTCCTTCCTCTTCTTCTTCTTCTACCCATATTTCGTTTTTTTTTTCTTATTCTTCTTCCTTATTCTTCCGTTTTCTTCTTCCCTCTTCTTCTTCCCTCTTCCTTCCCTAATCCCCCGTGCCCACCCTCCCACCCACACCCAGATCTTCCCGTCGAGCCGTGTCCCCCCAACCCAAACCTTCCCTTCGATTTTTTTTTAGTTTTGTTTTGCTAAATTTGGTGCGGGTTGCAGAGGAGATGAGGGAGGCTGGGTGATGTGAGTTGCAGAGGAGAGAAGGGAGGGAGGGTGGGTGGGAGTTGCAGAGGAGAGGAGGAGAAGGAACAAAAAAAAAAAAAAAAAAAAGAAGACACAGAAACGGAACCCAGAAGAAGAAGAAGAAGAAGAAGAAGGAGAGAAGAATAAATTTTTTTGGGTAAAAGACATTTTACTACTCTGATGTTTGGTGGTTTTCAACATTTAGTACATCAATTTTTTTTTATTATTTAAATACTAATTTTTAAATATTTTTTTATTTAAATCATTTTTAAATATTTTTAATGACACGTGGCACTCAATCAGGGCGCCACGTCATCACTTAACGGGAGAACTAACAGTTTGACTAACGGATGTATGAGACTGTCCCAAAATTTACACTTTAGGTATGACTCTGGGATGAAAAAAAATTGATGTACTAAATGTTGAAAACCACCAAACATTAGGGTAGTAAAATGTCTTTTACCCTTAATTTTATGAACATTTTAATCTAAAAATATTTAAATTCCGATAAATATTGAAAAATTACTAAATTTTCCACAAAGCAAGCCTTCAACTTTCAATTTACCAATTGTTCAACACCAAACTCACAATTTCTGTGGCGCTCCTTCCATTAGCCATACCAACCACGGCTCCCTCCAAGTTTCCCTTCCATAAAGTGCATGCTTTGTTGATAGTCTTTCACTGATCATAAACATCACCACCATCTCGCCCGCCGCCATTGTAATTTTCTTGAAACTTTGCAATGATTTTATCCCACAAAACCTTCTTATTTTGTTTGTGCAAACTGCACCATCTTTGCTAACAGAAACTCATGTCAAGCATAAAGAAATATCTTCCTCACAGGTCCAATTACGACCTCTAATATGCTCTCTTGCCATGTTGAACAATTTGGAAATGGAAAGAAATGGTAGAAAGATAAATTGGAAGAATTGTAGGAGAAAATTGAGTTTTGTGTGGATGTTTGAACAAATACATAGGGTATTTATAGAGTTTTTGGGTGAGTTTTGAGTTAAATAAAAAAAATTTAATTATTTTAGCCGGTAGATTTAAATTTGGGCCATTAGATCTTTTTTTTACCGTTTGATTTTATTATATTTGATCTCAGCCGTTGAATTCAATGTATTTTTAAAATAACATATTCTAAAAAAATTAAATTTGAATATGGACTATTGGATCAACCAACAGTCCTTAGATCTTAGCCCTTGGTTTAAAAATAGAGTCTTTGGGGTTTTTTTGGGTGGTCGACATCCTATGACAGAGGGGCCCACCTGACACGCCCCTATCCCGATGTCCTGTAGACATCGGGATGATCACGTGCTGGCCGACACCCGAGGGGTGACACAAGCCATTTAGAATGCATAAGAACGAGAAATAAGAATTAAATAGGCATTTAATTAACGTGTTCAGTTCACAACATACAACTAATTAGAATACTACAAAGAAAGAATATAAAATTGAATAAACAAAAGGAGTGGGTCCTACACCGAGAGGACTTGAAGATGCTGATGCAGAAGTGTCTTGACGCCGAGATTGTATGCCTCGTTTCTAAACCCTAAAGGGGGCGCAAAACAAACATGAGTGGACCAATTTGATATACATATAATAAAACAATTATCAACATACTAACCTCTAGGTTTTATGAAAACTCATATAGCATGATAAATAAAATAGGTTCTGTGAAATCTAGCATGACGTGCCATGTCTCAAATCATTTCTCGTATATAATAATCACTGGTGAAAAATGTCCACATATCCCTGCAGACCCTATGCCATCTCCTCGTGCCTGAGCATACAGTCAGAGGAAAATATCGCTTTGGGCCCTATGCCATCTCCCCGTCCATGTGCTAAATAGCTAGAAGAAACACACTCCAGACCATATGCCAACACCATAACCGTCGCTCGGGATGGACCGAAATCTATCCCTTCATCTCGTAGCAGAAATTGGGACCACTAGGTAATACAAAATCATCGAACATATATTTATTGAAAAGCAACTTCATAGTATAAAGTCATATATCATCTATACTATAAAGAGGTGTTCGAAACGTATTCTAAATATCATATCATCCAACATATATTATATAAAAAATACGGGTTATAAGAAAAATAGTAATAATTCAAAATAGCCTTAGTAAGCATGTTATCTCACAAAACGTTTCATAAAACGTATTCATCAAATCATGCTTCTCATGTATGCATTTCTATTAATAAAACATACATTTTTAGAAGGAGTCCACTCACAGTACTTCATCGTCGAAAGCCGCGCTGCTAGTGAAGATAGAAAAGCCACAATATATGCACCTAAGCACATAAAGGGTCTAACTTAGTCAAACTTTATTCAAAAGAATTTATTTGGGAAAACAGACTTCAAAAACGGGTCCAGGACGTCGAAATTAGCCTAGGAGGGATCTCGAACGAACCCGAAAAAGTTAACTAAAAAGGTCAAGAAAACGAATACTACAAGAATATGCCAAGAAAACGAATCTTAGGTGTCACTACGAGGCAGTCTACACCAATCGAAGTATGTGCCTCGAAGGGCATTTTCGTAAACTCACTTATTAAAATTATAAAAATCATTATTTTCAGGGACGGGTTGTCACAAGATTAATCTAACCGTTCATATTTTTTCCCTCTCCTTTCTTCTATTTTTCCTTCTCTCTGCCGTTGCAGTCTTCTTCCTAGTTTCTTTCCTTTCTTCATAAAGACACGAGGAAAATAAAAGCCAATCTTCTCCAACTATAATGGAATGAAAAGAAAAAAAAAGTTCAATTTCAGAAACATAGTTAAAATCATCTTGATCCCCAACTGCATCTTAATTGAGAAAATCCACGCACGATCTAAATTTGAGGCTAGAAGAAAAGAAAAGGAAAACAAACTTACAGACAATTTAATATATTTTTGTGGTATTCAATTTTGTCGTTAGTCAAAGTAGATACTATAATTCATTTTTATTGATGAAATATTAGCATTGAGGATGCTTTTTGTTTACATTCATATTCTTATGAAGAAAGGAAAGAAACATACATGCACAACCATTCATATTTTGCTAAACACGAGAAAAACTTTGTAGTAGGATTGAAGTGCTATATTTTTTATTTTGATTTCATTTTTTTCTAATTTTCCTGTGTAATATACTACATGATTTCAAGACTATGCAAAGCTCTAATTAAATTTATATTTTCTGGGGCTCGTTTCACCAGTCTGATATGATTTTCATGGTGTATATGAATTAGTAGTAGATGATCTTAATTAATTTATAGTTAATTAGTAGAAAAGATATTTATGAAAAATTAAAATAGAAGAATGATAAAAAGTGAATGTAGCGCCACTCAGCAAAGTTTTGTGGCAAGTTGCTGACAATACTAATATAAAGAAAAAGTTGTCAAGAAAGAGAAGCAATGTTAAAATGAAACTTTTATGAAAAATGATTGAACTAAGTTTATTTTAACAAAAAAATCATGCAATAATTGACACACCCCATCCCGAAGGAGGGCATGCTGGCCGTCACGTGAGAGTGACGTAACCATTTACACAGTACGGAAGCTTTAAATATATCACTTCAAAGATGAAACACCCGAAGGTGAGACCTAATTTTGTCCATTCTGTTAGAACCCCACTGAATTTCCTCGTAGTCACCACACCTCTGCTATCTTGAACCTGGAGGGGCGCAAAACCAAGTTGAGTGGGTCAGTAAAACAAATCTTTTCCAAATCCAAACATTTCTCAAAACGTTGTAACCCCTCTCCGTAAAACTTGTATACTTTCCCAGAAATGTAAAATATCAATATATATATACATATATATATTCTCAAACTTCAAATCACTATCTCAACATTACTTTCAATACAATATGCCATGCCATGTCTAAATTCAACAGTATAGTATGAATGCATTAACATAAATCAGGTGGAAGAAAATAATCAACCGGAGACCCTCTAATGGCCCTGTACGGCTGAATCTAGAGCTCAAAATCTCATCTTGCCGGAGTCACCAACTGTGACCTGTACGACCTTCTGCACATAAGTCGGAACCACCTAATGTAGTCTGTACGACTTAATGGTTAATATTACGCTCTAGTGCTTTTCTCATCAATCATCTGTGCACATAATCTAAGGTCACCCACCAGTCGGAACCTCTCTAAAGGTCTGTACGACTGGCCTGTCGGAACCACCTCTTGTGGTCTGTACGACTAGCATCTACTTGGATCCAAGGCGAGCGTGCGATGCGGTGAATACCATAAGCACTAATACCATGGTGCAGGTTATGAGCTCAACATATCTCAACATCATCATAACAGTAATATATACTCACCTGATACTCACATGTGCGTCCACCGCACCAATTCATACTTATGCATCATATATCAATTCCTATTTTTCATATCATTTCTCATCATATTCGTTCTCAACTATGCATGTACCTACTTGGTACTTACCTGGCGTCCTCGGCACCAACATATGCATGAAATGTATAATTAAATACTCATGCATCAAAATCAAGTCATTTGCATAGCTTAAAAACGTACTTTGCATTTAAAATGTGATTATGGGAAATCATTAAATATATATAGGTTATACGGAAAATAATACTGCCCACTCACAGATACGTAGTCGAGACGAAGCCTCCTAGCTTGGCTCAATCACATACGTCCTCGGAATACGTTTCCCTATACATGAAATTTCTAATTAACTTAGTTTAACAACACATAAACGGAAACGTACATCAAATCTTCATAGATTGTCCAAATATAGGGTTTAAATATATGAAATCGATCTACTCGACGTCACGAACGTCGCTATATTTTTAGAATAATTTTTGGAGGTCCCACGCGCCCTCACGTGCCAGGACAAGGCACGGGCTACGCGCCCCCACGCGCACCGCGCGTGTGCCCCACGTGCACCGCGCGTGTGCCCCACGTGCCTTCTCCGGTGGTCCTCGCCGGACTGGTTTTTTCGGTGACCGAAAAACTTCCATGTGTGATTTCTCACTCGTTTCTCAACCATTCTTAATGAAATTTTCACCAAAATATTCTAAATTGAGAGTAGAACAAGTCTATACCTTCAAAAACTTCGAAAACTAACGAGAAACTCGTCGGGAAATCTCCAAGAATCCGGCCATCTCCGTTCTACGTGATCCCGACATCAAAGCTTGTCAAACGAACGTCTCCGAGCATCTAGAGGACCCAACAAACACTCATGTGATCTCCGATTCTCCTAAAACGCAACGTATAAAAAGTTGATGAATAGTGCCAAATATAAACCTTGAGTTTTGGACGTGAAATCGTATGAAATCTTACCTGAAAATGGTACCACTGAGTTCGTATGGACTTCACGATCATGAATATGTAATTTGTTTCGTCGATCCAGAAGTTTTTGGTTATGGGTGTGGGTGTGCCGTGGGTTTTCGACGGGAGAGAGAGAGAGAGTGAAACGTGAGAGCTAGAGAGAGTCTGAAGGTGAAGAGAGAGAATAGCCAATAATTGAGGGCATACAATTATTGGTCCATTTCACACACACATTCATCATGTACATAACCCTGAGGGGTTAATTTTGTCATTTCATAATTAATAAATTTAAATAATCGGGACGGGTTGTCACAATAACTTTATTTAATGAAAAAGACTTAAATTTTAATGAAAAGCTCTTAAATTTAAAAAAAAATGACAAAAGAACTCAAATTTTAATGAAAAAGGCATAATTTTAATATTATAAAATTAAAAAAAAATTTGACGTACGAGACCCGTGCGTCCTCTGAAATACTGTTTATGAAACTTACTACATTGTTTATGAAACTTTACGGTACCACACTGTTTATGAAACTTAACGATACTACTGTGTATATATGTATATTATTTCTTTTGACTTAATAGGTACAAGTGAAATCTACATACATTACTTTTATATGTATTATTTATTATATACATGAATACACCTTACAAGAGTATAGTAACATGTATTTGTGTTATCTTGCTTTGTCAAAGGCCTAAAAATTAGTGTCGTCATTGTTACAATTAGCTAATTCATACATAATGTGTGTGTGTGTGTGTACTTTCATGTACGTTTTCTTATTTAGTTATATTTCAAGGGGTGAGGGAAGGGGGTTGGGGGGATGCGTCATAACAACTAACCTATAATTTGTAAAACCAGGCACTGAGCAAACCCAGTTTATTTTTATTTCAAATTTTCAGTAACTACAAACAAGAAACAAAATAAAAAAGAAAGAAAACTATCGCACAAATGAGTAGTGACCTTAATCTGATGCACATGGTATAAACAACAGAGAAAATACATCATGAAGATTCAACTTCCTCAACGTTTGCCGTTCGCCTTTGTCTTACAGGAAGGCTTGAGTCTTCCATGCCGGTATCTGATGACGAGATATTGGATGACAGTGAGGACTCCGGGAATGAGCTCGTTACAGGATTTGGCTGAGGTGTTTCACTTCTATAACTCTGAGAAGAAAGAGAAACTGGCCGCCTTTGTGCTTCCGGTGTTTGATTCCCCTAAGCTTCTTCTGCGAGTTTTCTTATAAGATTCATGACGGTTGGAAGAAACCTTGATGAGATAGACAGTATTCCTGACAGCTGGTATAAACAAATAACGGAAACTAAAATTAGAAACTGCTTCCATCAAGAAAATTACAATTTGATGAGTGACTGTAACCAAAAAGGCCAGCCCCGAGTGAAGTCTCTATCAAATTAGGACTACCAGCTGTTGTATTCCACGTTCAATCCCAATTTTACACTCTACTGAGACAAAAAAAAACTCAGTTTTATACTTACAGCGCCATGCTGGAACTGTCCCGTAATGTCCATCTGTACCCATAAGGCCTTTGAAAGTAAAAATGCAACAAATAGAACCATGAGGTAGAGAGGGTTCCTATTTCATTTGAAGAAAAATGGCACAGTGATTAACAGATGTGCAAGACATTAGGGTCTGGACACATAAAAATGTCCAAAACCTAAAACTAGCAAAAGGAAACAAAAAAGAACGAAAGTAGTTACTTTAAAAGCATCATAAATTTGTTAAGCATAAAGATAGGGAGCTCGTTACAAAAATAGTATTAGGATGCTAGGATTTTTCTTTGTAGAAAAAACAAGAATACATTGAACTTGATTATAAGTTGGTCCTATCTGACTAAACCGTTCCCAAGTCAAGAATCAGTATGAAGTGTTTCCATATGTTTGGTTTCACTACTAAACTAAAAGCAATTTACATAAGAACTCCCACCCAAAATGTCATCCAAGGACAATGCATGCATGCGTCCTATTTCCACGTTCCTCCTAGCAGTTGTTCATTACTTTTGCAGGAACATGTTCCAATATTCATAATTTCATAATCCAAATCTTTAAAGAACATTTTATAAAAGACAAAATCCATTTATTCGGGATGTAACTCTGATTAAACGATATAAAAAAAAATTAGACTACTAAAGTTAAACTTAAGTATACCTGTGCCGAAATAGCTTGCGTGGCGCTATATTCGGTCTCTGCTTTGAACTGCCTCCACAATGACTTGCACTGCACTGAGGTAATTAAGGTATCCTTTGAAGAAACCTAGTTCAGAGTTAACCTTGATAAGGAGTTTCATTATAGAAAAATTTTACATTAAAAACCAAACCCATAAATTAATGGTACCTCTTCCCAAGAGCTTGAGGCTAGAGGATCAGTAGAAGGTCCTAGTTTCCTATTTTGCGAAGATGAAACAGAGCACTACCTCATAGTTGGAATTCAATTCTGCCAGTTTTGCACTACGAACCGATGATGAATGTTCATCTATATCACGTTGAAGCTTTTCCCGGACTTTTGAAGCATCCCAATTAGCTTGTTGTATGGCAACATCTGAAAGGAGAAACACGTTAAAAGCAATGAAAGAAATATTTTGGTTGACGAACATGTTAATTAGCCAAACAAATTCTATTACCTGCACATCCTTTCTCGAACTCAAGCATAGAAGACTGAGCACAGATACAAACAGATGAAGCGAATCCTTCTCCTTTGTTCAACAATTGCTCCAGCCTCACTTGAAAATCTTCAAGGGCTTTAGAACGTAGGTGTCCGAGCATGGCCAAGTACGCAGGGTAAACAAACTGGAAAATTCAGAGGAGAGCAAGATTTAAACAAAAATAATAATTTGCATTGGTGACAGCTACGAATTTACAAAGTTGACCGCATCAAGTCCAACAGACACTTTAACCAGTTTTATTTTGAACTTTGAAGACAATCTGAACTATAAGGCTATGTTACTTTTCGTGTATTACATAACAAGCAAGATCTATTTGTCCTCCAAGTTTCTCAGAGTGAGATTAGTGACTTTAAGCTTCTGGTAATGTAATTAGATGGAGTCATGCTCCAGTAATGATGTTCAGCTGTTGATTTAAGCATAATTCTTTGACAGTGATACTTGAAGGATAAAGTTTATGTTGCCAAACCACTTCATTATCGTGGTGTTCATTCTGAGATTGAGGCCAATAGTAACGTGGTATACGAAACTGACAACCTAACTAAACCACTACCAATCACGACTTCCTTATGTTGCAAAAATTGTCTAGGATGGAAAAAGGCTGCCTCAGTTGAGCAACCTGCATGATAATAGTCATACCCGTAAGGTACCACAGTAAACTTAATTTGACCGTAAAGTAATGACATGACAAAAATATAATTGAACTGTTGAGTGATGACATGAAAAAAAATATAATCTTACTGTCACGACGTAGCAAAAATATAAGGCCCACATGTTTTGATAACATGGTAAATAAAATAATTAAATAGTGAAAAATCAATTTTAAAATACAATTAAACAAATAGGCCCCCACCCACATCATTCTCGAATGACCTGAACAGGAAGCCACAACTTCCTTCGCACCCAGAGTCCTCAACGCCGACGCCGTCCCCCAACCACCAACACCCTAATCGGAGCCGGCTCTCTTCTTCGTCGTTGACGAGAGGCAAAGGCATACGATTTTTCAAGTTGTTGGCCGTGATTTTCTGGAACACCAATCCCTCCTTCGTCGGATTTGACGACGACGACGCCGCCGCCATCTATCTTTCTTTCTCTTTTTGTGATGCGCCCATCTCAGCCTCCCCAAGCAACTCGGCCGCGGAGTTGCTGTAGGCCATGGCGAACAGTTCCACTCGAAAATCCGTCCAATTTGAGCGAGAGTCAAAGAACTCGGGGAGGAATCGGACCTCGTAGTTTTGGATGTGGCTCGCCAGATGAGCCATGGTTTCCAGCGAAAACGGGCACCAAAAATTTTGGTCTCAGATCTTCGACCTGGATCCCCATCGACAAAATCGAACAACACAGATTGACGGTAGTGTATATGTGTGTCTGAGGGTTTGAAATTGGGGGAAGGGCGGCTGAGCCATGTGAAATTCGGTGAGATGACATAGAGTCGGGAGTGATGATGAGTTTTGGGCTGGTTTGGGGATGGAGTCGGCGACAGAGAGTGATGGGTTTTCGGTTGGTATGGGGAGATGTTGCAGCGAGGGATTAGATTTGGATTTGCTGGGTTTTATTTAAAGAAAATTAACGAAAAGAGTTTGAAATTTTTTTTTTAATTAAAAGTCACTTTTAAAAAGCACAGTAAATAATGACAATTAAAGATTTTTCGTTAAAAGTAAACAGTACCAGAAGTGTTTTATTAAACCTCGCTTTATTTATTTGCGGGGATTTTAATTGTTGGTGTGTGGCGGAGGAGGGAGGAACGCCGCAGGAGAGTATTGTGCAAGAGGAAGAAGGTTGCACGGGTACGAAGGGTTTGAAGATTTATAGGGTCGGGCCCACTATTTTTTTAAGGGAAAAAAAATCATATTTTAATTTTTCTTTCTTTGAAATCTAAAAGTAATGTTATTTATATCATATTTTTATATCTCATTTTTATACCATGGCATTTGATGTGATAGCCACATCATTTGAAAATTTTGCAAAATCTAAGAAAATAAAAGAGAAAGACTTCTCGTATACACAATCATCATTTTATTAACTAGTTTTTATTAATTATTAGTTTATTAAATAATGAATTAAATTTAAAAATCTGATTAATTCAAATGATGTGGATGTTCACATCAAATGCCACCTAAGGTGATATGAAAATGTGGTACAAAAACATGGTATGAATAGTATTACTCAAATCTAAAACAAATTTATTTTTATTTGTCCCATGTGTCATGTTATTGACTGCCACGTCAGCAAAAAAATGGAACCTGTAGTTGCTGCACAATTACTTAACGGTTAAACTAACAATTTGACTAACTGATATATGATATTGAAATAAAATAATAAGTAGTATATGAGATTAAAATATTTTAAAGATATTGTATAAAGTTGCAATAACAAACAAACTAGAGGATGCAAATTGTAATTTATCCAAAAAAAAAAAAAGTGTTACGTCCTGCTCTGAAAATGTTTGCTAAATTAATGGAATTTGCCCCATAGAGGAACAAGTTTGACCAAATTTACAATTTCTAAGCTCTACTCTAATATTCATTCGGAGGATAGAAAACATGTAGCTGAAATAACCCAATCAGAATGCCAAACAAATTGGTGCAACTATGTAAACCACAATAATAAAGGTCAAAAAATTTATTGACAAAAATAACATTGAAAATTTAAATAAAATACATGTCATTCAAAAATCATATGCAAAACAATATTACAATTTACAAGTTATAAAATCCTAATTCAAGCGTCCATTACGAGGTTTTATAAGTTACTAGGGAGTACCTAAATTATTGATTACCTAAATTATTGATCATCTAATGTGGACCACTAAATTTAAAACACCGGTCAAATAAAACTCTTTCCAAACTCCCACTATCTTTCTAACAAACACTCCATTTTTCTCTTTTACTAGTTTCCAAACATCCACCTTATCTCTCACTAAGAACACAGCTGCCATACCTCCACCAACTGCCTCCCTCCCATTTCTCCCGAAGCCATGGCTACCCCAAAATTTCACCAACCCATGACAGATCATATCCATCTTACTAACCTTATGAAGAAATTTTCACCCATAAGAAAAATTACTAAGGTGGTTGAAATAATTTGGGGAAATTTGGGCTTATGTACTGCCATGAATTCCATGACGGAGAAGTTCGACGATGACAACGAAGTGCTGCCATGGCTTCCACGATAAAGATAGGATGATTGTGGGGCAGGTTCAACAGACGACAGAGAAATGTTGGAGAAGTGGGTGGCACCGACAAATAAGACAATGGTTGAAGCAAGGAGGAGAGAGGCAGGAAGGGTTCTTATTTTCTTTCTTCTCTGAGAAGAAGACAACCACTGCAACCTGCACAGACCTCATGTTCAAGTACGAGGGGTCCCAGAAAAATTTCTAGTAGCAATTTAGGGTCACCGACGAGTCCTGGGACCTCCTAGGTCCCTATGTAGATTCGCCACTAATTGAATGGCTGATTTTGGGAAGGTGTTCGATGAGAGGCAGTGAATGCGAATTTGAAGCCAGATAAGATGGTCAAGAAGGTGCTTGCCTTGACCACATACAAACACTTCTTGACAGGCAGCAACTTCAGCTTCTGGGGGGGAAGGCTAAGGGCTGGTTTGGTATTGATGTGCTTTGAAAAAAACTTCTTCTGTTGTGCTATGAGAATAAATAGCTGTGAAATAAAGCAACAGAGTGTTTGGTAAGCTTTTTTTTTGTAAAAGTGCTTTTGGAAGAAAAAAAAGTACTATTATAATGTGTGGTAAACTTTTATGTAAAACAGCTGTCACCGTGTGAAATGACCAAAAATAGTATAATACTAGATGTGCCATTAATTTTCTTAACAAATAAAGGTGAATTACTTAAAATAATTTATTTTTAAAAGAAAAATATTTATAAACTTTATCTTAAACATATAATCTAACATTTAACAAGAAATCATAATCCAACATTTAACAAGAAATCATAATCCAAAATTCAACATATAATCTAACATTTATGCTGCTTCACATTTTCTGCTTTTTGTCAAAGCTCATTTTTTCTGTCAGCTTTTTTCACCCAAAACTGTGAAAATAAGCTGTTTTTAAGTGTTTACCAAATACCTTTTTTAGCTCAACTTTTTTTATACCCACTTTTTATAAAATCACCTAAGTACCAAACCAATACTAAGTGGTGATAATTTTTTATTTTTTAAGTTATTAACTTTTTAACACACATCTCACCATTTATATAATAACACGTAATGTACCATCTTGTGTACCGGTCACATTAAAAAATTTCTCCATGATCTGGTGGTTTCTGATTTTGTTCAGAAGAGCAAAGTGAGTGACAAGAATTAAAAAAGTTGGACTGGAAAACGGTAGGCTTATAACGTTCAAATTCTAACGGTCACTTTCACTGGGGGCAATAGAAACGAATAAAATGTGGGGCCTGGACTTGTTGCCTCAAGTGATCTGGCACTAGCAATTTCACGCACGAATATGATTCCAAATGTAAAGAAAAAAGGCACAAAGACAACTAGACGAGCACCATAGCCTTAAACGGGTTGGTCTTTTCTGTCCAGAAGAGCCAACTCGTGGCTTTTGTTTATAGGCATCTACTAAGGTTTCTTATGTTTTATTATATGTACTTGGCTATTAGATAGAAAAAGGTGGTGTTATTCACACCTATTTTCACTTCCACCCACTCTTCTCAATTTTCGGCCGTCGGATTATATAAATTATAAAAAGACCAAAAGACAAAAATTACCAAAAAAATTGTGTGAGAAGTTAAAATGGAAGTGTGAATAACACCAACTATAGAAAAGGAAACAACCATTTTTTTCCTCTTGATTAAAAAAGGAGATTTACACCGCAACATACTAACACAAAATTGACATGTAAGTTTGATTTAAATATCTATAAAATCGTGTCTTATTTTAGATATACATCATCATAGCCAAAACCTTAGAGGCAGAAAAGACCCAAGGACAAGTACATGGGTGCACAAAAGGACAACAGGCGTGCATAAATCATTTCCCATTCTTTATCACCTTCCTTCTCCTATAATGCCAGCGAGCCGTGATTGAGTGACGTTTACTGGAGAAGGCGCAGGGTCAACCCTAGGGGTGTTAGCACCACTTGCAATGTTGCCTTCGGGCTGATAGTTGAGGCGGTCATTACTATGCTTGGATGCAGTTAATGGAGTATCATCCTTCATAAAAAAGCTACCTGTTGACGATGTCGTTACATCTTTAAAATCATAATCTGTCAAATAGCTTGGCTTCGACATTACAGTGCCTATGTCAATATCTCCAGAGAGCATTGCCACCACACGTGACATAGATGGCCTCGTCATCGGTGATGCCTGCGTGCACATGAGAGCGGCTCTTATCAGTCTAGTGGCTTCAATTTCGTCAAACTCTGTCAATCTCGGATCCACTAGCCCTAGAATTTGGTCGTTTTCATGTAGTGTCCATGTCTGAAAAACATTATGCCATGGTCCAAGGAAAGGGTGAATAAGTTTTTCACAACAATGCCAAAATAAAGCTAGGGGAATGCAATTCCTACCCATTCAAGAAGATATATCTTTTCTGGATCTAAGTTATTGTCAGAGTTTGGTCTCCCGCTGAGGATCTCCAAAGCAACGACTCCAAAACCAAACACATCAGCCTTCTCTGTCAAATGTCCACGCATTGCATACTCCGGTGCTAAATAGCCTCTGCAATGCAAGATAATCAAATGGTTGTACAATGTTTCTTGAGATCATTAGTGGCATTATTAACATGATGTGTATTAAAATTTCATGCAAGTATAAATGTGTGTGGCTATAATATATGTAACCTATGGAAAAATAATAAAGGACGGCTTACATTGTCCTTGCAACCCGGGTGCTGATGTGGGTTTTCTCATCATCATAAAGCTTTGCCAATCCAAAATCTGATATTTTTGGGGAGAGTTCTGCATCAAGCAAAATATTACTGGCTTTGACATCTCGATGTACAATCCTTGGCCTTGACTCCTCATGGAGGTAAGCAAGTCCCCTTGCTATTCCCAACAATATATTGAATCGAGAAGGCCAGCCAAGGTGCAAGTTACTTGTCCCTGAAATATTAGTGAACACATCCAATCAAAAACATTTTTTTAAAGTAATTTTAGAGTGCTTGAAACTGCAAAAAATGATGTTTCTATGCAACCTAATAGTTGATAGGTTTGTACCAAAAAGTGCCTGATCAAGGCTCTTGTTTTCAAGATACTCATAAACCAAAATGCGCTGGCTGCCTTCGATGCAGCATCCATACAATTTCACTAGATTCCGATGTTGCACAGCAGATATGGTAGCAATTTCAGATACAAATTGACTCTTCCCTTGGTGAGATGCTACTGAAAGTTGCTTCACAGCCACTACTCTACCATCAGAAAGTGTACCCTACAATGTACATAGAAACACAATTTAGTGACGTGAAAGGAAAGAAAAAAGAAGCTATATTTTCTTCTCTCGCTCGCTCTGTCTCCTTTCTCTTGTCATTACTTCAAGTACATGATATTGATGTAATACGGATTTCACCTTATAAACGGAGCCATACCCTCCCTCTCCTAGCTTATTTGAAGGATTAAAATCTTCAGTTGCAGCTCTCAATTCAGCATAATTGAAAGTATATGGCCGGAGGCCTAATCCTAGAATATCTGCACATTCACAAAACAGTGTGACATAAGTTTTACTTTTGTGAAAGCATTCTTATTTCTGTGTGCTAATGTCAGAGCAGAAAAACTTGAATTGGATACCACTAATAATATGGTCGTTTACCTTCATCGTCCTCTTTTTCTAATTTTTTCCTCCTCATATATAAAATCGTAAATATTAATAGCAAGCTCACAACTCCAACAGGAACTGCAATGCCGACTATCAACCTAGTCTTGCTCTTCTTTCCTGGAGTAGTTGGTGGAAGCCCGAAAACTTTTGGTGTAAAATCTAAGTGATAAAACAAACGAATTCTTCAGTGTCAATTAACAACAAAAAAATACATTTAAACCACTCACAGGAAATCTCTATAAGTTAACAAATACTATACCTGAAGCAGCATGGACAGCTGCTATTAGTGGGCCGTAATGACCATAATCGGGTATGCAACAAGTCCCTTTACCAGCCCAGAACAGATGAATTTCAAGATAATTCTCTGACACGCTAACATTAAATTTTCTCACAACTGCTCGGTTAACACCACCTGCCTCCTTCGATATGTCAAAGTCCTTCGTCCTGCGGGTACCCTAGCAAATGAAGAGGTAGGTGATAATTCTAGTCTCCTTTAAATCACAGTCCTTAGTTAATGTAGCTTAAAACATCAAAAACCTGTCCAATGAGGTGTTTACTTCAAATAAGTTAGAATTTTTATTCTATAAGCAGTCTTACCTGAATATAGATATCAAATACACGCCGTCCTAGACTTATCCAAGTTTGCGAAGTGCGACTTTCATAAACCGTCTCTGCAAACTGCAATGTTACAGTGTAGGGCCCATTCTCAAGGCCCAGGCCATAGTATCTCAGTGATCCTAGGGACACTCTTGAGGTCTGGAAAAGCTCCGGGGTCACATTTGTTCCGGTGACTTGTGCTTGGGTAGTTACCAGAAACGATGGTTTCTCGCTATCTACATAAAACAAACCGGCATTGCTGACAGCCCATTTCTCTGTATTGTTACTAAATGTTGCTGGGCCAAGAGCTGAGTCTTCAGTCTCATACAATATACCATCATTTCCCGTCATTTGCGGTCCACCACAGTTGATTGAGAAGTTTGCATCTGTAAGTTTCATGTAATACCAAAATCTACCCATGATTAGCGATGAAACTTCAAATTGAAGACTCATACTAATGTTTTTCAGTCATATTTCTAACCGGTTATGCGTATTACTAACTTATGAAAACATGCTTGCAATCTATATCCATATGTATATATAACTAGAGAAGCAATGCCTTTTCCTCTAACATGACGTTGCGTTAAAATAGTAAATGATGGGTGACATAAGAGCAGATTACATCGTGAGGCATTTCGATTGCATGGAAAATTTCTCTGGAGGCAAATCAATCCAGGAAGACTGCAAACCCAGAGAACAATTATTAGTTATCCCGATAGAAACATATAGTGGAAGAGTTGTGATAGTATTGCTTGTCTAAAACGAATAAGAGAAACTTCAACTCACGTTATGTTTGAACTGTCAAATGTGAAGTTGTTGACCACTAAGTTCCTGCATAAAATCATTAATCAATCAACATATGAAGAACTATATCTTTATCAAATGAAAATTCCATGTACAAGATCAAAACTTACTAGCCAAGTAGCACTGTGAAAATGAATCTCAGCGATTATTTTTGTTCGAACATATTATGGTGATTTAAACTGTAAAATGAAGGTGAAAGATAAAAGGACACGTACAGTTGCGACATTGTGGTCACCCACGGGGGAAAGCTTCCTGATAAAAAATTGTAAGACAAATCTCTGCAAATAACAAAATAGAATCAGAAGACACAAAATGTGTGAAAGTTATTAAGAACTTGTGTAAGATAGGATTAGAATGCTTACGATTATACACAAACACATACATGCACCATGCATTCTATATGACTACTTTAAGAAACGAGGACTTACATAGTCTGAAGTTGATCGCTCTTTTGGCTCGGAAGAGGTCCGGAGAGACTATTGTTTCCAAGAAACCTAGCCATTTCGATTATAGTAGAAGGCACCCAAAAAAGAAAAAGAGACGAGCAAGAAAAAGGTCAGATGTGCACAAAATCTAGAAGGATTAGTCCAGATCTTCAATCAAAGTAGGGAATGTTAAAGATTTTATAACTTATGTATGATAAGGCAAGCAAAATATAATAATAAGGATGGGGATTACAAGGAATTAAGAGAACTCAAGTTGAACAAAGAACTTGGGAGTTGGCCTGTCAAATTGTTGAAACTCAGATCCCTGCAACACCAAAGATAAGTTGAGAGGAGCAATCAGAATGAAAGAAAACTAATTGGCCTCATTGGGACTCAAGCTTATATTCGCTGGTACGTACAGTATCCCTAGACGTTGATATTCTCCAGTATCAGATGGGATGGTACCAGTGATTAATGCGTTTCGTAGTTTTCTGTATTCCAAAAACATAAAATTTGATAAAAAGTAGATGGAGTAAGATATCAAATTTCAAAAGGAAAAAGAAGCAGGATGAAAGTATCTGGATCGATGAGAATCTTCACTTACAAATCAGTCAAGTTTTTCAGATTTTTTATGAAATCAAGAGAAGAGCTCCCATTGTATATATCACTGATTCCCCTACATCATTATATGCAAAATAAACCAAAATCCCGTCTTCGGAGAAAGAGAGAGAGAGAGAGAGACTTACAATTTGTGAAACATTTGTACTTACAGAGTGCTCAACGAGGTCAGTTGAGAAAAGCTGGTTGGTATTGGGCCTTCGAAAGAGTTCCCATGAAATCTCCTACAGAAACATATAAGAAGCTTGTCAACAATTTATCCATCTCAGGTCTGCTTTCATAAACTGCATAAGGTCAAAGGTTTCTCTACTTACAAATCAGTGAGTTGTTTCCAATTCCCTATGAAATCAGGTATCTTTCCTGAGAAAGGATTGTCTGATGCCCGGCTAAAATTCAAAAAGTTGAATTATACTAAGCTCATCCAAGAAAAGCAATCTCAAGGTACTGGATAAACGAACAAATCTAAAATACGATTTAAGAGCCGTTCTCACAGGATTCGCATGTTGGTGAGCTTGGCAAATGTTGCAGGCATTTCACCACTGAGTCCACAGCTCTCCATGTAACTGTGAAAATCATAAGGCAACTGAGTAATACCCATTTCATACGATAAAGTGCAATTTTTGCTCATCCGTAAGGAACTAACATGTAATTCAAATTTGATGATTTAACGAAGCACTTACATTTGCTCGAGCTTGACTAAATTACCAAGTTCTGGAGGGAGTGTTCCGGAGAAATTATTTGATTCGATGCTTCTGCAAGTCATGTTGAACGGGCAAACACTTACTTGAAAGCAATTATTGAAGAGTGATAGAAGGTTCTATTGAATTGTAAGTCTATAGCTGATTAGGAAATAAGCTGTGTATCAGATTTGTGTATTCACTTGAGTTTAAAATACCAAGTGTGCAGCTCTAATGTAGTAAGGCAAATAATGCCAGGTGTAATGATCCTAGCAACTAGCTAAATGTAATCCTGAGATTGTTTTGTGAACAGAGAGAATCCACCTTGGATTTTAACAGTTATGTGAAGCACATAGTGTGTGTGAATTGTAGAGAGATGAAGAGAATATGCTCTGCTAGATTTTGCAGAGAGAGAAAAACCTTCAGAAAATTCTTCCATTGTTATCCTTCAAATTTTCTGTTCTTCAATTGTTCATGCATAACCAGATTTTTAGCTTATAACAATAGATTCTGTATCTAATGTTTACGACACAAAATTTTATTGTACGCTCTTTAATTTTTCATGGCTTACAGCATAGTTAGCTCCTTAAGGTTTCCAAGCTCCTTGGGGATGGTCCCAGAGAATGAATTGTAGCTAATTGACCTGAATGGAGATATCAGTTAGTGAAAGATAAGCACCATTAAACTTAATTCCATTACATAACAGGAAACTAATACTGCATTATTCAATAAAAGCATAATGATTTTTTGTAGATTACAGCATAAATAGTAGCGAAAAGGTGTAAAGAACATAACTGTAGATTGTGATATTCAAAATGAAGTATACAAATTGCTACAGGTCTCATCAGAAGTATGAGTACTTAAAGAAATATTCTCTCACTACTT
The DNA here is from genome assembly GCA_963580275.1 of Crataegus laevigata. Classification (NCBI taxonomy): domain Eukaryota; kingdom Viridiplantae; phylum Streptophyta; class Magnoliopsida; order Rosales; family Rosaceae; genus Crataegus; species Crataegus laevigata. The sequence goes on along the minus strand of OY756947.1, from coordinate 4,562,214 downwards.
ACAATTCAGTCAATGCAGACATGTTGCCAATGAATGCTGGTAGGGGACCGGTGAAATAATTCTTATCCATATACCTACAAAAATTGAAAGGAAGCGTAATCGTTAACTCTTAATCTTACAGCATCACCATATTTTTGTTGAAATCTCACATCGGCTATAGAAACAAAGAAAGAAGAGTTTAAATATCCAAATTCTACTCCAACTAATACCAAGGCCTTTTGGGATAAACCCCACACCTAATGGATTGTGTAATTCTACAATTTTTAATATCCAATAGATAATTTTGATGAACCAAAAACAGAGAAAGGAGTTGGAAAAAATTCATACAAATTTGTGAGATATCTTAGATCCAAAAATTCTTCTGGAAACACCCCTCGTTTGTTAAGAGCATACACGCTCCTGGAAAGCAAAAAGATTGAGCATTTAGAACTACATAAAAGGGAGCGACACAGTCAAACTATGACGTCAATATATATAGGTAGCAAGTGAAAAATCAGCAGTGGCATGGAAATCTTGTTGATAAAGAGAGAGTAGTTTAACATACAGTTTGGTGATGTGGCATGTAGCATTGTTGTCGTAAGTACAGTTGCAAACGATGGCTGCGTTGTTATGGGTGTTCTCAAATTTGGTGTCGTTGATGGCAGATCCACTGCAGGGTTCTCCACTGATCTTCCACAGCCCCGGCGCTGCTTGTGTGTCCCATTGTTCAAATATTGAGTTCAACGCCCTCACTGCACTCTCAGTTAATTCAGTCCTTGTGTGTATTACATTATATCACCATAATTTGACTTGTGCTACCACTTAACAGACTATCTCGAATCAAATGATTATCACAAAGGAAAATTACCCTTAATTTGGTTGTTTTGTGCATGGGAAGAAAAAAGGCTTTACAAATAAGTTCCTCGAAGAATCATTTCATAGTTGAAAAACACTTAAAATATCATTTTGTTGAGGGAAAAAAGCCCAGTTCCTGGTCAATAACACTTAAGTGTGGCAAAGTGTGTGTGTGTGGAGAGAGAGAGAGAGAGAGAGAGAGAGAGAGAGAGAGAGAGAGAGAGAGAGAGAGAGAGAGAGAGAGAACCTTCAGATGGATCAGTGGTAGCATTTTGAGCAAAGGACAGCTGAAACCAGAAGCAGCTGAGGAAGCAGAGTAATAGTATCCTCATCATCAACTTCATCTTCATATTGTACATGTGCAGAACTTGCTCTTCTCGAAGGCGTGAACTTAAACGACCAACACTTATATTCCAACTGGCTGAATCATGCATTGCATGTAAGAAGAAGAAGACCATTAGATTTTAGTCATATATTGACAACGTATACAGAGCTGCCTTTTTTGAAAGACATATATATATATATATATATATATAGAGAGAGATTATATTCACACACCTCAAATTACTTCTTTCACACCTTTTTAATTTTTTAATATTTTCTACACACCACTAACACTTGATAGAAAAATATTAAAAAATTAAAAAGATGTGGAAGAAGTAATTTAGAGTGTGTGAATATAATCTCCCTATATATATATATATCAAAAAGAATCCTTCAAAATATAACTTTTCAGCAACTCTCGAATACTTCATATTTTTTATATAATTTCTATATCAATATTTTAAAATATTGTGCTAAGAAAATTAGGTGACAGAAGTAAGAGTGTACAAGTGAAATACGTTGACGGCTAAGATTAGAGTTTCACAAAAGATACATATATGAATACAGTCAAGATCATTGGCAACTTCTGTGGTGGGTACTGATACATATTGAAATATCTAAACCCAAGTCAACCTGTCAACAAAAGAAAAAGTCATACACGTCCATTAAGTTGATATAAAATCGTGCATCCCAAAACATGTGGCAACAACGTCTTGTTTTTCATAATTGCTTCGCGTGAGATGACGTCTACACGCGAGAGATATTGTTCTTCCATGAATTTTTGCCAGGAATCAGTAGTTGTGACCAAGGTATAAAATATCGATGATATCGGAAATATCGATGATATCAGAAATATCGGTAGTCCGAAAACACGGAAATATTGACGGAAATATCGAGATAATATCGATATCGATAAAAATCCAATGGAAACCACGGAAATTGTAAGAAAAAGTTGGAAATTTTTATTGAAACTTTGCAAGATATTTATTTAGTCAATTATCTATTAGTTTATCACAAAAAATTGAAAGGAAATGCATTGCATGATGGATTTAACTGATTTAAGTTGATTATATAGCGAGCTGACAAACATTGTGAGTGTAGAAAATATGTAAATATTTTAGCATATTTTCACAAGAACATAAGTGATATGGTGGTCAAGGTGTTGAGTAAAATGGGAGGGGTTCGAATCCCCTTGGTGTTTTAAAAAGGGAACGGGCCAAATGCCCCAAATTAAAATGGCCCAAAACATTTTAAACAATTTAAATAAAAATAGAAAAGGAAAAAGAAATGGGTTGGGGTTGCCCAGGTTTTGGGCTTGGCAGGAACGGCCCAAAGGGCCTAAGGTTGATGTGTCGCCAGACCCAAGAAAGAAGAAGGCCGGAGTTCGGTCGGAATTCTACCCTACCTTTGAACGTCCATAACTTTTTCGTTACTCAACCAAATTAAGTAACCCAAACATGAAAGTTGTAGTACTCGACGAGATGAAGAGATTGATACCCTGCACGCCGGCCAAATCGCCGTGGGTTGGCTGGAAAACGCCTCGAAAGGGGCGGTGCTCGTCGGAAAACCCTAACTTTGAACGTCCATAACTTCTTCGTTACTCAACCAAATTAAGTGATCCAAACATGAAAGTTGTAGTACTCGACAAGATGAAAAGATTGATACCCTGCAAGCAGGCCAAATCGCCGTAGGTTGGCCGGAAAACGCCTCGAAAGGGGCGGTGCTCATCGGAAAACCCTAACTTTGAACGTCCATAACTTCTTCGTTACTCAACCAAATTAAGTGATTCAAACATGAAAGTTGTAGTACTCGACGAGATGAAGAGATTGATACCTTGCAAGTCGGCCAAATCGCCGTGGTTTGGCCGGAAAATGCCTCGAAAGGGGCGGTGCTCGTCGGAAAACCCTAACTTTGAACGTCCATAACTTCTTCGTTACTCAACCAAATTAAGTGATCCAAACATGAAAGTTGTAGTACTCGACGAGATGAAGAGATTGATACCCTGAACGCCGGCCAAATCGCCGTGGTTTTTTGGGCAAACGCCTCGAAAGCGGCGGTGCTCGTCGGAAAACTGGGTTTGGGGCCGAAGGTTTGGGCAATTTTCAAAGCTTTGTAACTTCTTCGTTTCTTAACCAAATTGAGTGATTCAAAAGCTAAAATGTATTTAGGAATGTGAAGAAGAGGTTAATACCAAGTAAGAACCGAGTGGTGGCCGGCGTTGACCGGAAAATGACCTGAAATATGGCCAAACGACCACGGTTTATCGCCGGAAACTGGGTTAGATTCAAACAAGTATAACTTCTTCAATACTCAACGAAATTGGGTGAAACAAAAAGGAAAATTGTAGTTCTCTAAGAGATGAAGAGAATGGTACCTCACACGAGGTCTAACTCGTCAAATCCTCCTAGTCCCACATCGCCCAGGTCTCCAACCTCAAAGCTTGTGTATAGCTATAAAAAGGACCAGAGGCCCGACAATACTTGCATCTATCGAAAATATCGTGATAATATTCAAAATATCGCGATATTTCAACGAAATCTATTTGGATAGCAATTAAAATATCGCTAGGTGAAAAAAACGAAATTATCGGTGATATTTCGCCGATAATTTCGATATTTTAGACTGTGCTGATGACTATCGAATAGAGAAACAGACCAACACCTCTACCTGCCATGCAAAAGAAACAAAGCAGAGAATAAAGCAGCATGGGCCGTACAACTGCACATGTTAATTCATCCTCAAATAAGCCAAAGATCACTTGCCATGTGAAGCCACTCGTGGTCCGATAACCTTCAAGATCAAGCCTCAACGGCCCTTGGAGAAATTAAAAGCCTGATTCAAGATCAAGTGTTCATCACCCTTGAATCAACCTTCAAGATCAAGCCTCAACGCCCCTTGGAGAAATCACAAGTCTGATTCAAGATTAGGTGTTCATCACCCTTGAATCAAAACCAGTTCAAGATGAAGTCTGTGGAAAGTCAACAAGCACAACAAATACACGTGCCGATTCACCCCAGTAAAGTCCGATTCACCCCAGTAAAGTTGAATATAGTCTCAACCCAATTCAAGATCAAGTAAACAGCACTTGAAGGAGATCCCAGCCCAATCCAAGATCAAGCCTCGACGGCCCTTGGATTGACGTCTACATTAAGGGACTCCAAAACGCATCTTCTACACGTGACAAGCACATGTATACGACGCACTTTAAAGTGGGGGCATTTGTAGACAGTGAAATTTCGGTAAATAAAATGTTGACCGATGGTCAAAGTTTCAACACTCATGTATTACATAAATTGTACACATAGTGTGTGATTCGACGAAAATTCGAAAAGAGTTAGAAAAGCCGTCAAACAGGACACGTGTCAACACCCGGCAGAGACGACTTATTTTATCTGGAATATTATATTCAAAATTAGGCGTTGGGAAATTCTATAAATAGGAGGCCATTTCATACAAATTAGAAGGGGAATTGACACACATTTTTTCTCTACTCCCAAATTGGAAGAGAATTCTCTTGAAGTTCGTTCTTCGTTCTTCGTTCATCATTCTTCGAGATCAAGCCCCAACGGCCCTTGAAGAAACGCTCATCCATCCTAAGATCAAGCCCCAGCGGCCCTTGGATCAGCACAATCGTTCTTCAAGATCAAGCCCCAACGGCCCTTGAAGCAACATTCATCCACTTTCCAAGACCAAGCCCCGACGGACCTTGGATCCACACATCCATTCTTCAAGAATCAAGCCCAAAAGCCCTTGAAGATCCATTCATCGTTCATCCGTTCATCCGTTCTTCAAGATCAAGCCCCGACGGCCCTTGAAGCAACATTCATCCACCTTCCAAGATCAAGCTCCGACGGCCCTTGGATCCACACATCCATTCTTCAAGAATCAAGCCCAAAAGCCCTTGAAGATCCATTCATCGTTCATCCGTTCATCTGTTCTTCAAGATCAAGCCTCGACGGCCCTTGAAGCAACATTCATCCACCTTCCAAGATCAAGCCCCGACGACCCTTGGATCCACACATCCATTCTTCAAGAATCAAGCCCAAAAGCCCCTTGAAGTTCATCCATCGTTCATCGTTCATCGTTCTTCGTTCGTCGTTCATCCATCTTCAAGAACAAGCCCAAAAGCCCTTGAAGATCCATTCATCGTTCATCCGTTCATCCGTTCTTCAAGAATCAAGCCCAAAAGGCACCTGAAGAAGCGTTCATCCGCCAAACTTCAAGATCAAGCCCAGCGGCCCCTTGAAGAACAGTTTATCCCAAGAATCAAGCCCCCCAACGGCCCTTTGGATCAACGATTCATCAACAAATCCATATCTTACGGAGATCGAATCAGAGGGACAAATAGAGATTGTAACCCAAAATCAATCAAATACAAATATTATTTTGTACACGTGTTCTTGTGTCTTCAGGAAATTTTCGTGTTTACAATGTCACTATACAAATAGTAAGATATGTGTGCTAAAAAGTTGATAAATTAAAAAATAAAAATAAAAACTCTTTGTTCTCTAGAAATCAGAGTAGGATTCTCTACCCTCCTATTTTCATCTTATTCCATGTCTTCCTCTCATACATTATTTTTTATTTTATTATCTCTATAAAAAAAATATAAAATATTAATATAGCTTAATCGGGACCGTTCAAATAGAAGGGCATAGAAGATAAAGAATTAAGAGGATAAAGAATCCTACTCCCTAAAAATTGTCCCCCTTCCTCCATCCATCACTCCTTCCTCCGCTCACTCCCCTTCTTCCTCGTCCTCCTCCGGGAACAACTGATACACCGCCGATCGCAAAACGCAGGTGGGTTTCGATGGCAAACCAAAACCAGACCCAATTCATCTTCCTCCAATAATCTTTAAATAAAACTAATTTGATTTCTTCATCATAAGTTCACTAAGATTTCGCAAAACTGAGCATTAGAAGCCATCCCCTTATCATTTTCCCTCTCTTCAAATCCCATAACCGACTGGGGCTTTCGCCCCACTGCCATTTCTTCAATTTCTCGTTCTTCACCATTTTTCTAAGAAAAACCACCAAACAAAATTGCAAAGGGAGAGTTCCAGAAAGCCAAAACGAAGAACCCCACAAAAACAAAACACAAATACAAACCCAGAAAATTCAAGAAATTAGAGAAATTAATTTTTTTTAATTAGAGAAATTAAAATTTCAAAAATTCAAGAAGTGGCCATTTGAAAATTCGACCAGAACTCCGGATTTTCGAAATCCTCCAAAATATTAATTGAAGAATGGAAGTTCATTACAGTCCAACTTTTTTCTTTTTCTTTCCCTTTTTTTCCTTTTGATGTTGATTCGGATGAGATCCAATTCCTATGTTTTGGATGATAGAAAATCAAACGGCGACGTATGAACCCACCACCATCCCACCCACCTTGGTTTAATTATTCTGATGACTTGTTTTTGTTTAAGGACAATACTTAGGTACTTAATGGAGTGTACCCAAAAGACTGACTAAATAAAGACCCAGAACCACTTCTCTGCCCTTCGCCAGAAACCATGTCATCATCGGCGTCGATTGCATCCGGCGACTTCCTTTTGATGTTGATTTGAAAAGAGAGAACGATAGAGAAAGAACAAAAGAGAGAGCAAATCCTCTGATGATGCGGGGGTGTGGAGGGATCTGGTGGAAGAAGGATATGGGGTGGCTGGGGTCCATGGATATGGATTAGCTATGGCAGATCAGCCATGGCATCTAACACAATCAGAAAGAAGATGAAAGGTGTTTGGTTATGAGTTTAAAATGATAACTCAGTGTTTGGTCAGTAAGATACAAATATTGGGATAAAGTTTTGAAATACACACATGTTGTAATATTATTGGGCCACATCGAGTAAATTTGGGTACTCCTCATTGAGGGAATTGGATTATCTACGAGACAATCCCTCGGAATCGTCCTGATCAATGTTAGTAGACCGTTGGATAAAATCCTCCTGACCGTTGTTAGTGGACTGTTAGATTTTTTTTCAACGGCTACAAACAAGGAGCCATCTAAAAGTTATAATAATTGTAGCCGTTGGATAAAAATCCAACGGCTCACTAACACCGGTCAGGAGGATCCCGAGGGGTTGCCTTGGAGATAATTCAATTCTCTCATTGCGTATTCAAGTATTGTCCTTAAAAGAAAGGCAGCGACAAAAGATGTGACTTGTATCATACATTTTCCCTAATTAAGAAAGTTTAGATTCTATCATAAAATCAAGAGTAATGCTACACTTACCACCTAGTGTAACCTATTTATACCATCATTTATATTATCTCTTTAATAATGGTAGTGTCCACCAATGCATGTGAATCCTATCTCTTTAATAACAATAGTGTCCACCAACGCATATATAAATAATGGTACAAATATGTGGTAAGAGTAGCATTTTTGTGAAATCAATTGGCAATATGAGAAGTAGTTTGATCTCTTATAAGCCCTCACACAATTTAGTCTCTTTTTGTCCTCACATTATCACACCCAACTTTACATTTGGACCAAGTCTCTGCGTACGCTTTCCTCATCAGCAACTTGTCGTTGTTGAATGTTCTCATTCACTTGGGGATGTAGTTAGACCTGTAAACTGGTTGAATTTATTGAGTTTGGGTCGAGTTTAATTCGACTCGTTAATTTACCGAATCATCCAAATCCAACCCGTTAAGTTAACAGGTCACCAGAACCTAACCCGTTAAGCTAACGGATCACCCGTTTCACCCATTAACATTTTTATTTTTTTATTTTCAATCAACCATAAGGTGACCCCGAGCGGACAAAAGCCCAGCCTTCTTGACGTTGCTGAGGACCTTCTGCTTCTCCAGCTTCTTGAAGACATCGACTTCCACTTCCTTCGCCACTTCGTAAAAGATTCCCACTCCGTACCACTTCTTCTCCCAGCCGCTGTCGAGCTTGTTCACCTAGAAATTTACGCAATTCACATTTTCTCAGCAAATAAACAAAAGGGTATTTGTAAATTAACCAAAAAACAAAACGGTATTCGTAATTTTATATAAAAATACTTGCTTGGCAGCCAAACAGAAGTTACAGAGCAAGAGTGAACGTACCTTCTTTTGGGGCGCCATGGAAACGATTGTTGATGATCAAGATTTGGCAGGGAAGGTGCAGGGAGAGCCAGAGATGGAATTGAAGTGGGGTTTGGACTTTGGAGGAGAGGAAGTTTCTGGTGTGGTGGAGATTACAGGTAGCTGAAGATGCTGCAGCAAAAGACTAGAGAGTGGTAATTTCTGAGAAAGAAGATGACGGAGACTAGAGAGAACGGGAGCCAGAAAATGCGAGACAGAGTGAGGGTTTCATTATTGAATATTGAAATTACACAAAAGCCCTCAATAACTGGTGTTAACGAGTGATTAATGGGTTTTGCAAGTTGATTCAAAATGACCTATTATTTAACGGGTGCTTAACGGGTTGACCAGTTAATCACTTGACCCGTTAAACAATCACCCGAATACTTATTTTAACGGGTCGGGTCGAGTCTAAAATGCCAGGTCATGTAGATAACATATGTCCTGATCTGCAGCAACTTGCAGTTGCTGTTAATATCGACGGCTTCTTCGCTTCAGAACGCCAAGATCATCATCATGCATGCAAACGCCAAATGTGTATTTTTCATTCTAATTAAGTAGTATTACATCACCACTCATCGAAGTCATGACTCTTATCACTCCAAAAATGTTAGATGTTCTGATGACCACTCATAAGATCTCATTTTACATTTTTTTATAAGTGTATTTTTCTTTCTAATTAAGTAATATTATAAAAAATTTAGAGTGTAAAATAAAAATTTAGAGTGTCAATATAATATTTTATTGTTTTAAAATTAATAGTCACTTTTTTCTTTCTTTAACAAAAACATGGAAAGGTACATTGAAACAAGTAATTATCAATAGCGTACTACATAATTTTCTCATCTATATAGCCAGTTGTTACAAAATTTCTTACGTCTTAATTGGGACTAAGATAATTTTTTATGTATATAAACAACTTGCTTTCTCTCGGTCTATATACTTGCCACTAACGTCTTAATTGGGACGACTGAAGTACTTTTGTATGTATATAAACTTGCTTTCTCTTAGTCCATATATTTGCTAGTGACGTCTTAAACTCTTAATTGGGACTTTAATATTTTGTATGTATGTTAACAACTTTGCTTTCTCTCGGTCTATATATTTGCTAGCATCTAGAAAAATTCGCAGATTGCTAGCATCTAGAAAAATTCATAGTTGCATACCAGTCAACGAATTAAGATCCAACTTTTGAGTCTTAATTAATAGTATCAACTAAAAAATACGCTCGCGCGTTGTGGAGGGAACAACTGTTTCATGCGTAACTACATGAATAAGACACATTTAATCTGAATAAATTTAACACAATTATGAATAAACAGAGGAAGACACGAATGAATGAGGTCGATAAGATAAGCAGAACTTATGTAATCATGTTAACTACAAACTGAGAAATGACTTTCTTTCCTACATTATATATTCTAAAATTGAAGGGGGAGAGGCACTGTAGCAGCCTCATTCTTTGCCACTCGATTTCACTCTATTTACAACAATGCCGGCCAAATTAAGTTGGGTTGGGAGGGTAATTCTCAAAATTTGAGAGGGTGATTTTGTCCATGTGGTTTAAGCACGGAGCCACTCGATTTCACGTTATTTACAACAAAGCCATCAGGTTTGGGCTGATATTGAGGCTGGGTTGGAAGGGCAATTTTGTCCTGTGCGTTTGAGACTTTTTGGTGTGGGTTTAAGTCTGTTGTCATTTCAGGGAGGCCATGCCTCCGATAGAGAGAAAGAGACAGAGCGAGAGAGAGATAGAGATGGAGAGGGAGGAGTGGGGATCTCAGCCATGCGATCCTGGTATGGCAGAGTGGAAGGGAGACAGTGAGAGAAAAAGAGAGTGACAGTGAGAGAAAGAGAGAGTGGTTGCCCGGATAACAGGGAGAGAAACAGAGAGTGGGGTTGGGATGGTGAACAGAGTCGAGTAAGGTCCCATCAGTCCATGAATCACTCTGGATCGTCCGTTCCCTTCTGCATGTCGGATGAATGGCTGGATTTCGAAAGCTAAGTTCCATTTTTTATTCTATTCTTTACTGTTAGCATAGATTGTTATCATTTCAGCCCTTTTGATGTGAATTATTTCTGGATTTTGTTGCACTGTTAGGTTATGTTTTGGGAGTTCCTTTGTTTCGTTTTCTCTCATTTTGGGGATTCATCTTTCTGTTCTGTGTATTGTTCTTCGTTTTAAGGTCTTTTTTTTTGGTGGGTTTTTCAGTTCGTTGATCTATGACTTTGTATTTAGATTTTTCGTTCGTGTATGATTAAATGGGTATTGGGTTTTGGTGGTTGAAAATATGTTTTTTTTTTTTTCTACTTAAGCTTCTTCCTCATTTTCCTGGGATTTTTTTGTTTTCAGTTGCAAGGGTAACGAGAACACTAAAATCTCAGGTTAAATGGGTATTGGGTTTTGGTGGTTGAAGATATGATTTTTCTCTGTTTAAGCTTCTTGCTCATTTTTATGGGATTTTTGGTTTTCAGTTGCAAGGGTAAAGAGAATACTAAAATCTTAGATATCAGTATTGGCATCTCTATTAATGCATTTGCATTTTCGTTGGTTTGCAGGATAGGTGCATTGAGACCTAAAAATATTTGCGTGAACTTCATAAATTTTTCTAAGCCTCCGAACCTTGAAGGGCAAGTGTTTTTTAGCTAAGTTCAATTATTAATTCGATTCTCTACTGTTAACATAGATTGTCATCATTTCTACCTTTTTGCTATGAATTATTTCTGGATATTATATAAACTGCATAAAATTTGGATATGATGAGAAGTCTAATTAAACTGAATCTTGGTAATGATTTTGTTGCATTTGGGTTTTTGCGGTTTCTGTTTTTTTTCTTCCATTGTTTTGTATTTCTAATTTATCGTTTGCTGCTGGACAATGGTGATTGTATGTTTTAGTTTGGATGTTTTTCTAATTTTGGGTTGGTCAGTTTTTTGGAGCTGCTTGAGAAAATGTGATCCCATGTTTTGATTGAGTAAAATAATTAAGAGATAAAAAAGAATGGAGAATTTGTGTCAAGAGTAGTGATGGAAAAAATGAGGACAAATATGCTACTGAATTTGATTCAAAATTTGTGATTTTATTGATTTGTTTATGTTTTGGTGGCTCAGAGGAAGAATATGCTACTGAAAGAGTACGAGCAGAGTAATAAAGCTTCAGTCTTTGTCGATAAGCGAATTGGGGAGCATAATGACGAGCTGGATCAGTTCGATAAGGTCATTCGGCGTGCGCAGCGCGAGCGTAAGTAAGTTCAATTTCTGCCCGTTGTTTGGGATCAGCTTTGTTTTCTGTTTGGTTACTGGGAAAATAAGGGGAAATAATAAACAGTTGTAGTTTGTTGTACAGAGCTTACCTCATTAAAATGTACATATCTAACATATGATATCTAAATTTCCTTTACTTTTCTTGAGCTTTCTACGCAATTATAAACTCTATTTCAGAACCATAATCAGTTTGATTCGTGGAAACATGGGTAATTCATTACTAATGTGTTTTGTTTCTCATTTTGGTATTCTCTTAATTTTTGTGAATAGTTGAAGACGAACAAGAAAAGCAAGTATAACTTATCAGATGGAGAAGAGGGCGACTTTGAATTTCGAAGCGTTGGTGCGTTATCTGAAAGGGATGATTTTGAGGATGATGGGCTGCCTGATGATGAAGACATGGATCAGAAACCACTAAAAACTAAGAGTATGGATAAAGATACTTCTGTCTATGTTGTTTGTTTATCAAGTAGGGTTTTCGTTTCATTTGTGCAAGCTAGATTTAGAATGCATCAGTCAGGGTTCAGTGAGCAGTTGATATTTGGCTATTGACATGTCCATGGTTTTCCTCTGTAATGTTTGGTTAGAAGTATGTGCGGTTGATGCCTGAGTTGGACAATTCTGGCTTATACTTAAGTATTATTTTTTGGACTAGGCTTTATTGTTATCTTACAAGTATCGAATGAACTCTTGCTCATATGGAGTAAAGGAAAGTAAAAACCCACAAAATGATAGCAGACTTTGATATTAACCAAAGTTTTTTCAGTGATTTTATGTTGTTGGATACACATGCATCTCCCTATGATTTGGTGATTAATTGTTAGGACTATACTAATTGCACGACAGATCAAATTGACGGTGATCTAATGGAAGGAGAGGAAAATGTGAGGCCTTTTCTGCTATCTGAATTTTGCTCTGTGATATCCTAATTCAAGAGTATTTTAGATATATGCATAAAAAACATTTGTTTGTTAGAGTTTAGGTATTGTACCTGTATTTCAAGATTTTGATTTACATTTCTTGATTGCTTCATTTACCATTTTTGATTTGCTACTTGGCTCTTTGTATGATGTTTCACCATGTTCAAACTTACCATAGGAGTTAATTCCCTTTAGAATTTAGAAAGTCAATGTAGTTTTAAAATAATTCTGTTTTTTGTTTCTCCAACTATAATCTATTCTTTTCTGTGTCTCTCTCTCTTCCCTTATAAATAATCCTAATTTTTTTCATTGTTTTCATACTACAGAGACCTAAAAGTAAGAAGGAAGTAATGAGGGAGGTTATGGCAAAAGACAAATATTATAGGGTGGGGTTTGATGATAATGGTTACACGCGTTTCCCGAAATCTTTTTTTAGTTATGATTTCCTTTGTTTTTCCTTTGATCCATTCCAGGCAGAAAGAGCAAACTCTAAACTGTTACAAAATGCTGAACCAGACGTGAAGATTCCAAATGAGCTTTCAAAGAAGGATGAGCCTTCTGAACACGTATTTCCATGAAGGTCCTTTATTGGTTTCTAACTTCTTACGGTTCCCTTTTTTTCCTTATTTTTTTTTCTTTTGTTTAAGAATTTTTTTAATTCCTTGATTTTTACAATTTGTGTGCCATGTCTGATTTGTATTGCTTCCAATTTTCAAGTCTTAATTTAATCCTTTGTATTTTGTGCTGTACATATATGGTGTGAAGTTGTAGTTCTAAATGTTTTAGTATAGCCTTGGGAAATAATGTAGTTTATACAAGCTATTATATCTCAATGTTCAAATTTTTTAACTTTATCCTTATTTTGTAGGGATTTCTGCATAGAGAAAAGAATTGTTTTGTTTACGTCTCACTAAAACTGGTAAGTAATAGAGAGCAGTCATACTCTCATGCAGCTTTGCTTTGCTATATTACAATATCAGTACATTAACAAATCTCAGTCGCTCAGATTTCTAACATTGGCATTTATATTAATGAATTTCCATTTTCTCTCCCAAAACAATTTTTTAATTGAAAATTGTTTTCTTTTTGGAGAAGGTGGTACTGAAATTGGATTTACATGACAACAAAGAAAAGCAAGAAGCCTTGAAAGCAGTCTCCAGCCTTACAGGTATCAACTTAATTTTTCAGCATGTTGGTTTAATTTGGCTGAGTGAAAAACTTGGAAAATAATAAAAATGTAAAGATTTTATGAGTAATGTTTGAATTGTTAGGAAATATATCTAGCACGGATATGAGTAATGTTTTTTGAGTTTCAATTACCAGTAAATTAAAGATTTTATGCATAATATTTCATAAAGTTTCGGAATTGCTAACTACAGTATATGATCATTATGGCATGTATAGTTGAAACCAGTGAAATTATAGGCTTAATGGGCTTACAATAAGCTGATAGTGCTATATTTTCCCTCTGCCTATATGTAGTTTAATATAATTGAACGAGTTTAAAGAGAATGATCAGAACAAAGGTTTGTATTAGATACGATGTGCTTCCTCTTTCTATGCATTTTGGTTCAAATTAGGGTTTTAGGTTGAAACCCGAAACGAAAAGAGAATAAAATTTTCCGGATCTTTGGATTTTGTATTTGGATGAGAGGAAACGAAGTTGCAGGCCCACACGCAAGCAAACTCCCATCTGAAGGCCAAAGAATCCAAAGGTAAATCCCTTCGAACTCTTCAATTATGGTGTTCTTTAGTCGATTGCAAAACTAGAACTTGAGAAACTAACACATGCATATACTTTTTGTGAAGGAACTGCGATCCAGTGGTTGGATAGAAGAAAAGGACAACATGCTCTCTATCTCGCAACTTGCCTTCTCTTGCTCTTAAGCGTTCAGCATCTCTAGCTCTCAAGCGTTTAGCGTCTCTCGCTCTCAAACCTCGCCAATCCGTCAAAACCCATATTCCTCCGCGTTTCCTCAAAATCCAAGGTACGGGATTCACCCAGCCGTAATTTTTTGGATTCATTTCTGAATTTTTTTTTTCGTTTTTATTTTTTATTTTTTAGTTTTGGATTCATAATTTTTTGTTCAGTAGCTGAGAAAATGTGATCCCGTGGTTTAGTTTTGGTGTTTTTGGGTTTGTAGGTTTTTCGAATTTTGGGGTGTTTTTTTGTAGGTTCCAAAACCTTCTGTTCTCAAGGTAAGTAATAAGTAATTTAAATTCTGGGGTAATTCAATTGAAAGTTTCAATTTATAGTTTAGTTTATTTATTTATTTATAATTTTGATATTTTTGTGTTTGATTATGTTGAATTCAGATTTCTGTGGACTTATGTTTGGGTTTGACATTTTCCTGCAGGTCGTGATTGAGGGAGCTTGAATTGGCAATTGGAATTAAGGTCATAATACATAGTAAGTGTTTGGTTTTTTTCTTCTGCTACAAAGTAGAAGTTGACAAGTCCCGTTTTCATGTTTACTCATCTTTCGAGATGGTATTACGGAATATATGATTTTTTTAAAATTTCTATTGCAAAGTGGCGATTTCAATGCCACCACAAGATATGGTTTTTGAGCCAATATACTGGTATTGCCAACCAGAAGCTAATGGAGTGGGCAGCCAAGATATTGCTTTCCTGCATTTGTATATGTTTGTGGATCTAGCCTTTTACTGAAAAACATCATAAGATATAAAAGTCCTCATATTTTTATGTTTACTCATCTTTTCGAGATAGTATTACGGAATGTATGTGTTTTTTTTTAATTTTTTTTTTAAATTTCTGCTGCAAAGTGGCAATTTCAATGCCACCACAAGATATGTCTTTTGAGCCAATATACTGGTATTTCCAATAGAAGCTGATGGAGTGGGCAACCAAGATATGGTTTCCTGCATTTGTATATATTTGTGGATCCAGTGTTTTACTGAAAAACTTAATAAGATATTAGTTTCCTAATTGCGTTGCGTTCTGTATAATGAATCATTTTTTGTAATATCTTTTGTGATGAGCAAAATGTGAGAATTAACCAAGGATGGACTACAGAAAACTGACAAAAGAGTTGATGTAATGAATGTAATTTTGACAGCCATGGACATTGTGAAGTATTGATGAATTCGATTATACCTTCCCTTTGCATTTCTAGATGGAATGCCATTGAAAGTAATCATTCTCACATTCATATGAATAAGATGTTATGCCTGGTAGACAAGTTTCCAACACCGAGACAAAAGTATAAGAAGTGATAAGTTGTCAAGGTTGTTATTTCTCCACTTATTTGACTTCTTGCATATGGCTTAACACCTAAACCTGTGTTATCTCATCTACAACGTGTAGATTACATTTTGTTTGCGCTTAATGAAATGTTGAATAATGCTCAAATGCATGGTAAGTCTTATGGATTTACTTTTAACAACCAGGTCATTTGCCACCAATTATTCATATTCAAATTATGCCTGGGTTACATTTCTTCTGCAGCCTCTTTTTTCACACATTCAGTCATCAGTAGGTGGGCTAAGGAATTCCCACATGTAGCATTGTAAGATGGTCTTCTGTTCACTCTTAATAAATTATTTCTCAATCATTTTAGTTTTTAATAATTAGGATATTATTTCTTATTTTGGCTCAACATTAGTTGACTTAAGATTTGTTTATTATCTTTGCAGTATGAAGGCGACCTTAATAATGTAATGAGAGAGTACAATATTAACTGTACAGTAAATGTTACTTTTTTTTCTGAGATCTAATATATTTAGTGTAATTTTTACCATATGTTTAACCTTTGTTTTTAAAATATAATTTTGTTGTAGTTTGGTCCATATTCAAATTAATAATTGTGTAGAGATGACCATGTTATACATTACATTGTTAGGGAATTACACTAAGCAATTTGCTCAATGTGATTGAATATATTTTAGCTTTTCTTATGTCTTACTCTAAAGATAGAAAGTTAATGAGTCATATACATAAAACTCACAAATTATAAGGTTGGTTTCAAGCTGGCATATGATCTTTGAAGATCCTACAAACTCATGGAAATTTTACCTTTAAGTACATCTTTTAGTCAGACCATTTATGTGTTTGTAGGGTCTTTAGAGATAAGCTCCCAACTTAAATCACGCTTATAGTTGGGAAATCTTATGTAGTGGTGTTTAAATTTTCACACAAGAGGGACATAAATTATATTTTCTTTTAAATTTTAATTTCATAATGCATGTTTGTGTTTGGTTGCTGAATTTCGGTGGTGAGATAGATGAGAATAGATATGGGAGGTGCTTTGTTGATCTCCTTAATGAGAAAAGGAAAGGATCTGGTAAAATGAGATGGAATATGTTGGGATAACTCTAGGGTTTCGCACACGGGATTTTATATTGGTTATTGCTCTCTTACTAGAAAATGCTTATGTACGTCTGTCATATTTTAGTCTTATAGCCTTAGCAAGTAAAACATATAATGCAGGCTGTAGAGCAGGGCTAAGAAAGAGACGCTTAATGAAAGAATTGCAAAAGTGTCTGATGGTGTTTCTGTGATGCAGGTAAATTTCTAAATGCACGTAGACAATGTGGATTATGATGTATGGCCGATGATGATTCATTTGTTTAATTTTTTTTCTTAAATGTCCCAAGGTTTGATCACAAATTGAGACAGAGCTAAAAGAAAAGAAACTTAGAGTTGAAGACGCTCTGAGGAAACTGGCCTTTCTTGGTTAGTTTCGCGATCACAGATACTCACACCTAAATTTTCTATCGGTTTCACCGGTACTCAATCCATCCCTTTCTATATCAATCTCCAAATATATACGTTTCTAAGATATACATATGTATACAAATTAGCTAGATTTTGTTTTGATTGATTTGGGGCAGTCCAAATTTTGCACAGGACATGAAGACTACGTCAACGAGAAGGTTTGTATGTCCCTTTCTATATATCCATGGAAACCAATACTTGGGGTTTGATTAGTTTACTATAGGTGTTGAATTCTTTTAATTTCCTTTTGTTTTACAATCTACAATTGACTGTAAAGTTGAATATTTGGTTGGTTTATGTTTTAGAATCCATAATATACTGTGATGCTTTATTGTTTTTAATTTCTTTTGTGTTAGATTATGGAATTTACTCCAAAACTAAATCGTTTTTTTTGCTTGGTGCCTAATTCGAGCCAGACCGTGTTAGCACCCAAATTGTTGTCCGTGCCTTGGTTAAGGTCTATATTAATCAAAACCTTCCTTTTAGTTTTACTTTTTAATGCGGAGTATTGGTCAAAATAAGAAGTGTTTTAATGTTTACGAGTATTATATTCATGTGCAGTCATAATACACAATAAGTGTTGTTATATCAGTTTTTGGGGTTTTGAATTCAGAGTTATGTTTGGTTTTTTATTATATTGGAGTAGAATTTTGTTTTTGTGTGAGTTTGATTATATTGAAATCAGAGTTTCATTTTGAACTTTTGTTTGGATTTATTTATAATTTTCTATGCTAATTAAATTTAATAACCCCAGCATCAATTATTGGTTGGGTTTGACAAGCGAGGGAGAGAGAGAAATCTAGGTTTGTCATTTAAAATTAGCGATCAGGTTGATGTGCCTGCAGTATCCAGTGTGTAGATAAATGCAATAAAAATCAGAGACTGTGGTGCTCGCTACTTTTTAGTGCCAGTCTCTAAATTAATGGTACCTGTGGTTTCTGTTATGTATCATGTTCCATTTTAAATTGTTCATAAATGCAATGAAAATCATATATTATGGTGCTCACTGTTTGTCATGTGTTTTCTGATCAAATATTGCCTATGGTATTCAATGTATTCAGACAAATGTTACTTGTGGTGCTCTTTGTCATGTTTTTTTAGTTCAAATTTCGTTACATTTGGTTTAATTTGGTTTTGGTTTCAGCTTCAGGAGTTTAAAACACTTTTTAGGGTTGTAAATAGATTTCCACATGTATGTAAATAATATTGTTTTAATGATTCGGAGAATATTTTGAATATACTTTAAAATTAAAATTTAATGGTAATTTATTGGTGTAAATTATGTTACTCTCAATCATTTTTCTGTCATTTTTACCGTGCCTATTTTTTATTTTTATTTTCATATTGCTTAGATAAAGCTCAAGGCTTACAACTAAGTTTCGCTATTTATTCTGTTTGATGCATTTTCAGTCTTTGTAGCTAACGGAATTACGTCATTTTTGGTGAAATATGATCAAGTATAAGGCTTTTTGGGTTGTTTTAATTCAATTGGGAGTAGTTGCTGAATTTTTCGTGGTGAGAAAGAGTTTGATTTTTCCATAAATAGAGTTATTTATTTTGAAATCCCAAATTGAATGAAGACTTTATATATTGTTGTAGCAGTTGCAAAGAAATGAAATGTAATTGGGTGATTAATTTGTTTGTGTTTATGAAGCGACAGCTTTTATTTGATCCGAGTGTAGACTAGAGTCATGGGATGGAATTTTTGTTGCAGTTATACTTATAAGATCAAGTTCTTATTGAGGCTTTCTTTTTACTGTAGGTAAGTCAAAGAAAGCTAAGAAAAGAAAAAGAAGGCAGGAGAGCAGCTCAAGAGGAACATCAAGTATGATTCTGGAATTTGAAACATTGCTTTGTATCTGAATTATCACTTTTTTCATGGCACAAGAAAGCTTTGAAAAAGAAAAAGAGGGATCTTGATTCGTCAAAGTCCACAAAAACAATGGAAACGAAAGTAGAAGTTGATCCAACAACAATGTTTTTAAAAGCACTCTGTATTCATGGTAAGCAATAAAAGCAATTGTACTCATGTCGTGATATACTTAATGCTAATATCTGGGTTTTTGACCTAATTAATGATTGGGTTTGATTAATGCTAAGACATATCTCGAGTTATGCATGAAAAAAAGAGTAGAGATATCTTGGACAAAGGGAAATTGTAACATAATATACAATTTGATCCATGTGTAAAAATGGTGTCTTGCAACATTAGATTTTGAACAAAGAGTCTCAATCTTATTGACATTTCAACTAAATTATCTTGAGACAAGTTTACATTGGGATGTTTGAGATCCGAAAGCTCTCCAGTCGCCATCGAGGCAAAATCTTAGGTGCAATCTGTGAATGTCACTTTGTCTCATCATAGGAGAATATCATCAATTATACTATCAGTGCATTAAGTACCACTTAATGTAATCTGCTCATACATGTTCATGTGTTACCGCTTATACTTGGACAAAATCTTAGGCCCAATTATTAATGCTTGAAATAAATCTTTCTACTTATTAATACATAAAAATTGTAAATAGGTCATCACCCACTAATCTTTTTCAAATTTCTATGCTTATACTGAGTTGATGAGTCAAATTTCAGGCATAGTATAAGCATGAATTGTTTGGTATAACTAGGTGATTTTTATTAAGTACTTTATCTAGCATAAAAAAATTTGCATGGTTTTAATGGCTTTCGGAACCTGCAAACATTGTCAAGCATTTTCTACAAATCATGGCATACCATTTAGGTATTTTTTGGTTGTTGTAAAATTGGTTTGATATGTTGAATTATTATGTGGATTTGGGATTTTGGACGTAACACTACTGGAATTAAACAGGTTGATTAACATACATAGGCTGTGACAACTGTGGGAATATCTATCTTTCAAGACTATATGGGGTATAGTAATTTTCAATATTCTTCGACTCTTTTTAATCTGCAAAATCAAATTACCTATGGAATTTATAACATGCAATCAGTTTCTTTTTAGTTGAGTTCAAATAATGTTGATTGCACTGTTATAAAGCTCTTTTTTATAGTTAGGTTGAAAATCATATTGATATATTCTTTATTTAGTTGGTCCAATTTGTAACAGATGAGATTGTTTTGTTTGATGTTTCAATCAAAATTTGATCCTTTTTTTTTTGGAGTGAAATTATAATGGAATTGCAAGTCAAGTATATCTTAGAGACTTAGATTCTTGGTTGCTTACTCACCTTCCCACAACTATTATATTGTCCCTTGACTGGATGGATTTTTATAATTTCTTAGATTTTACAATGTTTTTTTTATAATTTCCTAGATCTGTTCTTTTTGTTCGTTCATGATTATGTTGAATATTTTTAGGTTAAATGTGTCTTATTCATTTAGTCAAGGATGGTGCATTCAAGTCCCGCAGCATCGCGCGGGCATATTACTAGTAAGATTACTAAAGAAACAGAACTTACGTAATCATGTTAACTACAAATTGCACTACAAAAAAATTGAGCTTTTAAATATGGATGCACAAATACAGAGAGACACAACAAAGACCATTTGATGGAAAAAAAAAAAAAAAAAAAAAAGACGCTCAGAGACTCAACAAACACTATGCATAGTTCCATGACTTAGAATTTCTCAGATCCGGTTGAAATTAATAATAATAAAAAAATTAGAGATGTGAATTCTTCTCAAAAATTAGAGATGTGAATTTATACCTCTGATAGTCTGAGCTCCGTTTCCTGATTCCTTTGCCGGCTTGGGGCAAACCTAAGGAGATCGACGATTAGGGGATACAAATTCAAAATAAAAATTTCTAGTAGTCATCGTCGCTGCTGCAGTAGTCATCGTCCTCCGATTCCATCGTTGTCCGACCACAAAAACCTAATGGCGGCTGGAGAACCACAGAACCAAGAGTAAAACAGGGAGTGAGAGAGAGAGAAGCAGCCAAAATACAGAGAAGATGGCAAGAGAGGAGAAATGGAAAGCAGACAAACAACAAGCAACATGGGTGCTAGCCAATTTCCCAAACCCCACTTCTGCAAAAGCTACATGCTATTGATTATGATTAAAAAGTAAATTAATCATATCATTAATTGCTAAAAAATAATGGTTTATGTTTGTTTTCATGAATTCAGGCTCAAAATACGAACTGTAAATCCAAATTTTGAAATTTAATTGCTTTATTTCCTTACCAGATAAAGTTAGACGATTACTAAGCATCCAATTCTTGAAAACTATTGAAATCAAAACAACAACTTCCACTCAGTTTCTCAACAACAGAAAGATCAAGCCAAATCAAAACCAACAACTTTCAACTAAATTGCACAAAGGAGTCAAAATTTAAGGCCTCCGATGCCGGCTGAGTGGTGAAAGCGTCGCCTACAACGGAGCCGTGGAAAAGTGGGGAATCGGTGGCGGAGTCGACAAAGGAGTCGAATCGCTGGGAGGAGTGTCGGGGGTCGTAGCCCAGGTAACCGTCGTGCAGGTGTGTTGAGGGTTCTTGAGTTAATTGAAACATTAAACGTGCAACTGCTTTACAAACCTGAGAGTCAGTAATGAATGCAAGAAGATAATAAAACATGTGGCTTGGAAAGGAGAAGCACATCACGATGAATGCCAGATAACCACCAATGATCTTCATCTTCAAGGTAAGAGCCATCACTCCATCTGAAAACTTGAACAGCTAATACATTTTTCTTGTCTGTACTGGATGGGTAAATATAATCGGTGAGCTTGAACAAGACGCCCCCAACCTTGAACAAGACGCCCATACTATTGGCAATATGCAACACCATGCTCACATACCAACAACAACTTTAGCCCGAATATGTTAACCCAATCGATGAGCTTGCACATACAATACATATAACTTGTACTCAAACGTAGTCGAGTATAATCTGCAAAGTCAAAACTTTACATGAAATTACTAAACCATCATCATTTACGATATGTATCGCGTGTAGAACCTCAAATTCATAGTAATCAACTCAGCCAAACGCATTCGAACATTAAATTTACATCCAAAATACAATGTGAATCTGAATCAGAGTTTATACTTCAACAACTCGTCAATAAACCCCAGCAAAAAAAACAATTCAACTAGAAAATCAAAAATCAAAGCAACAAGAAACTGAAATTGAAAATGGAATGCCGTGAGTGTTTGACCTTCAACTGATTCATGGCAGCGTAAAGGGACATGGGCGTCTCTCTTCCGCCAATTGATGATCGACTGGTCCTCCCACACGTGATGCTGCCCGTTCTCTAAGAGCAAGTCCAGCGGGGGCTTTTGCTCGGGAGACAGTGGACCAAATAGGGCCAGATAGCCCGGCCTTGAAGCTCCAGCATGGGCAGCCCGAGGGAGAGTGGAGGCCCGAGCAGCGGGCCTGTGAGGAATTGACAGTCTGAGAGCCCGAGTGGGTGTGATGCTAGGATGACGTCATCCTAGCGTCAGCCCAATTTTATTTATTTTATTTTTTTTATCAAGCGCGTGAGCCTCACCCGCACATGCTGCCCGTTCTCTAAGAGGGAAACGAGTTGAACCGGCAAAGAAGTAGCCATGGCCGAAACTCAGATGTTGTGGATCAATCAGACTGGAGTGGCAGTGGGAGTGGGAGAGTGGGAGAGTGGGAGAGTGGAGCTCATAAAGCAGCAAGACATCAAGAAAATGGTGACTTTCTCTGTATACATTGTCGTATTTGGCATATTCCAAACTTTCTTTGTATAGATTGTCGCATTTGGCATATTCCTTCACAAAAAATTTAAATAAAATAATGGTTGATTGGATAACCTTGCACGTTTCTCTTTCAATTGTATCATGCCAGGTGAATGAGAATCAGGGTTCTCTTTGTAAGGATTTATGAGATATTCAAATTGTGTCCTACAGTCATAAATCATTTTAAATATTATTATTTAAATTTAAATATAAATACTACATGATAAAAATTGGTTGTAAGATGTACGATAAACGAACACGATTTGAAGATTCATAAGATTCTCACAAAGAGAATACGAAGAGGATCCTCATTCATGCCAGGTAGCAGTGGTGGCCCAATTAGCATGTTTTGTTCGATTCAGTTTGGTTTAAGTTTCAAATCGCATTGATCAAGCTAGTAGCATAATTGAACCAAAAGAATTATTAAAACAAAATAATAGCTATATGCCTTTTGAATTTTAGTCAACAGATTAAATGAATTAAAACGAAAATAATGAACATGATTAAACAAGATTGTGTAAGAAAAGAGAAACTGTAACGTGATTATTTGTAATCCATTGAATGCATACGTTATATTACCTCAGAGAGAGAGAGAGAGAGAGAGAGAGAGAGAGAGAGAGAGAGAGAGAGAGAGAGAGAGAGAGATATATATATATATATATATATATATATATATATATATAAGGAATTTCATTATCTAAATTAAAAATAGTAAAAGACTGAGAATCTGTTTGGTATTAAGGTTTCACTAAAATTGTGATAACATATAGGGGGAAATGCTGAAGTGTCGAAATAAGTAGGTGATTTTCGTTTGGTTTGGTTTAAGCGATTTTCAAATAAGGCAAAAGGAATCAAATACAATGTACTCCGAGTTTGGTTTGGCTTGGTTCAATTTACAAGTTATTGGGGTAAAACCAAACCAAATAGCTCAAACAGGTTTGCTCGAAACAGCTCGAGCTTGCATCGGATTGGGCTCGTGTTTGGCGCGTCGAAGCTCGAGCAAAGTGATTTGGTTTGCTTACATCCATAATCAGAAGCACTACAACAACAACAAAGTCTTTTCCCACTAAGTGGGGAATCAGAAACACTAAACCAGAAAAATGAAGAAAAAAAAAAGAGGAGCATTAAATAAAAAAAATTCCAAACCAGATGCAAAATAAACTGAGCAATAGAAGCCACTGAAGGCCATTGACAAGACTTATGCATTTCATATATAATAACTTGATCTTTTTTCAACTGCAACATAAGCAAGCAGCTTAATTCTTTCCCAATTCAGGGTTCAGGTTAACTGCATCCAGTAGCTACCAACTAGTAAACTAATCAACGCTCTCGAATTAAACACAAAGCAACGAACCAAATGCTGAATTTGTCGGGAGCGGATAACGACTGCCTAATATATACAAATCAAAAGGCAGAGGAGCAGAATGTTCAGAACCTAATTACATCAGAATCTCAAAATGACCGATGCCCAGGAATAGCCATGCCCTACTGCGTCTCCTCGTTCCCAGTTTGCTCCGAAATGGGGGTTTGACTTACAGTTTCCTCTGCAATGGGAGTTTGAATTGGAGTCTGTTGTGGGATGGGGTATTGACTTGGAGTGGGGTTTCGCTCCCGATTCCCTCCTCTCCTGGTAAAATACTTGCCTATGAATGTTTCGGCAACATCAGCATACTTTTCCTTAATGTAATTCTCCAGGCATTTTCTATATGAAAAATCTTCCTTGTGACCATCTGTTGTCACAACAAAAAAGCACCTGCTGTCCTGGAAACTGCCGTGCCTATCGACCTGTCATCAATGGCCGGTTTAAATTAGGACAATATGAGACCAAATAAATCCATTAATACATAAGCCAAATTCATTCAAAGAAAATTTGTGTTTCTTTTGGTTTTCGATAACAACACAACATAAGCAATATGGGGGGGATGTCATTACAAGGCAAATAATTCCTGAGAAAAGGTAAATAAGACGAGGTATTCTGGCCTGGCTATGTTTTCCAAGTACTATGAAAGAAACCTCTTCCCCGTCATTACTTGTCCAGACTTTAAAACCCTCGACACGGACCGGAATCGTAATTAAATATTGACTAAAAAAGGGTTTTGAATTCCATTGAGAAGCAGAACAAATTTAGGCATGCGACAAAAGTCACAAAACACATGGAAGTTTACCTTAACGGACAATGTGCAAAATTCAGTATAAACGTTATACTTCAGTAAAAAATAAAATGAACATTAGACTAACCAATATAACAATGAAATCACCAGTCATAGATTCCAAGCATAATGTATCAAATGTGCACAGAAACATAATTCTAAATAAAAAGTAGTTAAGCAAGAACAGGGCAGATAAACATACTGTGAGATGGCCAATTCCAGAACCCATTTTAACAGCTTTATCCGGGTGGTAATTGAGAACATTATCAATTATAAATGACTGGTCATCAGCTGACAGTGGATCCCCATCATTGTACCTGGATAAAATAATTTAAAAGCCGATATTAGGTTCGTACATTGTCAAGCACCAAGCAATGATGTTGCACCAACTAAAACATTCAAAAAAGGAAAGAAAGAACAAAAAAATCAAACAGTTACAGATTAACGCACCAATAATTATAATGCCCCAAAATGAAATCAATTATTTAATACAAGATCAGTGAAGATATGATGTCCCTAAGAAACCTCAAAAGGAAAGTCAAATGCAACATGTAAAATTCATTAAGCTATCAGATGCCTTTACTTTATGGTTGTTATGCTTAATATTTGTGTAAAGATAGGCTTTATATGAATGGGAAGTACAATCAAAGTGGACAAGCAGTCCACCAATATGCTGTTGACAACCTACAAACCAAGATATTAAAAGTATGACACAGTGCACCATCCAACAACGCAGAAAACAGAACAGAAACCACCCATACTACAATCAGGACAACTACAATATAGCAGCTTCTAGTAGAAATTGAAAACAATGGGCAAGGGCAACCATGGTATACAAACGTGAAAAACGTAAGCCGTCTCTAATAAATAGTCCACAACCTCCCCAACTTTGTCTTTAAACTTGGAGTCCCAAGAGTTGTAAGGCCAACTACGTTCTATGATGACGTTTTGGGAGGGACTTCGGTCTTAGACTCAGGCTCAACTAGAGTTTTGGCAGATGAATATGAAACAACATCATTGCACTACATGTGATTTATGATAATTCAAATGTTCAAAAGTAGTATCTTCGACTGTGAGGGAGGATTTTGTCAGCAAATTCCCCAGATTAAATGGATTCTTACTTCAGACAAGACATCTAAGGGTCAAAAACTCAGTTCTCCTTCAGAAAATTGAATAGCATCACACACTTTGATAATTTGATCAGTCTCGTCCTCATTGATAAGAAAGAATATAAATAGAAAACTAACCCAGATTGATGCATTATTCTTCGGATAGAGCGCATAATAGGTTCAATATTAGAAAGAACATCTTGCTCTTCGCTAGGGAACATATCCAATCTTTGTCTTGTTGCAGTATAGAGTCCAACCACACTGGAATTATCATTCATCATACCAGGTGGTTTAGCAGGACGATTCTTATTCTTCCACTCCCCGGGACTAGAAACCCAACTCTTTGAACCTTCAAAACGATTTTTCTTGTTTTGTCCCCATTGGTGATGTCTTTCACCAGTATTACCATCTCCACTAGGTGAATCCCACCCAGACAAGCTTGCAGGTTGAGTTTCTGTCTCGGGAGGATTTTTCTGCCCCCAAGAACCAGTCGAAATTTCGGAAGACTTATTCTGTTCCCAAGCATTTTCATTCCCTGTTTCTGTTTCCCCAGAAGAAACAGCACCCCATCCATTGTCCTTTTCATCTACGTCTTTTGTTGTCGGCGGGAGGTCTATTGGTGTGACTTTCTCTGCCCCTCTACCACTCCAATCATTTTCACTTGCCTTATCTGTCCCCCAGGTAGATGTGGTATGTTCCCTAGTTTTTCCCCAAGTAGATGTGGCATCTTCTCTGGCAGTATTTGTCCCCGATGTAGGAGTGGTATCTTCTGCTGCCTTCTCTGTCCCCCAAGTAGAGTTGGTAGGTTTTCTAGCTGGAGTTTTCCCCCAAGATGATGTATCATTTTCACTTTCCTTAACTGTTCCCCAGGGAGAAGCAGTCTTTTCTCTAGATTTCCCCCAGGCAGGTGTGGCATCTTCTCTAGCAGTACTTGTTCCCCATGCAGGAGTGGTATCTTCTGCTGCCTTATCTATCCCCCAAGTAGAGGTGGTAGGTTTTCTAGCTGGATTTTTCCCCCAAGATGATGTATCATTATCACTTTCCTTATCTGTTCCCCAGGCCGAAGCAGTCTTTTCTCTAGATTTCCCCCAAGCAGGTGTAGCATCTTCTTTAGCAGTACTTGTCCCCCATGCAGGAGTGGTATCTTCTGCTGCCTTATCTATCCCCCAAGTGGATGTCGAAGTCTCTTTAGCTGGAGTTTTCCCCCAGGATGGTGTATCATTTTCACTTGCCTTACTTGGCCCCCAGGCAGAAGTGGTAGGTTCTCCAGTTTTCCCCCGGGCAGATGTGGCGTCTTCTCTGGCAGTATTTGTCCCCCATGCTGGAGTGGTATCTTCTGCTGCCTTGGCTATCCCCCAAGAAGATGCTGCAGGTTCTTTAGCTAGAGTTTTACCCCACGATGATGTATCATTTTCACATGCCTTATCTGCGCCCCCTGCAGAAGTGATATGCTCTCTAGTTTTCCCCCAGGCAGATGTCGCATCTTCCCTGGCAGCATTTGTCCCCCATGCAGAAGTGGTATCTTCTGCTGCCTTATCTATCCCCCAAGTAGATGTGGTAACTTCTCTAGCTGGAGTTTTCCCCCAAGATGATGTGGCATCTTCTCTTGTAGTAGTCCCCCATACAGAGGAATCATTTTCCCAACTTGACTTTCTAGGAGGAGTTTCTAATTTGTCCTCAAATTCAATAATATCTTCAAAGACGGGCCTATCTAGACCAGAGTCAAGTTCTGGTGACAAGCACGAATCTGCTAATTCATCTACCACCATAAGATCATCAACTTCTGCCCCTAGTGCTCCCGTAGTTGCTTCTTCTCCATTTGCTGTGCTCACCATATGCAGAAAGTTGAAAACATCTAACCCACCCTCTTGATTCAATCCTCCCTGGAAGAAAAAAAATTAATATTTAAATTAAATGGCATGGAATATTCCAACAGCAGATTAAACTACTCCATACAACTGAGAAACGCTACAAGTATTTTAAAAACATATTTACCTCTCGTGTGTCCCACAGGATATCAAACCTGGATCCAGTACCAACAGCAACATGTTTACCCCATGAACATGATGCAACTATGCTTGACAACGAATCCATGTGGCACTTTTCAGCTGCTCTCTCAAAGCACTTTCTTGGTGTCTACAATCACATGTAATGAAACTACAATTAGTTGTGATTGTAGTTCATCTAATCACAAGCTATAGGTACATGCCATTCACAAAATTAGGCAAAAGAGTTCAATTACTCACAAAAAGTGTTGCTTCTGTAAATGGTACTTGAATATTCAATGCGCGAGATAGTGCTTTATATCCACTAGAATTAAAGCCAACAAAATTTCCTGCACATGTCATGCTATTTGCCAGGAGGATAAGATGCTCTTTCAGGACACCTTTCGCCACCATTGTAACAGCTGTTGCGAGGCGCTGTGTAATCAATCCAAAAATGTGTTCTTAATAGAAAAGTAGGAGACATATCTCATATCACCCAGAGTGGGTCTAAATATGATCCAATTTTCCTTGACACTTAAAAAAGTTAAATTTCCTATGATGTACACGATACAGGCCTAAAAAGAAGGTGCCATGCCGAAGGGAACCACAAATACAGCACATAATTACAAAAAGATAGAAAATTCATAAGAAGGTCCATACTTAATGAAGATCAGTCACATGAAAGGTACTTAATGAAGATCAGTAGCATGAACTGATCCATAACTAGGGGTTAAATAATATAGAAAATAAATCACTGTATAATAAACTATACATACAAATATATACACAACTGATGATGTAAAGCATGCCCGCTAGAAAATAAATACACAAGGAAGCAAAGAATTAATTGCTGTGAAGAACAACATAAGTCTAGCAACTCAAAAATTCCAAAGGGAGAAAAGCTTACAACACACATAGAAGCTACTGGACACAAAAGCTGATAATTTCCAAAGCAATACAGCAGCTAAATATGATCCACCAAACACAATATTATCGCAATTACTTAATGCGTGTCTGAAATTTACCTACTTGTTAACGAACGATAAAAAGGTTCAGTTAGTATCAAACAGTAGATTATGAGGAAAATTTCAGATTTTCCTGTGGACTTGATTGATATTGGATGAACCTTTCTACAATGAGGAGTTTTTCCCTAGATTTTCTTACACATGGATTGAGTGCAACTTTCACTTGACAGAAGATGTATTGACAATTCAGTAATGAACATGGCTTGGAGACAACTAAGTCCATGTCAGAAAATTTCAGTTTCAAGCTATCAAAACATAAATGACTAAGAAAAATTTAAGTTTATGTCAATACAAATACATACAGGTTGAAATAAAATATTTAGGTTATCTTGCCTACTACTAAATGACACCAACAAAACATACATACAGCCCAATTACAACCCATAATATAGACAACTACCCACAAAAGCTAGCATGGCTTCTGATACAGGGTCATAAAGTTAAGATTCACACTAGAAAGATGGAAAACTGTGAACCTCTGATTTTACCTGAACTGCTTGATCAAAAGCACAAGACACTCCCAACAGCTCTTGAATCTGTTTGATGGCATATGGGATGGAACGCCTGGTGTCAATTAGGTGAAGCACAGGGAGGCAAGAATCGAGAACGATTCTCCATGCATCACCACTTTGCTTGACAACAGATTTCTCCAGAACAACATCCAAGGCCCATTCACCCTTTTGAGATTTATTTGGGCTTCTAATCCAAGTTGTTGTATCTGGATCAATCCATATTATATTTGCTGACGAAATTCGAGGGTCACCTGTCCATTTTAAAGACATGAAGACTTTAGTAATAGAAGAATTAGAAAAATAGTTTCCAGCAGTAAACATGCACACCATTTAGTAAAATCTACAATAAGTCAAAAAATAAAACTACTCCTATCACCAGCATCAGAACTCCAAAGATCGGCTGACTGCACCCAATCTGATCAAGTATCATGAAAGGACTATCTCTCAACTCAGGCATTACTAATGCTTAAAGCTAAAATGTCCAAAGCTTCACTCTATATGTCAAGGCCACTGCACCTCTCCTAACTTTTCCTCCAACTTTCAAGCAATAGTATCCAACCAAATGACCCAAAATGAAAACCATATCATACCGCCGCAGTTACACAAAGCTTTATTTGCCTCCTCAACGTGCAATGTTTTCAGCTAATAAATTAATTACTATAAAAGAGGACGAAAACACACAACTCAACCTAGAAATAAATGATGAATATTTGTACTGCATTCTTGCACATTTAACACCAAACGATTGATAGGCACGGATTTGGCCTCTTATTTTGGATATGACCACAAGTAATGGTCATCTCATACGCAACTAACAAAACAAAAATTTCTACCTTGGGATGGGATGAAAAAGAGTAAAGAAGGGGGTTCATGAGACAGAAGAGAAGAAGGATATTTCTCAACAAATAGAAGCAGAACTGCAATCAGACAGAGAAGCAGAACACATAAATTGCATAAAATCACTGACATTTCTGTTTCAGATGTGAATTGGTAAAACATACCAAAAGACCAATACTCACTGGAAAACAAGGAAACTCAAATAATAAATTTATTTTTCACTCTTTAGAAAGTCATTCTAAAAGCTACCTTTTATTATTGTTTCTAAAAGCACAGGGCAAATCAAGTCAGCATAGTATTGCGAAGTGGTCTCCAACTCTTCAGTAGCTTGAAGGAAGAACATCAAGCATGGGGAGTCAGATCTTTTGTCTGCACAGGAATGATGAAAGGAGCAATGCTCACTGCAAACAATGAAGCATTTATCATTAAGTAGTTTTAATGTGGTGACACAAGTAAACTTAGGAACACAATAGGGAATAGGGGAAGGGAAAGGGAATGTCATACAAATATATACATTATATATGGTTATGAAAGTAAGCAACTGCCACATGCAAATGATTTTGAAATACAAATCTTCTTTTGACATGAAATTTCATTATCTCTAGGGTTCTTAAATCCAATAAACAGGCAAGGTTCGGACCACAAACAGATATATTATATATGTATATATTCATGTTTTATTGTATCAACAAGAATGATCAGCCCAAATTACTACAGTGGACCTTGTACTGGTGATGTTTCTCTTATCAAGCTATTGAGTTTTCACCTCCCCTTTCCTTTCAGAACTTTTTCCTTCCTTTATCTCAGGGAAGCATAACTAGAAGGGCCATATAAATCCAAACCAAAAACATATAATAAATAAAATAAAAGCATAGCTCATAATGTTCCTCCACTTTCCTCAGTAAAATTATTAATATCATATTGACCAAAATCAATTGAAGCTGTGACTTCGCCTCATTTTCTTCTCACGTATCAAAAGTCCATCACACAAATAGGAAATAAAAATGATCAAGTCAATATGGTAATTGGTAAACATAAATATGATCAAATCAGAAAGGGGAAAAAAGACCTGGCAAACAAAACTGTATTTTTGAAAAGATAGCCAATGTTGAACTTCTTCTTCCCAATTCTCTTCCTCCGAAATGAATTAACAGTTTCTTGGCATTTTTGTCGAATCTCTTCTACACCAACATTTAACTCCCTTAACAGCTCCTGTTCAATAAAGCTTTTGCTATCAAAACTGGGAACTAAAAGAAACTTTGTAAATGAAAATATAAAGAAAACATTCCAACACTTTGAACAATGCAAACCTCGTTCAGATGAATATGACCAACTAGGCCTGCATCATTTACCATACTTCCCAAACTAGAAAGCTGATTGCTATATCTGCATGTAAGACACAATTTTTTCAATCCACTGTCACACATTAATTATACCACTGCAAATACGTAAAATGTGTAGTACATGCAAAACTCAATATCTTGTCAACGACATGGTGACTAAAAAAACATGTTGTTAGTAATAGAGCAACATATTCTCATAAAAGTGGAATAGAAGATTCCACTCTCTGCTTTTAATGACTTTGCTAAAGCAACTTACCTGATGAAATACCAAATGTTATCTATCAGGTACACAACTATTACTAAACTGATCAGCTCTCAGGTATCTAACTATTATTAAGCTGGAACTTCGCATGGTTAACCCAAATTATGCAAAAAGGAGCTGCAGACTCTTAAATATATATTTCAGCAGAGGCAAAACCCTTTCTAGTTAGCAAATCACAGAAGGCATATATAGAAATAAAATGAATTCCATTCACTTATTCGTGTAACAAATAATTCTTCCAGAATTATAAAAGCTTATTCACCTCAGAAACATGCAAGGTTTTCTAGAAAACAGAACCACGTATTAGATCTGCAGGGCTATCTAACAAATTTAAGTAGATACCCAGAAAGCTGAAAAATATAATTAAAATCTAGTTGTGCTACAGTGTGGGAAGATACAGAAATAGCATATCAGCATAGAAAATAAGTTAGCAGAGAAGAGGTAGTAACAGGTACTCATTTCCAGTTCAATTGTGGATGGTGTTAGCTTTGAAGAAAGGTGTTGACGCGGATAAAGCAGGAAACATGACTATTGACAATATCAACATGAACTAAGGGATTGAGAAATACATTTCTTGAAACATACTTAAACAAAACTATATGTGAAAATGTTGCCAAAAAAAGTATGAAGAGGCAGTGCGTACTCAATCATGAATTCAACCGCAGTATCTTTAAGACTGACTTTCTTCAACTGATTCTTAACCAAACATGCTGCACGTTCTCGGCAGAATGTTCTTCCACAACCACAGTTACTCAAGTACAAAATTACACGGCGATCAATGAGCTCGTTCTTAAAATTGACTTTGCAAAGCAAAATTTCCTGTAGAAAAGACAGTGCAAATTCAAGTTATGATCAACATTTATGAATGTACCTTCGCCAGCTCAAAAACATTGTGTGAAAGACGATATAAAATATAAAAACAAGTATTGAAAGGAAAAACACCATCATAATCAATAGCCAAACTAACTACCTTCATCAGCTCCCATGAAGAATTGCTGCTTGGGGTAGAATCAAGAACTGCCTTGTAAGCAGGATTTGACATTGCAGTGGCAGCTAACACGCCAACAGGTTCACCAGCAGGGAACAGATTCAGGGGCCTAGATCCAGAGTTGACTCCATACTCAAATTGGATTACTGAATTGCTACATACATTTCTGACCGTGCCATCATAGCAAATAACCACATCCCGAAGAATGGCCATTAAATTTTTAAATAAGGTCCCAGGTTCAGTCAATCCTCTTGAGGACCGAACAATCACCTCTCGTGTAGCAATGGAGTGAACTATCTCCTCGTATGGATCTAACCCATGGAAGAAACAGCTTTGAACTAGTCCATATTCTGCAGAGGGATACTCCATGTTAAAAGAATACTTGTTGTGATAGAGAGAGGCCACATCCTCAACCAACGTCTTCGAGTAGAATCTTCCCTTATCAGAGAGTTGTAGGCCTAGGAACCCAATTTGTTGTACAACTTTGTTGATTGCCGAATCACTCTTGGAGTCGATTAAATCACCAAATGCAGATGACTCCAAGATAAAACTTGAAACTGGTACTTTCAAGTTTTTGATTCGACTCTCTAACTGAAACTCTACAAATTCATTGTAGTTTGACCTCAGATGATACAACAAATCTGAAGAATCCTGAATATTCTTCTGAATATCTTGTATTGATGTCTTTGACATGTAAAAATCTTCCAAGCCAACACTGAACCCTTCTGAAAATATGTTCTCCATCAGCAAGGGCTGTAGAGAATCGAAGAATTTGAGGACATCTTCGCCACCTTTCACGAAGAAAACTGAGGTAGCAACATCATTCATCACTGCTGAAACTTCACTTGTACTGAAATCAATTTTCAGTATCTCACTTTTATTGACTAAGTACTTTTCCCCACAGTAATCAAAGTGAGCAGGCAATGCAGTCTGTAATATCTGCAAAGCAGTCCAATATGAACGAGCAGCATTTGCCTTCAATAATGCAGGTCGTGGCAACGAAGATGAAGCAAACATGGCCAGTTGCTGAGCTGCTGATTTATCCAAAAAATAGTTTTTAAACATCATCTTCAATGACAACAGTGAATCAGTGGCCATTTGCAAATTTGGCTTTCCACTATGAGAGCTAAGCAGCTGCTTCTCCACTGAAAAAAGCTCCAAAACTTCTGCCTTTGCAGCAAGCGATTGCGGATAGAACAAATGGATGCAATCACCATCAAAGTCAGCACTTAGTGGCCCACATATCAGAGGATTTATTTTCACCACATGGTCATCATGCACGTACACTTGTAGTGCTTGTAGTGAATGTTTGTGTGTAGTTGGGGGCCTGTTTACGAATACAAGGTCCCCGTCCAGAATCCTCCGATGCACCACTTGACCAGGCCTCAAAAATGTGTGCCCTTTGGAACCTTCCCTTAATGAGTAAGTTGATGAACCATCCCTATAGGTTAGGCATAACTTCTTATCTACTAGCTCTTGTAGGTACCTGATGTTATGGTCATTAACCTTCTCCTCAAAGGTGATTCTTTGAGCAATTTCATAAGGGATGCCAACTTCATTCACCCTTTTATATGCATCCCCCGTAATCACTGAGCGGGAAGAGAAGCCCGAACCCTTTCTGATGAACAGTGTCCTCATTTTTTCAAGCCAAGCTTTCGTTGACGAGGCATTAAGCTCCCTATTAACCCCTAATCTCGCATCAATGTCCCGTGATGCCTTCCCAGTACCCCTAACTTGAAGATACTGATCTACAATTGCTTGAAGTTCATTGGCTTCTACAATTTGGGATTCAAAATTAGGTATGCCCGACCTTGAACTTCTGATGACTTCAATTTGCTTTAGAACTTTTCTAAGCATTGAAATCGAAGGATCCTGGAAATGACAGAAAAACAAGTCATAAACAGTCAAACTAAAAATGTTTACAGTCCATTAGCATACTAAGAAACTAAAGAAACTTACCGCGGACATAACGCTAACACCATCTGAAATCTCAGGTACGGATAAACAGTTTGGAGGGACAGGTATATGACGCAAGATGTATCCATCTTGAGGAAAATAGCCTTTTGAAGCAAGTTTCTTCCTGGTGTCTTGAGGGATTCGCTTTAGCATCTCCAGCACCTGGTATTCATTACCAAAATAATATGTATCAGGAAAATATATCATATGTGTGATAAAAAGCATTAAAATAACAGTTACAATCAGCAGAAACATGAAACACCAACAGAATTCTATAAGATCAGTATGATTTTCATTATGAGTGATTGGTATTAAAGTCATTTTTTAGAATCTACTTACACACATCTGGTGAACTAAGGTAACCATCAAACTATTTAGTGAATGAAATAAACTGTGCCAGTTGAAACCACATGGAGCTGTACATCTTGCGAACTAAGTTCACCATCTATTTAGTGAATTAAATAAGCTGTGCCAGTTGAAACCACAGGGAGCTGACGAAGGCAACAGCACTCTCTGATCAATCCATTCAATGAAGAATCAGTTTGCCAGATTACTGTGATAGAGGGGATGATTGCATGTGTGTAAGTGCCTCATACTAGATTTAAGACGTAGTGATCGCAGTAAACCAGAAAACGTTTCCCACAAATGAATTATGTGCAAACAAGGACTTCAACTAATTTTGCCATCAAAACAATTAGTGGAGCTAAAATCAATCATGTGGATTGACACCAAAGGAAGTTGGCAGAAGCAATAGCAACCCCTGATCAATGCATAAAGTAAGTCAAAGAGGAATCCAAAGTAAGGTGCTCACTTTGTCTGTTTCTGTGACAAGTGCAGATTTCTTTGCATTTGTGTCAAATTAATAAATTAGAAATAAGTTCATAATGGAAAACATCAAACATTTCCACTAACAAAAACAGCATTGAAATCAAAGTGAACTATGATCAAACAAATACTTAAATCCGCATAACTAGGCAACAAAATTCAAATCAAGATCCAAGAATGTGAGATGAGCAAAGAGGAATTCATTCAGGAAGTAAGATCCATACCTCACACGGAAGCAAAGTCCGTATATGATCATCACCATAACGAAAACCATATCGTTCTAGGAAATTCCAAAAACCAGGTGGTGTTCTTGACTTAGAAGGTCGCTTCAATTGCAAGGAACAAGAGCTATCTGTTGGTTTAGTCTCTCCAATAGACACTTGTGCAGCATCCTACATAAGAAATGAGAGGGCATAAAACTAGTAGATGGAAAATGAAGAGAAAATTTTGCAGTCTTCCAAGCTATATCCAAAAAGTATCCAAACATCAAGAGAGCCATAATTTTAGCAAAAGAAGCAACTTAGATAAGAAAATTTCTAACTTAGTCACAGGAAAACCCACAAACTAAACAGTTGCTATAAAACAAAACTATTAATACTGCATTATCTCCAAAGTTATCCATGGAGAGGACGGTGTAAAGTATATGCCAATAATAAGCTGACAGAAGATTACGTGCTCAGTTTATAGAGAGAAATACCATCTTGAAACATATGCAACTCACTAGATAATTGCAACCGAAAAATACAACAACCAAGTTGTCTTATAGCAGCTTTCCAATTGAGCAAAAGAGAAGAACATGTTAAACCCCAAAACTCTGACAACACCGAACTGAAGCGCAAAGAGACAACAAAAACATCACCCATTGTGAAAGATTTTCTAACCCCACCCCCTTTAGAATTGTCATAAATTATCCTGTTCCTCTCCATCCATAACACCCACATAACAACCAGCAACCCCTCAACAGTCTAGCCTTCTTACCTCTACCAAAAGCAAAAAGACTTTCACTAAGTAGTGACTGGAACCCTTCTGAAATTACCCAACTCACTCCAGCCTCTGCGGATAATGAGAATCACAAATTTAAAGCTCCTAGACAGTGGACAACAAATGATATGAATCATCTCCTTTCCCTTTACACATGATACCCCAAATAGGAGAAAGACGACAACTAGGTCTCCTTTTCTAAAGCAAATCAGAAACGTTCAACCTCCACAAGCC
Source organism: Crataegus laevigata (assembly GCA_963580275.1). NCBI lineage: Eukaryota > Viridiplantae > Streptophyta > Magnoliopsida > Rosales > Rosaceae > Crataegus > Crataegus laevigata. The sequence continues at coordinate 4,525,163 of OY756947.1, read as the reverse complement.
AACTCAAATTAACAACGCTAAATTCTCCGTGCATGGACTACCATAAAAAAACAGACATTTTGCTTGTAAAATCAAATGTAATGACTAAAAAAGCACACAAGTGACGGTCAACAAACAACTTTATCTAAATATATTACGTTTGATTTTAAACATAATACACCAAATGAAAAAAATCAAAACTCTAAACTCCTAGTGAGTGCAGCGGCATCCCAACAAAGGAAGACATATGAGATAACACACTTCATGTTCTAGAACACATATCCTAATATCAATTGACCCTTTTTTACAAGAACTTAAGGGAAAAACAAATTAAACCAGGAATACTGACTCCATTAGGATTTCAATTATTGATCTCTTCTGCAAGCTCATGGAATGTAGTGCCATTCCAAATAAAACTTTTAGGAAACTTGAATTACTAGAACAGAATTTCAATATACAAAATAGTGAAACATTTTTAACTATAAACTAGAACCATGTAATGATAGCTGTCCAACTACGGTTCAAAAAACATGTATTTCATTAAATTAGAATTAGTGGGTGGGTGGGTGAGTGGGTGTAAACGTGCATGTATGCCCGTGAGAAACTCAGAGAGCAATAGATCCACAAAATTACTAGATACAGTAAGCACACTCGACATCATGAAAACAGAAAACGATCAATTTATACGTACCTCACAACATGAAGCTAACATTCTTTCTGCTAAGCCAGCATTCTTGGTTGGAAACTGAATAGTAAGAAAAATGGATACAGAATATAAGCACAGAGATTTTTATGATAACAAAAAGCATCCAGTCAACTATATTCTTTTTAAATATAAAAATAAAAAACTGCTACTCAAATACAAAGTGTGCGCAACCAGTTTACATAATTATAGATACTGAAGATCAACCCACATCACTGAAAATTTGTCCTCCAATTACATAACAAAAACAAAAATATTGTGAGACTTGTGGTTGACAAAGAACTATTCACATAATACAATCGTGGATTCTCTAGTATTAAGTTCAAACTTCAGACTTTCGTTGAGAAAATTGGGAAATTAAAGCAACTTTTGAAATTTAAATGAAAAGAAACAAGATTAATCCACAGATTACAAATACAGTGCGATGAAGGGCACTAGTACAAAATGATAAATTAAAAAACCAAAAGCAATCTTAGTGATGGTTGGAATGGATGACACAGCAAAAATAGCTTCAAAATTCAACTGTTTCTTCATGTAAATCATTTTGTTCATTTTGTTCCTCAGCTGAAAAATATAACAAACAAACCAGAATCTGCATCTCTTCCCTTAACAGACAACCAAAGTCCAAATAACAAGCTAACCAAGGGGATATTTCGTATCTGCTTTGCAAGTAATGATCATAGCAACAATTTTAAACAATGAAGCACTCAATCAGGTGGTACCTTGTTCTTTTTCATTTTCAAGCATTTCAAGCACAATAAGCTCAGCATCCGCTTCAATTCGCTAACATGATTAGGATGAAATATTGGTACTGGTAACTCAATATACCCAAAATGACCTGAAAAGGGATAAAGGATACACTTACGTTTCCAACCACATTCTTTCAAATATCAATTTATAAATGTTTCTTACATCTGACTGGTTTCAAAACATGTATAATATAACTCACTGTACCAAAGGTTGAGAAATGAAATTATGCACCTTCACACTTCCCAGGTTCAGAAGTGCCACAAGATTCACACTTTCCGAACTCGAGGGGCAGGCCAAGGAAGGGATTGGAAAGTTGACTTGCATGGCTGATAGAGCAATCACTAATAGATGCTGTACACTGCCAAAAACGTAAACAAAAAAATATAAAACAAATTATTCCAATGGTTGAGTTTCGTAGTAATAAAACAGATTGTAAAAAACACTTGGAGGTGATTTTCTAATTTACTCTCCCATAGACACTAGTCACACATTAGCTGTGAAGGCATCTTTTACTTTATTTTGCTTATTAATAAGAACAATACAGGGAACAAATTGCTGAAGGCATATTACATTTGACCAATAGAAAGCCATAATTATCTTTTGGTATAATCCCCTAAATGGAGCCTTATATGAGCACAGAATATAGATATTCAATATAGAGTCTAATCCCTCAACGAAACGAAACAGAATTCTCCCTTGAACTCCTATCAAAGGAATTGATTTCAACTTACAATTTCTTGATGAGTTGCTAAACCAAATTTGATTCCAACGATTTCCCCATCTAAAATATTTGAGGTCGAGGCCTCCTCCATTTCCTTTGCAAAACCTTAAGAAACTGCCATGAAAGAGAGAGGGAAATATATATAAATGTAGGAGGACTGCAGCTATTACAGCAAAATCAACATGCAAGTGTACCACAGACAGCATTACTAAGCTAAAATTTACGAAAAATAGTTTGTGGGAGGAAGCAACCTCTAAAACAATTAAAAATAATAAACAAATAAGTTAAAGGCAAACTAAATAACGAAATACAATAAATCTGACCCAATGTAGTATGTTTGGCTTCTGAGAAAGTGGGAAGAGTTAAAAACCCAGCACAACTAAGCAAAAAGCAGAAACAAGGTGTAAATTTCATCCAATTTATCAGCTACCAAACACAAAAGAAATATGCAGAAATAGGAAAGCGCAAAATTACCAGAGTCTTAGCGCTTGTTCGTACTCACAGCTACTTTGAAGGCAAGAAAACCCTAACTGGAACCCAGAAAACAAAACGCAAACAAATGCATTAGAGTCGCCGTTAGATACACAGAGAGAGAGAGAGAGAGAGAGAGAGAGAGAGAGAATGGTCCTTTTGGTCACTGAGAAGCAGAGAGAAAATTAACCCAGAAAATTAACCAAATGTCTAACATTTCCCCCCGTTAAATTTCCCAAGCAAAACAAAAAAGACCCATGTAAAAAAGTCTCTCATTTTCTCAGCAACCAAACACCAAATAGCAAAATGCAAACAATTTAGAGCAAAAATTACCACAATTTTTCGCTTCCTCCGTACTCTGACACTGGGGTGTTGACTCCAAAATCCTAGATTAAGCCCTGAAAAACCCCTAAAACCAAAAACGGTTTTTCAACGGAGTGAGAGCTCTACTCGCCAAAGCTTTTGAAACCCAAAAACAATTTCAGTATATTTTTTTCACAAACGGACACAAAAATTGGTCGGCAGAGGGAGCTTACTCTCTCAAACGGCGCCGTTCCCTCTTCCGCTGTCGCTTTCACTCTCTCTTTTCTGAGACTGGTGACCAGAGAGAGAGAGAGATGGTGGGAGAGTGAAATGGATTTTTGCATGGAGGAAAGGGAATTTTGTTGGGGACCTGGGAATTTTGGACTTTTTGGTCATTTCACAGATCACCACCTGGTTTTTCTTTTTCTTTTTCTTTTTTTAAATAGGGACCCGCTGGTAACTTCAAAAAAAATTTATTGGGACGAAAACATAAATAGTACATCACGTGTTTTTATGTAAGTATTGAGAAATTTTATTTTTTAAGTTATTAACTTTTTAACACATATCTCACCATTTATATAATGACACGTGATGTGTCACCTCGTGTGCTAATCATATTGAAAAATATCTCATTCGCCAAGTTAATCCACCTTTTCACGAATCGGAAGATTTACACAAGTATTTCAGCCTCTCACCACCATCACTTGACTAAGACTAGAAATCAAACTCAAAATTGTCATGTGGAATAGGTTTGGAATTCGTCCCAACAACCGAGTTTTTCTAGAGGAAAATAAAATAAAAATATGTTGGAATTTTTTGAAATTTTGGAGCCGTACTAGTTTACCGGGTGTGTGCTGTGTGGGGGCTTAGGGGTGTGAAATGACTGGAACGGACTCGTTGACCATTTTGGTTTGCTAAGAATTTGTGCTTGGTTTGGTCGAAGGAAGGAGGGCAAAATGGAGAGTGCGCCACTTTGTAAAGGGTGGTTTGCGATTCGTAAATAGGGAGGAAGAGGAAAGTGAAAATAGAAAAGCGTCACAGAATTCACTAGCGCCAAGTCTAAACACAAACTTTGATGGTTATGATTTCTTCTAACTTGTGCGATTGTACATTTCGCTTCATTCTCCAAAACCGCTTTTGTTACTAACCTAATCGAAAGTACAAAATTATTTATTTACATTTTTTTTGGGTTAAGCTTAATAAAACTTTTAAGTAATCTCTAATAGAGTGTCAAATAACTAATATATTCTTTATTTTTCACCTAAAATTCATCTCCAACATAAGACCAAAAAGACCATTAAGAAAATATTGGGCCAAAAGAGCTTGTTATTTGAAGCCCATTTCGTAGTCCAATTCATCACTGTTCACAAAGCCCATCACATGCAAAAAATTATTAAATTGTGACTAAATTTCATTTGATGTAACGTAATACACTATTTATGCACTCGCGCATATTAAAAGCCTAGATTTGAATTCCTTAGATCAAACAGTTGGAGGCTTTATGATTAGTTTTATAAATTATTGAAAAATTATTCATCTTTTTTTTTCCCCAAAACTATAAAAAGTTACAATTTTAACATAAAAATATTGAGTTCAACCATATTGATTAGACATGGCATTCCAAGCATCTAAACCTTATAAAGTACCAACCTAAGCTGTTCATCAATGTTTATTAAAAACGTCCAAAGTTTAAATCTTTCCTCCTCGACTGAAACTCCAAAGGCTAATTTTTGTACAACAAATTGTAAATTTAGAGTTTAATGTCAAAGCTATGTTGCATAACATTGTTACGTTATAGTGTTGTTTAAGTGTTTTTCAATGATAAATTAAAAATTATTATGGCCCAAGTTCGAAACCCCATTTTTGTTGAAAAAATTCACATTCAAAGTCAAGTACAATATTCGTCAAGTTAGGCGTTGGGGTTTCCCCTAGGGTTTAAGGCACAACGCCATCTTGAAATGGCTAAACTTCAACTTGAAATTTTGGGAGTACAAACAAAAATTGTGTGATAGACTATCATTAATGGACTGAGATCCACTCCGGACTCTGTGTTCGAAGCTTGTGGACCGAGAGATCCATGTCTCTCAATTTTAATTATATGACCTCTATTGGTCCACCTCACTAGCCCACTTCACTAAAATTCAAAAACTTAAATTGATTGGATCTCTTTCTTGAACGGTTTAGATTTCTCGATTTGCGGATTCCAAACACAAAGATCCGGAGTGGATGTTATTCCATCATTAATGCACATAATTTTTGCTAGAGAATATATTATAGTTTGCACTCTCAGCTAGTAGATTTAGTACAAGTATCACTACTATAATTTTCTCTTTTCACTAAACTAGTTCAAACCAAGCCCTTCATGCCTCTCCAACCCTAGTGTTTGCCTCTGTCTCCCCGGCTGAGTCTTTCCCTTGAACAATTTTGTACACAAAACTCATTGCAAACAAGACGTAAACACACAAACTCAAAGCACTCAATCCTGCAAGTACCCAGTAGAAGTAATCGAGGTGTGCGCGGTTGAGATTGTCACCTAACCATTCTTCACCGGCCTTGGAGCTAATAGCCTGTACCACAGATATAACAGCACTGCTTATGAAGCTTCCAACTCCTATTATACTTAAATATGCAGCTGCTCCAAAACTTCTCATCGCCTCCGGCATTTGGTCGTAGAACAATTCCTGGAGTCCTACAATTGTGAATGTGTCTGATAAACCACAGATGAAGTATTGTGGGAGCAGCCACCACATTCTCATTGGCACTACTGCTTTAGGGTTGTCAATGATCCCATGTTGTTTAGCAACACTAACCCTTTTGGCTTCCACTAGGGCTGACACAACCATGTTGAGTATGGACAGGAATAGGCCAAAGCCGATTCTTTGCAGCACGGTTATGCCTGAGTGATGTCCCGTGAACTTTCTGGCTATTGGGACGAAAATCCTGTCATACATTGGCACGGTGATTAAGATTACGACGCCAACGAGGGCTCCGAGGGATGCTGGAGGAAGCTGAAAATGGGGTCCGATTGAGCGAATCATCGTTGAACCTTGCTTGGTGTAGTAGGTGTGGAGCTGGGATTGAACTGCATTGAACATTAAGCAACTCAACCATATGGGAATAAGACGCAGGACCAGCTTCACTTCTTCCACTTGTTTTAGAGAGCATAGTCTCCAAGGGTTCCTAACGTTGCTCGATGCATCAACGTTGTCAATGATCATTGCCTTGTCCAAAAACCTGCGTTTTGGAATATATTTTTAAGCATGTTTGGTGTGTGTGTATGCTAATTTGAATAATAACATTGGCACTCTTAATTTAACTTATGACACCCCATTCCCGATAAAATGATCTGGTCAGTATCGGTCAAATGACATTTCTCTCATATTTGGCTATAGCAGTAACTTTTGAATCTAAAGCCACTTGATCCATAAACATGAAAAATACTAGGCTAAAAATAATAAGCTAACCATGAGTCGATATGCTTATATCATAAATAAAAACCAAACTCAATATTGAATACTAAATTTTTTAAACAACGATATTTTTACATTACGGAAATGACGGAATACTTAATAATTCTCTTAAACTCATGATGATCTATAGTGCAAGAAACTAAACTGGGAATTCCAAAATTGCAAGCCTACAATAAACTCAATTAGTTGTTCCCTCACTTATACATGTGGTAAGTGCTCATAGTATACATGTAGTGATATATGAAACTTTATAGCCACCAAATTATAATGCAATTCAAATTTGTTTACTCTCACGTTATCTTCTTAGATATTCTCCAAAACTATTTAGCGACATAATTTCAATAAAAATTCACATATAGTGACATATGAGCTAGACAACGCGCCCATACAAATAGATACATCTAAATCAAAGATGTGATCTGCACCATGATCCAGTGCAGTTTTGAACTCTCACATCATCTTCTTTTATTTTATTTATTTTTCGATGTTACATCACCTTTTTAGTTTTTAGGCTCTTTCTCCACAACCATAAGCGTTCCAACACTTATCCCATGCACGTTGACCTTGTGATTTACTCATTAAGTCCAACAATTAGGAAAACTTGGCAAAGCCTCCGACACTAGGGCATGCCTGCCGAGTGGACTGACTACTCATACCTGACCCAATTAAACCTTTTTTTGGTACGACTCAATTGATTAGAAATTGACGAGGTGTAATCTTAGGAGAATTTTTCAAAAAGTCAGACTCTTCAAACATTCTCTATCATTTTAGTTTTTTTGCACAATGCTTCATAATATTAGTACGATCGAGAGTTAATGTTAATAATATTAGTACGATCGAGAGTTAATGTTAACCTGTGAGATGACTAAAAAGTCTATGAAAAATCTCATTTTGAGAAAGTCTCTTTCGTATTTTTCATTCACAAAATCAATCCAAATATTGTTGAAACGTGACGTATACCTGAATTGTTTTGTCCGAGCCAAAGTCCTATGCTTGAGTTTACGAACCTCCATATTACTCCCACCGCTCCGCTCATCATCCCCACAATACACATCCCAATCATGCGTCTCCTTCACGCGGCACTTCCGTGCCGCCGCCACAAACACTTGTGCCACCGCGGTAAAGGGGCTTCCGAGCGGAGCTTGCCTCCGGTACCTCTTGATTCCAAGTAAAAATAATAAGAGGCCGGCTGCCACAACCACGGTTAAAATGCCAAAGCCTACAACCCAGCTCACGTTGTCCTGCAGTATGATGGAAAAATTTAACAGATCTGAAGATCCCGATCCTTATCTTACAAAATGCATTAATTTTGAGGCTTGTTTTTGTCACGTAGCAGGAAACTACGAAATGACAAAACAAAATTCAATTAAAAGATGACATGCGTTCAAATTTAACAATAAACAATTCAGTTAAAATATGATATCTATAAAGTTTGACGAAAAAAATATAATTAATAATGCAAAACATTTGAAGATTATGTGGGAACTGGGAATATAGTTTGAGAAAGATCTGTGACCTGAATGTAGATCACCACAAGTGTGGCAACGGTGGCAGCAACGACTATCGCTAAATACCACCAGTTGAAGAATGAGCTCTTAGACTTTTTCTCCTCGTCCGAGTCCTCATCAAACTGATCTGCGGCGAAGGTTTGGACGCAAGGCTTGTGCCCGCCTTCGCCAACGGCTAAAATGTACAGAGCAACGAAGAACACTGCTTCGCGATAGTGCCGAGGAATAACGGAGACAGATAAGCATAGTAGAAGCATTCCCTTTACATGTGACAAAACAGCATTAGCTAGCTAGAGCACATTAACTAGTTTAAATATGGGAGAAATTAGATTCGCATCCTTATTTTTTCTACTCTATTGATTAAAATTTTATTCATTTTCAAATTTTGATCAAAGTCCTTCGGTTTTAATAAAAAACATTAATTATTCAAAAACAAAATATTTACATGTCAAGATAATTAAGTTTTATTTTTTAATATATTTATTTAGTGTTAGAAACGTTATATTTGATATATTATATTTATGGATAAACTTTTTATCATATATTTCTATTTCTAGTTTGCACCCATTTTTAATTTACAACCATTTTTAAAATTGTACCAATTTTCTTTTAAATTTTAATTTGCACCCATATATTAATTTCTTTTTTTTCCTTTTATTTTTTAAACTTTTATTTGTACTCATAAATTTTTTTAACCTTTTATTTGTACCCATAATTTTTGTAAGTACCATTTTTTAATGTAAAATCTATTTATTTTTTAATCTAAAATGTACCATTGTTTTTTTTAACATTACCCACGTTTTTTTTATGTAAATGTACCAATTATATATATATATATAACGTAGCCAAATTTTATTATATAAATGTATTCATTTTATTAAAATCAAATCAAATCCTAATTTTTTTTATAATCTAGAATGCACCCATAAGCAATTATTTATTTTATTTTATTTTTATCAAAACCCATAAGTAATTTTGAATAATTAAATTGGTAATGTAAATGAAGGCAAAAAAAAAAAAAACTTGAGTCTTTATTGGTGTTATTGTATCTCTTTTATTATTATGTCATTTATGTAGCAAGAGATTGACTTCAATCAAAAATATAAAATGCATGATGTTTGAGTTTATAACAGTTAGGGATCGCAACTAAACTCTCTCTTATATATACGATAAGGCTAACCCCGGAAAAAAATTACCATCAAATAAATGGAGGAGGAGAAAATGATGGTCACGAAGCGGCCGAGGTAGGAGTCGGCCACCACAGCGCCAACTATAGGGAAGAGTGACGACACGCCGATCCACATGTTTACGTTCTTTGCCGCCGTGGCTGTGGCCTGGTGGAGATCCTTTGTAAGATACATGATGAGGTTGCCAGACACGCCATAGAAAGCAAATCTCTCTGCTATCTCTACAACTGCACATTAATTAGATATAAATATTTCAGAAAATCACATAATCGAAACAAAAAAATACCAACTAAATCAGTAATTTAATTAGTTTGAACTTTTTTCAGGGAATTTTTTTTTATAACAAATTAACAGGTTACAGATGACGAAAATGGCGGCGTTCCAGCCACCCCTAGAGGGTTTGTGGTGGCGGGTGGCGGAGGGGTTGTTGCTGGATAACTGCATCTGGTGCCCATTTTCTGTCATGGCGTCTTTGGGGAGAGTGATGGTGTAGGGAGCTAGACTGATGGAGGTTGGTGTAAAACGTTTGGGAAGTGCCTTGATGAAATGCTTCCGAGTGTTTTATGGGTCCTTTATATAGACAAGAAAAGTCCCAAAAGCAATGACAACTTGGGAACTTTGGTACTCAACTCATGTCACTGTATAGTCAAGAGCAGTCTCTCATACATCATACATCTACCATCTTTTAAACGATAGCAATAGCACACAAATGGCTAGAAAATCCATTATTGCATTTAACAAATGAATTCTCAAATTCTTTTTCATAAATAATTTATGGAAATGACAATGTTGTTAACAATTTAGGGGGGTGTATTCAATTGAGAATTTGATAGACTTTAATGGATTTTTATGGAGTTTAATTGATTTGTAGAAATTCCATATAAAATTTTGATTCAATTCCCTCAAAATCTCATAGGGAGATGTGAGATTTGTGGATGCTTAAAATACACTACGAAATTTCTCTAATTCCCTCTAATTCCTCAACTTTCTCAAATTCTTTAAAATCAATTTCTAATTGAATACACCTTAAAATGTTATAAACTTTTTTAAAGTCCTAATTGAATACACCTAGATTTCTAAGGATTTTAATAAATTATCTTAAAATTCTAATTGAACACACATTGAATTTTAGAGAATCACTTAAAATCCTTATTGAATACCCATATATTCATTAAAAGAATTAAAATCCCTCAAAATTCCAATTGAATACACCCCCCTAAGTTTAGTATTACAATCTAGTTGTATTTCTTTTCACTTGTAAGTGAGAGGTCTTAATTTTAAATCTAAAAAATGATTCCCAACCAATTTATTCCTCACAACAATTAGCATAAATGTATCAGTGTGTGTGTGTGTGTTTGTGTGTCTATATATATATATACTCCAACACTTCGTCTAAATACTTTAAAGGGGGCGGATCCATGACACCACTTTTTTTACATAACTTTTGATACACATTTTTATGGGGCCCACTCCGTAATGTATTTTAATGATCTAAACCGTCTAACTTTTATAGCGCCATTCATAGATCATCTTTACAAAAAATTAGACAAATTAAAAATCATTAAGACATTCGTTTGTAGTGAAGAAAATCTAAACTCTTAATCCAAAGATCATATGATTTCAAATTTTGGTGATTTTTAGTAGACATGATCTTTTAGGGAATACCTAAAAGATAGACGGTTCAAATCGTTGAAAAACATTATGAAGTGAGCCTTACAAAAACGTATGTGGAAAATTGTGTAGAAAAGTAGTGTTAAAAATCCATCCCCTACTTTAAATATTTAGATATTAATCCATCCCCTACTTTTAATATATTAATTTGAAGTGCAAAACTATAAATCAGGAATGTGATAATAAATGCCTCTATGTATAGTTGTTTATGCTCTTGATATTGCCTGTATAAGGAAAAAATCTCTCTTATTGGGTTGGTGATATTTAATTAAATGTCTAATTTATGTTAACAATTTCTAACATTGATTAAAATTCTCTTAGTCTTGCTGGTTTTTTTGTTTGGTTTGTAAATTTGTGTTAGTCGACACCATGCATAAATTTCATTGAAAGTGGAAGAAAAAAATGGAATATAGTATTGGTAAATTTGGTATGACCTCAAATGAACTGATTAAGTAATGAATTGTGAGGAATTGTCAAAGATAATTATTAGTCACAGTGTCAGGGTTACCATTTTCTTCCGACTTTATAAAACTCCACAGTGGAGTTTGGTAGTCGGTGTACCCTGCAATTTCACATCGATCGAGTGCGTATCCACCAGTCTATAAAAAAAATATATATAAATAATAATTAATGATGGGATTATGCATGAGAATCTCACTAATTAAGGTGATAATATGAGAAGGCTTTTGAATTGACGGGACCGCATACACAAGTGGTATGTGGTGCTTGTGTCTCACAATATGATTTCATGATTCGAATCTTTCAATATCTTAATTTTCCCTTCGTTAGTCATTGATTTTATAAAGAAGAATAGGGGGTGTATTGTATATGAAGTTTGATGAACATTTATTCCTTTAAATGTAGATGTATTCAATATAAACGTCTAAGACCATCTCCAATCCTTGGACTAAAAGCCAAATTTTTTAGTCCGAAAAATTTAGCTTTTAACCTAGAAACAGTTTTTCTGCTCCAACCCTTTATAGCCTAAAATTTTAGCCTGGAATTATTAAAGAATAAACTTAGGCTATTTTTTTCTTAAATTAAATTTTTTTAAAAAAATAAATATGTAGACTATCGTAAATTAATTTTATGAACATTTTAATAAAAAAAATTTAAATTTCGATAAATATTTTCATTCAGTTTGGTGGAGCCCACACCGATTTCTGGGCTAAATTCTGGAGGGAATCTGGCCTTGGTTTAGCATTTAGCACTTAGCCCGAATTTTCTCCCTGGGTTGGAGTGAATTTGGGGGGAAATTTTGGGGGGGGTAATTTGGCTTTTAGCCCAGGGTTGGAGATGGTCTAAGGAGACAATAAAAGTCATCATGTATTAAATACAGAGATTTTTTAGTATATTTATATTTTTTAACTAGGAGACGGAGAATTTAGCTAAGTCACACAATAAGTAGCCCTCCACGAGATTCGAACCTAAGACCTCTCGCTTCTAAGCGAAGAGGAATACCATCCAGTGTTTGAAATATCCTAGATATGCTCGATATTCCCATAGAAATATCCAAAAATTCAGGGAACAATATGGAAAGAGGAACTTCACCCCATATTCACAATATTTCGAAAAATCAGTCAATTTCCTCGATATTTTTTATATTTTCATGAAATATCCAGAATTTGCAAACAATTAGCAAATAGTTTGCAGGAAATATCCATGAGCCTATGCATTCTTTTTTTTTTAATGGTATTAGTTTACTTCAATAAAACTTGTGCTGCTTTCATGACGAAAATTTCAATTAAGTTATGTATAATTTATTCTTTCTAATAAAATGCTTTATTTTATTACTTGTCATTATAAGGAAGTTTTTCTTCTCACATATCACATACTTATTGTTTACTTAGTATCTAATCATTAATTCTTGATTCATACGTGTGTTGTGACTTCATATAACATTCCCTAAAAAATAATTTTTAGTTTTCATGTTTTTGAGCAAATTTCCATCATTTCCATCAAAGGCAATGGATATTCGATATATATATATATATATATATATACGATATATCCATTGATATTTCCACAAATATACCTATCGATATTTCTACTGATACCAATATTTTAAATACTGATACCACCATATTGTAGTACTGAGTGGCAAATACAGACTTTTTATGTTTTCTAGAAGTCTATGAAATTCTTGTGGTATTCAACTTTTCTTTTTGTGAGTCTACCCATATGTATTTAAAATTTCATTGATTTTAAAGGATTTTGAAAAATCATGAATTTTGATTCTTTTATAGTAAGGTTTTTTTTTTTTTGTTTTGTTTTTGTTTTTTTGTCATAGACAATCCAACCTCTCATCCTAACACTATATTTGGATGAGAAAAATAAGCTTGAAATTTGGGTAAAATTCAAAATTTATAAATTGACATTCACCAATTCCCTTGTTTGAATTCATAAACATAGAAGTTTAGAATTACACGTGGAAAAAAACTTGGAATTTGGGACCTTGAATGCTCAAGTTTTAACTCCACGTAAATAGGTGTCATTTCCCAATTTCTATGATTGAGAATTTAAAAATAACAATTCCATATTCAATTCCATTGTTTTTTAAGGTTAACCAAACAAGAAAATTCACAAATTCTAGAAAATAAAATCTCGTCATTTCAATTTCCGTCATTTTAAAATTCCTTAATAATCTTAAGTTTCTTTTTCCAAACATAGTCTAAGATTTTGAATCGTTTCTCCCACTTATGATGATATACTCCACCACCCATAATAATCCAATGATCATCACAACCACCATTTACCATCATCTGACCATGACCAAACCATCCCCACCCTTACGCCCACCTTTTTGTCATCGTCGTCACCACCACCATGACTGCTGCCTTTATTACCAAAACCTTATATACCTTACCCATCACACCATCCTCGCCACAACTGCCATTGCCACCTCCACCACTTCCATAACCTCTTACGGTCACCACCCCCTACCATGACCACCACTAACACCATTATTGTCGATGCAAATTTCCGCCGTCTTCAGTCTTGACAAAAATGCACCTGCAAAACAATCAACAGCTTTGATCAAAGACCTAAGCCTCACGTGCCCACAAGGTGGGGAGGGGGGGGATTAGGTCAACAGATCTTCAATGCCTAAGTTAGTTTCTCTGAGAGAGTAAAGTGTTTAGGGCTTTTTTAGTGTTGCAAAAGCTCTCAATTTTTTTTGTAGAATATGGGGTATTTATAGGGATAGGGCCGGCCATAATGTTTAATAGAGAGATATTCTCTAAATATTCCCAAGATATTAAATAGGAAATAATATCTTGAGATAACGGTGTAATTATCCTAATTTATTTAAATTAGGATTACTTACTTGATTGGAGTCATTCTTCAAATAAGAATATATTAAAAATAGGATTTGGGTAATTAATCCTTATCTTTATTTCCTTACCAAGGGTAGGTGAGCTGTGGGCAGTTGTATTCAGCTGCTGAGACCTCCAGGAATGTGAGCTGCACATGGGAGCATTTGAGAAGCCTGTTCATTTATTGAGGGCAATCTTGTTTTTCTTGAATAAAAGTCCATGTGTCACCTCTAGAATTTTGGGGATTATTTTAGGCTCCACAAATGCCCCAATACCTATTTAATTTTGCCTTAAGTAGGGGATTAAATAAATTTGGAGAACAATCTTTATTCTTACAAGGAAGAGAAGCCAGAGGAAATTTTTATTCCCCTTCCCCTAGCATTCTTCTTTACTTGTCCTTGCAAAGAGTTGTCTCTCGTTGTTGTTGTTATTCTCTGTGCTGCACCAAGGTAAGAAAAATTTGAATTTTCTTTTTAAAATTTTAGAGAGCCTTGGGGCTTGAAAAATTAGCTCGGCGGGGGCCGATGTAGTGTGAGTAACACACGACATAGAATTCGTGGGCTACTGTGCGTGAATGGGTAGCACAGGGGTTGGCTAGCGCGGGCCAAGTGGACAAGTGCTGGGGCATGAAAGGGTTGGCTCAGGCTGGGCTCATGGGGCTAATTGGCACTAGCCTGGGCTGGCACGCGATGAAGAAGAGAGAGACCAGCTAGGGTCGGGTCTCCCCTGCAGGTTGAGTGGGCCGTGAGGCCTTAGGCCTTGCTAGGTGTCTGGCGCGTGAAGAAGAAGAAAGGGATGAGGCACAAGCCTCCCTTTTCACTGGGCCAAGCAGCTTGGGCCACGTATGTGGGGTCCTAGGGCCTTCATGCCGTGCTGCTCCTTATATATATATACATTTTTTTGAGCTACCTTCTAAATATTTTTTCTTCTTGGTTTTTACAGAGGCTTTGAGATGTCTTCTTCTGATCACAAAAGTGACGAATATCCTCTACCTTTGTACCGTCAAGGTGGTTCTTCCGGCAAGGTGGGGTACTTCAAAGCTGCGCATGTCAAGATTAATTTTGACGAGTTGTTTCGAGATTTTCTGAAGGCGTCTAACCATGCGATTCCATCAGAAGTTCGCATCAAGCGGGTGAAAGATGATAGTGGCTATGAGTCATGTAACGAGGGCGCTACTGCTAGGGGTGGTTCGGTATGGGATCCCATACCGAAACTCTTGTCCCGATTCCCAAACCAAAATTTTCGGGAATCCCAATTTCAATACCGATCCCAAACCAAATTTTCGGGAATCCCAATTTTCGGGAATCCCGAAATAGTTTCGGGATTTCGGGACAATTCGGGAATCCCGAAATGGTTTTGGGCTTTTGGGCTTTTTGGACAAAAAACCAATATTGGGCCATGCCCAAAATCTGTCCGCCCAGCCCAATAAATATGTCCAAATTCCAATTATGTAATAAATATGTCCAAATTCCAATTGTGTAAAATATGAATGTGTCCAGATTTGAATGTCTCTTGATTCAACCAAAAACAATTTGGGCAGCTGCTGTAGCATCTGCCTATTTAGTTTGTACAAATCTATTTTAAAGCAAAATCTAATTCAATTCAAATCTATGTACAAATTTATTTTAAAGCCCTAACAGTCTGACAAGAATGAAGCCCCAACAGTCACCTGGAATGATTAAAAACCAGAAAATTTAAGTAGATGATCATCATGATTCATAATAAGATTGATTTGGCAGACAAGGAGGAAAAATAAGATTGAAGACGTGAAACCATGTACAATATTCTCAGAAATCTCCAGAAATTCACAACGGGCAGAAAAATATAAACCCATAGCAAAGCTTCCAAACCATAAGTCCATCCTAGCTTGTGTTTTCACCTTCGGTGTTAATATAGACCCGCAAAATCACAACCTTTCTATACACCATGTCAAAAACAGTTTTCATAGTATTTGACCTGTGTCTAAAACTGTCTTCGGTAAGAAACTGGTAAGCCTAATTAGGATGTACTCATATTACTTGAACAAAGAGACATTAAGAACAGAAAATAACAGGACACTCACAGTTATACTCGGTCCATCCAATGACTTGATTCTCAAGATCATACAGGACTAGCTTGTTTGAAAGTACCAATCTGCAAGAAGCACTTTAAATGATCAAATCCACCAGGAATTTCATGCAACTTTCTTGTGTCTTGCTCGTCTCATATAACATAATCAACGGTTCAAATAATTCTCTTATAATTAAAAAATAATATATATATATTTTTTTTCGATTCGGTATGGGAATACCGAAAAATGGATATGCAGTACCGAATCCCATACCGAAAATTTCGGTTTGGTTTGGGATGACATCCCGAAAATTTCGGGATTTTTGGTTTGGGATTTTTTTGGTTTGGGATCGGGGTTTTTTTGGTTTGGTTTGGGATTTTTGGGATTTTTTTCCAGCCCTAGCTACTGCTAGGAAGAGAGTCATCAAATTCCATCCGTACTACTTTGTGTTGGGATTCACTTTTCCCATGCCGCGTCTTTTCCAAGAGCTGATCTACTTCATGAGATGCACACCTGCTCAATGCTCCCCAACTGCAGTTCGTGTGATGATAGGGTTCTCTAACTTGAGCAGGTTCTTTGATCTTGGCTTGACCATTAATGAGTTCTGGTACTTCTTTGAGATTGGCCACAAGGAAGATGTGGGGTAGCTGAGGTCTCGCCATAGGCTGCTCGATGCTTCTAATAAAGGTGATCATGAGTGAGCGATATACACTTTGGAGGTGAGTAGGGAGTGGAAGTCTGATTCTTCTCCTGAGCTGCGTGTCCCAACTACCTTTTATCGGTGGTAATTGAACTGCTTCATTCTTGTCATGCTTGTATTTTTTGTTGAGCTGCTCCATGACTTCAATTTATTGATCGTCTTTCTTACTTTGTGTAGATTTGGAGTTTGGCTCAACTCCAAGGACTTCGACAGATATGAAGAAACTGCACGTTGCCTTGGGGCATTTATGCTGAGTACCGTGAATTGCACTAGCTGCTCAGCCTTCTTCGTCGGGAGAAAGGTGGCTTATCTCCGAAGAAATAGATAAAGCGGATAAAGGACAAGACGCTGGCTCGCCCAATCGCTGCTGTAGAGCCTGCTGCCAATGAGGGTCAAAAAAAGAGATTTTCCTCACCTGCTTGTGAGGCTTCGACCGAGAAGAAACCAAAGACTTATTCCACTACTCATGGGAGCTCATCTGCTACCGAAAAGCTTGTTATTGATCTAACTTTCCCTAAGGGGGCGAATAAAACTGTTGAGCCTGAGCCAGTGAAACTTGCTGCTTCGAAGGTAATCGCATCCATTACTGAGAGACTCACCTAACGGAATGGTTTGGTGACGTCTTCGGTATCCAAATTTAAATCGAATCATCCGTTGGAAGCTAAGTCTAGTTCTGCTTCTGAGAGGCTCGCCGCTATGAAGAGCGGGAATGTGGATTCTGCTGCTAAGGTGGCATTTGGCATGCTCTTTCTTCTATCGTGACTAACTTGTTTACTAAGAAGGGGAAATCTGCTCACATGGGCAGTTGTGAGATATCCACCGAGTCTGAAGCTAAAGAGTTTCCCGAGGTTTGTGCGCTACTGAAGGCTAACATGCTTGAGGACGTTGATGCATGAACCAAGTTTGTTGACAGTGTTGGGAAATTTGTCATCCGCTCAAACTCTTTTGCAAAGCGTCCTACCTACTCGATGAGGTTCTCCTTGATTGCTACAATGCATAAGACTTTGATCTTGGCAGTTGAGTCTATGCACGTTGACCAGGATGCTGTCAAGTGTGCTAAGGAGGCTAAAGTGCCGTCGATGGCTCAGTTTTGCTCGATTGAAGAAAAGATTGAGAAGCTTGAATCTGAACTCGTCGTTTTGAAAAGGTTTGATGTCTTTGCCCCAACTTCTTTGTAGCTGGAGATTGCTCATCAAGAGGTCGCCCATTTGAATGCTAGGCTTAATGCAACTCAAGCGATGTTGGAAGCTGCAGAGAAGGAAGTCAATCGTGTTTCTCCGGTGGTCGATGACCTTGAGCGTGTCAATTCGGAGATTGCTAGTAAACTTGAAGTGTCTAGTCTACAAGGAGCTAATCGTTATGCATGTTGAAGTGTCTAGTCTCAAAGAGATTGCCAGTAAACTTGAGTCCAAGGAAGTAGATCTGCAAAGTGCGTTGTCTGCTAGCGAGAACCTAAAAAAGGAACTGGATGAGTTGCAGGGTGCTTACACTTGGCTTGTTGAGGAAAATGCATAGTTGAATAATGAGAAAAATGGTCACAAAGTAGTGCTTACTTCTTGTCAGGCCGATTTCTGCAAGCTTGGCTATGTAGACCATTTTCAAGGCAGGCCGTCGGATTATGAGTTTTCCGAGAATGACTTCGAGACCTTTTCCATTTCTCTGGTTGATCTGCTTGATTTCTAGTTTGAGGCTACCTTTGGTGGAACAACTGAGGGTCAGGCAGTCCAGGCAGGGGTAGCTGAGGGTCAGGCAGTCCAGGTAGGGGTGGTTGAGGATAAACTGATGGAAGCTTTGGTTGTTAGGAGTGGTGCGGCTGATGATTACGTGACAGTCAAAGAACTGGTGGTTGCGCAAGCTGCCAATAAATAGTCTTTTTTCTTAGACTTAAGAGTTCTTTTTTTCCTTTTTGTTCTGCTTTGCTTGAATTTTGTTGGCCTTCGAGCCAGTTTATTAATTTGCTAGAAATTTAATAAATAGCTTTCCTTGTTTTTGCTTCATCCTTCTTTTCCGCCATGTTATTTGCGAAGCTTTTCACCGTAGGATGGGCGGCCGAGTCTGTTGCTTGAGTGAAGCAGTTGATCATTTGTCGCCATTTAGGTCATAGCTTTGGCTTTTTGGGCTTTTAGAGCATTGCCTGCTAGAAGCGACTTGCAAAACTTTGCCGTAGGACGGGCGGTTGTGTTGGCTACTTCGATAAAGCAGTTGATATGCGTGGTCACTTTAGGCTTCGATTTTGGCTTTGATGCTCGTAGAGCTTTACATGCAAGAGGAAAAAATGCGAGATTTTTAACTTATAGGGCCGGCGGCCGAGCTTGTTGCTTCCGAAGCGAGTTTGCGTAGCTACTATAATTATGAATCTTGACTTTGGGTGGCTTCATGAGCTTTAGCCCCCTCGGGGTGTATTTGTGAAATGTTTAACCTATAAGGCCGTTGGCCGAACTCATGTTTCTCATAGAAAGCAGAGTAGTTCGCGTGGCCACTATGGTTGTATCTCGGCTTTCAAGTGGCTTCTTGAGCCTTGGCCCTCCTAGAGAATGTCCCATTAATGAATAAAGCTGGTGTTTTTGGTACATTTCTTAGATTTTGTGCTTACATTGATAATCAGTTTCATGTTAGAATTAAATTGTTACAAACTGATGGTGGTGGTGAGTTTATGAGCACTGTGTTTAAGAGTTATTTAGCTAATAATGGCATATTACATCATATATCTTGTAGATATACACCTCAGCAGAATGGATTGGCCGAAAGGAAACATCGGCATCTCATTGAAACTGTCATTACTATTCTGTCTGTTGCAAAACTTCCACAAAAGTTTTGGTTTTATGCGGTTGCACATGCTGCTTTTCTGATCAATCGCATGCCATGTAAGGTACTTAAAATGGATTCTCCTTTTAGTAGGTTGTTTGATCAAAAACCTAAGCTGGGATCATTAAAAGTGTTTGGTTATGCTTTATATCCTCACCTGAGGCCCTACAATGTTCATAAGTTATAAGCTAGGTCCACACAGTGTGTCTTCCTAGGTTTTTCCTTAGGGTATAAGGGTGCTTTGTGTTATAATATCATGACTGGAAAAGTGCTTATTTCATGACATGTGCTGTATGATGAGACATGTTTTCCATATAAGGATTTGGGATATGTCAAGACTTCTAATCAATTTAAATCTGCTAATCTATTGCATTCAAGACCTATAATTGTTACAATGCCTTCTCCAATGCCTCACTCATCGACATCAACATCAGAAACTGGCAGTTCTCACAGGTTACTACTATCATCTCAAGAATCTAGTTCCATTGCTGTTCATGGTTCTAATGCTACTTTTTCCACTCCTACCCCAATGTTGCCTGTCATTTAGTCTAGTCATCCTCAAGGTGAGCTGCCAAGTCAAGATTCTACAACTTCAACCTCTTCCCAAGCTGATTTTATTCCACAAGGGATTCAAACTCGATTGAGAACTAGTACAATTTCCATGAAGGATTATTCAGCTCTCACTGCTATTTTTCCTAAAGTACAGTCCCTAAATATAAGTGAAGATAGTCATTTTTCAGGAGGATTTACATTTGTTGCAAACATCAGTGATGCTTCAGAACCTACAACATTTAAATAAGTCCCTCAAATTCCTCAATGGTAGGTTGCCATGCAAGAAAAGTTTGATGCACTACAAACTCAAGGTACTTGGGTTCTTGTTACTTTTTCTTTTGGTAAAAATGTTATAGGCAGTAAATGGGTCTATAAAATTAAAAGAAATTATGATGGTACAATATCAAGATACAAAGCTAGGCTCATTGCTCAAGGCTTTAGTTAACAAAAAGGTTTGGATTACACAGAGGCTTTTAGTCCAGTGGTCCGGCACACCACTATGAGATTGATCTTAGCTTTAGCTATAACTCGTAAGTGGAAACTTAGGCAACTCGATGTAAAAAATGCTTTCTTCCATGGTGACTTGCATGAAGAGGTCTATATCTCCCAACCTAGAGGGTTTGTGCATCCTGATTATCTTACACATGTTTGCAAGTTAGTTAAGTCTCTATATAGGCTTAAACAAGCTCCACGAGCTTGGAATGATAAATTTACCAGTTATTTGCAAGCAGTAGGTTTTCAGCCATCTCTTCCAAATTCTAGCCTGTTTGTTAAGTAGAATGGTGATGATGTGGTAATTTTATTGTTGTATGTTGATGATATAATCATCACAGACTCTTGTTCTAAACTAGTACAATTTGTGAAAGACACTTTGGCAGCAGTGTTTGATATCAAAGACATGGGCAAATTGGCTTATTTTTTGGGACTCCAAGTAGAATATAAATCCAATAGGGACATATTTGTGAATCAAGCAAAGTATGTGAATGATCTTATACATAAGGCAGGAATGGATGATTGCAAGTCTTGTTCTACACCTTGTAAGCCTCACAACCAAGTTCTTACCACTGAAGGTGTTCTTCTCCTTAATCCCACACACTACTGAAGTTTGGTTGGAGCATTACAATATCTAACCTTTACTAGGCCAGATATTGCATTTGCAGTTAATAATGTTTGCCAGTACATGAATTCCCCAACAGATGTTCATTTTGGAATGGTAAAACGTATTTTGCGATTTTTGCAAGGGACTCTTACTTGTGGCCTCACATATACATCAAGAACCTCAATGATGTTGACTACATTCAGTGATTTAGATTGGGCTGCTGATTTGAACACTAGACGATCTATCACCGGATATGTTATTTATTTGAGGGACAATCATATATCTTGGCAATCCAAGAAGGAAGCTTCTGTTTCAAGAAGTTTTACTGAGGCCGAGTATAGAGCTCTTGCTCATACAACTGTTGATATATCATGTATTAGGTTACTTCTTCAAGATGTTCATGCATTTCTGTCTTCACCTCCCTTAATTCATTATGATAATCAGTCGACCATAGCACTCAGTTTGAATCCGGTTCAGCACTCTTGCATCAAACATTTGGAAACTGACTTCCATTTTGTCAAAGAACGAGTACAGAAGGGAGATCTAGTGGTTTAGTACATTTCCACTAAAGAACAGGTTGTTAATGCTCTTACAAAAGATCTTCATCGTCCTGATTTTATTCGCCATTGCTTCAATCTTAAGCTGGCCTATCCTAGCTAAGATTGATGGGGAAGGGTATTGGATATAGCTGCCAAGTCACTCAAAGTGCCACATCAGCAGTGGCTTAGGAGATAAGTCTACATATAAGTGAACCGACTATGTAGACTATAAATAGTAATCTCTTTGTGTACTAAATAGATAAGATAGGATTGTAATAACTATTTTTGGTGAAAAATATCATAAATATATTTTCTTCCTTCCTGAGATTTCTCTGTATTCTTCGAATCCGCATTTCCTCCATGAATGTTAATATTTTTAACTTATAGAGTCGTCGGTAGGACTCATGCTTCTCGTTGGAAGCAGAGGAGGTCCTCGTAGCTACTATAGTCATACTTCAGCTTTGTCCAAACAAAAATTAAACCATAGACTATAAGCCAGAAGCGCTGCTTATAAGTAAGCAGACGAGTTCGCATAGTTATAGTAGGTGTAAGTCTTGGTTTACGGATTGCCTTGGGCTTTCAGCCGTCAGGTGTCTTACTTACAGAAGCAGACGACCCGCTAACCACTTCAGGCATCATCCTTGGCTCTCGAAGGTGTTTTTTGGCATGAGGGTAAGGTGAAATCGTGCATCAGAGGCCATTTCATTCCGAGTCACAGCTTTGATCTCGTAGGTCACTTAATTAGTATTGTAACACTTTAAAATCAAGCCACTTCATGAAGATTTGCGCATTGAGGATGAACCATATTGTCATGCGAACTCTTTCATAGGCAGGGGTTCTGCACTTAGCGTCTCTTCTGGTTAGAGACCCAGGATCCCGCGAAATTAAATCTTTCAGTTGGCTAAGTCTATTCCAGGGAAAAGACTATCGTGGCCAATTTTGGGGGTCGTTTAGTTCATGTAGTCGCTGACATCAGGGGAAACTGAGCAGTCATACCACTCATCCACGTCTGGATATTCAGGATTATTTTACCCTCTCGTGTGAGAGCACACGCCATGTCTGAACTAGCAGAGGGCATCTTCTGCTTGTCACATAGATGGTTGAGGAATTAGTTTATCTTCTTGCGCTGGGGCACTTATGCCATGTCTGCAGGGCAGCGGACATCCTACACCATGTTTACAGGGCAATTTGTTTATGCATTTGGCCCAAACTTGTGAATAATTCCTTCAATCTTCATTAAGAAAAGAGACTTTTATTAACTTTACTCGTAGGCAGTAATGTCATAACAACTGATAATCCTCGGCATACGAGGTCTTATCCGTCGAGCTGCTTGAGTCTTCAATTTTTTTCATCTTGAACAGGGTCTAAGGAACGATGGGAGGTCACACATAGTACTTTATTAGGTTGTAGGCATTCCACTGCTTGTCGATTTCTTTGTCGCTCATAGTGGTGAGGGTGTAGCTGCCTCTTTTGCTTACTCGGCTGATTTTGTACGGACCTTCCCAAATGAGAGCCATCTTTTTGGAGCTTTCCCGTTGAGCGGTGATGAAGGCTTTTTTGAGCACTAAGTCTCATGGCTGGATTTTTTCCTTCTTGTTGTAGCTGAAGAAGAGCTACTGCTGATAGGCCACAATGCGGGTGAAAACCTTATCGCACTTTTCCTCTGCCAAGTCTAAGTTGGTGGCCATCTCCTTCTTGTTTTACTCTAAATTTGGTAGTAAAGTGCTGATGCTTAGCACCGTGACGCTGGGAGGAATGATTGCCTCTAAGCCATACACCAGGGAGAATGGAGTTTCACTAGTTGCTCGGATTCGACAAAGATTTCGTTGATTTGGATCGTCTTGGCTGGGGGTTTGACATTTTCTTCTCACCTTGCCGGGCAACTGGTCTGTCAACATACTGGTCGCACTTGCCTTCCTTCACGAGTTGCTCAGGGTACCTCCTATATGTGGTGCAGTCATTGGTTATGTGCCTATGACCTCTGTGGAATACGCAGTACTTAGTATGGTTTATCTTTAAAGTGTCGCCCTTTATAGGTGGCGGCGGCTTGAACCATGGCTTGTCCTCGAGGTCGCGAAAGATCTGGCTGATCAGGACTGAGAACTTAGTGTACGTTTTAGGCAGTATGATTCCCTTTGTTGGGGATCGATCTCTACGTTTATCTCCTGGCTTGCTTTTATTGTTGAGCAATTTATCGCTTGCCTTTTTTTTAGTCGGTTCCACTTCTTTGTACGACTGCTCAAGCGACTTCTGGGAGTGCTTTTCTTTATCCCATAAAGAGTACCTTTCTGCCAAAGCATAAGAGTTTGCCAAGGACAAGTTCTCGCCCATAATCAATTCTCCAAAAAGTGGGTGATCCTATTGGGAGCCTCTTTCGGAAAGCTGAGTATGCGATGCTGTCATCGCATCCGACGATCTTCGCCTTATTTACCTTGAATCTGTTGACATAAGTGCGGAGTGTGTAGCATCCCACATCAACCAACAGAAAGATGGTGATGTGCCTCATATGTACATGTCTACCTCTATATAGCACGAGGCATTTTGAGAACTTACTAGCTTCAGATTCTATCGGAACTCTGAAGTTAAGCGAGTTCGGTCGAAAGCAATCCCAGGATAAATGACCCAATTGGGAAGTTCTCGTGTGAGTTCCCAGAAACAAAACCATGCTGGCCGAGCCCAAAGCGGACAATATCATGCTATGACGGAGCCGGTCTGGGATGTGACAGAATTGTATCAAAGCCACTTTGCCTTGTGGTGCGAGTGTACTGACGAGGATGTCGGGCCCCCAAGAGGGTGGATTGTAACATCCCGTATAAACCAACGGAGAGAATGTGATGTGCCTTATATGTACATGCCCACCTCTATATAGCACGAGGCCTTTTCGAAACTCACTAGCTTCAGATTCCATCGGAACTCCAAAGTTAAGCGAGTTTGAGCGAGAGCAATCCCATGATGGGTGACCCACTAGGAAGTTTTCATGTGAGTTCCTAAAAACAAAACCTTGCGGGTCGGGCCCAAAATGGACAATATTATGCTACAGCGGAGCCGGTCTAGGATGTGATAGAGTGACTCATTCAGGTTATTCTTCATGTTGAAGAGGTGGTCAGACTTCTTTTTAATCGAGTAGTAGGATGAATATTCGTTAGTAAAGACCAAGGAAAGTTCATTGAAGTTTCAGATTGAACGTAGCAGCAGGGTGTGGAACCAGTCTTGTGTCTTGCGTCTCGCCTTGGAGCGTCGTGGCAAAGATCTTGCACATGAGAGTGTCATTATTGGCGTAGAGGGTTATGGCACCTCGGTAGTGCATCAAGTGTTTGTTCGAATCTTTATCTCCTTTGAACAGGGTGAAATGTGACTAGCTAAAGTTTCGTGGTGCCTCCATCTGCTCGATCTCATCTGTAAAGAGTGATCTGTTCAGGTTCTCCACGTCTTTTTAAAGGGCATCGTCGGTAGTGTTAATGTGCTGGAATTCGCGCAGCTGCTCTACTATGAGCCTTTGTACTTTCTTTTGGATTTGTGTTTGATGGGGCAATAGAGCCTCCAGCTGCCCCCGGTGTTGACCTGCTGGTCCAGTTTGCTCTTTGGTATGTCATGCTCATCTATGTTGCGGTTGCACGCGATTTGCCTTGTGCTGCTCGCCGTTACTCTTGATGGGGGCTGCCAATGAAACTTGAGCTAGACTGCTTTGGTGCTCTCCTCTAGGCATCATGCGGCTGCCCACTCCGTTGCCTCGTATGAGGATCTTCTTGCAGGTCTGGTCTCGTGTGGACGCTTCTCCCGGAATGTCTTGAGTGCTCGTCGGAGTGTGGACCCAACCTTGAATGCACACAAACTCGCAAGTCAAGTTAAGAATGAACGTTTCTCTATGCATCTTGGTAGGAGAAGACGTTTCCCCGAGGGCCCAAACGAGAGTGCACATTACCTGAACGCATGATTCGAGGCGAGCTAAGTGGCTCTTTGCCAAGACATCGCTGAAACGAGTCACGTTTAGGACACCTCATCTAGGGTGTGCTGTATCTTGATGCTTGATGTGCAAGGGCATTCATCAAGTTGGCAACCTGTTGGAGCAGGTGATGCTTGTTATTGGAAGAGTTTGGAAATGAGCATCTTCATGTGTGGTGGAAATATAGTGGACTGCAGGTATAAAGCTTGAGCCTAAAACATGCAGTCTTGCAGAAAAATGGGGTGAAAATAAAGCTTGCACGGCCATGGGCCTTCCTAGCCGTTGGGCTGTCACATCATGGCATGCTGGCTGGGTAGCTTGGGCTTGGGCCCATTGAGCTGCTTGGTTGACAACAGCTGCCGCGTACTGGGCTCGTGTTTGGGCCTGTTGTGTAGTGATGCATGCTGCTGTGGTGGGCTGAGCCTCCTGCCATGTGCCTACTGTGGCAACTGCCAAGCTTTGGGCCTCCTACCCATGGACTTGGAAATTGACCTGGGCCTCATGCCTAGGGTTTTGGTTCGTGCGCTACAAGGGCAGTACTGTTGAGGCTTGGGCCGTTGCCTGGTGGCCATGACGCGGCTGTTGGGTCAAGCCAATGGTGGTGGTGCGGCTTTGTGGCAGTAAGGCTCCTCATGCCATCGTGTTGAGCCTTGAGGATCTTCGTCGTGGGGCTATGTCCTCGTCTCCACTTTCCGGTTACGAGGTTCCGTTTGTCGTAGTTTATGAATTTCCTACCATTGTATCATTTCTCCAAGGATTGATCAAGAAACTTTTCTAGGAAAAATTAAATGATACGACGTGTGAGAAATTCTTGTAATAGAAAATTCAAGAAATAAATGCGAGAGGCTTCTTCGAGTATTTTGAACCGGCTCTTAATGAAAGCACCAATTTGTTGATGCAAATTTTCGTCATCTTCAGTCTTGACGAAAATGGACCTGCAAAACAATCAACACCTTTGATCAAAGACCCAAGCCTCACACGCCCACGAGGTTGGGGGGGTTAGATCAACGAATCTTCGATGCCTAAGTTAGTTTCTTCGAGAGAGTAAAGTGTTTAGCGCTTTTTTAGGGATGCAAACGCTCTCAAAATTTGGTAGAATATGGGGGTATTTATAGGGATAGGGCCGACCATAGTGTTTAACAGAGAGATATTTTCTAAATATTCCCAAGATATTAATGGTGTAATTATCCTAATTTATTTAAATTGTGATTACTTACTTGATTGGAGTCATTCTTCAAATAGGAATGTATTAAAGATAGGATTTGGGTAATTAATCATTATCTTTAATTCCTTGCCAAGGGCAAGTGAGCTGTGGGCAGTTGTATTCAGCTGCTGAGACCTCCAGGGATGTGAGCTGCGCGTGAGAGCATCTGAGAAGCCTGCTCATTTATTGAGGGCAATCTTTTCTTTTTGAATAAAAGTTCACTTGTCGCCTCTAGAAGTTTTTAGATTATTTAGGCTCCACAATTATCACCATGACTGCCAACTCTACCATCACCATCACCACTGTCCCTACCCTACCCCTAACTCCACCACCCCAACACCATGGAGCCACCAGAATCACCATACTATTACTACTATCACCAAAGACAACACCTCTACTACCACCATTTTGCCAACAATCACCATGTGGTATTTCCGCCACCATCTCATATGACCATCATATGATCAAGTTCATGATCATAATCACCATTTCAATTAATGAAAATTTGAAAACATAAATGCATATTAATATATTGATCATTAAAACGTTAATGACAATTCGCATAATTCTATTAAAATTCATGATAAAAGTATCACAAAAATCCATTAATCTAAAATAATATATAAAAAAATTCTGAGCTCATGAATTTAATATATCAAACGATTTTTTGTAAAAAATAGTATGACTCACACTAATGTAGCTTAATGTTATAGGTTTCAAACTCAGTCTACCTAATTCTTGAATATATGTATCATACTCACTCAAACTACTGTGGAAGACCTTAGTTATACACTGTGTGTGGACTTAACCATGTTTGCTTAACAATAATGGGAAAAGAAAGAAATTGGAGAATTTAAAAAATAAGGAAAGT
Source organism: Crataegus laevigata (assembly GCA_963580275.1). Lineage (NCBI taxonomy): Eukaryota > Viridiplantae > Streptophyta > Magnoliopsida > Rosales > Rosaceae > Crataegus > Crataegus laevigata. The sequence continues at coordinate 4,497,323 of OY756947.1, read as the reverse complement.
AAGGAGGGAATCAGACCTAGTCCTTGGAATAGATCTAATCTTTGACTTTTAAGTACGTATTTGATTACAGATTTTAAAGAAAAACTACACTTTTTAGATTTTTTAGATGTAAGTAAACACAGAGATTTCAAGAATCAAATGAATTTAATTTCTATTTCTTATAAGTAAATATGGTGTCATGTTTCAAAAAAGAAGCCACAACTATACGATTCTCAAGTTAATTCCTCATTAGATTTACTTTCACCAAAGTTTGTTTGCCTTTTGTTTTGCCTCTATCATTCAAGGCGTTACTCTAGTACATTTATATGCATTGTTGAATAATTCGAATGAGAAGTTTAAAAATTTCATGTTTATCAAGGGCATGACAAGGACATAAATGGCATCAAGTTTTCTTGCAACCATCCACACGAAACCGATATGTAGGACGGTCACGCTAGATACTCAAAATGATGTCATATGAACTCAAAACTTGTTTATGCTTTAAGTTGGAAAGAATCCAAGGACGTAGAGGTTAATTGGTCCAAGACTCCAAGTAGTGAAAGTGAGTGGGAAAATGATATAGAATTATGTTGAGCAAGAGTTCAATTCTCTTCTTCTTTTAACACATTGCGTGTTGAGTTCAATTCGTTCTTTCTTTCTTAGTCTAAAATAGAATGATAATATTTGTTTTTAACAAGAAAAAAAAATAAAATTTAGTTTTCTTCCGTGGTAAGGAAAATAACAAAAAAAAAATATTTCAACTTTAATTGAAAATAAAATTGAGATGTTACTTGCTTTATTACGAAATATATAAGCTATTGATATTTTCTATTGAAAGGATGATAATGGATTAACGAGTCAAACTACGCATAAGGCTTGGTCATTGGACTACAATAGTAGTAGCTTTACTCTCTAAACCTGCACAAGGTGAAAAGAAAGAAACAATACCCCTAGATTAGCCATCAACTACAAATAAGCTACTTCATTCCCGTCTAGAACGATTAGAGAGGCTAACTTCTTGATAAAATGACCCCAGTCCTCTGTCTCTGAAATTTATTAAATAAAAAAACGAAAAATAAAAGAATACAAATACGTTATGCTGGCATACTGATGCAGCGAGACGTTGACATTGAAAAATTTCTTCATACAAATATATTCTCTTTAATCATCAGAATAGATGAACATTCGTACTTTAAATCTCAACTAATCCTAGAACGAGAAATATCACCACCTCGAAGAGCTAGTTGATTTCTGAAGGAAAGACATAAAATAGTGCATCTGTACTTGTACAGCTTTGAATCCGGACCATATTATGTAGCTAAGTGCGTCTTTTGTCAAATCGATTTGACTCGGTTCCACTTCCCTTCCCTGCCATTCCCTTGTTTTCAAGTAATGAGAGGAGGTGTTCCCTTTTTTTCTAATTTAGCCAAGTGTACCATGTTTATATCTCCATAGAATATTTAAGGTTATATTGCACCACAAATTGTAATTTAAGATTGTCTTGTTTATTATTTATTAAAGGTTTTTTTAGTCAAAATAGTTATTGAGATTTGCTTAACTCATTACTTTAATTCATGAGATTTGAAATCAATAGAAGTGGTCTTGAATTTGTCTACCATCAATTATTTTGGTCAGTCTTTGAAAATTATGTTAAATAAGGACCAAATGACAAAAATAGCCTTAATGTAATAAACAATAGGCCAAAAAGATTTGACAAAAATTGAGTGTATTTTGGTCATTTTATCTTTATTTAATGGAAATTTTTCTAAGAATGACCAAAATAATTGATGGTGGACAAAGTCAAGGACCACTTCTATTAATTTTAAATCTCAAGAACTAAAGTGAAGAGTTATGCAAATCTCAGAGACCATTTTGACTAAAAAGCCTTTATTAAAAAATTGTAATAGTGTGTGAGATCTCTATCTTTTGGTATCTCTCTTCTTTGAATTCTCTCCTATGCACGTGGGTCTTGCGTATAGATTGCACATGACTCAAATAGCGACACAATGATAGTAAACCGAATATAAGTATCAATGTTTTGGTAACGACACTGATATTCAATAAATATTTCATCGATATCTAATAGATATTGTAAATATGACGTAAATATTTGGTACAAATACGTCATTATAACTTTGTCAAGATGACTTTGATTGTTATATATATCGTCAGCTGCTTCATTCACGTTACTTAGTCCATTTTTGTTCTTCTGGAAAATCTCAAGGCACCACATTCACTGGGTGGAGAAGGGGCCATGCAATCCACTCGACCACTCTAGCAATTAGGGTTCTGTGTATCCGTTCCTTTTTTCTAGAGAATTATGACCAACTCTTTCCGGTACCGGACCCTCAAGAACAAATAATAATAATAACAAAAAAGAAAGTAAACAAACTCATGTGTCACCCTACCTATAATTTTCTTTAGTCAAATTCACCCTACCTATAATTAAAAGAACAAAAATGGTTCCACTTTGGTTTTTGAAATTAATCAACTTTATAAAGAACACTCCACACAAGTGATTACTTGTACAGAAGGTTGTGGAATCGAACTGTGCATTTGGTCTGGTAGTAGTTGCCTTTATTTGGTTGGATTGGGTAGTTCACACGAGGACGAGGAGGGTACATATTTGTAGTGAATTTGATATTTTAGGATAATCCTGGAGTGCTGACCACTTATGTGGTCCATAAGATTAATATTGCATATGTCAAGTAAAACTCTCACCATCTTCATTACCAAAAATTAATGCTTGGTGGTTCAAGTGGTAATGAACTTGTTCTCCTTAAGCAAGGTCTCGAGTTCGAGTATTGTGAATGAAGAAGTCAGCATTGGGAAAGTTTGCCCCCCCAAATGGGGTCCGACCCGGCTCGAGGGATTAGTCCTCACCTATGTGCGGAGGATACCCTGGATTCATCCAAAAAAAAAAAATTACACAATCAATCCCATTCTTCTCCAACGACTCCACATCCACTCCCTCTTCTCTGAACATAAAGGCTACAGTCACGCACCTGGCCCCCCAACAATACCAAAAATCCAATTGGAATTATGGGACTAAATGACCCTCATTCCCCATCTTCATTTCTCCTTTTTACGGTCCGACAAATCCACCTGGGGATAATCTGGTTATAAAAAAAATTCACAATTTCTTTGATTAGAAGTATTTCTTTGTGCCCAAGTATTCAACTTCAATCATTTTGTTGATTGATTTATCTGGGTCTATTCCTTGGCTTGGAAATTTGCGGCGAACATTGTTTGGCGCGCACAGTGAGACCACCAGTGCGTGGTTTGGGAAGACACAACACATGATGAAGAAACTATTCTAACAATGGTTGGAAACCATCAAATGTGAAAACCAACTAACTTTTCTGACCAGCACCATGAACATTCCAGTATTTCACTATTCCATGAATTCTACATATAAATAGCAACAAAATTCAAGCAATCGATAAAGCTTCCTGAAAAAGGGTTTATTTCTATTCTCCACTTTATGAGGCCCAAATGAAGTCTCCAAGGAGTATTGTGCGGATAATATTTTTGCTCACCACTTTTAAATAATGGTGATACTCACAATCTTATTAATCATTATTAGATAAGTTTAAATTTCGGGATTTGTGTGGTGGATAGACACAAATTTCAATTTTAAAGTCATACAACATAGATAAACAGGGTGACGAAGCATTATCAACTTGAGTGCGGTGAGCAAAAATGCACCTATAATATGTGTGCATTGATCGCTTTCTTTGTCTGCCATCACCAACCGTTCATCCCCCACAAAATCCCGAATTCAGCATCCAAAACGATCTAATTCGATGTAAGAGGGCTTCTTCTTCTTCTGGTCATATACAGAAAATGAAGGTCGTGTGTTGACGATTCATTGGAAAAGGAAGGCAAGCACTCAAGTGACAAAGACGTACGTAGGTGATGCTGCATTTAGCTTGAATGTTGGATTTCTGATCAAACATGGTCACAATAAACTGGACAGGTGCTAGTACAATAGCTTAGATAGCAACTAGCATGTTAAAGTGCTCTTTGAACTGACTGCAATATATATGTAATGATAATAACAGATTTTTCATACACCAGTTATCACTAGTGTGCTCGGTATCTGGACTCTTGGGTAGCTTTAGCCAGAAATAAGCACTCAACAAATTCTCCCACTCTCACACGCTTCGGTTTTGTACAGTAATTTGGGTTTTCAGTTGCTTGTAAAATGAATTTTTTTTTTATAAAAGCATGCATTATTTTGAATAGTAGTGATATTCAAACACTTATTTTTACTTTTCACACACTCCTCTCAATTTTTAACTCTCAAATCGCTCAATTTTTAACCCTCGAATCGAATGCATTGAAGACGATTAATGGATACAATTTATAACAAGGATATGTGAGAGGTAAATAAGGTTGTATTAAATAGCACTACCCTATTGAGCAAGCTGGCGCTAGAGTGGATCAGCCCGCGTGCGCGCCTTAGGCCTGCGCAAGCTGAGCTGGTGCCGGTGAGGCGAGTTGGGCATGGGCTTACTGCTTCTGCTGAGAGTGCCTGGGCATGGGCTCGTGCTGCAATCTGGGCCTCCGCATGGTTCTGGACTAGCTTGGGCAAGCACTGGTGGCTGCGTGGACCGGGTTGCTGCTATAGTGGTAGGGAATCATCGTGCTTGCGTGCTCAGCCGTGAGGAGCGGCGGGGGTGGGGCTAGGCCATTATCTACCTTCTTCAGTCCGTGTCCAGGTATATAAGAAATTCTGTTCGTCGTGATTTAGAAATTTCTAGCCATTTTTTTCTTTTTCTAGGGCAAACAAATCACGAAATTAAAAATTCAGTAATTGGGAGTGCTATAAATTCAAATAGGGAGAAATTTCGAAAGAAATTGCGAGAGCTTTTTCCATAATTAATTCAAGCACTCAATGAAAGCACCAATTTGTGATAGCAAAAATCCGTCTGTTTCAGTTTTGACGAAATTGTACCTACTAAACAATATCTTTGGTCAAATACCAAAGACGAGCCCATAGAGTGGTGGTGGTGGTGGGGGGGTTGCCAATGGATCTCTAACGTCCAAGTTAGTTTATCTGAAAATAAATTTTTTTTAGGGTTTAATTGCCTAGCAAAAACTTACTAGAATTTGGTGTAGAATGAGTATTTATATGAAGATAGTTGGCCACATGTGTAGGGATTGCAATGCCATGTGTCTATGTCCAGTTGGCCAAAGTGTGTCATCTGTTGGATTCCACTGGATGGATAAAAGAATTATCCCGAAGATATTGTTAATTAAATAATATCTTAGAATTATCTCGTAGTATCCTTGATTGTATTTGATTGTGATTCCTTACTTGATTGAATTTATTTTTAACAAGAAAAGCTTTAAAGATAGAATTTGGTTATACATCATATCTTTAATAACTTTTGACTTTTCTCAACTTGGCATGAGCAGAAGAGCTTGGAGAGATTGTAGTCAGCTCGTGTTCACGAGGATTGATTTGCGGGTGGAATGAAGACATTCTAATCACTTGTGATTAAAAATCTACGTGTTAGCTCTAAGATTTTATATATTATTTTTGGTGGCACAAATATTACTAATTATTACTGCAGCCATACTCCTGTGGAGAGCAAATATTATATATATATCAACAGAAGGCAAGGATATGTCAGAGTTGGGTCCTATAGTGCATGCTAAATGCAGACCGGAGGGTAAAGAAAACGATCACGGAGGGGTTAGCATAGCGGATTTGAGAAGCCGGCGAACTAATTCACGGCAAAAAGATATATTTGAGAAGATGATTTCGATTTCGGGGTGTAAGAAAAGACTTAAGATTTAAAGCTTGCTCATAGGCAAAGAGCAAAGCACATATATGTTGTTGTTATTGATTCTTTTTCACGTTCAAACTGGCATTCAAATTTAATAAAGAATCTACGTTTTGCATTATTACAGCGAGTTAACACTTGCAGCAAAGGTTAACTTAACTACAGTTTCTCTTGTACCCTGTCCCCTATCTTACAGCAAAGGTTAGTTGCACTTTCTATTGCCATATTGTTATCTGCTCAACTTCTTGTGCGACGGGTCCACGCATGAGTCATTATTGACGATATTTCCTCCACTTTAGTCACTTAGGAGACCAACAGGCCCACACAAGAGTCAGAATTGACGATATTCCCTCCACTTTAGTCACTTGGGAGGTATGGGTACAGAGTGTTACCAAAATGCTTCGAGAATATGTGTGGTACCATTGCTTATAAAACACTAGATAGCTCTCTCTCTCTCTCTCTCTCTCTCTCTCTCTCTCTCTCTCTCTCTCTCTCTCTCGTTGATGTGGACACAAATGTGGGTCTAATCTCAGCCACCAAACCTCCACCACCTTGGAGAGACTTGAGCCATCGCCAAATTGACGTCTCAGGATACAAGTGCAAATACAACTCCACCTTGACCACATCCAAATGAGCTCTTCAACTTCAATGATAGCCACAAATCCCAAGCGTTGTCCCAAATCACACCAACTCTAGCACCTGAGAGAAATGGTTATGGCCCCCATTGCTTATAAAGCACTAGATGACTCTCTCTCGAGCTGATGTGGGACACAAATGTGGCTCTAATCTTAGCCACCAAGCTCCAACACAACTCGTTTTGTTATTTACTCTTCTAACTGTAAGTTCTGTATACTCGGCCCTTTGAAGCACTATATTTATATTACAGGGCTTGCTATTCATCACTCAAAAGAAATTATTTCCCGTAGGGGTGGGCACGGTCCGGTTCGGTCCGGTTCCACCCTCAAAACGGAACCGAAATCGAAAAATTTTAACGGTTCGGTTCGGTCCGGTTCCGCTTAAATTTTTACTAAAACCGAACGGTTCGGTTCATGCCAGTTTACTGTTCTAACCAAAATTATATATATATATATATATATATATATTTTTTTTCTAAGTTTTTTTACTTATAATATCAAACACATATTTCAACCACAAATTTTCCACTACTAAATCTACAAGATTTGTGACCAGTTGATAGTAAGTGTGCATATAAATATAAATCAAAAGATAAAAAGGCTCATATCAAGACCAAAGTACAGATTTTAAACTAAAACTAAAGTGTACATAATGCATAACATACTGGAAAAGAATGGAGAAAAATAATGGAGGCGGAGAAAAGTGATAAAACAACAAAGGAGGGGAAGATAGGTGAAGAAAAATATTACGCTTATGCACATGATCTTCTTGAAAAAATGTCTTATTTATATAAAAATAATAATAAAACAATAATTTATATTAAAAGCGGTTTGGTTCGGTTCCTCCGGTTCTTAATATTTCCGAACCGGAACCGTTTGAAACGGTTCGGTTCGGTTTTTGTTCCGGTTTTGACTTTTTTGGTCAACGTGGTTTTTTACGGTTTTTTTTTGTCACGGTTCGATTCGGTTTTCCGGTTCGGTGGTTTTTATGCCCACCCCTAATTTCCTGTGTGCAACTGAAGATTCACATTTCCGGTCAGGGCTTCTTTCTTTTTCCATAAAATGTTAGAACTACATTACTACTAATTTCGTACGAGGCGTAGTGTGTAAACGCTGAATGTATTCCTCTTTTTGCTTGATCCTGGGCAACTCTTACACCATAACTATATTGTCACCTTTCTGATTTTTGAAGAACGAAGATTTAACTTTGTCCTAAACTTTTCCTGAATCAACCTAACTGTGTCTTAAAGATTTTAACCCGACGATGTAGTCAGGGCTGGTCCAAAGATTTTTGACACCCAGGACGACACCAAAAAATGTGCCCTCACTTCATATAAAAAATTATTTGTTTTCACATGAAAGACATCGATAAAATTATATTTAGAAAAACACTTTAAACTTAATAATTTAGAAACACAAAATGACTAATTTATTTTGTATTGAGAGAAGGAAACCAAAAAAACTTTGGGTTTACAAGTAGATTGACACACCCCGTCCCGAAGGAGGGCATGCTGGTCGTCACGTGGGAGTGACGTAACCATTTACACAGTACGGAAGCTTTAAATATATCACTTCTAAGATGAAACACCCGTAGGGGAGACCTAATTTTGTCCATTCTGTCAGAACCCCGTTGAATTTCCTCGTAGTCACCACACCTCTGCTATCTTGAACCTGGAGGGGCGCAAAACCAAGTTGAGTGGGTCAGTAAAACCAATCTTTTCCAAATCCAAACATTTATCAAAACTTTGTAACCTCTCCGTAAAACCTGTATACTTTCCCAGAAAAATAGTATATAAGCATATATATATATCTCAACCATCTCAATCATCAATCTCATAACAGATTCAATAGAGAATGTACCATGCCATGACTAAATTCAACAGTTATAGTATGAATGTATTAATATAAATTAGGTGGAAGAAACTAATCAACCGGAGACCCTCTAATGGCCCTGTACGGCTGAATCTAGAGCTCAAAATCTCATCTCAAAATCTCATCTTGCTGGAGTCACCAACTGTGACCTGTACAGCCTTCTGCACATAAGTCGGAACCACCTAATGTAGTCTATACGACTTAATGGTTAATATTACGCTCTAGTGCTTAATGTAGTCTATACGACCTAATGTAGTCTACACATAAGTCGGAACCAAAGTCAAAGTCAACGTTGACCGGTCAAAGTCAAAGTCAACGTTGACCGTTGACCAAGTCAACGGGTCAGTCAACCGGGTCGGGTCAGAGTCTGCGGGTCGGGTCAAACCTGGGTCAGGGTCCACGGATCAGGGTTGGATCCGGGTTAAAGGGTTATTGGGTTTATAACATGGGTTAGCCCAATAGGGTTTTGGGTTTCAATAGTCACGGGCCAAAGGCCCTGTTTTGATACGGCCCAAGGCCTTTTAAACTTAAAATAAAACAGAAAATAAAATGGCCCAAAGGGCCTGGGTGTGAAAGGGGTTGGGCTTGAAAGTCTGGCCCGAGTCCAACATATGGGTCACCGGACCCAAAGGAAGAGGAAGGCCGGAAATTCGGCCGGAATACCACCCACTTTCAAACGTCCATAACTTTACCAATACTCAACGAAATCAAGTGAAACAAAAACGAAAGTTGTAGTTCTCGAAGAGACGAAGAGAATGGTACCTCGCACGACGTCTAACTCGCCGTGGTTTGGCCGGAAATCGCCTCGAAAGCTGTCGGACTCGCCGGAAACTGGGTAAGATTCAAATGAGTATAACTTCTTCAATACTCAACGAAATTGGGTGAAACAAAAAGGAAAATCGTAGTACTCGACAAGACGAAGAGATTGATACCTTGCACGCCGGCCAACTCGCCGTGGTTTGGCCGGAAATTGGCTCGAAAGTTGCCGGAGTTGTCGGAGCTTGGTTTTTGGGTGTTCGTTCTTCGTTTTTTAGAACACAAGGGTGATGGTGATGATGCTGGTGGTGCGCTGGCGTGCGATCGTGAGTGCAGACGAGAGGGTTTTGGTTACGGGAGAGAGAAGTGAGAGAGTGCAGAGAGAGACAGAGAGTTCGAGAGTTTGAGAGATTCGGGGAAGGAAACAAACACAGGGGTAGGCCCCTTGGCTCCCCAAAACACGGAACAAAACAATTTAATAATTAAAAGGAAGAGGAGGATAAGGTTTAGGGACTAATATGAACATTTGCAAAATCTTCGGGATTAAAACGAATAATTGAAAAAGGGTTTGGGGATAAATTTCTAAAATTTCAATATAATCGAGGGGCGGGTGTGACATGATAGATTATGAGTTTTATTTTCCATCTGAACTTTTAAAGTGTTTTTTTTGTGTATAAATTGTGATGTATTTTTTCTTAGTTACTAACCTCGTCAATATAAAACTAAAAAAATAATAATGTTTTCGAGTCTTTAAGGATATGTATAAGTAATGAATGAACACTAAATTAAACCTTTTGATGACACGTAATATTATTTGTAAATTTGGTCTAAAAATTTAATCTATGTGTTACTCTTTGTTGAAGATTAAACTTAAATTGGAGCGGATATTTAAAAATAGCAACCCAAATAGTTACTAGCTAGTAAATAAATTAATAACCAAACAAAAATTTGTAAAAATTGAAAAAAATAAACATGCACAAAGCATTTCAAATTTAGGACCTTTCGTTAAATTTAAACAACAAAAATCATTGTTTCTAATTAAACTTCTTAATCATTTACCCAAATTTTATAAATTTATATTGTTATAAAAAGAAATTTGTAAAAATTGGAATGTAAATAAGCACACATGATGTTTTGAACCTAAGACCCCCTCTTTAATTTTAGACAACAAAACCACTAGTTCTAGTTAAATTTCTTTGTCACTAAACCAAATTTTATAAATTTATACTCTTATAAAAATATATATAAATATACCACCCTAATAATTTTGGTGCTTCCAATTTTTTTGGGCCTAAGACGGTCGCCCTGCCCACACTGGGTCTGGGGCGGGCCTGGATGTAGTAGTGTTTTTGACAATTCTATTTCTCTTTTGCCTTAATTACAGAAGTAGTACAATTTATGGGGAAGAGAAGTGTTCATGCTGATGAAAGAAATACACTCAGCATCTTTCAGATTCGAGGATTGTACATTTTAAATTAAATTGGATAAAGCTGAATATATTATTTGAAAGACACTCTTCAGAAGTCCTAATCATATCCTACTCATTCTTAGTGTGATTGTGAAATTCTCCTAATGCATTGTTTAAGGAGCTGTAGGAATCCATTTTGTTCTGCGTGGAACACTCGGGCAACGGTGTAATAACAGGCGAGATTGGATGTGCAAAGAAAAAGACTAATAGGATCATCTGCTGGAGTCTAAAGCTGAGAGAAGTGCAAGAAAACTACAGGTATGTGAGAAATTTTATTTTGCTGAACGGACCTCTGGTTTTACAGATGCATGATGAAATAATTGAAAAGCTGGATGCTAGTTAACAGCTGCAAAATGTAGACTGCGATTGTTGTCATTACATTACGAAACTGAAAATGGCATACAGGTGCAATAAGAAAGTAGTAGTTTACATTTTTCTTCCTCTTTTTCTCGATAACTGGTTGATTGGCTAAGTATTTGGTTGCTCTGATAGCTTAAGTCTATCATACACATCTTTCATCTTCATTAGAAAACTGTTCGTCGTTGATTTTGAATAATGAAAACATATTGCTTTCGGTATAGCAATGGCGCATGCCTACTAATATCGTAGGGATCTTGAGACTTGAATTATTTAAACTAGATCTTGAGGGGAAGAAGAATAACAGAAAAAGGAGGAAGATACCTAGTGGAAACAAGTGAGGGAAGCCCTTACGAAAGCTGTTGCGTTCATAATCATGTCCAAAAAACAGTTCCAATATCTTATGCAACAGTCCTGAAAAGCTACCACCAAAGTTTTGTTGCTCGGAAAATGAATCTTATATGCCATTGTCGCAGAATCGTCAAATAATTCAGTAAACTGTTGTAGTTTATGAGTAGTTGTCGTAAACTTGAACTCCCGCTGACTGCATCAAATTCACACACTTGCATAGAAAAGAAAGATTGCAAACATACAGACGGCATAATTTCTAGTTACTGCTGCTAAAGAAATAAAAATAAAAAATTCTTACGGGTGACCAAATACAGATTTTCTAGTAACATTACAGTTCCAATGTTGTCTTCATTTATTAAAAACTTAACTAGTTTAACAAAGGATCAGATACAACAAGAAAATTTGTTGCTTTGCAACAATGGAGTTTCCACTGATGAAATTTGGTTACATTACTGAGCTGCTTATGAGAATTGGACTTCTAACGCTATGAGTTTCATCAGACCAGATCACCTCTGCAGAGACATGAGATCCACCAGGCAAACCTGTTCCAACAATGGTCAAATTGTCTTCTCCTCATTCAAGGACTTGAACGAAAGAACTACAGGAACCGCTTTGATGTCAACCTTAGGGCCTGGTAAGATTTTAGCCTTGTAAGTTGAGGTTGCAGGGCCAACATTTTTCACTGTTCGTAGGAAAAGTAACCGTAAATGATTTCATTGGTGTAACTTTTGCTGCCATTGAAGGGCAATTGTGATCCTTCGTCGATCCTTTTTCAGGACCTGTGGGGCAAGTGGTGTTGTCTCCTGCTATAATTCTAACTTTGGAATCATCCAAGAACGAGAACCCATAGCGTTTTTGCCTTTTAGCATCTCATACGGGAACCCACCCAATCACTTGATGTGTATTTCATGAAGAAACAATTACAAGATGAAACATATATATAGGAAGAAAAGAAATGACATATACCTAACTTGCCTAACTTGCCTAACTTGCCTAACTTGCACAAGAAAATTGACTAGCCTAACTTCATTAGTCATCCAATACCATTATTCCAACATGTTTGTTTCATGCATTTTAACAATACTCCCACTCTTCCAACACTCCCCCTCAAGCGGGATCGAGGGGATTCCTTGAGCCAAGCTTGGACAGAAGGCGCATGAACTGAACCGTAGGAAGAGATTTAGTAAAAATGTCAGCCAATTGATCATGACTGCGAGTGTAATGAGTGTTGATGATGTTGGCTTGAACCTGTGCTCGAACATAATGACAATCCACTTCAATATGCTTCGTTCTCTCGTGAAAGACAGGATTGGAAGCAATATGCATGGCAGCTTGATTGTCACAGAACATAGATATAGGTTCCTTACTGTGAAACCCTAAATCAAACAGAAGACTTTTCAGCCAAATAAGTTCACAAGCAGTGGATGCCATAGCTCGATACTCGGCCTCTGCACTGGAACGAGCTACAACACTTTGCTTCTTGCTGCGCCATGTTACCAAGTTCCCACCTACAAAGGTACAAAAACCTGTGGTTGATTTGCGATCAAGAGAATGCCCAGCCCAATCAGCATCTGTGTAACCCATGATGGTAGTGCTATCATTCTTTGTCATAAGGATCCCTCGACCAACAGAAGCTTTTAGATAACGAAGAATTCTCTTCACAATCTGCATATGAACTGATGTAGGAGCATGCATAAACTGACTCACAATACTCACAGCATAGGAGATATCTGGCCGCGTGATTGTGAGATAAATGAGTTTTCCTACCAATCTTTGATACTCAGTAATATTGGAAAGAACTTTACCGTGAGTAGTGAGTTGCAGCTTACTATCCAGAGGAGTGCGTGCAGGTTTGCAATCCATTAAGTTAGAGTCCTTCAAGAGATCAAGAATATATTTCCTTTGATTGAGAAAGAGACCTTGTTGTGAAGTGGCAATTTCAATACCAAGGAAATATTTGAGGCGCCCCAAATCCTTGATTGCAAATTTGTTTCGAAGAGCAAGCTTGAGAGATTGCATTTCTGCATCACTGTCACCTGTCACTATGAGATCATCTACATAGATTAAAACAATGACTTTTCCAACTGAGCCATTACAAACAAATAGTGAGGAATCTGCATTGCTTCTTTGGAAGCCAAACTCTTCAAGGATTGAGCTCAGTTTTGCATACCATGCTCGTGGAGACTGTTTCAGACCATAAATGGATTTGTGCAGTTGACAAACCATGTCAGGATCACATGATTGAGGATGCCCTGGTGGTAGTTTCATGTACACTTCCTCTTCTAATTCCCTATGCAAAAAAGCGTTCTTCACATCCATTTGATAGAGAGGCCAAGATTGATTCACAGCAACTGACAAGAGAACCCTTACAGTGTTCATTTTGGCTACAGGAGCAAAGGTCTCCTTGTAATCCAAGCCATAAGTCTGAGTAAAGCCACGAGCCACTAAACGAGCTTTGTGTCTTTCAATAGTCCCATTTTCATTGAGAAGTAGGACACATTTTCATTAAACCTTACATCCCTTGAAACTAGAAGCTTATTTGTGATTGGATTGTAACACTTGTAGCCTTTTTGAGTGGATGAGTAACCCATGAAAATACATTTGGTAGCTCTAGGATCTAATTTATCATGATGAGGGGATTTGTTGTGAACAAAGCAGGTGGAGCCAAAAACTCTCAAGTGTGAAAGATCAATTTTTCTGCCTTTTAGCATCTCATATGGGGACTTGAAACTCAGTACTTTGCTAGGCAATCTATTAATAAGATAGGCAGCTGTAAGTACTCCTTGTGACCAAAATTTCTTTGGTACATTCATATGAAACATGATTGATCTTGTCTTCTCAAGAAGATCTCTATTTTTTCTTTCGGCCACTCCATTTTGTTGAGGTGTGCCAACACATGTTGTTTGATGCAAGATGCCATGAATACTCAAGTATTGAGACATGTTATGGGACATATACTCAGTGCCATTGTCGGATCTTAATATATGAATTTTTGATGCAAATTGAGTGCCAACCAATTTATGAAAATCTTGAAAAACAATTGGAAGTTCACTCTTAAATTTCAAAAGATACAACCAAGTCATTTTTGTGAAATCATCAACAAAGGTTACAAAATATCTATATCCATCAAAGGACTCTAGTATTGGACCCCAAATATCTGAATGAATGATTTCGAACGGATGACTGGCTTTATTGGTGGATGACTCAAAAGGCAACCTGGAAAATTTAGACAAATGACAAACATCACAGTGCAACTTGTCTTTGCACAATTTTGGGAATAAGAAAGACATCACTTTTTCAGAAGGATGAGCCAAACGTTGATGCCAAAGTTGTTGATCTTGAGACACACTCGAACTGACTTGAAAAACCTTGGGATTCTTAGTATCTTTAGCTAAGTAGTAAAGACCATTCAAAAAGAAACCTTCACCAATCGTTCTCTTGGTTATGATGTCCTGAAAAACAACATTGTGGGGAGAAAAAATAGCTAGACAGTTTAGAGAATTGGTGATGGCTCCTATTGATAGAAGTTGAAAAGGAAATGAAGGAATGTAAAGAGCTGCTGACTCTATGTGTTTTGAAAGTAAGTTGACCTTTCCTTTTCCTACAACTAAGGCACCTTTTCCATTGGCTACTGACACTTGAGACGGTTTTGACAATATTTTAAAATCATGCAAATCATTAATTTGATTTGTCATATGATCCGTAGCACCTGAGTCAATGATCCAATAATCAAGTTCATTACTAGCATTTAAGGCAGTAGAGAAGGCACTTGAAATACCTGGAATATCCTTATGCGAAACATGATCATGCTCAGCCAAGAAACCAGCAAATTGTCCAAGTAAGGCAGTGTGATCCTTTTCTTTAGCTACTGTAGCTTTATGAGCTTCATCTCCATTGTTATGCAGCTGTTTGTTATGGAGATATGCTGCAAAATCATTGATTAGTGCTGTAGGATTGGTAGTGAAGTTTACCATTCCTTCAGTTGAGGAGGTAGCTGCATAATTTGCCTTGTAGCCATTGTTACTCAAATGTCTTTGGGGACCCTTTGTCTCCTTCAAGAATTTTGGCTTCAATTCTGGATGAAGAATCCAGCACTTGTCTCTTGTATGTCCAAGTGAATCACAGTAGCTGCACTTCAAATCTGGTCTTTTTCCCTTATAAACTTTGCCTTCGGGACGCTTGTTGTTGGAGACATATGCCCTAGTTTCAGGAATAGGGTCTTTAGTATCTTGGCTCATTACTTTCCTCCTTACTTCTTCCCTTTGAATGATGGCACAAACACCAGTGAATGAAGGAAGTTCAGCATTCATTAAAATGTGACTTCTGAGATCTTCAAACTCTGAGCCTAAGCTTGCCAAGAGTTGAAAAATCTTGTCTTCTTCTGCTCTCCTGATCAATATGGTGGCATCGGTGGTATGAGGACGATAGACATCAAGCTCATTCCACATGCTTGTAAGGCTGCCAAGGTGTTGAACAAAGGTTTTTCCCCCTTGTTGCAAGCTCGAAATATCCTTCTTAAGTTGAAAGACACGAGCAGAATTATTTTGATTTCCATACATCTCTTTGACTTGCTTCCAGAGGTGCATGGATGACTCAGAATAGCTGAAAATTTCAGCAATCCTACGCTCCATTGAGTTGAGCAACCAAGACATGACCAACTGGTCTTTACATAGCCACGACTCGTAGGTAGGAGAAGTGACTGCTGGAGCTTTTATGACACCATTTATGTAGCCAAGCGTTGATCTTCCTCCAAGTGCGAGAGAAACAGCACGGCTCCAGGGAAGATAGTTGAATTCATTCAACAAAATAGAACTGAGACGTTGATTAGGGTTGATTTCAACGTTAGGTAGAGCTAAATCATCCATCGAGCTTTCAGCTTCAGAATGTTCTCCAGCCATCTTGGCTTAGAGTAAAAGAGACTTAGCAGAAACGATCAACAGAGCCAGGTTTAGAGTTCCTGCTCTGATACCATGATGGAAATTTTCAGGTCGACGGGCCGAGGGCCCACTCCAACAACACCGATATTGTCCCCACTTAACTACCTGCACAATCCTCAGGTGTGGGGTTTTATCACAAAAGGCCTCAGTGTTAGTTAGAGAGGGGTATTTCTATTTAAACTACTTTCTCTTTGGCCCTCTGGCCGATGTGGGATAACAGAGTTCCAACAATGTTCCAGAAGCTATGTTGTATTTTACTTGCCTCTTGTCTCCGCGGCTTTGTGTGATGGGAGCATCTGGCGAATATGCAACCAAAATATCTATCCCTGGGGCACTTATATCTGGCTTAATAATTTCGGGCAAGATTGGATTAGGTCCACGTGAAGAGAAGGAACCAATAACAGGTGCAGTATCATCTTTTATGACTTCACTTGGTAATACGTTGGCTTGAGGATTTTTCATGGATTTCAGGTAGGACTTGATGACACTGTACTCTTGGTTGCTTAAACCCGTTGCAGGTAGCGGTACAATGAAAGAAGCATCTGCATTGGAAGTGTTTAAAACTGAGCCTAGTGCACCTGCTTTATGAGCCTCAACATTTCCAATGAACTGATCACATAACACAATCTTTCCTTTAACTAAATCACTGTCTAGGCAATTTGGTTCGCAATTCCCAGCAGATAATTCAGGGCAAATACATGAAGCATCTTTCCCATATCAGCGGAAAACTTGTTCCACTTAATGTGAAATAGTTCACTGAACTCCCGATGAGTGTCCTTCTGTTTCCAAGAATAACCTTGTCAATGATCCGACGATCTATGCTACTTGCTGCAACTGTAAGAATCCATGGTGCCACACTCGATACAGTACCCCCTTCAGAACCATTGTTGCCTCCACCATTTGAGGTTAGCATCCCTTTCCCCATTGCATGAAACGCACCAATTGCTATAGGATCGTAATGAAAAGGAGCTGCAGAACTGGGACCAATTGAAATTGAAATGATGTCAACTCCATCGGCTATAGCATCGTCAAGAGCACCCAATAAACCATCAGCACTGCACCCTTCAAGATGGCATACACTATACGCAGCAATTCTGGATGAGGGAACTCCTCCTCTTGCAGTACCTTGTGCTAGTTCACAAAAGTCCACATCCTTTACCGCATTCCCTGCTGCTGTTGAGGCAGTGTGGGTTCCATGACCAATAATATCCCTTGCAGACTCCATTGGGTTGTAAAACCAAGCTCCAATGATCTTGTTGTTGCAGGTAAAGTTTTGGCCACCTTTACAAACACCTTTCCACTTCTGGGGAGCAGGCCCAAAACCCTTGGATTCAGGCCAAATTCCATTGTTAATAAGACCAACAATAACATCACTCTCAGCTGTGGCATTTCGAGTGATATTCTTCCTGACACCCATGAAGTCCCAAGATCTTGTTGTTTGAAGTTGGAAAGTTTTGCTTAGAAAGACAAAGACTACTTCATGTTAGCAAGTCTTTCACTTTCAGGGTCAGTGAGCTTGGCACCAAATCCATTGAAACTCCTTTTGTAACTCTGAACCAAGACATTTACAGCCGAATTGCTACCAACAACTCTCTCTAGCATACCGAGTTGGTGAGATGGTGGCGAGTATGCCTCATCATTAGGAAGTGACCCCATGTATACAATATAAACTTTTCTATCTAGTCGCTATCAATGGTTTCACACGATAAGCTTGCAGCGAGTAGGAGAGTGGATAGAGCATAAGAAAAAAAGGGAACTCCATGCTTAGCCATTGTTAAGTGCATAGAAACTGAAGTGTTGAAGACTACTTCATACTATGAATTCATGAATCAAAATCTTATCTCATTAAAATCCAAATTTTCTTTTCTGGAACTAAAGATAATTGATGTTTGGAGTGATAAGGATAAAGAAGGTCCACCAGATTAATCTTAGCTTAGCTATTAAGATAAGATTGTTAACTTAGCTATTAAGATAAGGTTGTTAGGAAATGGAGTTAGTTGACATCCAATATTGTAATGTATTTATACATGTGTGTACTTATTCATCAAGCTTTTAGGGCTTGTTAATGGCACTGATCTTTGTCTACCTCAGCTTGTGTGTGATTCGTCTGGATCTCGAGTTCATAATCCGGCTTTTGATCTTTGGTGTGAACGAGATCAAATCTTGATGATTTGGATTAACTTGACGCTTTCTGAAGATCTCATCCATTTCAAGATTGGTATGGATGATTCCAGATCTCTGTGGCAATCGCTTGAATGTCGCTTTGCTGGTGCTTCTTGATCGGATCATATTTATACATATTTTTATATCAAATTCACTCGTCTTTTCTTAGTTAGTTCGTTAAATTTTGAGCTATTTACGTTATTTTTATGTTTTTATTAGATTTATCTAGTTAAGAAAAATATATATATATATATATATATATATATTATTTTATATATATTTTATATATATATATAGTTATTTGATATATTTATTTATTTGTTTATATATATTTATATATTTTAATATATTGTGTGTGTGTGATTAATGGCTGGAAAGCATGTGCATGCTTTCGGTGGGCAATGATGGAATGCATAAGCCTTCGGTGGAAGGCAGCCATTAGAAAAAAAAAAAAAAAGAGAAAGCAGCTGGCGTGCTGCCAGCTTGGAGGAGACCTCGGGGAACAAGTCTGGGGAGCTCCTGGTGAGCGAAAAAAAAAGAACAGAAAATAAAAAAAGAAAAGGAAGAAGCTTGCGGGGGCTGGGAGTAAGGCGCGGCCTTTGAAGGCTGCCAAGGGAGAGCAGCGAGAGCGAGCAAGGCAGCCAATAGAAATCCACGGGGGCACCGATCAGGCGCAAAAGAGTCCAATAGCACCGAGTGCTCATTTGAAAATCCAGAGCGCTGCGTTTGAAATAGGCGTTGGGAAATCAAAGCACAGAAGTCACCGGAGCACAGAGAGCAATTCACCATTTGGTTTAATTTTTCTTAAACTCATGTTTAATTTAATTTACCTTTTAATTATGTTAAACATGTGTAACTAAATTTATATTGGCTAGAGGTTAATTCGAAACCATGATTATATTTGTAATTTTAATTTGATTTACTCCAGTTATGAATGTATAAATGTTTGGATGTGGTTTACTTTTCTGTGTTGATTAAGAACTTGTTTATGTATGTGGGTTAAGGGTCGATACTTAATTTGCATGCTTAGACTTGATGCTAGAATATAAGGGAATTTCACCTAATCGTTATGAACTTATATTCATGAGTAGTAAAAATTGCTAGTCACAATTGTGTTTAGTAGACCCTAGGTTGGATTAACATGCGTATTCCATAGTTATGAATGCCTAGTCGATGTTTATGATTTCCATTGAACTTAATGATCTTTGATATGTCTCTCTATCATGCGTATTCCATAGTTAGGGAACTTGATAAGAATAATTTGGTTGTGATGCGTATCCCGTCCAATTCAATGAATCTAGGGAAATCTGAAAGTTAATTTAAGCGGACCTAATTAATTTGGAACATTGTCATTCATGCGTTTATTGAATTCATAACTGGGAATCAATTTAGGTTACATTTGTGTCATGTGTGGAGAAAAACCCTCTAGCCAATCCGTTATCTATCTGTTCACTTTTATTTTATGTTTTTGTCAATTTTGTAATTTATTTAAGTTTAGTTTCCGTTTCGTCAAAAATCAATCCCCCCATTATTATAATATTATTATTTAGTTACTTTTTATTATTTGTAATCTTTTAATTTTAATTTCCTTTCATTTCAATTCCTAGTTTTTATTTTAAATTGTTTTTATTATTTTGAGTCATTTTAAGTGTGTTTCGAATTTTTAGCCTAGTTTTGTATTTTTGAGTCTTTTGATTTATTTTAGTTTATTTGTTAGTTCTATTTTAAGTTTTTCTAGTTAAGTGTTTTTATTTTAGTTTAGTATTTTAAAATTTGTTTTTACGTTTTTAAATTAAAATAGAGGTTTTAGCAAGCCCTCCTAATCCCCGGCCTAGAACGATACCCTACTTACATCATTACTACAACTGTCAAAAAGAGGGTTTAATTTGTGTGTCAAGAAATTCTCACATCAAATTTTGGCGCCGTTGCCGGGGATTAGCAACTTTGCTAATCCCTTTATTTTTTTGTTTGTGTTTATTTTTATGTTTGTGTTTTTATTTATTTTTGGTGTTTTTGTATTTTACTTTTGATATTTGATTTATTTTTCTTTCTCTAATTTTAGGTACTTATCATGGTGGACAATCGAACAATCAAAGAACTCTTAGCCTCGTGGCTGGACAATGCAGCACCCCTATGTATCCAATACCCTAGGGCGGCCCAAGGCAAGACCGACGAGTTCGAACTAAAGTCAAGCTTGCTGCACCATATTCCTAAATTCCATGGGCTGTCCATGGAAGATCCTATCAAGCATTTGAAGGAGTTTGAAGTGGTTTGTTCAAGCATGACTCCCGGCAATATCGATTGTAACATTCTGAAGATGAAGGCTTTTCCCTTTTCTCTCTTGGAAAGGGCAAAGGATTGGTTTTACGAACTAGACTTCGGAACTATCACATCTTGGGAGAGCATGAAACGGGCGTTCTTGGAGAAGTTTTTCCCAACTTCTCGAGTCATTCTCCTACGCAAAAGGATTTGTGGCATTGAGCAAAATCAAGGAGAATCATTCCCAACGTACTATGAGCGATTCAGAACACTTGTTGCCTCATGTCCGCAACACCAAATAAAAGAAGAGATGCTCATTCAATACTTTTACGAAGGACTTCTTCCCCTTGAACGACAAATGTTAGATGCTTCAGCGGGTGGTGTATTCGTTGACAAAACACTCGTGGTTGCCAAGACCTTGATTGCCAACCGAGCTTTAAACGCACAACAATATGAAGGCGTTGGACAAAGGGATCCCCCACGGCAGCAAGAGGTAAATGCAATCTCCGAAATTCAATCTCAATTGGCTAATCTCACTCTTCTTGTGTCACAGGCTGTTGAAAAATCCAAAGCGCATGAAAACACAATCTGTGGCATATTTTCAATGCAAGGACACCAATCTGAAAAGTGCCCTCAATTGATTGAGAATGGAAGATGGGAAAGTGTCAATGCCATTGGGTATCAAGGCCAAAATCAGCCCAAATATGATCCATACGCCAACACGTACAATCCGGGATGGCATGATCACCCAAACTTCAATTGGGGAGAGCCTCAACAACAAGGAGGATTTCGGCCACCCCTTGGGATATTCCAACAGCCCTACGCCCCAACACAACCATCAAATCACAAGGAAGATGAAAGATTGCAAAATGTGGAGGAGGAACACACCATACCCACGGAAAGGGTGGAAACACCTTTGCCACAGGCCCCTATTGCTCATAAGCCATCCAATCTATCAAATAAAGGTAATAATGTGTTAAATTCAATTCCTTCTAACATTATTCCTCCAAATGTGCCCTTTCCTGGCAGATTTATGCAAACCATGAACGAAGAAGGAATTGGAATGAAACACAAGGCACACGTCCCTGCCATCAAAGAACCCCCAGATTTGGCCGAGAGCACCCCTTGTGCATTTGTTCATAATGCAGCCACACCAATGCCAACCATTGGTATGTCACCTACTCCAATTCCAATTCCCATTTCAACTAATAGGTTGCTACCTTCTGTTGTGCAGGTACGTAATCAAATTAAAGGTGGTAGGAGAGTTCATGTTGACGTATGGAAGCGAACCGCTAAAATTAGGAAGGACCATTATCCCCGTCCGTTTAAAGATTCAACATATGAGTACGTTGTGGACGATATCATCCTCCGTGACGTGGACCCTATTCAAGCTTAAAAGGAAGATTCGTCCGGCTAAAGACGTTAAATCAAGCGCTTCTTGGGAGGCAACCCAAGCAATCAGATTTGCATTTCTTAACCTTTCCCTTTATTGCTTTTTCTTTCATTTTGTTTTGTTTAGTTAGTTGTTTTATTTGGTTGATTTTTATTTAGTTTGTGTTTAAATAAATTAAGGGCCTTATTTATTTTACGTACGGATAAATAAAGCCTTTTTACATTAATTTACATATTTTAATTTGCTTAAAATAGCCCAAAAAAAAAAAATAAAAAAATAAAAAAATAATAAATTAAAAAAAAAAAAAAATAAAAAAAAAAAAATTACAATAATACGAAAAACTAAGAGCAATCATTGGTTTTGGTTAGGTGGCGCCTCAGAGGTTGACGGAGCTCCGGGAAGACGAAGAGCCAGAGTTGGAATCTCCGGAGCCGGAACGCTTGGTGCTGCTCCAGAGGACGAAGGCAACATAAACCGCGGGAGTAACGCCATGAACCGCTCATGATCACTCTGGATTCGACCGTCTGACTCCTGCAGCTGGTCCAGCTTCCTCTTCATGCTGGTCGAGTAGCTAGTTGCGAGCATGTGCAACTCCTTGTTCTCGTGCCTGAGTCCTCTGACTTCTTGCCGAAGACTGACCACCTCCGCCATTAGCGACTCCACCTGACGAGATCTTGCAAGCAGGCGCTGACCCATGTTCGAAACTGAGCCTGCACACTGGACACTGAGAGCCAGTGAGTCCTGAACAGCCAGCTCGTCTGACCGCATAGACAGCAACCTAGTATCTCTGGGAGTAAGAAGGTTTCTTGCAACCACCGTTGCGGTTATATCGTTCCTCATCATTGTGTCCCCGACTGTAAGAGGACCATTGGGGGATATGAAGGATGGATTCCAAATGTTGTTCGGAGAAGACGAGTCATCGTCTTCCCCGACATTCAAGTTTAGGCGACGGTCGGAAGGGCAAGACATTTTTAGAGGGGGTTGAGGAAGAAAAGAGTTCGGAAAAATTAAGATTGCTGAAGCGGAAGAAGAGATCGGAAAGATTAAGAAGTGCAGAAGAGAGTGTTTACAGAGGAGAGTATTTGAGGAAGGGAGTTCAAGTGTGATGTGAAGCAGAATTAGCGCCTCTATAAAAAGAAGCAAATCAAAGAGAGGCGCTCCTCTGAGGTTGAAGACGCGTCCTCACGCAATTCGGAAAAGCTCGACGCTCCTTTCTCAAAAGAGCCGTTTCCTTTCTCAAAAGCTGGGCTTGACTCAGCAATCACGTGGGTCGGTTTGTCCGGATGTGTCGTCACTCATGACGTGCAGCGTGGAGTGTTGCGAAAACCACGAGCCGCACCCGGTTTTGAACCCCGGTTTTCAAAAGATCATCATTCCAATTTGTCGTCACTCGTCGTATGCGCAGTCAGCTTCGCGGAATTTACGGACGCGTTGTCAGAAAGCGCTTAACGGACACTATTCATCCATCCACCGGCTGCCGACAAATAGTGAGGGAACAGTTCCGGTTGTGAAAGAAAATTTCTATAAAGCCGACCTTCGCCTTCCACATCAAAGGCACACCTTCACACCCTCTCAACCTCTCAACCTCTCAACCTCTCTTCATCTCCGATAATGTCTTCCCAAAGAAAGCTTTCGAGTTATTCAGTGTTCTTCATCCCTTGGATCACCCCAGAAAACAAACCTTCCAGAGCAAAAGTATTTCATATTAAAAAGGTTAAAAGCAAAAGTATCTCATATTATGCTTTCTCCTCTCCTTCATCTGAGGAACGTGGAGAAAGTGAGATCCTGATTGCTTACCTAGTCTTGCTCTCGAGTACTCATCTCAGACCCCTCCCAGCCCACTTCAAAAATAAAACTGTGTTGAGGTACTTCTTCAAAAACAAAAGTACCTCACAGACGAAGCAGGAGGAGTCTGAGGTGCATCGAAGAGCAGATGAGTCTGGGTTGATCCAAGAGTTCAAGAAGATGCCACACCTGCGTGGAGACCGGACTACTTGAAGCATGTGGAGACAACGTGCTGATTCATCCTCAACTAAGCTGAGGAGCACTTGCCAGAAGGAGGCCCATCCTGTTCAAGAAGAAAGCTGTGGAAAATCAACAGTCATGACCAATGACCACCTATTAGTTCTTTTCGTTATCTTTTATTTTCATTTTCAATTTTCGTTTGCATTTTCTATATTTTCTTGCGTGCTTAACTGATTTATTTCTTTTCTTTGCAGGAACGTTTGGTTATTTCCTCCCTTGAAGTTCATTGCAAAATTTACGCTTGGGGGTCCTCGATTGAGTTTTCTGCAAATTAGGGAAGTTTTCAGTCCCTTTTCTTTATTTTGTTTCGTATTATTTATTCATTTTATTTTTATTTGCATATTAATGTTTTCTGACATTGGGGACAATGTCTAGTTTAAGTGTGGGGGTATCAAGTATAAAAAATGACCAAATTGAAAAGAAAAAAAAAAAATTTTGTACCTTCGACTTTGAACTGGTTTCATTTGTTTCCGTGTTGTTACTTTTTGTTTTCTTAGTGTTTTATGCTGTTTTGGTGTGTTTTATTGTGTTTTGAGGAAATCTTACGAAAATGACATAAAAATTTGAAAAATATTTTGAAAAACCCAAAAAGAAATTTTTTTAGTTGTTTTTGTGTGTTTGTGTCTTAGGTACCTTCCAACACAATGATGAGGATTTGGTTTTTAATTGCATGACTGTTAAAGAAAGTTATAAACATGGATGGAAGTTTGATATGCTCTTGGTTTATGCTTAGTTGTAGTTGTTGTTTATGAATTTAAATTTGATCACAAAAGGATAAAATTAGTTTTTGTAACATGCTTGAAGGAAGGAACTCAAACTAATGCTACATCCCTGTGAGACTTGAGCTTATACCTTGTTTGGAGAGTTATTAATCTTAATGTTTTTGTTTTCTAAAGTCGTTGCATGATCTCATTATTCTTTGCTTGGTTGCTACTTAGAAGGCGTTTTATCATCTTAGTTCCAAATACTAGAACTCATATCCGTTTCATTCAAAGCATGACATTGAATTGCATAACACATATCAAGATGAAGTTGTTTAGTAAACCACCTTAACCAAAAAGCCTTACCCTCCATCTTTCTTATGTTTTGTAGGCTTAACCCATCTCGAGCCTTGTTTAGCCTATTTTTGTTATTAACCTCATTAAACCGCACCAAACCTACTGTAGGACTGTCTGCACCCTTGTTCTTAAAGAATAGTGAGCATGACTTAAAAAGAATTCATTTTATTCTACACTATGCAGAAAAACAAGTGTGGGGGAAGGATTGGTTGTTTCGAGCTCAATTGTACGTTTTGTTCTTTTGAAAAAAAAAAAAAAAAAAAAGAAGAGAAAAACGCGTGAAAAGAAAAGAAAGAGGAAAAAGAGTTGAAATTTGGCCATAAAATGTGTGAATCCTCCCCTCGGGTTTAGAGTTGAATTTTCATTCAAAAGTGAATTCTATGCGTTAACCTTATTACTTTGCTTACTATTTCTTTAAGAACCTTTGTTTTTCCATATCTTTCCTTTGGTAGCCTATATCCTTAGCCCCGTTACAACCCTTTGACTTCTATCTTGGTTGTTGTGTGTTCAATGTGTGGAGTTTGGGATTGGTATGAGCATATGGTGTCCCTGGTTCTCGCATCTAAGTAGTAGCATTCCGTTCATGAGATCATATTCATATGTACATTAATAACTCCAGAAAATGCTTTATGTGCTTTAACATATGTGAGTAATCGTTTCTTTGTTTACATCATTCTTCTCACATATACCTAGTGTAGGGAGTGTAGTCAGAAAATCTGAGCGAAAAATTGAGTGCATATCTAGTAAGGAATAGAGTAAATTCTCTAAGGCATGTTACTACATTCAAAATGTTGTTTTAATTGATTAAATGCGAACTAATAAATGGTGACTGTGATTAAGTATGTGCTTAAGGGTATGGATTGCCAAAATCTGTGTAAGTGATGATTTTTAATTTGTCATGTCCATTGGAAATCCCTAAGATAAATGTTGGAAGGTTTAGATTGAGTTTTGTTTTTGTTTCTTTGTTTTGCTCGAGGACTAGCAAAAGCTAAGTGTGGGGGTATTTGATCGGATCATATTTATACATATTTTTATATCAAATTCACTCGTCTTTTCTTAGTTAGTTCGTTATATTTTGAGCTATTTACGTTATTTTTATGTTTTTATTAGATTTATCTAGTTAAGAAAAATATATATATATATATATATTATTTTATATATATATATATATATATATAGTTATTTGATATATTTATTTATTTGTTTATATATATTTATATATTTTAATATATTGTGTGTGTGTGATTAATGGCTGGAAAGCATGTGCATGCTTTCGGTGGGCAATGATGGAATGCATAAGCCTTCGGTGGAAGGCAGCCATTAGAAAAAAAAAAGAAAAGAGAAAGCAGCTGGCGTGCTGCCAGCTTGGAGGAGACCTCGGGGAACAAGTCTGGGGAGCTCCTGGTGAGCGAAAAAAAAGAACAGAAAATAAAAAAAGAAAAGGAAGAAGCTTGCGGGGGCTGGGAGTAAGGCGCGGCCTTTGAAGGCTGCCAAGGGAGAGCAGCGAGAGCGAGCAAGGCAGCCAATAGAAATCCACGGGGGCACCGATCAGGCGCAAAAGAGTCCAATAGCACCGAGTGCTCATTTGAAAATCCAGAGCGCTGCGTTTGAAATAGGCGTTGAGAAATCAAAGCACAGAAGTCACCGGAGCACAGAGAGCAATTCACCATTTGGTTTAATTTTTCTTAAACTCATGTTTAATTTAATTTACCTTTTAATTATGTTAAACATGTGTAACTAAATTTATATTGGCTAGAGGTTAATTCGAAACCATGATTATATTTGTAATTTTAATTTGATTTACTCCAGTTATGAATGTATAAATGTTTGGATGTGGTTTACTTTTCTGTGTTGATTAAGAACTTGTTTATGTATGTGGGTTAAGGGTCGATACTTAATTTGCATGCTTAGACTTGATGCTAGAATATAAGGGAATTTCACCTAATCGTTATGAACTTATATTCATGAGTAGTAAAAATTGCTAGTCACAATTGTGTTTAGTAGACCCTAGGTTGGATTAACATGCGTATTCCATAGTTATGAATGCCTAGTCGATGTTTATGATTTCCATTGAACTTAATGATCTTTGATATGTCTCTCTATCATGCGTATTCCATAGTTAGGGAACTTGATAAGAATAATTTGGTTGTGATGCGTATCCCGTCCAATTCAATGAATCTAGGGAAATCTGAAAGTTAATTTAAGCGGACCTAATTAATTTGGAACATTGTCATTCATGCGTTTATTGAATTCATAACTGGGAATCAATTTAGGTTACATTTGTGTCATGTGTGGAGAAAAACCCTCTAGCCAATCCGTTATCTATCTGTTCACTTTTATTTTATGTTTTTGTCAATTTTGTAATTTATTTAAGTTTAGTTTCCGTTTCGTCAAAAATCAATCCCCCCATTATTATAATATTATTATTTAGTTACTTTTTATTATTTGTAATCTTTTAATTTTAATTTCCTTTCATTTCAATTCCTAGTTTTTATTTTAAATTGTTTTTATTATTTTGAGTCATTTTAAGTGTGTTTCGAATTTTTAGCCTAGTTTTGTATTTTTGAGTCTTTTGATTTATTTTAGTTTATTTGTTAGTTCTATTTTAAGTTTTTCTAGTTAAGTGTTTTTATTTTAGTTTAGTATTTTAAAATTTGTTTTTACGTTTTTAAATTAAAATAGAGGTTTTAGCAAGCCCTCCTAATCCCCGGCCTAGAACGATACCCTACTTACATCATTACTACAACTGTCAAAAAAGAGGGTTTAATTTGTGTGTCAAGAAATTCTCACATCACTTCTCGCACTCATGTTCATAACTTGCATTCGAAGATCCAGACTATCCAAAAAGAAGATTCCTTTATGTCTGATTATCTCAACTATCTCAAAGAAATTTTTGATAAGCTAGCTGCTGCTAGTGAACCAATCTCCAAGTTCGATCTGGTTATTTATATTCTCTCTAGTCTTTCTGATGACTATGAGTCTTTCATTGACCCGATTGAAACACAGACTGAATCGGTGAATATTGATGAACTGCATGGAATGCTTCTCAGTAACAAAATTTCTCATCAAAAACACAAAACACGAGCTTCTTCATCCATTGCTCCATTTCATGCCTTTGCTGCTCAGCAAGGTTCTTCTGGATCTAATTCCTACAGAGGTTATTCTCATGGTAGATTTTAGAGTCGAAATTGATTCAATCAGACTCGCAATTTTGGTGCCAATCAGAATCGTAAAACAACACGTCAGGGAGTATTCTTGGACCTGGACTTGGTTTCTCTAAATCTCATTTCTCTGGTGCAAACAACAACTACAACTTTAGACAATCCGGTGTTAACAACACTAATTACAGTTCTGGTCAATCATCTCTTATGTCTGGCTGAAATCTTCAATGTCAATTATGCCTTCAATTTGGCCATGAAGCTCTCACTTGCAATAGGCTCTTAAATTGCTTCTCAGTAGTCTCACAGTGGTTCTATGTGCATAACAGCTGTCACTTCTCTTCCTTCGAGTTATTGGCTTGCTGACAGTGGTGCTTCTCATCATGTCACTCCAAATCCAACCTCTCTGAACTCTGTTATTCCTTACATTGGCAGCGAGCAACTTTTTGTTGGAGATGGTAAAGTTCTGTGCATTTCACACACTGGTTCTACTTTACTTAGTACAATCAATGCTATTTTTAAACTTAATGATGTGTTGCTATTTCCTCGAGCATTTCATAATCTGTTGTCAGTTTACAAATTTGTGAATGATAATTGGTGTTCTCTAACCTTCGATCCATATGGATTTTATATCAAGGACCTAAGCACTAAAATGATGCTTTTCCAGGGCCCCTGTGAAGGTGGCTTATACTCCTTATATTGGAAGGCCTCTAATGGAAATTTTGGGATTGTTATATCTCATTAAGCTTTGATGATTGCTAAAGCTGATGTTCACACATGGCATAAAAGACTAGGACATCATTCTAGTCCTACTTTACATACTGTTGTCATAAAGAATCAATTACCTGTTATTGGTTATGCTAATAAACTGTCCATATGTTCTGATTGCCAATTGGGGAAAGCCTCTAGACTTCCATTTTCATCTTTGTCTTGTACTTCCACTAGGTCTATTCATTTACTACATGCTGATGTATGGGGTCCTTCTCCCACTCCTTCATGTATTGGATATAGATTCTACCTTATTCTGGTAGATGACTACACGAAATACAGTTGGGTTTATCCTATGGTCTCTAAATCTGATGTATATTCTGTGTTCAAGATTTTTGTTTCCAAACTCCAAACTTTCTTTGAATGCAAGATTCAATGCCTCTGATATGATTCAGGGGGTGAGTTTTTAAGTAAACAGTTTCAGATATTTCTTAATGATCGAGGTATTACTCATCAATTTAGTTATCCTCATACCCCTGAACATAATGGGTGTGCAAAGAGGAAGCATAGATATGTTGTTAAAATGGGTAGAACCTTACATTCTCAAAGTGGTTTACCTTCTAAATTCTGGATAGAGGCTTTTCAAACTTCAGTTTATCTCATCAATCAATTACCACCACATAATTCAGTTATTAGCCTTTGGGAATTACTCTTCAATGCTACTCCTAGGTATCATACTCTGAAGGCTTTTGGGTGTGCTTGTTATCCCTAGTTACAACCTTATTCCTCCAACAAACTGGATGTTAAAAGCAAACAATATGTATTCTTGGGTTACAGTCTTAATTATAGTGGTTATATATGTCTTGATCTTGTAACTAACAAGGTTTATATTTCAAGACATGTGACTTTTGATGAGCAACTTTTCCCATTTAAGACTGGTCTCTCTTCAGTCTCTCATTCCTTTACAGCACATTAATCCACAAGTTCTTCTTCTGCAAATGCTCCAGTTACTCTTGCTCTTCCAGTTACTTCTTTCTCCAATGTTCCATCTACCTTACCAGCAAGTATTTCAACCACTTCATCAACAAGTTTCTCATCTAAACCCTCTGATCATCAACCAGTCTCTATTAATCCAGCGGTTTCTTCCTCTATCTCTGATCAACAGCAAGATTCTATTCCTATCAATGCTCATCCAATAATTATAAGAGCAAAAAAAGGAATTCACAAACTTAAGGTTTTTACTGCCACCAAACATCAACTTCCAAATGTTGTTGATCATCTCACAAACTTCCTCTTACTCCAACTACGTTTTTGTAAGCCTCTAAGCATCCCAAATGGATGGCAACCATGGAGGATGAATTTCAAGCTCTACAAGCTACAAAGACTTGGGATTTGGTTCCTTTCGATTCAAGGTACAACTTAGTTGGCTGCAAGTGGGTGTTTAAGATCAATCACAAACTTGATGGTTCAATTGAAATGTATAAGGCACAACTAGTAGCTAAAAGATTTCATCAACAAGAAGGCATTGACTTTTCTGAGGCATTTAGCCCGGTTGCCAAACCTACTACTATATGCATTCTTTTATCCATAGTTGTCACTTATGACTGGTTTATTCATCAACTTGATGTGAGCAATGCATTCTTGCATGGTACATTGAAAGAAGTAGTCTATATGGTTCAACCCTTGGCTTTGTGGATTCTACTAGGCCAACTTATGTCTGTCAACTTAAGAGGTTTCTTTATGGCCTTAAACAGGCACCTAGGGCCTGGAATGATGCTTTTTATTCCGCCTATCATTGGGTTTCTCTCCATCCCTCTCGGGCACTAGTCTGTTTATCAAGAGAGATTCCTCAATTACTTTCATCTTGGTGTATGTTGATGACATCATCATAACTGCTAACTCTAGTTTAGTTTGTCAATCCTTTATTTCTCAACTGCAGATTATGTTCCCTGTCAAAGACTTAGGTGACATTCATTATTTTTTGGGCAGTGAAGTTCATAGATCTACCAAGGGATTATTTCTGAACCAATCTAAATATGCATTAGATCTTCTTTCCAAAACTGATATGGTTGGTGCTAAACTATGTTCTACACCTGTTAGTTCTGCCAAGCTTGATCACTCAGGCATATTACTCTCTGATCCTACCTTCTACAGATCCACTGTTGGTGCATTCCAATATTTGACATGGACAAGACCCGATTTAGCATTTGCTGTAAATCAAGTCTGTCAATACATGCATGCTCCTCGAACAATTCATTTACAAGTAGTTAAACGGATTCTTCGATACTTAAGCAGTTAAAGGATTCTTCGATACTTAAAGGGTACAATTGATTCCGAATTATGGTTTACTAAGGGATCTCAGTACCTAACAGCTTGGACTGATGCAGATTGGGCAAGGTGCCCTGTTGAAAGAAGGTCCACCAATGGATATTGTGTTTTTCTTGGTTCAAATCTTATATCTTGGAGTGCAAAGAAACAAAGCACAGTTGCAAGGTCATCTACAAAGGAAAAATATAGATCTCTTGCAAACACATCTGCTGAACTTACTTGGGTGTGCAAAATTCTACAAGATATCTCCTTTCCTTTGTTGGGAAACTCCTACTATCTTCTGTGGCAACAAGAGTGCTATTGCCTTGGCCTTCAATCCAGTTTTTCGTGATAGAACTAAACACGTAGAGATTGACTATCACTACATCCGAGAAAAGGTTCTTTCTGGGCATGTTATTGTTCATCATGTTTCTTCTCTGCATCAAATTGTAGATATCTTCACCAAATCCTTGCCTGCTGATAGGTTTGTGGATTTGACTTCCAAGCTTGCAGTTAGATCACCTACCTTTAGCTTGAGGGAGTGTGATAAAGATAAAGAAGGTCCACTAGATTAAATCTTAGTTTAGCTATTAAGATAAGATTGTTAGCTTAGCTATTAAGATAAGGTTGTTAGGAAATGGAGTTAGTTGACAGTCAATAATGTAATGTATTTATACATGTGTGTACTCATTCATTCATATATGAAAAATACACAACTTTAGTTACTTTTTCTCTCTACAATATTCCTCTCTCTCTCTCTCTCTCTCTCTCTCTCTCTCTCTCTCTCTCTCTCTCTCTCTCTCTCTCTCTCTCTCTCTCTCTCTCTCTCTCTCAGAATCATGAGTTTCTACATGGAGTTCATTAACAAGAACATATATGGACGTATCCAAACTTTCTTTCCTTCCATGGGATTTTTCATTAAATTCTTTAAATTTCTTTCCATGTAAGATGACGAGATAAATGGCAGTTTTAGGGGCAAAAATGAGGTAAAACCAATTTTTAAGGGGTAAAATGAAATTAAATGACAGTTTATGCGGCTAAATCAATCAATAAGCCTAAATAAATTCGAGGATATGGCTTTTCACCTAATTCCAAACCTCTCCTAATCTTGCATATGTGAATCAGTTGGTTAGGATAGCGGATGGCCCCTCGTCCTCAAGATCGAATCTCATTTATAATAGTAACTCGCCCCTCTTACTAATATATACATGATAGTGCTCAAGCGCAAACTAGTTAGTAACTTAATATGGTGTCAACCACTCATTTAAACCCATTGCATAATGTATTTTCATGATATGAGTTTATTTTTAGAGCCTCATTTATAGATCATTTTTACAAAATTTTGTTCTAATCGGAATTTATCGATGCGAGAGCTAACGTGTCATGACATAGATTCTGCCAACACTTAGCGAGGCTAGCTTGTATGTTGTGGGCATGTCATGACTTGCATTTTTCTTATACTTCGCCTACTATTTCAGAATAATTTTCAAAAACAAAAAACCTAGCGAAGTGTCGGCATAATGTATCGCAAAGGTGCATGGTAAGGAGTGCTTGGAAACACAGAGACGACTTCCTTAATGCTAGCAAGCTTTTATCTTTCTTGGTCATTGAGCTTGGCAGCAAATCCATTGAAGCTCCTTTTGAAGCTTCTTATCAAAAAAATTGAAGCAGAAGAGCTCCGTGCATTGCCAATTTTTTATGCTCAAAATTGTAACCAGTGACGAGTACTTTATAGTGAAATGTAGGACAGTCAAAATTTCATCCGCACTAGCATGCGCATTTGCTTTCCTTTTTTGTTTGAGTGCTTCTTTTCAATCTCATCCAGATATCCTTTGTAAACATATTGGAATGTTGCCTTACTTCCGGCCCTAGTGAGGGGTTTCAAAAGCTTAGATATTGGCAACTCTGGCTGGCCTACCTTCAAATTAAGGCAGGTGGGTGATGAAGCATGCATGTTTTCTTTCTTTCATTTTAATACAGATTTTGAATTCATAGATAATCGAAAACTTAGGGCCTGTTTGGTAGTGTACTTGAATCCAACTTTTTAAACTCAAAAACAGTTTTCAAGTTTTAGGTCTTAAAAACTTGTTTGGTATGACTATTTTTAAAAACTGAACTCAAGACTAACTCAAAAATATAGTCTATTCCTTAAAAACATAAAAAATGAGTTTTTAGAGTTTTTAAACTTAAACTCACTCATTTCTTTTCTCTCCCTCCTCCCCTCACTCCAAATATATCTCTCTCTTTTCTTCTTTCTTTCTTCTCTTTTTTTTTTTTTACTTTTTTCGTCTCTACTCCAATCCAATCAAGTTTAAGTCGTAAGATTTAAAAATTTTAAATCGCAAACCAATCAAGTTTTTGAGTCTTAAAGAAAATTGTTTTCAAGAAATGTTCTTAAAAAATGTTTTGAGAAATGATAAAAATTTTCAAATAAGATACCAAACAGGCCCTTAGATTCCTCAGTAACATTTTCAAGTACACAACGAAACTTCCCAATTACAGCATCAATAATTTCTAAAGTTGCAAATTCCTTGAATTTGGTATGTTATTTTCAGGCCATACAGGATTGCGGGGGTACAAAGGTACGAATAAGGAGAAGGGAAGGCATCTACTATCTCTTATCAACAAAACATACAGGAGGGATTCCAATTTCCATATATGTTTATACTACTGGTGAATTTTAACGATGCAAAGTTGCAGACATTTTCATCACGCAATTTCCTCTTTTGTGATTGCCAAATGTTGTAAGATTTACTAATCCAAGTATTAAAATGCGAGCGTAGGAGAACCAATTAGCCACTTTTAGATGGACACTCACTTTGATTCCCCGTAATGCGGATCAGAAATGGCAGTAATGATCAAGATGAATTTTGGATATTATCAATAAAGATATCGAAAGAGCGCCCTTTAAGTCCGTACCTTAAAATTAGTATATTTTTGCATTAGTAATGGATTAGTTAACAGGACATATTCAAAATTATATCTATTGGTGTATGTTTTTTGTGGATGATATAGTGTTGATAGATGAAATGCATGAGGGAGTAAATGTAAAGCTTAACTTGTTTGGGAGTTGTTGGAATCTAAAGGTCTTCGCCTAAGTAGGTCAAAGACAGAGTATATGGAGTGAAAATTCAATGAGAATGGGGTCCAAATGAGATATGGTGAAGAATGGAGATCAAGAAGCACCAAAGAATGAATGCTTTCGTTATCTTGGATATATCTTGCAAAAGAACAAACACTTGGACGAAGATCTCAACCATAGTATACAAGCTGGATGGATGAAGTTGAAGAGTGTATCGCTTGTGTTGTGCGACCGTCATATGCCTCTAAAGCTCAAGGGAAAATTTTATAGAACGACAATAAGACCAACAATCGTTTATGGCACGGAATGTTGGGCGGTCAAGCTTCAACACATGCAAAAAATGAGTGTAGCGGAGATGAGAATGCTTAGTTGGATGTGTGGGCACACGAGAATGCACAAGATTAAGAATGAGGAAATCTAAGGTAAAGTACAAGTGGCCTCAATCGAAGATAAGATGGGACAAAATCGGTTAATGTGATTTGGACATGTGAAACGAAGACCTACAGATACTCCGGTTAGGAATGTAACTATGAGACAGAGGCTTAAGGCAAAAGGGGTTGAGGAAGACCTTGGAAGACTTGGAAAGAGACTTTAAGAAACAACATGAAGCACTTGGATCTAATGGAAGACTTAGTGCAAAATTGAGTGCAGTGGCATTTTAGGATTTATACGGCCGGCTCAACTTAGTGAGATAAGGTTTTATTGTTATTGTTGTTGTTGTTTAAGCTAGTGTTTCTAGCCACTTTCGTAATTCAAAATATGTATTATCAGTTTTAATTTTCAGTTTTGAAGAATTTAAGTTGTATTACAAAGCTTAAGAGGGCAGAAGTTTGAATACATTTAGTCATTCAAACTCTTCTAATTATGTCCACGAGATAGGTTTTAATCAAGAACACTCAACCATAACAAATTGTTATAAAAGAAAACTAATGAAAGGGTCTCACAAACTTATTTGTTATGTTAAGCTCTTTTCATTAAAATCTCTAAACAAAAAGCAATGATAATTTCCTAAGGAATCACAACACCGTCCTCTTTCAAGTTGTACTGTCCTAGCAATACTAGTAGACTCTGTATACACATGATTGAGAGATTGAGAAGGCCATTCACAAATGAACAATCGGAACCCAAAGCCCTGTTCGTGGGAAAAAAAAATCCTTAAATTTTTGTTCATTAATTTCTACTGGATTTCATTTAAATCCAAATTTAGCAAATAAAATTGAACTCAAACATGATGATTTGGCTTTGAGCCTCCAAATTAATCCAACCAAATCTCCAATCCAAATCCAAATCCCCTCCTATTTAAAGAGAGGATCCAAGTAATTTAAACTAAATACATTGTTTAAGATTTCCATGTCACCATAAAAAGACTCTTGTTACAATGGTATAAGCATATATTTGCAACCAACATTTTTCTGATTAGTACTTTGCTATACCTTTTGTAAAATGGCTGGAGTTCCAAGATCTCAAAGTTTTGGTGCCCCATTTCTTCTCCTAAGATTGATCTTTATCTTTCTTGAAACTGAAGGCCGACCATTGGACTTAACGTCGCGTGGTATTAAGTACTCGGGGCCATAGTTCTGGACATGAAATTCTAGGCATGTCACTAATTGGGATTAAGAAAGACGAGCCAAGGAATAATGGTTTGGGACATGAAATTCTAACAGCAACCAAATACAAATCACTAATCGGGACAACGGAAGACTTGCCAAGCCATGAGAGTTCGGGACATGAAATTCTAGCACCAACCAAGTAGTCACCAATTGGGATTACGCAATCAGGGCCATCCCAGGGTGGTCAAGGTCATGAAACTCCACCAGCCGAAGAAAACTCTGGTTCGAATACCCCTCGATTGTGACACCAGTATCTTGGTGGCATATGACACATGCTTAATTTGGCTACCTCTATGGAGTCTTACTTCAGATGAATAAGGGTACTAAAAACCCACATGTAGTAAGATATATATAAATATAGTAACATATGGATGCGAGGTTTGATGACCTTATTATATCTTTTTATTATATAAAGATATTATACTCTCTATAAGGTCGAATTTTGATATACAATAGGCCAACTATAATAATTAGGTTTAAATGTCAACATGGTCCCTGTGTTTTACTCTATTGGTCAATTTAGTCTCTGTGTTTTCAATTCGGTCAAATTGGTCCCTGTGTTTTTATCCATTAACCAATTCAAGATAATCAGTTAAAAGACAGTTAAAATTGATATGTGCTTGGCACATGAGAGGACAAAAATGTAATTTTATTGTACACCCACTAAAATTGTGCTTGGCACATGAATTACATTATGCTTTAACACCCTTTTACTTGGAAATTTCGTCCCAACATCAAATTGTGCGTTTTCTATATCAGTGTCAACATTAAACTCTTTGCATCTCAACCATGTCCTTCTTCATCAGGGTTTAGTGGCGAATGTAATTCATCTGAGTTATATTGCTTCTCATTCATGTTCAAACCCTCAACCTGTATATCTGCTTCCCAATATTTATTTTGTTTCTTACTGCATCCAATGAAACTCTCCGGTGCATCTGCATTGTCATTGAAATTATCATCTTCAAGCATTGCATCATTATCCTCATCATATAAGGAACTGTGTGTATTAGAATCACCAGTGTCACCATTATTATCGCTTTCCTCATAAAGGGAATTCTATGTATCAAATTTTTGCTCACCATCACCATCATATTCACACTCCTCGGTTTATGTCGGGACATCATAATAATATTGAGGCTCACCATGATACAAAGCACTTCTCTCTTCTTGAAATAAGAATTTATTGCTAAAACCATTTGGGCAATACCTGTTTTCATCAACCTGACTAAACAATTTTGTAGGGAATTCATTGAATGATTCTTCATAATTTATTTGAGCTTGTGATAATGGTGGTGGGTTAAATCCCTAATAACTTGAGGAAAATCTGCACACATAAAATGAAATATGCATGATTATTAAAGAAAGGCGCATGATGATTACACAATGGTAGTCATGGTTTCATACGACAGTTGCAACCAATAAAAACCAAGTAAAGTGATATCTTTATTTTCCTACCCAGTCTACCAAGCTATCTCAATTGATTATAAAAGCACATAGCAAATCCAACAAATCAAACCCTAGCCCCCAACAATATTGAAAATCGAAGACGATCGTCACCTTGGTTGTTTAGTTCAATTCGTCTACTTGTCATTTTCTCTGGAGTAGTCACCAAAATCCCAGTCGACAACCCCACAACTTCTAACCTAATGGATGTTGAAACCCTATTTAGTGGGTGTACAATAAAACTATGTTTTTGTCTTCTCACGTGCCTATCACATGTCAATTTTAACAGTCCTTTAATGAATTATCTTGAATTGGCTAATAGATAGAAACACAGGAACCAATTTGGCCAAATTGAAAACACATGGACTAAATTGACCGATAAAGTAAAACACAGGGACCATGTTGACATTTAAGCCTAATAATTGAGCATCGAAGTCGTGGTTAATGTGGGTCAAATTTGAGACGTGTCCAAATGGTAGGAACTTCACTAAACCATAATGCTAGTGGGGATGTTCCCATAGTTTAACTATTTGATTCCTAAAATACTGCACAGAACAATATACATCCTTTCCTTAATAAAATATTTAAAAAAAAAAGAAAAAAAAAAGAAGATTCTGAATATGTTGCTAGTTGCTACACTACTAATGAGAATTGGACTTCTAACCGTGTGGTATCTATCAGATCAGTTACTGAAGGAACTCCTTGTATGCAGCAATTCTTGCTGAGGGTACTCCTCCTTGTTAGAGTATGAGTGTGAATCTCACAATTTAGTAATAATCATTGTTATTTCAGATTGGTATAAAGAGGTCTTAATGTTTTTATAAGAGCTAATTCAACTTTGGTTTGGATTGAAACTCTACTATTGGCTCGAGAATAGAACTCATACTTGTACAAGGATTTAGTCTTGTATTCCTTGTAGAATTGTAATAGGGCAATCTATGTTTAGTATAAAAACATAAGCCACTGCTCTCACAAAACATACGCTCAATATTGAACTAAGACTTATTGTTAGTTTGAGTACTTTTGGTTTTGCAAGAGAGGAGAAGGTACATTGTTTGAAGTCTGATTTGGCTTCTTCATCTATTGCTTTTTACGGGTTAGTTTGTCATTATGTTTATCGAATTGTGATTTTAATACTTGTTTAAATTTGTGGTTCATGAGCTTAATCTCTTAAATTGTATTTTGATAAGTTTAGTCTTACACTCCTCTCATGGTACCTTGCGCTAATGCATACAAAATCGTATCCTTACAGCTTTCCCTGCCGTTGTGGAGTGTCAGATCCAGGTCTTGTTTCATCCATATACAGGATTTCAAGTATAAGTTGCGAGTCCACACATGTCGGTCTTAATTACTAATGATAATTGTATTCAAAGGTGCTAAACTTAAAATTTTGCTTCATGATGCCTTATGCCATATTTGGACTGCATAGGAAGGAGATTGAAAACCCTACCCTTAAATCGTATATACAGTTTTAAAATGCTTGATCACTATCTTATGTTTTTCTTAGCAAAAAGAAAGGCCTTAGTGACTATGGTCCAATATATTGTTGCAGTATAAGGATGTTGATGATGAAGATTGGAAGGAAGGAACTGCATTATAGTGCAGCTCAAAATAAAACTGTGTTTTAAGAATGAAGATTGCATTCAACAGCAATGGACGATCTAGATAAGAATATCTAAACGGTGTAAACATTACACGTGTATAAGTTGATGTGTTTAATGTTGCCCGTGCGGTGCTCGTGATCTCTCTCACATGAGTGAACCTTTGTGAAGTCTCGATGGTTTTATTTTGTCCCTTGCTAGCATCGTGCTATATGTGTGTGCTGATTTCCCTTGTACTCGAATCCAAGTGACACTGAATGAAATGTTGTTAGAGAGCTACGCACTCTCTCTCACTAGAAACCTTCATTGTTAGTCTGTACTTTCTTTCATCTTTCCAGAAACTCATCGTCAATACACAAAATCTTACTAAAACAACATGGCCTTAGAGCTCGGTTCATCTTGAATCAAGGGGCGTTTACTGTGAAATTGGATTTCAACTGAGTTCCAACGAAGAACTAGTTGAATCTAGCTGAAATGGCTGGATCTGGAGCTGATCTTCGTGCGCCAGTGTTCAATGGAATCAACTATGATTTCTGGTGTATAAAAATCTTCAAATCTCACAATCTGTGGAAGATCGTTGAAGAAGGGTATGAACTACCTAAGGAAGTCGAAGGAGACAAGGGTGAGAAGTCACAAATCACTGCTCAAGATCTTATTTCTCGAGATGCTAGAGACTTTAAAAAATGACATAGAGGACTTGGATCTAACGGAAGACTTGGCGCAAAATCAAGTACAATGGTGTCAACTTAGTGAGATAAGGCTTTGTTGTTGTTATAAACTGGTGTTTCTAGCTAGTTTCCTAATCACTATCGTAACAAAAAGAAAAGGTTCATCCCTATAATAATTGGATGAACTGAGTTGTAGACATGAAAGCATAAGCAATCAACGGGATCCCCCTCGCATGAGACAAGGAAAGAGGGGGTAAGTCCCGTTGAGTTCTTAATAATTATAATACTTTTTTAAAAGATGTTTCAAAAACCTCCACATTTTCTGATGATGTTTTTGAAAATTGAACTTTGTTAATTGATTCAGAACATTTGGTACTCAATAGTATATGTCAATACTTAAAACAAAGAAAGAAGCACTCGATTTACCCTTTTTGAATGACTCACAATTATATAAAAATAATATATTTCTATTGGCCTTAGTGACTATGGTCTAACATACATATATTTTTCTTTGGTGGGGGAGGGGTGGGGTCGGTAGCGAAGTGTTTAGTCCAGTTAATTTGAGTGAGTCTCATTAAAGATAGACTCTGCGATTACAAACAAGAGACTTGACCAACCTGGTCCAATGAAAACTAATAATGACTAACAAACGCACCCTAGTGGTTTAAGTAATCATGCTGCATCACTTTGTTATGCCCTTATTGGGAGACAGTTAACCAACCAACTAAATATTGTATGATCAGAGCCATTGTTTACATTAAATTGTTTTTATTTTTATTTTTTAGGGTAGGGATGACTGGCTTTGTTGATTACTGTATTCCTATAATTAAATCAAATAGCAGAAGGGCAGCACTAACTCTAAGTACTATTAATATATACTTAAATGCTTTCAACGGTGCAGCACTAAGCAGCCACTATAATACATTATGCCTTAATTGTTGATCTCTTAATTACCTGGTAATTAAAAAATGTACAATTGCTTACATTTAAATTTGAGGACCAAAAAATGTACAATTGGTCTTCTAAATTAAATAGTGTCGCTTAGTGTTCTAATGAATATGTATTCCTCTTCAATTCACTACGTTCCTCCCCATCTCTTAATATATAACTTTCACATGGTAGAAATGTGGCACTAAGC
This sequence comes from Crataegus laevigata, assembly GCA_963580275.1. Lineage (NCBI taxonomy): Eukaryota > Viridiplantae > Streptophyta > Magnoliopsida > Rosales > Rosaceae > Crataegus > Crataegus laevigata. Next base: position 4,456,560 of record OY756947.1, on the reverse strand, counting down.
ATTATTAATATATAGTTTAATGCTTCCAGAAGTACAGAACTAAGCAGCTTTTGATATTACACAGAACTAAGCAGCTTTTGATATTACGCTATGTTATAAATATTCTCTTACTCACCTGGTGACCAAAGAATGTAAAGTCACTTATATTTAATTTTAATTTTTTAATTTAATATCTAATCTAATAAAATTTATCATCTAACAATTTAAAAAAATAAATAAATAAATAGTGTCACATAGAGTGTTCTAATAGATAGGTAATTCCTCTTCAATTCACTACATCCCTCCCCGTCTCTTAATATATAACTTAAAATAATATATCGTTTGTAATTAAAACAAGTAAAAGTGTAATTAAATATAGGGGTGTGCTATCCACACATCCCTTTTTACTTCTCACACACCCCTATTACTTTCTATCCGTTAGATCTTCTTCAATTCATCTGATCTGACGGCCGAAATCCCAAAAGGTGTGAGAGAAGTAAAAAGGGGTGTGTGGATATCACACTCCTAAATATATTTTGAGTGATGCATACAATATCAATGCAAGGAAAGTGACGGCATACAAAATCAATGCTCACCCAAATTTTCATGTGGACAATGAATACCACTTCCTAGTAATAATCTCATCAATAAGCTGTATATATTTATATACTTATTACAAACTTCTTATTTAAGTGTGAATGTGTAAATTCTAGATTAGGTTTGATTCTAGTTATTCTTCTGTATTAGGACTTGTATTCCTTGGAGGAGAATGATTTCTTCACTCTCTTATTACAATAAATAAAGGTATTGTAGGGGATAACACATCCTCTACACAACCCTACAAACACATCTCTCTGTCTCTCTGTCTCTCTCTCTCTCTCTCTCTCTCTCTCTCTCTCTCTCTCTCATTTCTCTATGTCGCCGACTCCCTCTTCCTGTCATTTAAATATAGGCCACAACACGTTATTAGCATGCTCGTACCGCTACGTTTAGGAATCTAATGTGAAAATTATTCATCTTCAATTAGGAGAGTATTACGTTTCAATTATTTTTAATTGGTTAAATTTTGATTTTATTGATTCATGCACTTTTATTGATTTAATTTAAATTTTTTACGTTGAACATGATACAAGCCTTGGAGATGGAAAGCCAAAATTGAAGAAACAATTTCTGCATCAAACCAGTTCATCAATATCATCACGCAATTAGGTTCTTTCAAAACAATGGCTTTTATCTTGATATTTTTGCAGCTCTGATAGCATGAACATTCACAATAATGCATGACCCAACTTTACGTTTTTTGAATTTTAGATTTTACATAAATTATGTATGCATTATATCCATAATTGTTGAATTATGTGAATTTGATATTGCCATATCAATTATACATCCATGCATTAAATTATTTAATTGAATATGCATTGAATTAATCTAGGAATTGAAATTTTTTTTTTAGGGTTTGTCGAATTCAAAACCCGAGCACACGTGAGCATTCTTGAGCCACGATGCACCAGAGCGAAACCCCCATTACTCTATATGAGGAAACGATGCCGTTTTGGCATCGAACTCACGAACCCAAGCACCGCCTACAGTTGGCCACGACTTCACAGCCGTCTTTTTGGGACATCACGACCTACAGTCGTTTTTTTTGGGACCCAAACATCGTCGGAGACGATTGGTTTCTCGAAACTTGGGTTTTTCACGGCTTCTTCAAATCCTCACGATTTCTCGGACCCCCGATGTCGAAACTTCGATTTTCGTCCAACGAACCCCCGTGCATCGCCATACCGTGACCGACCGAGGGAAGTCGCCTGAAGTAACGCCAGAGATTTTTCCAATTTGAATCCCACGCCCAGCGCCGCTGAAGTGTTCTGGGTTTTCATACCCGAGCCCTAGTGGGCCTCGTACCCACGGGCCTGCATCACACATCACATTTTTCGGGCTGCTGGTTGTCTTTGATGCCTCAGTCCAAATCCATATAGCCCATTGGGCTAAGCTGGACTCTCGGCCTACGAACGACACCAGCTTAATTGGGCCTTGGTGTCCCCTTGTCCCCACCACAGCAAAACCCAGCCCTCATAAGGCTCTCCATGTTCTCTACACTCAACCGCACCAGCTCTTAGCCCGGAGCTGGTGACTCGATACACTTGGTCTGCGACGTACTCGATCGCGCCCCCGAGAACATATGCGCTGCGAAGCAGCGGATCCGTGCCTATTTGTCCTGGGCTTGTAGCTTAGCCAAGCCCACCTTAGCCCAATTTTTGGGCCTGGGCCATACGTTTCAATTTACTTAGCCCACTCTTGGGCTTTGGCCTATTATTTTGGGCCCTGAGTTTAAACGCCTATTTTTTTAGGCCTTATGGGTTTTATAATTTTTTCACCCACACTTTAATCTTTGTCCCGAAATCTAAATAATTAATTCAATTATAATTATAGACCGAAGATCCATTTGCATATTTTCTTGTTGCATATTTCTGCATATATATATGCATTTGTTTGCAGGTACTATGAACCTGAAGTTCCAAAACTTTTCTCAAAAAAATTAATTGAATGGATTTAAGTTTTCAAATTTTTATGCATGTGACTGGTTCAATGAATTTTATTCTAGGTATGACTAGTGGAAAAGTTAGTTGCCAAGCAGATAATGCAACCACACACACTGTTTTGCGTGAACGCATCTATTTCATTAACTTTGTACCTAAGAATGCACCTCTGACAATCTTCGCAGGTTCATCCAACATGATCGAAGGATAAAGAAAGGCCCGTATAATGTTGTCTAATGGCATTATTTTGATCATTCAAGAGGCACTTTATTCTTCACGTTTTGGAAGAACGTTGTTGAGCATTAAAGATATTTGAGACAATAATTACCACGCTGAAACCTATGTAGAAAATGAAGTTTAATTTATGTGCATAACTTTCTACGAATATGGCCATAAGCATATTCTAGAGAAGATGGAGCGTATCCCGAATGATCTATATACTACGATCATACGCTCTATAGAAAGTCACTATGTGGCTAGCCTTACCTCTAGGACCGTGCACGAAATTACACTTTGGCATGATCGTTTGGGACACCCTAAATGAACAACAATGTGCCGTATCCTCAAATCCTCACACGGGCATCCATTAACCCAAAGTTTAGGTTCGATTCAAGGAATCCTATGTCAAACCTGCTTCATGGGAAATCTTATTATTAAGCCTTCTTATGACAAGATTTGTTCGAATCCTTTTTTATTTCTACAAAGGATTCAGGGGGACATTTGTGGACTGATTCAACCTCTATGCGGACTATTTAGATATTTTATGATTTTGGTTTATGCTTCCACACGTTGGTCACACGTGTGCTTGTTGTCCACAAAAAACGTTGCCTTTTCCACACTGGTGGCTCAAATTAACCAGCTCAGGGTTCACCACCCTGATTATCTAATCAAAACTATTTGATTAGCTAATGCTGGAGAATTCATGTATAAAACTTTTGATGACTATTGCATGTCAGTTGGGGTTGAAGTTGAACATCTAGTACCCTATGTTCATGCCCACAACAGCCCGACAGAGGCATTCATTAAGCGCTTACAAATGATTGCTCGATCGTTGGTTATATGTACCAAGCTCCGATCATTGCTTGGGGCTATGCAATATTGCACGCAGCCATGTTGGTCTATTTGAGGCCTGTTGTGACCCAACCATATAGCGCCTTTCAGTTGGTTACCGAATATAAACCTGATATATCACATTTGCGTGTTTTTGGTTGTGCAGCCTATGTGTCAAATTTTCCATTCTTACGTACAAAAATAGGGTCTCAGCGAATGATGGGAATCTATGCCGAATATGATTCTCCTTCAATCATTCGTTACTTAGAACCTTTGATAGGCGATCTGTTTACTGCTCATTTCGCGGATTGTCACTTGTATGAGACAATCTTCCCGTCGTTAGGGAGAGATAAGAACATTATCGTTCTTGAAGAACGACGAAATTTATCGTGGACGACTCCCACTTTGTCTCATTTAGATCCCCGCACCGCTCAGTTTGAAATTGAAGTGCAATGCATATTAGATCTCCAGAGCATAGCTCAAAGTATGTCAGATGCTTTCATCGATCTAGAATGAGTGACAAGATCACATATTCCAGCTGCGAATGTGCCTGCAAGATGAATGTACTAAATATACAACAAACTTCCTTTATGGAGGATCGAGATGCCAATTTGGCTGATCCATGTACATTAGTGGCTAGCCAATCATCTGCCTCTACACATAAGCATGGCAGACCACTTGGTTCAAAGGAGTCAAACCCTCGGAAGAGGAAACCCATGATACAAGCCCCTGAAAAGCTTACTGTGAATCCAACTGTTGCCTATTCATTCTATCCAACTCACAAGGAAATTCTAGATTATGGAAACGTCATTGAAGAGACGAATCCACCTCCCGAGAACCGTGAGATTTTGGTCCATTATGCTAGCTTGGATGATGTTTGGTGTAGAAATGAGATGATTGTCGACGATGCAGTAGCTACTGAGATCATGTTGAGCTATGAAATTGAATCATGTTTTGTTGATGAAAGTTGACATTGAACTGATTGCTTAAACTGGAAATAAGCAATCTAAGTCAAACTCGATTCGCTTGCGAAACGTAAGGTGTTTGGACATGTAGCTTCTACTCCTCCCATGTGATGCCCGTTGGCTACAAGTGAGTTTTCATTCGGAAGTGTAATAAGAAGAATGAAATTATGCATACAAAGCTCATTTTGTTGCACAAGGCTTTTCACAACACCTCGGGATTGACTATAACAAAACTTATTCACCCGTTATGGATGTGATTACTTTTCGCTACCTTATCAGTTTGGTAGTTTCTGAAAAATTGAATATGCAGCTGATGGACGTAATAGTTACATATCTTTATAGGGATCTTGATACAGAAATTTATATGAAAGTTCCTGAAGGACTTACATTGACTGGATCAAATATTTCCAAACCCTGGAACACGCTCTCAATTAGGCTGAGGCGTTCACTCTACGGTTTGAAGTAATCTGGAAGAATGTGGTATAACCGTCTGAGTGAGTACTTGACTAGTCAAGGATATGTGAACAACGAACTATGCCGTTGTGTGTTCATTAAGAAGTCACATGCCGATTTTGTTATTGTTGCAACATATGTCGATGAAATGAATCTCATTGGAATATCTGAAGCGCTTACAAGAACTATTGCGCACCTCAAGTCTGAAGTCAGAATTTGAGATGAAAGATCGAAGAAAGACTTGATATTGTCTCGGTCTCGAGATAGAGCACCGTTCAGATGGAATCTTAATACATCAATCGAACTACATGCAGAAGGTGTTGCACCACTTTAACGAGGATAAAGTGAAGTCTTCGAGTAATTCTATGGTCGTTAGATCACTAGATGCAAAACGAGATCCCTTCCGTCTGAAGGAGGATGATGAAGATGTTTTAGAGGCTGAAATTCCTTATCTAAGTGTGATAGATGCTTTATTGTACTTAGCTCAATGCACTAAACTGGACATCTCTTTCGCTGTTAATCTTTTGGCAAGATAGAGTAATGCACTAACACGCAGACACTGGACTGATGTTAAAGACATATTCCGCTACCTTAAGGGTACCACAGATCTAGGCTTGTTCTATCTCTATAAATCTTCGAGTGATGTCACACCTCCTTATCTCGATTTGATTCTTGTTTTGTTGGTTATGTTGACGCATGATACTTATCTGATCCGCATAAGGCGAGCTCTTAAATGGGTTATATCTTTTTTGTTAGGTCTCTATGAAGAAATACCCTTGTGACATCAAGTTGATAGAGTAGCCAAGGTCTGTTAGCTGTAACTGACAGAATGACTTATGTGAAATTTAGTTTATTTTGGGGAGTTTTCTTCATTGACCCCGGCCACGACCATCCTTAAATTGACTGAAATACATTTTTTCTTGGGGGACCACGCCCTTGGGAGAAACTAGCGATAATTGCCTCTCAATAGAATTCGTCTTCTGCTTGAGGTTGATGGTGCATCCGATAAACTCTTTTGGTATTCATCTTCGGTGCCCGGTTAAATGCTTTAATCCTTTATTCATATTCTGTCTAAGCTCTCATAGCATTCATATTTCTTCCTTTTTTATTGTACATCTGTATTTTTTCCCTTGCTTTATAGAGATCTTGGCTGTCAATTAAACAGACCTAAGTTGCCACTTCGTCTAACCATGTTGAAATTTTCGCCCTACACGAAGCAACTCGGGAATGCTTTTGGCTGAGAGTAGTTATGGGCCATATTCGAAGCTCTTGCAATCTTTACCCTGTCGTTGACGTTCCGATGACGATCTATGAAGACAAAGCAGCATGCATCGAACAACTCAAGAAGGGTTACATCAAAGGAAACAACACCAAATACATTGCGCCAAAGTTCTTATTCTCTCATCAACAACAAGAGCATCAGAAGATTAAAGTTACACAAATCTGTTCACAAGACAATCTGGTTGACTTCTTCACCAAATCATTATCGAATGTGACGTTTTAGAAACTTGTTCAAGGAATTGGTATGCGTAAACTTTCTAAGTTGTAACATTGTTAGTTATCTTTGGAATTATGTCAAACTCAGGGGAGTATCCTGAAGTATACTTGCTTGATCTTAGTGTACTTTTTCCCCTACGATTAAGAGCATTTTTCCTACTGGGTTTTTGCTACCTAACGAGGTTTTCACGAGGCATCTACCTTGGGTTGATCTTATCCCTGATGACGTCCTGTAAATGTTTCATTTGACTTAGACTATAGATTTTGTCCCTACTCGAGTTTTTTTCTTACACTATAGATTTTGTCCTTACTCGAGTTTTTACCATAGCCATAGGGTTTTTTTTGTGAGACTTACTTCGTTATGCAAATTCCTACCTTATTGATACTAGCATGTTCCCATAATCAGTGCCAATGAGTCGACTTCCTCAACTCTACATGATGCCGAATCTACTTGAATATTTACACACTCAAGGGGGAGTGTTATAAATTTCTTATGTTTCTTATTTAAGTGTGTTTGTGTAAATCTTAGATTAGATTTGATTATAGTTATTCTTCCCTATTAGGACTTGTATTCCTTGGAGGAGAAGGATTTCTTCCATCCCTTATTACTATAAATAGAGGTATTGTGTTGGCGGAATAATACATCATCTACACAACCCTACAAACACATCTCTCTCTATATATTTTCTTTGTGTTGCTAGCCCCCTCTCATTGTCAGTTAAATATAGACCACAACAATGCTAAACCTATTATTGGTTTTTAATTAAAAATACATATACATATTAAAGCTATCTCAACACTAAGCAGCTCTAATATATTATTATGCGCTACAAATATTTTGAGTACATTAGTGGACCACAACATTCAATTGACATATTTATAATTAGCTTGTTAATATTAATTTAAAACATTTAATTGATTTTTTTTAATTTACCCTAATTAAAATTGGGGTTAGTTGTTTCTTAGGGCTAGTTTGGTATTGTTGTGTTTAAAAAAAAAAAACAGTTTTTACTATGCTGTGAGAAAATAACTGTAAAATAAAATTGTTGAGTGGTTAGTAAACCTTTTTTTTTAAAGTGCCCTTAATTAAAAAAAAAAAAAAACTGTGTCCGAGTGTTTACTATTTTTTTTTGTAGAAGTGCTTTTAATAAAAAAAAACAGTGTCTGAGTGTTTGGTAAATTTTTCTATAAATCACTTTGAATATGTTAAAGGACTAAAAAAGATATATTATTTAATGTGATATAATAATTGTCAAAGACAAAAATTTAGGGACAAAAATTATAATTTGTAAAACATGCGAGGGTATCTTTGGTATTTGAAAATTTCATTAAATAAGCATTGATTATTATTGTTTGGGCCCAAAATAATGGTTTGGGCTGAGCATAAAGTGTTTCTCGGCCCAGAGGCTTAGTTTGAAAGATGCCGTAGGATATTTAGCTTGTGGGCCGACTAGCTTGGGTCGGCCAAGTCCTATTAGGAAGGGAAATTGTTCGGATAAGGATAAAGGGGGCGAAGTCCTATTGTTAAATGGATAAGGAAAATAAAGTCCTAGTGCAGCAAGGAGTCTCAGCGAGATGGGGATGCTAGGATATGGATGTGGCCTGATAAAAGGGTCAGGTTCAAAGTCTTAACGGAAGTAGGAATGGCCGAGATAATGTTGGATTAGGGTAGGGAGTCCTAGTCAGAGTTAGGTTATGATTCAATCGAATGAGGTTTTGCTGCTATAAATAGAGGGGTGAGGGCAATGTTCAGGGGACCTCCAATTGAACACACAAATCTATCCTGCGCAAACTCTCGTTCTTCGCGAAACCTCTCAACTTTGAGATTTTTTATTTTCCTTTTTGCCAACACATCTTCAGTTTGGATAAACAGCACTGTGTGAAGGCAACCGGTGATATCTTCAGTTTGGATAAACAACACTATCACCGTAGAATCAGCCGACCTCGGACCACCTTCAGTTTAGATAAACAGCATTGCGTCAAGGCCGCCTGATTATTTATCTAAGTCTCGATCGACAAGGGTTTTCAGATTCTTGTCGATAGAGGTCATCTCATTAGCCTTCTCGGCAAAGTCAGGTGTTACTGATTACTAGGCTCGGCATATTGAACGTCGAGTTGATTTATGATTGCATACTCACAAGTGGGATTTAGAGTTCGGCATTCAGACGGCCGAACTACGTTCACCATCAAGACCTATATCTGCTTTGAGTACCTATGTCTTTATACCTTGGTGTCCGTTCGGCGTGAGTTTACTTTGACAAACACTGTCACTGTGACTGAAGCCGACGACGACGATTCGTGAACTTCGCATAGTTAGTAGCCTTGTCTCAGGCTTTAGAATCCAAAAGGCCGAGACGTGTTCCTTCCTCGGTTGCAGTCGCAAGAAGAAAAAGTCAGTCACGCGCATCAACGTAACACATCAGCATATTTTACTCATCGGCGGAGCTCGGCTGACGAGTTGGCACGCCCCGTATACATTTGAAAGACGAAGTTAGCTTATTGGTTACTCGGCCTGCGCACCATATAGACTAGGTAGTTTTTATGCTAAACATTTTGGCCCACCCAGTGGGACCATAATGCTAAAACTACAAAGTTCATGCCCGTTGAAACACGGTCGGTGAAGAAGAAGACAGAGATGGGAAAGTCTACTACCACACAGACGATCCAGAACACGGGTCCAGAAGGCTTGTCATAGGCACAGACTATTGTTGTCGTGACACCCGACCCATGCCAAGAAAAGGAAGTTATTCTCGGCGAACCACCTCATAATACACGAGTCCTCACCAGAGTGATAAAAGAATGTTTTGTCGAAGGAATATTAGAAGATTGTGACAAGGATGGTGGTGAAGCTTCTGATCCACCAACCAGGTCGTTTTTCAGAAAACGACTGGAGGAACAATCGCGGCAATTCGAGCAGACGATTGGCTGAGAGATAAAAGGGATACTCGAAGAGGTACGTGGTTACAACGCCATACATACCAGATTACTCGAAATCTTGGTTAACAATACCCAGAATTTGGGATTCACTGATCGGTTGAGACAATCCCTTCCAAAGCACAATGTAGTACCAGTGTCAACGGCCAAAGCAGGATTTACTCGGCTTAAATCGATCGATCTAGAAAAAAGAGCTGATCAAACAGCAAAACGAATGAATTCGAGCCCGAAACACCGGTTGTGGGTTTAGTTGAGATTCAAAGGATGATCGATTCGGCCTTGAAGAAGGGGTTGAAATTCCCCAAATTCATTCATCCATACCCAAAGTACGTTGAGCACTTTGAGTATCTGAAGGGCTTTAAGATTCCAGATTTCAGCCTTTTCGCTGGGGAATCATCTTTATCCTCTTTAGAACATGTGGCTCGCTTCACCGTGCAATGCGGAGATAGTAATAGTGAATTTCATAAGTTAGGACTATTCAACTTCTTTTTAACAGGCTCGGCATTCGCATGGTACATTAATCTTCCCCCCAATTCCATTCAAAATTGGAAAGAGCCGGTCGAGAAATTCCATGAACAATTCTATCGGCCAGGAATGGAGATGTCAGTATTTCGTTGGCAGGATGGCTTAATCATCTGATGAGTCACCAATGAAGTACTTAACGAGGTTTAAGTCGGCTGGGAATTGGTGCCAAGTACCTCTCCCCGAGGTTGAATTCGTGAGAATTGCTTTGAGTGGTCTAGACTTGGAGTATAAAAAGAACTTCTTAGGGCTAAACTTTCGGGATATGTACGAATTGGCTGAACATGTTGAGCAATACGACTACCTACTCCGAGAAGGAAATATATCTAAGTCCATGGCCCGAGGAACTATCTACAAAAACCCTTCGGTTAGTTATGCGTCGGCCGAAGTGGACGACTCTCAGTATGCCAGTATAGACGCGGCTGAGATTGTAATTGATAATTCGTACATTTGCAAGGCTTTGGCTCATTCTAAAGATGTCAAAACTCGTGCGGCTCTTTAGGAAGCTATAGCCAAAGCATCAAAAGTCTATACCTTTGACATTACCAAGGCAGATGCAATTTTTGACCAGCTGTTGTTAGCAAAGATTATCAAGCTTCGGCCAGGACATAACATCCCTAAGGCTGAAGAGTTGAAAGATAAAACATACTGCAAATACCACAACTCAAGTAAGCATACGACCAACAACTGCGTGGTGTTTCGCGATGCTATTCAAAGCTGGATCGACAAGGGCAAATAGAAGTTTCCTGAAAAATAGATGGTCGTCGATGTTAATCTCTTCCCCTCAGCAATAGTTAGCATGGTAGATGCTTACCTGCCTAAAAACAAAAGGAAAGAGAAGGCCGAATTCGTTCCAATGGAGCACGTCGTAGAACAGAATTCTCGGCCGCGGCTCAAGATTGACTTGTTTTCTAATGCGCCACCTACAAAATTTACATGACTGGCTAGAGTCGAAGCTATGTCAGGCTCCAGCGGGGAAGAATCTGATGGGTCGATGGTTTTGTGCAGCCGTTGTAAAACACAAGTGGTTCTAACCGAGCCGAAAGAGAAACCATATCAAGTTCCAACACCACGGCAGCCACCCACGGTTGCGACAACACCACGACAGCCACCCATAGTCGTTGCAACACCTCCAAAGGTACTCGGCTCAGGTCAGCGCCAAAAGGTGTTCGACAGGCTAGGCCCCCAACCACGGACTGATGGATCATCCTCGACCAGGAGACGACCTAACTTCGACGCCCCTTTCTATAATGAGGATTGTTATTCGTGAAATTCCAGCGGTTTGGCTCACCGGCGAATCAAAAGACATTCAAGCTGTCAGAATAATGCGACCAATGATGGTACAGTTACAATTCTCTAATCGGTATGTATACTACACTATCCAAATCTTAGAAGCATTGTCGCTAGCGGATAGACTGCATGGCTCGACGGCATGCAGCCCAGGTTAATTCGGCTCCTAAATGGCAGCCGAAAGAAACAGAAGAAAGTGGAGATGATCGACATCCTCAGGCGATCATAAATGAATTACTTCATTGGAAAAAGGTGATTGACTGTGATTTTGAAACCTCAGTTGAGGAATCTAAAAAGTGAATTAAACTCATTCTTCGACCTGGAGAAATGAAAACTCGCTTTTTGTAGTTCAGAAAAGAGGCGGAAGACAAGCTTCCCCCATTGCAAAAACTAGAGCCGTTAATCAAAATATGACAGAATCTCCACCCTCCTTTTTTAGGTGAGGCCTTGGAATACATGCGGGAGTTTCATAAGACACATTATGCCAATGACTTATATGGCCTGCCAAAGGAGGCCAAGAAGCCCTCGACCTGGCATTAACTTGCCCCGACGCCGAGCAAATTATTCAGAAGAACATTGATCCGGTAATGAAGGCCAAGTTCTAGCACATATGAGAAGCTAGGGTACTCGATTTTGAAGGCGATCCATATACTGATATCGATACCGTTGAGCCACCATTTTCCCTGGAAGACCTTCAATATTTACGATACCATTTCGAAGTCTTCTCGGTAGTAGCTCACTTCGGCCTCACGACCAATGAGAAGGAACGCATTGCATGATTAGATGCCTACCTCGACACCAAAAATGCTCGAATTGCTTATCAGGAGCAAGTCTGTAAAGCGGCACAAGTCTCAACGTCGAGCGAGCTTGAGTTAGATGCCTAGAATGACGCGGCACATGAGGATGTTCCACCACCCGCCGTTGAAACAAAAAGCGTTCAAGCCAAGGATGCTCAGGAGCAAGATGTTTAGGCTGATAGCTCGGGAGAAGATAACCATAACCCGATGGGCCATTCGGTACTTGACAACAGGGAGATCAGCATGGTTCACGGTTTACCTGCTAAATTTTAGAAGACTGCTCCCCACACTTCCCTGAATGGTGATGTGGTTGCCGAAGAGGCAACACAAGTCGACTTCGTGGTTGGTGAAGAGAAAGGGCTAGAGACCAAACAAGACAAACTTAAAGCAGTTTTCGCCGAATTGTTTCCCGTTCTCCGGTCGCCAATCTACAATATCTGAAACCGTTGTATATTACGATTCACATTGAAGGATATCCAATCTCAAAAGTATTTGTCGACTGTGGAGCAATCATCAACGTTATGCCTGTATCCATCATGCGAGCGTTACTACGATCGAACAACGAACTCATCCCATCAGGGATAACCATGAGTAGCTTTGTGGGCGACAAGTCTCAGACAAAGGGAGTACTTCCCCTAGAGGTGAGCGTTCTCTGTCGTAATCACATGAACAATTTCTTCATAATAGATTTGAAAACTAAATACAACGCTGTGCTCGGTTGCGACTGGATTCATTAGACATGATGTATTCCTTCATTACTGTACCAAGTACTCGTCTTCTGGGATGGTAAATTAGTCGTGGTTCACTCGGCCTACAACCAGCATTTCGAGGCTAACATGATTCAGGCCCGCTATTATGATGATTATATTGGCTATATTACCCTGTAGGTCTTTAATGAGGAATGCCGACCGACTCGAATTTCTGTCCAAAAAACCATCGAGGTAGTCGCTGAAACTATACATCAGGATTCGGCGAGACTCGGATTGGCTAACTTACTAGCCGATGTCGATGAATGATGCCAGGCAAGAAAAGCGCCAGGCTACGGTTTCATCAACCATGGAACGACTACTAGCCCATTGGCATGCTGTTTCCAAGCAACCAAACTCGGGAGTCAACCTAATTGAATTTCTAGCCGAATGAGACAACGGCCTAGCTCTGTCATTGGATAAAGTTTAGGCCGAACTTGAGGATAATCGGCCTTAGGTCAAGGACCCTTTAGAAAAAATAAATGTTAGGACGGCCGAAGACCCACGACCTTTATTTATTAGTGCGTTGTTACCTCAACATATGAAAAATGAGCTTTGTAATTTACTCAAGGAATTTAAAGATTGTTTTGTTTGGAGTTACCATGAGATGCCTAATTTAGATCGAAAGCTTGTGGAACATGAGTTGCGCATTAAACCTGGGTGTAAACCATTCTGTCAACCACTTCGACGATTCTTAACCAAAGTACAACTTGGCATAAAAGACGAAATCATTCGTCTTTTAAATGCTGATTTCATTCGGACAGCTCGATACGTCGAATGGTTGGTGAATATCATCCCAGTTTTGAAGAAAAGTGGGGCTTTACGTATTTGTATTGATTTTTGAAATCTAAATATGGCAACTCCTAAAGATGAATATACAATGCTGATTTCAGGTTTGTTAATCGATGTAGCAGCAAACCACAAAAATCAATTCTTTATGGATGAACATGCTAGTTACAACCAGATTTTCATTACCGAGGTCGATGTTCACAAAACCGCTTAGGCACTCGACACATACGAATGGGTCGTTATGCCATTCGGCCTAAAGAACGCTGGCACCACATATCAACGAGCGATGAACACAATATTCCACGACTTAATTGGCACCACTGTCGAAGTTTACATTGACGATGTGGTAATCAAATCGAAATGGTACCAGACACATTTGGACAATCTTCGACAAACTTTCCTATGCATACACCAACATAACCTCAAGATGAACCCAGCTAAGTATGCTTTCGGCGTATTAGTCGGTAATTTCTTAGGTTTTCTTGTATATCAGCGTGGAATTGAGGTCGACGAGAACAAAGCTTGGGCGATCATTAATGCTTCACCCCCACGACCAAGAAGCAGCTGTAATCGTTGCTCTGCAAGATTAACTTCCTCGACTGATTCAGTGCCAATTCAGCAGAAAAGATGCAAGCCTTCTCCACAGTGTTGAAACTGAATGATTCTGACACCTTTGAATGGATAGCTCAACATCAAGAGGCCTTTACACAGATTAAAGTTATTTTTTCGACCCCACATGTCCTTGTCCCGTCGCGACGAGGCAAGGCCCTTAAATTGTATATTTGTGGCCGAAGAGTCCATCGACTGTCTTTTAGTGCAAGACAATGATGCTGGGCGCGAGTAGGTTATCTTTTACCTAAGTCGCCACCTCAATGCTCTTGAGATCAACTATTTGGCCGTCGATAAAATCTTCTTAGCTTTGTTTTTCACCGCGTCTAAGCTCAGGCATTATATGCTCTTATCCGTCACTCAAGTCATCACCCAAACCGACATCATTCGTTATATGCTCACTCGACCGATTGTCAAATGCCAAATTGTGAAATGGACAATGACGCTGCCTGAATTTAGTTTGCAGTACGTCCCCCAAAAAGCTGTCAAGGGCCAAGCACTGGCCGATTTCTTGGCCCAGCACTCGTCCCCATATGGCTTTGGGGGAAATGACATCGAAATTGGCATGGTAGAGACCCGAGATAATTTTTGGACAATGTACTTTGATGGCTCGAGTACTTCTGTTTCGACTGGTGTTGGGATAGTCATTCAATTTTCAGAGCACCGTATGTGGTATTTTTCTCTCAAACTAGACTTTGACTGTTCGAATAACTAAGCCAAATATGAGGCCCTCATCATCGGCCTCAGTGTCCTTCACCACTTACGGGCAACTCACGCCCTCGTCCTCGGCGACTCAGAACTTGTGATTAACCAACTCAATGGCACTTTTCGTTGCATGAGTTGCACTCTGGCTCCCTATCACATGGTCACCAGCTATTTGGCCGAGTCCTTTAATGGCATTATGTTTAAACATATTTATCGAGTCCGCAATATTGATGAGGACGAGTTGGCCCAAATAGCTTCTGGCGCACAACTTATGGGGGCAAGATAGGCACCGAGCGATATCTGTAATACGACAACCATACCTGGCCCTAGTTAATTAACAAGTTCTCTGGCAAGATCATGTGATCTAAACACGAGTCACGTCTTTACCTTTGTTATTAGAATGTGAAGATCCTGTCGAGGTTTGCGTAGTTGAGGCACTGCCAGATGATTGGAAAAGGCCAATCATGCGATATCTCGACAACCCTAATTGCAAAAACGACCATAAGATAAGAGTTCACGCCACGAATTACATTTTGTACCAAAATGTGTTGTATAGAAAGGGTGGCGATGGCCTGTTGTTGCTATGTCCCGGTACTGAAAAGGTCGCCTAGGCAATTTTCGAGGTTCATGAAGGAATATGCGGAGCCCGTCAGTCTAGTCGAAAGATTTGATGGTTGCTTCACCGATACGATTATTTTTGGCCTAGCATTCTAAAAGATTATATCGAGTTTGCGCGGGGATGTGTACAGTGCCAGATTCATGGTCCTATATAGAGAGTTCTAGCTAAATCGTTGTATTCAGTCACCAAACCATGGCCTTTTAGAAGATGGGCCATGTACATAATGGGCAAAATCACATCGTCTTTCAGCTCGGCAAAGCATGCATGGACACTCGTTGCGACGGATTACTTCACCAAATGGGTCGAAGCAAAATCGTATGCCGAATTGACATCTAAGGAAGTTTATGACTTCGTAGAGGAAACCATCGTGATCAGATTTGGTGTGCCAGATACGATTATCATAGATAATGGGACAGTATTCACATTCGAGAAGTTCAAGAAATATGCGCCGAACCTTAAGATACGACTCGAGCAGTCTACGCCATATTACCCGAAAGCGAACGGACAGGCCGAAGCAAGCAAGTATGTGGCATTTGAAGTTAAACGAAGCGTTATGGGCTTATCAAACCTCACTCTATTTAGCTAATAGGACAACCCCATACACATTAACCTATGGGCACGATACGATGTTGCCAGTCGAGTTAAATGTAAATTCGTTAAGAATGATTGAGCAAAGTAGTTTGTTTAATGTCGAGTACAGTCAGGCCATGAGACAAGAATTAGAAGACCTAGAAGAAGCTCGGCTCGATGCTCATAATTTGTTAGTAGCACAGAAGAAGATTGTCGAACGAACCTATAACCAACGAGTTAGGCAAAAAATGTTAGGTGAAGAAGAATTGGTTTGGCAAATAGTGCTGCCGGTAGGAATCAAAGACCCTAGATTCGGCAAGTGGTCGCCAAATTGGGAAGATCTGTTTGTTATTCATAAGGTTTTCAGCAAGGGGGCATATCATCTTAAGGATTGGACCGGTTTAATTCAAAAATTGCCGATCAATGGATTTTTTTTAAAGAAATACTATTCGACAACTTGGGAAATGACAGAGTAAAAGTGTGTTTCATTAAATGGTAAAGATTATAAATGAAGAAACAAAATGGCCTATCAGATTACATTCCTAGGGGGTCAAAGGGGGGGGGGTAGGCCTCAAGCGCGACATTCAGTTCCAGCCACCTCACTTCACCTAGCGTGACATTGGCCTGGCGCATCCTCTTCTCTAACTTCATTTGCTCAATCCGTTTTGCGCCGGCTGCAAACTCTATCAATCTGGCCTTGTTGGATTCAAAATTTGCTTTAATAACAAAGGCAATGGCTGATCTCTGACGTTGGAGTTTTGCGATCTGGTGATCGAGAATGGCCAGTTATATTTTTTGCTCCTTTATTTCTTCGAGCTTTGGTCGAATGGCTTCCTGAGCAGCCATTGTAGCTTTCAGGTCATCCTCAACTCGAAGAGCCTTCTCTAAAATGGTAAAATATTCTCAAATTCTTTCCAAGACAGAAGAGAATTGAACAATGGTTTCATTGTTCAATTGACCTTCAGAAGCAAGGGCATTCAGGCATTCACGAACAGAGTCGGGGCTATTGCGCTCCAGGATTTGCGAGGTGGAGAGAGAAAGAAGGTTTTGTCGCTTGACGAGCACAGTGGATTCAGCAGCTGTAGATGCAGGCTCAGTCAAGGTAGCAGAGGGACCAGCTTCGCCAGAGGTGGTGGAGAGCAGGGCATTAAGCTCGATCTCCCAGGAGGGCTGCACACAAAGGAATGTATCAGGGCATTTGAAACAAGGAGAAATTAAGGATAGAAGAAATATTAGACCTGCCGAAAAGAGACTTCGGCCATGTCTGCTGGCTCATTGCTTGAGCCAAGAAAGGTTAATGGTCGAGCCTAGTACTTAAGACCCTCTCTTAATTCACGTGGCTGATGAAAGTTATCTATGTTCGATGGCCACTGAGATAGCCATGACATATAGATAACGCCCTTCGGCGCATAAAATTTTCGGTGATATGAGGAAGTATGCACCTGACATTAATATGTTTCTGATTCAAAAACCTAAGGCAGAAGTTTGTTTTTAAAAAAAGTGATGAAGAAACTTACGAAGGCCGAGATGGCCTCTTGGGGAGGAATCCCAAGGTCTTCATCCTGCAGATGCATCGGTGTGTCTGCCGTCGCCTCGGGCTCGGTGAAGGCCTTTTTTCCACGATTGGCGGCATGAAGGTCGACTTGGATGTCTTCAGCCACTGGAGAAGAGTTGGGCGAAGGAGGTCGAGGGCGACTTGTCAACGGAGTCCAGTCGCTCTCATAGTCCTAAGACAAAAGCCATTAGTATTAGTGAGTTTAGTATAAACGCAAGATGATTTAGCAACGACATAGTTATACCTCTACCAAGATGACCGACGTCTGTTTTGGATGTTTAGGGAGAGACTTCCTAGCCGAAGAAGTGATGGGTACAGCGGACGACCCTTGAGCTTTGGGGTCCTTGACCTGTGGAGCAGCCACTGGCTTAACCACGACCTGAGGAACAGGTCGAATGGTGAATACAAGCCCTGCAGTGTGGATCTTAAGTGCTAGACTAGCTGGGGTCGACCGCTTCACCGTCGGAGCTTGGACAACATGAGTATGAGGTGAATGGCTGTGGGTAGTCGTTTCTGTCGTCAGGATAGGGATAACGTGAATCTTCAGCTCCATTTTCTTTGCCAATTTCTTGATGCATTTTTTGGGGTGGAGAGATTCGCCAGCCGTCTCGACCTCCTGGCGAGGCCGTTTGCTTGACGGGGCTGCCGCGACGGCCGCAACCTTTGTGGAGGAAGAGACCAGTTTCTTTTTGGTCGTAGACGCATCATTCATGTCCGTTGGCTTTGGCACACGACCGCCTGAGGGGGCAAAATCAAGTCAGTAGAAGTTAAGTCCAAGTATTTAGACAATAAGTTTATAGAGATAGATACCTTGGGTCATGTATTTGGTTTAGAGGGCAGTAGCCTTCCTGGGTCTATTGCCAAATTTTTTATTAACAACATTTTCGACCAGCTTGCCGAAGAAGTCCTTGGTGTACTCTTCCCACTAATCCTCGAAAGTGTCGGTGCCAAAAAACTCGGGGACAGTCGGTCGAAGGCGAAATTTTTGACACCGCTCCTGAAATTCCTTCTTTGTGTCCTTACACTCTTTTTCTGAGGAGCCAAAGATGCGTCCTCGACTTAAGAAGGAGCGAGAAGTAAGAAGAGGCACCAGGCAGCCTTAAAGGTAGCCGAGCTGACGAGCAGTGAAATGAGGGTGGTAGACTTCCCAGCTTGCTCGGCGAGTGTCACAGCCGAGAAGAAAATCGCGGGTAAGCACGAACGATCCCCAAGCTTGACGAAGATTAGCATCATCGTTTGCACTCCATGATGATGTGGGGAGCTTGATCGACATCGGTTACTCTTGATGTTGGTAGACCAAGAATTCATCGTTAGAAAGAATGTTGAGGGCGAATAGGTATTTGAAAACTTTTTTGGCCCAGTAAGGAAGTGCCGGTTGAGAGGCCAGCTGAAGGCCGAGCGCTTCAGTAGGCAGGAAGTTAGTAATTTTTGGCCGAATAGTGGCAAAGTATACCTGCAGCCAGAGTTGAAAAACCCAGAGAGAGCCGTTCTGGTGCGGGTCAATTTTACAGATGGTCGCCTCGGCAGACAACGAAGGAGGTTGGCAAGAATGGCTGGGCTGAGAGCCAGGGTGTGGCCGCTAGCCAGGGCTTTGGCCACTGGCATATTCTCGACCAAGCACTTATTGGACTTGGTACAACAACTTCATTTGTTGTACCAGTAGAAGAGGAAAGCTTCGTGTTCCCCTTTCCGCAAGCTCTCCTCTCCTCGGCCGACAAAATGAAGGTAGAAGGTGTTGTAATTGAATAAATTCTTGTGTAGTTTCTGAACTTCTTCTTTTGAAGGTTTTTGACCTTCTCTGCTTAGCGCTTCGACGACCCGTTCGTCGAAAAGAGCCTTCAGGTCAATGTTCGACGAGTATCTAGAGAGGGCAGCGTCAATCAGTATGCCGGAAGGAGAAGTTCCCAAGATCACGGTGACGTCGAGAATAGTCGGGCCGATATGGTCGAGAGGGAAGACCATGGTGTTGGTGGCCGAGCACCAGAAACTTAAGGCCATCATAAGAAGCTCTTTGTCCATGGCGATTTCCACGGATGAAAGTCTAATGGGATCATAAATGCCAAGAGTCTTCCACTGCTTGCCGAAGATCTTCTCCATTCGGGCGACCCAGGTTGCCTAGGTAGCAGTGGTCGAAGGCCAGGAGCCTTGGGGCTTTGCCGAATACCATTTTGGGCATTCAAACCCTTGCAGCAAGGGTGATAGGTAGTGGTCCTTGAAAAGGTTGGTGATGGATTGGGGCACTGCATCCCTGAAAAGTGGCCCGAGGATTTGGTAGGTGACGCTCATGTCACTTTCGAAGGGCAGGGTTTTGATGGAGCACCGATCGATGATGTTCGTGCACTTGTCACACTCTTCGGAGATCTTGGAAATAAAGGAGGCCATTGTAGAGGCTTAAAGGTTTCTGGGTAAAGGATTGGAAAGGTTTCTGGGTTTGAAGGATCGCTAGTTTCAAAGCTTGAAGGAGTTTTAGGTTTTTAGAGAGCAAATGAGGAAATTTAGAAGTTTTGGAAGTGTAAGGGTGCGAATGAGAGAGATTTAGGTATTTATAGGCGTTTT
Organism: Crataegus laevigata; assembly: GCA_963580275.1. Lineage (NCBI taxonomy): Eukaryota > Viridiplantae > Streptophyta > Magnoliopsida > Rosales > Rosaceae > Crataegus > Crataegus laevigata. The sequence goes on along the minus strand of OY756947.1, from coordinate 4,436,381 downwards.
GGTGGGAAGATCAGACGTTTGATTTTCAAAATTGAGATAAAATCAACAGGGAAGGGCGCTAATCATTACGAATATTTGAGGGAATCTAGGTGAAAAGACCAAACGTCTCGCAAATTAAAAATGCACGATTGCGTGTGGCAGCGAGCAATTATGGAGAAATGTTTTAGTGGCCGCACGTTTTGAGAAATATCGTTAGGGCTGCTGAGTGAGCTAGGGTGTCACCATATGGCAGAGAGTTAAGGAGAATAAAGACAGGTAATCGTGCTTCATAAATGCGCATGGTTAAGAGTTTCGAGGTGATTAAGTAGTTTCACTTCTTAAAGGCCGAGGCTCAATAAAGGGCTGGAAGTCGACGACCTTAGAATCGAGGGGGCAATGTTTGGGCCCAAAATAATGGTTTGGGCCGAGAGTAAAGTGTTTCTCGGCCCAGAGGCTTAGTTTGAAAGATGTCGTGGGATATTCAGCTTGTGGGCCGACTAGCTTGGGTCGGCCAAGTCTTATTAGGAAGGGAAGTTATTCGAATAAGGATAAAAGGGGCGAAGTCCTATTGTTAAATGGATAAGGAAAATAAAGTCCTAGTGCAACAAGGAGTCTCGGCGAGATGAAGATGCTGGGATATGGATGTGGCCTGATAAATGGGTCAAGTTCAAAGTCTTAACGGAAGTAGGAATGGCCGAGATAATGTTGGATCAGGGTAGGGAGTCCTAGTCAGAGTAAGGTTATGATTCAATCGAATGAGGTTTTGCTGCTATAAATAGAGGGGTGAGGGCAACGTTTAGGGGACCTCCAATTGAACACACAAATCTGCCATGTGCAAACTCTCGCTCTACGTGAAACCTCTCAACTTTGAGATTTTTTATTTTCCTTTTTGCCAACACATCTTCAGTTTGGATAAACAGCACTGTAAAGGCAACCGGTGATATCTTCAGTTTGGATAAACAACATTGTCGCCGTAGAATCAGCCATCCTCGGAGCACCTTTAGTTTGGATAAACAACACTACGTCGAGGCCACTTGATAATGTATCCAAGTCTCGGTTGACAAGGGTTTTCAGATTCTTGTCGGTAGAGGTCATCTCATTAGCTTTCTCGGCAAAGTGAGGTGTTACTTATTACTAGGCTCGGCACATTGAACATTGAGTTGATTTATGATTGCATACTCACAAGTGGGATTTAGAGTTCAGTATTCAAACGACCGAACTATGTTCACCATCAAGACCTATATTCGCTTTGAGTACCTGTGTCCTTATACCTTGGTGTCTGTTCGGCGTGAGTTTACTTTAACAAACACCGTCACTGTGACTGAAGCCGACGACGACGATTCGTGAATTTCGCATAGTTAACAACCTTCTCTTCAGGCTTTAGAATCTAAAGGCCGAGACATATTCCTTCCTCGGTCGCAGTCGCAAGAAGAAGAAGTCAGTCGCGCGCATCAACGCAGTACATCAGCATATTTTACTCCTCGGCTGAGCTCAGTTGATGAGTTGGCATGCCCCGCATACATTTGAAGGACAAAGTTAGCTTATTGGTTACTCGGCCTGCGCGCCACGTAGGCTAGGTAGTTTTTAGGGTCAACAATTATGCTTAAAAACACTTTTTTAGAAACATGGTACGCCCTGCTTCTAGTTTTATATATGCTTTTTTACTTTTATTGACAACAGTTTTTAAAAAAAAAATATTTATTTTTGTTTTACCAAACACATTTATTGTTCTAGATTTTTTTAATTTTTTAAAGCACCACAATCCAAAACCAACCCTTACTACTATGGTCTAAGTGGTATTTCTTTTCACTTGTAAGTAAGAGGCCTTAAAGTTCGATTTTTGCTAAAAGCGAATTTAAACCACATTATTGACAGCCTATCCCCTCTCCCAAAGTTATGTTTAATTTTAAAATTTTGTCATCCAAAGAAAGCAAAAAAGTACCTATTTTAAACTTGGCAGTAATGTTGCCACTTGGTAGTACATATTAATATATATTTTTTTATTTTTAACTGAGAAATTTTAAATTTAAATTTGGTAGAGTTCGAATTCAATAACTTTTATTCACAACGTCTGTGATAGTCGGGGATGCCAGTTTGTGCATGGATAACGAGTTGGCTTGTTAATAGTGTATTTTCCTGTATAATGTTCATCAACATGAATCAAGTCACGCGGGTATACCGTATATCCTCCTGCCATTCATGCAATCATGCAATGTACTGTGCGCTGCACTCTCCTGTCTTGTGGTGCACAGCAAGCAACTAAGCCTCCTAAAATATTTCTTTATACGCATAAAAAGCCAATAGAATCAAACCAAATAACTTCATAAATTATATTTGCCCAGTGCCCACCATACACCCAGTGCCCACCATATAATTATATATATATGTATGTATGTATTTATGTATACATATGAGCTCGGAAACACGATCCGTAGTAAGTCAACGAGAAAAATTTCATGTAAACCCACCACATTTCCAGAGAAATTTCAAATACTTTTCTCTCTTGATGAGGAGGTCCAATAATATTTCAGCTCTCTAAACACCATCAATTATGAATATTGCTTCTCGAAAACCCAGTAGGGGTGGCTGGAATGCTGCTATTTTCATCATCTGTAAACAAATCAAATTTTCTTCTATTTTTCAGCATCTTATTTTTCATTTAATTCCACAATTACTTGAAATTTTGTTGTTGCGATGAATATTTTGTATTCAGTTCATTAAGTTTTCTGAAAATTTATTGGAGTTTATTTTCACCTTTTATGAGTTGCTTAATTAAATTTTATTTGCAGTGGTTGAGGTGGCCCAGCAGTTCGCATTCTATGGATTGGCAAGTAACCTCATCATGTACCTCACAGATGTTTTGGATCAGCCCTTAGCCGCGGCGGCTAAGAATGTTAACACCTGGCTTGGTGTCTCATCGGTCTTCCCTGTCCTCGGAGCCTTTCTTGCAGATTCATATTTTGGTCGGTTCAAAACCATAGTCTTCTCCATCACCATCTATTTCCTGGTAAATTATATGAAAGTCATCGCATTTTTTTTTCCAGTTAATATGTGTCGAGTTTCAGTTTTGGTAAGTACATATATATGATACGTACTTGTGTTGTGGGACTGTGAATTTAAATCAAAGTTGTTGAATATGGTGAAAGTGTTAGCTATCTCATATCAGTGGGGGTAAAGAAAAACAATGACTTTAAATAAGATTACCCCACTAATCAATACCGAGGTTTTTTGTGGTAAAACCCCATACCTGACGAATTGGGTAGATAATAATTATCAAGTAGGGGATAGTATCGGTATCGTTAGAGTGGAGATCCCTATCTAAAAATAATCCGACATGGTATCAAAGCCCAGAGTTACGGGTCCGTGCAAACCAAAGGCTTGTCACTAGGCAGTGTGAGCTTGGAAACAAGCTTGGACTCTTAACATAGAGCCAGCCACTGAGTTCTCAAGAAGCATTTCATGAAAAAGTTGAAAACAAGTTTGGACTCCATTAAACTAACGAACCAATTCGTTGGCGATTTAGTGGTAAATTAGTGGTTGTTCATCTAGTCATGAGAAACAGTGGTAAATGCGGAGAACCAGAGGAACAGCACGGCAGCGGAGTTAACTCTTGAGTTTGGGGAGAGATTGAGATTCTTCAGCTCATGGAAACCCTAACCAACGAGGGAGAAACTCTCAGGAAGGGAGGATAATTTGAAGTGTTTTTAATACGTACCCATCTGTTCCAAATTTCCCACTTTGACAACTTTACCTTCCTTTTTCTTTTTCACTTCGTTTCTTCCGTCCACTCTCTTTCTACCTTTCCCCTCTTCACTTCGTTTTTTCCAACCATATGCAGGCCCATATCAAAATGCAAATCTTTCAGAAAACCAAGCAGTTTCATCTGGTTTCATCATCTTCTTCAGCCCCACTCCGGTCACATCTCTTATTACTCCCAACAACCATCTTTATGAAATCCCTGCACTTTCTAATTTTTTTTCCCATCCATCACATTCATTTACTCTCCATTTCATTTACTCCGGCCACCTAAAGGCTTTAACCTTGTCCTGTCGCAGCCCCCACCCTGGTTCATTATCTCTCTGGATCTTTCTTTTCCTGTTAGTCTTCTCTCAATCTCTCCTTTAGGTGAGAGATCCAAGTATTATTTCCGGAGTAGGATTCTCTACCCTTCTATGCCCTTCTATTTCAACGGTCACGGTTAAGTCACGTCAAAATTTTATATTCATTTTTTATAGAGATAATAAGACAAAAAGTAACGTGTGAGATGATGGCATGGAAGGGGATGAGAATAGGAGGTTAGAGAATCCTACTCTATTATTTCCACAATCTGGGAGTTGGCCTTCCCGATTATTTAGCTACATATCTTGGACATGTAGCTCCCTCAAAAGGAAATATTTACTCCCTCTCAAATCAATGTCTCCTAAAAAAATATTTTGGTAGCCTTAACTAACGGATTTGCTCCCTATGATCGGATACATCCATTTAATTTTCTTCTCTTCCCTGTCGATTCCACCATGTTGTCTCACAAGTATTTCATCTTTAAATCCAACCACCCAACTATTTCTTTTGTCCATCTTTTTAAAGCCAAACCATATCTCATCGCTCAGTCAAATAGCAGTCATGGATGAAACTCACGAGCACACAAACAACTTCCTAATTAACTTGGATAGGAAACCCGATCACCCTATTGTCAACTCCTGCACTTGTTTGACTAGCTTTTCACCATTTCTTTTTAATTGATTGGAAACGGCTAAAACTCTTGAGAAATAATCAGAGATTGATTCAGACCCTTTCATTTGTAGAGATTCGAACTCACCTCTTAATACTTGAAGACGAACCTTTTTCACTTGTTCGGCTCCTTTGTAAGAGGTTTGAAGCTTCTCCCATGCTTGCTTGGCGGAGGTTGCACTTGAGACATTCTCAAAGCCATTGTCGTCTAATGCTTGGTAGATGAGGTAGAGAGCCTTCTTGTCTCTCTTTCTTGAGTCTTTCAAACTCTCTTTCTGGGGTTGGGACAGAGTAGCTTCATCTTCTGGCTCAGTGTAGCCTTTCTCCACGACTTCCCAGACATCATGTGCTCCCAAAAGAGCCTTCATTTTGATACTCCAATTATCGAAGTTGTTGTTGTTGAGCATTGGAACTTGGAAGGATGCCATTGCGTTGCTAGCCATGGCTCTGGTACCACTTTGTTGGGGCTTAAAAGGACTTCACTACTTTGGAGATGTTTATCTCACAAAGAAGATTGTGACGCAGCGGAATTTGATAGGCAAGAGAAAGAAAAAACACTCAAGTTAATTCACAAAAAACTTTATTCACTCACACAAACTTAATACAAGAGGAAACACTCAAACACTCTTAGAAGCTTTGTTGCTTCTTCTCACTTCTCACTACTTGCTCTCTTGGTTCTTGTTCTTGCATCACAACACACACACATACCTATATTTATAGGCATGCTTTGCCATCACTAGAATTTTCTAGTGTATGATCATGCACACACACTACACAAGTTTACAATCAACTAGACCTTTCTAGCATGCACACTAACAATCTTTTGCTAGAAATTTCTAGCACACTTCACGAGTTTTCTATGGGCTTGGATCAATTCCTTTTGGGCCAAGACAAGATTATGATTCAACATGGAGGCCGTGCTTCTTAGGCTTGGAGTAGCCTCTTGCAAGGTCAGGCTCTTATTATCAAAGGGGCCAAATGGCAAATTAGTGATGGGAGATATGTCTGCATTTGGTAAGACAAATGGCTTACTAGCCCTCTATCCTTAATGATCTTTCCTTCCCCGATCGTCTTATTTAGCCGTGGTCCCTTAATGGTGATTACTCTGTTAAACCGGGTTATGCCTTTTGTCATGCAATTACCTTGGGCAACCAAACTTTATCTATCAATAATGCTTGTTAATCTCTGTGTATGGATCTTGCCTTCTGGAAACTCATTTGGGGAATGGATACTCTCCCAAAAATTAAGTTTTTTTTTCTAGAGGATTGCCAACAATTGAGAGTCCTATTTGTAAGAATGAGCCTAAAACGGTTGAGGTATGATTTTCCTTTGCTCGTGGACTTCTGCTATTTCGTTCGTGTCTGGGCTAAACTATAGCAACAATTGTCAATCCATCACTTCTTTTGACAGATGGCTATTCGCTCTCTCTTCAGTGGTAGATGACTCGGGTATGACATTACCTAAAGTTTTATCTTCTGTCTCTTTTCTTTGCTAGGAAATCTAGAAGACTAGATGTCCTGCAAGTTTTAATAATGTTCTCCCCTCTCCTTTTAAAACCATGAAAGTGGGAACAAAAGCTTGCAATGATTTTATAAATGTTTCCACAGTTCCTGCATCTCTTCGAGATTAACCTGCTACGTCCTCCAAGTTGGACTCTTACCCCGCCGAATATTGTTAAGATCAATTGTGACGCCTCGTGGTCTAAGGCTTCTCTGTGCTTAGGTCTTGGAGTGGTGGTTCGAGATCCATTTGGGAAGTTAATCATAGGTAAAACAGCCAAGAGCACGACTGCCTCCTCCTTGGAAGCTGAGGCTAAATGTGCCCTTCTTTCCATGGAATTGGCAGTGCAAAATAACTTCTCCGAGGTGATTTTTGAATCTGATTCTGCTTGGTATATTAGTTAATTGTTGATAAACTTGTTCATTCCTATTGGTAATACATTATTTAATTTGTAAATTTTGTCTCCCTAGTATCATAATACACTTTATTATTGTGTTCTTCATATCATATTCATCATAGCTTTTTGGTTTCTACTCACCTAGTGTACTTCTGCATATTAATTTTTTTTTATGGTTTTGTTCTACAATTGAAGGCGAAAAGTGGCTTTGAAAGTTTGATGAAAAATAATCTTATATACACGTTGAAATTAATTTGGGGTATTAAAAGAATTTATATTATTTTAAAATCTTATGAAACCTAAATAGTCATTTCATGCTATAGTATATAGGTCATGTAGTAATAAATTTTGTAGTGCGTATTTAATAATATGTCAGGTACTAATTGAAGATCTCATAAAATATTATAGGAGTGTGATATTCACACATTCCATTTTACTTCTCACACACTTTTTTAATTTTCAACCGTTGGATCGGATGAATTGAATAAAAATCAATAGACATAAATTATCAAGAGTGTGTGAGTAGGACACCCCAATATTATATTATTTGTTAAAATATAATGTTGTATGAGATGATAAGTTATTTAGCTAGCTTTTTACAATATTTAATAATATACAATGACAAAAAGATTATACTTAATACTAATTTATATTCTTTAACGAATTTAGAAAAAACCGAACATTGAACTCGAAAATCCTACTCTGTATTTGGTAACTATGATCTGAACTGTTACAGAAGTTAGAAAGCTGTATCCTAAATGTGTTCAGATTTACAGTTTCAATTATAACATGAATAGAACGTAGCCAGTTTATTTGACAAGAAAACATTAATCAAGTTTGATTGGATACATATATTTGTGTAGTTGTGTTCATGGCTTATATATCATGTTGTAGGGCATGGTTCTTTTGACTCTGTCCGTCTCAATAATTCCTTCACAAAGTGGCCGAGTAGTGTTCTTTGTGGCGCTGTACATTTTATCGGTGGCTGAAGGTGGGCAGAAGCCATGCGTGCAAACATTTGCAGCAGACCAGTTCGATGAGAACACGCCTGAAGAGATAAAGGTCAAGAGCTCCTTCTTCAACTGGTGGTACTTGGGGGTGGTATTTGGTGCCACTTCTGCCACACTAGGAGTCGTATATCTCCAGGTAATAACTACTTTTAGATTCCCACATCCTCCCAAAAGTATTTAGATTATAATAGTACATCAAAATAAAAACATGCTTCAAATAGTTGAATAAGCTATTTTGTTAGGTCAATAATTGTGAATACACTACTAACTTGTATATTCATGAAAGAGAAATGTTAAGGAGACTTTCTTAAAAGTGTAATTTTTTTTATGGACTATCTTCCACGTTATGTTTTTAACATAATGTTTTATAATGTTGACATGAGAATTGACATTAAATTGTGAGGCGATAGAGTCCATAAAAAGTTTTACTTTGAGAGAGTTTCCTTAGCATTTCTTTGAATGAAATACTTGTTGACTTCTATTGAATTTTGTGTCCCGCTTTCTTTTTGTTGAATCTTTTATTTTGTATTAAAAACAATACTAATCTAAGTTTACCACACACAAATTATAAAATCAGCACTATCACAATATCCACATTATAAAAAATAACAACAATATATCAAAATTCGAATATAAACAATTATATTAGTTATAAATATATCAAGTATAATACATATTTCACAAAGCTTAAACAAGACAAATATTCTAATATTGATAAGTTTCCTGAGAAACCCCTACCTCAAATACGAAACTAGAGCCTTAGTGTTCCAATCCAAGTTCCAAGCTCTACGAACTTGAACACAACCAATGTTATGTATATTCTATTCTTTTCTTGTCTAATCTCTCTCTGTATATATACATATATATACACATATAATCTACATGAAATCTCCTATTTATACCACACAGAGGCGGCTACCGTTATAATTCGATTGGATGGTGTGACGCGGCAAGGATTGAAACCAATGGACCTATCTAGTTCTTCTATAAGCTCCTGCGTGTAAAGATGAGGAGAGCTAATACTGTGCATGCAACACCTATTGGCTTAGTCACCTAGTTGATGCAAGAGGTGTTAATTGCATGGCCACAAAGGAGGGCAAGTCTAGCTAACAACTTTGGAAAGTCACCATAAAAAGTGGTCACTAATCACCCCTTTCTTCTCTCCAATGATAAAAATATTGAACACAGAGTTAAACTCAACTTGGTCAAGTCTAGAATTAGTATTGAGAGAAGCAAGACACATGCATGCAAACGTGTTTAAGTTAAGGTGGAGGTGTGCAAAGAAGTATCATACAAGTTGATATCTACAACATCAGAAGCAACAAATATACAATTTTAAAGAAATAAATATTATCACAGTGACATGAAAACTTAGTAAGAAAACCAAACATTTCACGAAATTAAAAACGACATGGCATATTATATAATTAATAATTTAATAAGGATATTTCAAATACTAGTATAAAATATCACAAAAAAAAGGTAACTAGATTTTTTTATTTTATGCTGATAAATTAATTAGTCCTGTACACTAATTAATCTAAATTACCACACTTGTAGGATAATATTGGGTGGGGATTAGGGTTTGGAATATTGGCAGGGGTTTTGGTGGTGTCACTAGTATCTTTTTTGGTGGGAAATAAGAGGTACAGGAAGCAAATGCCTCCAGGGAGCCCTTTTACTATGGTGGTACAAGTGCTCGTTGCAGCAGGTCGGAAATGGCATGTCAATAAGGCACTCAATTGCGAGTGTGTTTATTATGGAGATGACAAGGGTGAAGCCCTGCTACAAGGTCAGTCGCAGCCCCTAGTTGTGGCTCATACTAATCAACTCAGGTACAAACTTAATATTGCATAAAGTACTACTCTTTCATGTTTATAATGTGCTCTCATGATTCAAATCCTTCATTTTTCGATTCTTTCTTCAAAAATAAATTCATATAAAAGATCAGCACAATTGAAAATCTATTAGTCATATAATTTTAATAAAGGAAACCGTTAGGTTAACCTATGTGTTAAGGAAATATGGAGTGAAAATATATGATTATGATATATTCACGATCGATTTTCTCAAATGTAACAAATAAACAGATTAGAAATATTTTCAATTATTAAAACTATACAATGGTCATGATGGAATGTAATATAAAATTTCATTATTCAATATGAATTCTAATGCGACATCAAGATCATACATATGGACATATATACACTATATCCATGCGGATTAGGATTCTCTCGTCTCCTTTTTCTTTCTATCCCCTTTCATCCCCTTCTCGCACAGTCTTTATTTTGTCTTTCTTTTTCTATAAAAAATAATATAAGGGGGAAGGGGAGAGAAAAAAAGAAGGAAGAGAATCCTACTCTTATGGGTGCTAACCTAAGGGTCATTTGAGCAACAAGAAGCCTCTAATCATTTCAATGGGTCAGATTAATTTATTAGGCAGGTAAATGAGAAACACAGATTTTTGACCGTTGGATTAACAGTTGATCATAATTTATCACATTTTTGTCGTTCATTTGAGCAAAATGGACACATATAATAATGACTTGGTCAATTACTAAACAATTTTAAGTTATATAGAAAGATATAGATATATTATATAGTCATTGATGGTCAACAGAAAACTTGACGTCCAAACTGTTGGGGCTCAAAAAGGACTTCACTACTTTGGAGATGTTTATCTCACAAAGAAGATTGTGACGCAGCGGAATTTGATAGGCAAGAGAAAGAAAGAACACTCAAAGTATTACACAAAATTTTTATTCACTCACAAACTTAATACAAGAGGAAACACTCAAACACTCTTAGAAGCTTTGTTGCTTCTTCTCACTTCTCACTACTTGCTCTCTTGGTTTTTCTTCTTGCTCACAACACACACACATACCTATATTTATAGGCATGCTTTGCCATCACTAGAATTTTCTAGTGTATGATCATGCACACACACTACACAAGTTTACAATCAACTAGACTTTTCTAGCATGCACACCAACAATCTTTTGCTAGAAATTTCTAGCACACTTCATGAGTTTTCTATGGGCTTGGATCAATTCCTTTTGGGCCAAGACAAGATTATAATTCAACATCCCCCCTTAATCTTGTCTTGTGACGCCGATTGAGTTCCTCAGTCTGATAAAATCTTCTTGTTTGAGTGGCTTGGTGAATATGTTGGCGACTTGATCCTGAGACTTCACGTATTTCACTTGCACATCCTTTCTTGCAATGCACTCTCTTATGTAATGATAACGGGTATCTATGTGTTTACTCTTGTCATGGAATACCGGATTCTTTGCTAGAGCTATTGCAGACTTGTTGTCGACGTAGATCTCTGTTGGCTCTTGTTGTGGCATGCTTAATTCTTTCAGCAAGTTTCTCAACCAGATTGCATGACAGACACATGAGGTAGAAGCTACGTATTCAGCTTCGCAGGTAGAGAGAGTGACAATCGGTTGCTTCTTTGACATCCATGTCACTGCAGTGTCTCCCATGAAGAAAACAAATCCAGTAGTGTTTTTTCTATCGTCAGAATCTCCTGCCCAATCACTGTCGCTGTATCCAACGAGTTTGTAGTTATCAGAACTTGAATAGAACAAGCCAAAGTTAACGGTACCTTTAAGGTATCGAAGAATTCTTTTGGCTGTCTTCAAATGTGTAGTTGTGGGATTCTCCATGTAGCGACTGACTAATCCGACGGCATAGAGAATGTCTGGTCTTGTGCATGTCAAGTAGCGCAAGCTTCCAACTAGACTCTTGAAAAATGTTGGATCTACACTTTCTCCTTTGTCATGCTTGGTTAGCTTGACTCCACACTCCATTGGCGTGTTTATGGGCTTGCAGTCGTCCATTTTGAACTTTTTCAGTATCTCCTTTGTGTAGCTTTCTTGGGAGATGAAAATGCCTTCTTCATTCTGCTTGACTTCGATGCCTAGGTAGTATGCCATCAACCCAATGTCGGTCATCTCGAATTCTTTAGTCATCACTCTCTTGAACTCTTCAAACATGCTTGGATTGCTTCCAGTGAAGATTAGATCATCCACATATAAGCACACAATCAAAATATCTCCATCTTTAACTTTGACGTAGAGAGCATGTTCATGAGGGCACTTCATAAAGTTGTTCTCCTGAAAGTACTTGTCGATGCGACTATTCCATGCTCTTGGCGCTTGTTTTAACCCATAGAGGGCTTTCTTCAGCTTCAGAACCTTGTCTTCATGCCCTTTGATTTCATAGCCTGATGGTTGCTGAATGTAGACTTCTTCTTCAAGGACTCCATTTAGGAAGGCGGACTTCACATCCATTTGTTGAATCTTCCATTTGTTTTGATCTGCTAAAGAAATTAGTAATCGTATAGTTTCCAAACGAGCTACAGGTGCAAATACCTCATCATAGTCGATTCCGGCTCTTTGACTATAGCCTTTCGCCACTAGCCTTGCCTTGTATCTTTCGACCTCTCCTTTTGCATTTTCTTTGTCTTGTACACCCACTTGACTCCAATGGCTTTGTGTCCTTCCGGAAGAATAGCGAGATCCCATGTGTCATTTTTCTGAATTGCTTCGATTTCTTCATCCATTGCTTTCCTCCACTTAGTATCTTGTATTGCTTCTTGGAAGTCGACTGGTTCACAATCAGCAAAGAGACAGAAAAGTGTAGGATTATCAAGTCTTTCAGCTACTTCATAGAGTTCACGTAAACTCCTTGTGCGTGGAACATCTCTCTCATTTGGACTCCCACTTGATGATGTTGATGCTGGTGAATTACCATGATTGGTTGATGTTGGTGAAGCAGGTAGAGTAGTGGATTGTTGTTTAACATCTCTTGCTTCCTCCATTATTGTTTGTTCATTATCTTCTTCAAACTGAGGAAAGAAGTGAAGATCACCTGCATGCGGGCCAAAATCCCATTCTCCTTCTTCATCGAACGTCACGTCTCGACTAATCACCATCTTCCCATTTTTCGGATTATACAGCTTATAGCCTTTTGAATTTGTGTCATAGCCGATGAAGATGAACTTTTCACTTTTGTCGTCAAGTTTGGTTCTCCTCTCATCTGGTACATGTACATGGGCTATGCTTCCAAAAACTCTTAGATGGGAGATACCTGGCTTTCTTCCACTCCATGCTTCTTGCGGAGTTTTTCCCCACACACTTCTTGTTGGAGACCGATTGGATAGGTAGACGGCACATGCTACAGCTTCTGCCCACAACTCTTTAGGCAATTTCTTACTTTTGAGCATGCTTCGAGCCATGTCGAGGATAGTTCGATTTTTTCTTTCCGCCACACCATTTTGTTGAGGGGATCTTGGAACTGTCAAAGGTCGACGAATTCCATTGGCTTCACAAAATTCTTGAAATTCCTTTGAAGTGAATTCTCCTCCTCGATCAGATCTCATGGCTTTGATCTTGCAACCACTCTCTTTTTCTACAGTGGCTTTGAACTTCTTGAATGCTCCAAAGACTTCTGATTTCTGCTTCAAGAAATATACCCAGGTTTTCCTTGAAAAATCATCAATGAAGAGAAGGAAGTAATTATTTTTACCCAAAGAGCTTGGCTTTATTGGACCGCACACATCAGTATGAATGAGCTCGAGTGGCTTCTGGGCTCTTGTGGTCGACTCCTTTGGAAAGCTTTTCCTGAACTGTTTCCCAAGTAAACATCCTTCGCAAACTTGATCAGGGTGACTGATGCACGGTAGACCTCTCACCATTTCCTTCTTGGATAATAACTCCAGTCCTCCAAAGTTAAGATGCCCAAAACGAAGATGCCAAAGCCAGGATGTGTCTTTGTAAGATATCTTGAGACACTTTGCAACATCGTTTTGAATATTCATAGGAAACATCCTATTCTTTGACATTTTCGCCTTAGAAATTAATCTTCCTTTGTCATCTCTAAGAAAAAGGATATAATTTTTCGTATGAAAATCATAACCTTTTTCTAAGAGTTGACCCAAACTCAAAATGTTGCTTTTCATATTAGGCACGTAGTAGACACTTGAAATTAATTGGTGGCCGCCATTTTTCAGGGGAATAAGGATGTTACCTTTTCCTTTTACGGGTATTTTGGATTCGTCTCCAAAAGAAACGTTGCCACTCACCGATTCATTGAGCTCTACAAACATGTTTCTTCTTCCGCACATGTGGTTGCTGGCACCGGTGTCAAGATACCATGTATAGTCTTGGTCTCCATCATTGTTTTTACATGCCAGTAGCACAACGCCATTCTCTTCTTTCTCTTCTTTCACATAATTGACCTTCTCATCAGGTCTGTTGCTTGGAGCTCTACATTCCCAAGCATAATGCCCATACTTTTGACAATTGTAGCATTGAACTTGAGATTTTTCATACCTCGAGTTTGAGCGCCCTCCTCCACGACCCTTAGTTGAGCTTTCTCCTCTTTCATAGTTGCTATGGTTGTTGAAGTTCCAACCACGTCCACGTCCATGTCCACGCCCACGTCCGCGACCTCGGCCACGACCTCTTTCGTATTGGCTTCCCTCGTTGTTGAAGCTTTCTTCTTTCTTCTTTGGCTGAACATGCGTCTTAAGGAGATGGTCATCATTCCCTTGCCTTTTCTTATGTTTCTCTTCATATGCTTGCAGTGAACCCATTAATTGCTCTATGCTAATTTCTTCCAAGTTTTTAGTTTCTTCAATCGTTACGACAATATGCTCGAATTTGGGATCTAACGAGCGTAATATCTTCTCCATAATTCTAACATCTTCCAACTTTTCACCGTTTCTTTTTAATTGATTAGAAACGGCTAAGACTCTTGAGAAATAATCAGAGATTGATTCAGACCCTTTCATTTGTAGAGATTCAAACTCACCTCTTAATACTTGAAGACGAACCTTTTTCACTTGTTCGGCTCCTTTGTAAGAGGTTTGAAGCTTATCCCATGCTTGCTTGGCGGATGTTGCACTCGAGACCTTCTCAAAGCCATTGTCATCTAATGCTTGGTAGATGAGGTAGAGAGCCTTCTTGTCTCTCTTTCTTGAATCTTTCAAACTTTCCTTCTGGGGTTGGGACAAAGTAGCTTCATCTTCTGGCTCAGTGTAGCCTTTCTTCACGACTTCCCAGACATCATGTGCTCCCAAAAGGGCCTTCATTTTGATACTCCAATTATCGAAGTTGTTGTTGTTGAGCATTGGAACTTGGAAGGATGCCATTGCGTTGCTAGTCATGGCTCTGGTATCACTTTGTTGGGGCTCAAAAAGGACTTCACTACTTTGGAGATGTTTATCTCACAAAGAAGATTGTGACGCAGCGGAATTTGATAGGCAAGAGAAAGAAAGAACACTCAAAGTATTACACAAAATTTTTATTCACTCACAAACTTAATACAAGAGGAAACACTCAAACACTCTTAGAAGCTTTGTTGCTTCTTCTCACTTCTCACTACTTGCTCTCTTGGTTTTTCTTCTTGCTCACAACAGACACACATACCTATATTTATAGGCATGCTTTGCCATCACTAGAATTTTCTAGTGTATGATCATGCACACACACTACACAAGTTTACAATCAACTAGACTTTTCTAGCATGCACACCAACAATCTTTTGCTAGAAATTTCTAGCACACTTCATGAGTTTTCTATGGGCTTGGATCAATTCCTTTTGGGCCAAGACAAGATTATAATTCAACAGAAAACTTGACGTCCAAACCTCTGGTGTCCTAAACTCAAAACTCTAAATGTATTGATCAGCTGCTTCCTTTGTCGAGTGTGTACGTCTAGCCCGATGCTTATCTGCTGAATTTCTGTGTTGTCCACATGCATTCATAGATTATAATCACTTAGTCAATGACTAAACAATTTTAGGTTATATAGAAAGACATAGATATATAATCATAGATGACGTAGACTTCCGAACATCTAGTTAGGGTGTCCACGTGCATTCATGGATCACATTCTTTTTCCCATTGCTGTTTTTCCCCATTTTTCCTGTAGTAAAAGTACATAGCTAGTCCATTTGGCTCTAATTTTCTGGATGCGATATTCATATTCTCAACAATTGTAAATAACAAGCTTATGTTGCGTAATGAAAACAAAATATAATGCAGATGCTTGGACAAGGCAATGATCATAGACGAACTAGATGCATCAACGATACCTAGAAATCCATGGAGGCTATGCTCTCTCGATCAAGTGGAAGAAGTGAAGCTCGTCCTCCGACTCATCCCCCTATGGTTGAGTTGCCTAATGTTTGGCGTAATCGAAGCCCAACTTCACACCTTCTTCACCAAACAAAGTAGCACAACAATCCGATCGATCGGTCCCCATTTCCAGGTTCCAGCGGCATCTCTTCAAGGCCTCGTTGGCATTACAATCCTATTCGCCGTTCCAATCTATGACCGGTTTTTTGTCCCAATAGCCCAAAAATATACGGGACACCCCTCGGGTATTACTGTGCTACAAAGAATCGGCATTGGGCTACTTCTATCCATTCTTGTCATGGTTGTGTCGGCTCTAGTAGAGGCCAAAAGGCTCAACATTGCAAAAGACTACAATCTCATTGATAAACCTAAAGCAATAGTACCAATGAGGGTATGGTGGTTACTCCCACAATACTTGATTCTTGGCCTCGCAAATGCATTCGCCACAGTTGGGCTTCAAGAATTGTTCTACGGTGAAATGCCGGAGCAAATGAGAAGCATGGGAGCGGCAGCGTCTATGAGTATTGTAGGAGTTGGCAGCTTCATTAGCAATTGGATTATATCCGTTGCGGAGTTCATTACCTCAAGAAATGGTGATAAATGGCTTGGTGACAATATCAATCGGGCTCACCTCGATTACTTCTATTGGGTGCTGGCAGTTTTGAGCACACTAAATTTGTGTGTTTATGTGTTAATTGCAAATGCTTTTGTGTACAAAAAGGTCGGAAGAGAAGTCAAAGTGAAGACGGATTTGGACTTTGCAAACGACCATGGTGGAGAGATATGAGACATATTAATAGGCCATGATTCAAGTGCACAGGAAGAACAAGATTCAAACATTGGTAAAGTGCTTTACCATTAAAGGCGCTGGAAGCATGCCCCAGCCAATACATTAATACTTTATTTGCGAAGAACTAAACGCGTTCTATAATTTAGATATTGTAATATAAAGATTTCTTGTATATGCATTAATTTTCGAAGTGAAGTATATATAGAAGTTATAATTAGTATTACATATATACTTCGTCGATGTGAACCAAAAGACAACGATTTATACTTAACTGATATATAAACATATAACTCGCAACACTCCTTTTCAAGTTGGAGCAAAGATGTCAGGCACCCCAACTTGTCAACTGAGATGGAAAAAACACTACTAGACACAACCTTAGTAAGCACATCAAGATGCTAATCTTCATACCCCACAAACGGAAAAACAATAATTCCAGCATCCAATTTTTCCTTGTGAAAATGGCGATCAATCTCCACATGTTTTGTTTGACCATGTTGCATTATACTATGAGCAGTCTTAATAGGCACCGTTCAAACCTGAGATGTATCAACAATTTTTTCATTCACAACAGCTCACATGCAGCATGATACATACCACAAAACTCAGCTTCTGCACTTCACCTAGCAACCACTTTTTGTTTCTTACTTCTCAAGTAACTAGATTACCACCCACAAAAGTAAAGTATCTAGATGGAAACCGTCAGTTAGTGATAGAACCAACCCAATGAGCTTTAGTAGGCTAGTGCATAAACTTACTTACCACACTAATTGCATAAGCAATGTCAACGTAAGTGTGAGACAAATAAATTAATCTCCTGATAAGCCTCTGATACCTTTCCTTGTGAGTAGAAATTTGATCCAAGCTCAAACGATGATTCTGCTCAATCGGAGTATCAGAAGGTTTGCAATCTAACATACCTGTTTTAGCTAACAAATCAAGAACATACTTCTATTGAGACATAAAAATACCATGTGTTGGATCATGCAACCTCAATTCAAAGAAAATACTTCAGTTCACCTAATTCTTTCATCTCAATTTCAATATCTAGGTACTTTTGGATACAGGGTACCTTTTTCTAATCATAACCAGTCATCAACATAAATAATCAATGTGGTTAGGTTACCATGTCATCGCTTCAGAAATAAAGTACGATTTGAATGGCTTTGGAATACCCAAATTTCTTCACATGAACTTGCAAACCTCCTAAACCATGCTCCAGGAGATTGTTTTAAACCATACAGAGCCTTTCGCAATCTACACACACCACCTTTTTAAGGAGATATTCAGATACTTGAAGAGAGATCCATATAAACTTCCTTCTTGAGATCAACATGGAGGAAAGCATTCTTAACATCAAACTAGGGCAAATCCTGGTTTATTGTTAAGAACATAAGGACACGCACAATATTAAGTTTAGCAACATGAGCAAAAGTCTCCTGATAGTACATACTAAGGGTTAGTGTATAACTTATAGCAACTAATATGGCTTTGTACCCGTCAATAGAACTATATGTTTTGTGCTTACTAGTGAACACCCATCTACATCCAACAACTTTCTTCCTTTTTGGAAAAGGAACCAAATCCCAAGTGTAATTCTTTTCTAGAGCTTCCATCTCAGCATTCATGACATTAACCCATTTAGGGTTAAACAATACATCCTGCAATTTTTTTGGAATAGATACACTAGATAGTTGACATATGTATCATGCATATGGTTTTGAAATGATAAGTAGACACATAATTGTTGATATGATACTTAACTTTGGCATGCATATTAAGCTTACATTGTACTTTAGATTTTTCACGATTAGCTCGTTGAGGCAATTGATAAGTAAAAGAGATACAAATTTACTTCCTGCATGTCGCCAACTTATACCAAATTATATGAAGAATCATTACGGGGTGCAACATCAGCAGACAACTTATTAGACATACCAACCTTAGGCAACCAGTCATCAATAGATAAAGACTTGTGGCATTACACATGGGCGATTGGTCATTGGGTGCTTCCAAAGGGTCATCAGAGAGCTCGGGAATGACAGTCGACAAGTTACTATCTATGGTTGTTTGGTCTATATCGTGTAGCTGAAAAGGTCATGTCTCCAATTGGGCCTACAACACATCATCCACGCCATCTCTTAAACTCCACACTTTGTTCCTCATGTCTCCTTGAAGTGAAGAGTCAGAAGAAGGCTTCAAAAAATACGAAACATTCTCGTGGAAGGTGACATTCGCGGTAGTATAAGTTTTTTGGGTCGGAGGATGATAACACTTACAACCTTACTGATTATTAGCATACCCAATAAACACACATCGGAAAGCATATGTGTCAAGTTTACTTCACCGATGAGAGTAGATATACACATACATCATGCACTCAAACACCTTCGGAGAAAGTTTAGATATAGAGACATGAAAGAAATGTTTTTGAAGCACATCAAGCGATGTCTAACAATCCAAAACCCTACTTGGAACATGATTGATAAAATACCCGATAGTTAAAATAACATGGCCCCACAGATGATTAGAAACAAACATATCCAACATCAAGAAGTGAGTACCCTCCATTATTTAACGATTCTTCCGTTCGGACACACCATTTTGTTAGGGTGTAAACAGAGGAGTTATCTGGTGAATAACAACCTAGTCTCGAAAGAAGCATGCCAAAGTGTGATTTATGTACTTTCTTGTTATCAGACTTGAAACCTAAGTTTAGTCTGAAGGAACAAACCAAAGAAACAAAGAAGGAAATAGGTGAAGTAGATAACTGAATGATGGATATCTTGATGTCACAAACAAATTTGATGTTTGTTATCCACTTTGACATTTAAAACTTGATGATTACTTGAACTTGAAACCATTGTATCCTTCATAATCAAGATGTAAAAACCCTCAATTCTTTTACCATGACCAATTATCTTCTGAGTTTTAAGATCTTGAAAATAACAATACATGGAGGAAAAGTGAGCAGAATAATATAGGTATCAAGTAGTTTTATTACTAACAAAATATTGCATTTACCATCAGGAACAAGTAAAGCATGGATCAGTGATAAGGTCTCCCAATTCTTTGGCAAAAATAGCTCTTTTGATCATCTCTTCACATGTACCTGCAACAACGTTCAAGTAATGCCATTTGATTCATCTATTTCAGCCCGTGCTTTATAAATTGCTTTGGCACAAAATAAAACGGGTCTCCAATGCGTAAATGGTTGGGAATTAATATTCTCATGTCCACCGCATAGACATTCATAAACTGCTCTACCGTAATTCTTACCTGATAACCTCAATTTTGGTGTTATAGTACATCCCAATAAAGGGTGGCCATACTTGTTCAATTTATCTCTCTCAACTTGGATACCATGAGGCAGGCCTTGGGAAGTTTTAACATAAGCATGAGGGATTCGCAAATCCTCCAGACGGAGCTCACAAGGCCTTTAACCCAAACACATTACATAAATGAAAGTAAACATGTTAGTAACATAATCTTCTTTAAAAATGTCTAAGGGGTTAGCTACATATATAATAAATGGATTTTCTTCTCAAGCAACAAGCTCGATGTTATGGAGTAACAGACATAATGCCTTCACCCTTCACTCTTCACGGCACTGTAGCAGATCGCAGTTCACAACAACTCTAGTAGATCAGTGTTCATGCACAACCTTGTTCAAATTTTTTGATTAACGAAGGAAATTACAACAACACAAACCCTAATTGAACACTCACTATTACAAAAACCAATTTGCGTGATGGAAACTTGTGCGACGAAGAAAATTTTGTCGCGCAAAGCGTGTTTGTGCAATGCTAAACAGAAGACCTTGCGCCAGAGGACTTTGCGCGACGAAGGCTGGCGTAGCGCAAAACAGTTTTGCGCGACGCATGATACCCCACGTGGTGCAAAAGCGTTTTGCGCGACGCCATCCTTCGTCGCGCAAAGTCCTCTGGCACAACGTCTTCTGCGTCGCGCAAGATTTTGGCGCCAACCCAATAATACTTTACCGCTTTTTTCCAACTTTGCGCGAGTCAACACGAAAATGTCCCTTTTTATCTTTCTATCCAGTGTTCTCACTACTACAAATTTTGACTTACCTACAAAACTAGTTTGTCGGCAAAAGCCAAAATTTGTCGGCAAAGAGTCTTTCCCGACGAAAACATTTGTCGGCCATTTTGTCGCACAAAGCATGTCGCCTAAGAGTTTTCCCAACAAATTTTGGTAACTTGTCGGCTAAGGTTCAAATTTTACCGACAAACTCTTTTTTGTCGGCATTTCCATGTGTCTTGACAAATATTTTCGTCGGTAAAGGGCATTTTAGCCAACAACTAATACTTGTCAGCCAACGAAATATGTTTGTCACCATGGATATTTCGTCGGCACAGTCTTCTCTGTCTCGACAAAATTGGTTTCGTCGGGAAAGACATTTAATTTATAAAAAATAATTATATTTACTTTAATGCTCAACAACTACATAAACATACCAAACTACAATACATAAATTTGTTAAGAAATAATACTTTATTGATTGATAAACTTTGAATGTACATCTAGAGTGCTTATATGAAAGCATATGTTACACAATAAAATTATCCTACTGTCATTCCTCAAAATTGACTGCCATGTAGCATTACAACACATCCTGCACCTGCAAAATAAATGTTACAAAACACAAACATAACCAATAGGTACAAATTGACAATAAAAATGCCATAGAATCACAATTGATTTTAACAATGAATCTAAATCCTTTCGATGTTGTCCTACATTGGTCTTAATACCAATATGTTTGAAAATTATTACACTACGTACCACATTGAGCAGTTGAAATAAGTTGTTGGACCAAAAGGGAGGTAGCTTATATTCAAACCATCTGGTACACCAAGATGTTTCATTAATTTCAGAAACAACCTGCACAATTTTATAAAAATAGAAATCAGTAGATGCTCAACTATGGAAAAGGACCAAAGCATCAAAACATTCATGGTAGGCACATTCTTAAATGAAAGCCATGAAGAATCAACAACATAACTAAATGAAAAACTAAACAATTACATGTTCAAATTACTACCCAATTACAGAAGAACTTTAAGAGTGATACATTATAAACAAAAGAAAAAAAAAGGAACTTTCATATATAACTGATCATATATACATTATAAACTAGAGAGATAACAAACCTTCTAGAGCTTCTTCGATCTTGCGCTTCTTCACATAGAACATGCATTGTTTGCCTCCCAAGCTCTTTCTGTACAAATACTCTTTTTATAGAAGATTAAATAATGCCAGAGAAAAATGAATCCAAATCACCAAACTGAATCTGTGCCGTTACTAAACATATTACAGAGGCTGGGATTAAAATCTAACCAGTTAATGATGAAAGAAATTTAAATAGTTGATTACAACTTTACCTTGTTCTTGTGTGAATAGGCATGTCATCACAGCGCAGCAGAAAAGAAAAGCTGCTCAAATTGATGTTCACTTTAAGGAATTCAGAAACCAGGAACTGAGCATTCCCAACTTGAGTACAAATGACCTTCATTGAAGACAACACAAAGTTGAATACCACATATGAAAACTCAATTACTTAAAAAGCTTATTTGAAAGATATAAGTTACTTGAAGTTTTGAAGTGAGTTGTGTTATCAAGCTTGAAATTAAAAAAGATATTATACATAAATAGAATTACTATTCGACAAAAAATGAAAAAGACTCACAATTGATTACATGGAGGAATTCTTGATGTGGTGCAAATACTTAATCGGTTCAAACTGTAAAACCATAACTGCATTTGCCCGTTCCCAAAAATCAAAGTTAAAATTAAATAAAATTCCAGAAAGTGGATTAATCATTCTAAAAACTAGGCAACCAAGAGATAAATTACAAGCCTAATTGAGATTCTCAACCAAATTCATTACCTAAAATCCTTTACAATTACAGTGATAGAACAAATCTAAGAAAAGCACCATAAAATCAAGACTAAATAGAAAGCTAAGGGGAAATAATAGGGTGGATAGAGATTGAGAACATACCAAAATCTTTTGAGAACGAAATGCAGAAAATCACCAAGTATTGGGGATTTCGAAGCCAGAATGGCGAGGCACTTCGACGGTGACGGAGAGGCGACAGTGACGACGGGCAGACGAATAAACGGCGATGACGGGCAGACGAATTGACGGCGACGACGAGCAGATGCAGCGAGATCGATGGAGAGCAGAGTTTACGATGTCAGAGAAAAGGGGAGGGGTGGGCTATCGACAGTTAATATTAGGGTTCAAGAAAATGCATTGTTTTCAAATTACAATGACATTAGAATTGAGGGGGAATTTTAAGAAGATAAAAAAAGAAGCGGCTAAATAAAAAAGAACAGGAAAGGCCAAGGCGCGAGAATGAATTAGTCTGCACCCTTCTTTATAATAAAACTTGTATGCTTTGCCGACTATCAATTTATTTGTCGGTAAAAATATTTTTGCCTACAAATTAATTGTCGGCACAAATTTAATGACTATGAGCCGACAAAGCAAAAAATTTGTCGGGTGAAAACTCTTTTGCCAACAAAAATTAATTTTGTTGGCTCAAAATTAGTCGGGAGAGATGAATTTTCTAGTAGTGTCTAACACAAATCAGATGCTCCATACCCCTCTTCCTCACCTGCAGATCTTCATAGCCGCGCAATCACACTCAGGTGATTTATAAACCTCTATGTTATTTTTCCATTTTTTTTATATATGATTGTATTGAAATCAAATGCTCCTACTATTGAAAGTTCATTATTTACTTTAGGTTTCTTCTGATTCTTCTTAAACGTACTTCAGGCTACATTTAACTAAAAAAATTTGGTATTCCTTATCATTCTCTAATTTGAGAACAAAAAGATGGTTTTGACAAATTGAATGTGTTAAAAATCATGAAGTAATATAGAATTGATAGTAAATTTCACTTTCTCTCCTTGACATTTCTCCCAATACCAAAATGACCATAGGACTTGAGTCAAATTTGGGAGTGCAACCGAAAAGCACCTCATTTCTTTTCTCTCCTTCGGTTTTTGACCTGAGAGAGTTGACAGGCCCATTGCTGTGTTGTTATGATGCTTCAAAGCACCTCATTTCTTTTCTCGTCAAATTCCTTCACTTTTATACCAAATTGAATGTGTGAAATTTACTAGAACCAATGCATGCAGAAGTCTTTTGCTATAAAAGTTTATGATTTTACTTCCCAAGATTGTCATGGTTCTATTTTTTTTGTGGGCGGTTCAAAACTTACCAAGGAGCATTTTGTTTGGCATTACTAGTTGAAATAGCATTATGTATAAGCAATGTCCATGACAGCATGTATGTCCCTAGTTCGTTATTGTAAATTTATTAGTGGCTGTCATGTAGTTCTCAACTGTTCGCTCTGTTTTGAGCTGTACTGTTTGGGGGATTTTGTTGTTAGCCCACTAATATTACCCAATGTATTTGTGATGTTTTTTTTGCATTGACCAAGGACTTAACAATGAGATGCTCCCAATACCATTGGGGATAGTTGGGTTTGAGAATGGTTTCTAGATATCTTTTAAGAGATATTTTGTATAGTGGATGGAATGGGTGGGTATTCATCACAGATAACTTTTCATTTTATAGCCTAATACAATCATACATGTCTTGTGCGAATCCACCAACAATAGAAATTAAAATGACGTTTACTTCAAATCATCATAAATTAAATGCACTTCAAAAAGTCCTGAAAATTAACTTGATTGCAAATAATGGGCTCTTTTGAGTTTGCGTAACTCAATTAAACAAAAAACAATAACATGACATACTTAAAACTAAGCAACCACTAAACAGCTAAAATCTTATTCACAAAAGGCACAAATAATGGATATAAACATTATACGACTTACTTAAGCAATCAAAGTTCCTTCGCATCTTCGCCAACAACATCTTCGCCAACAAGATGATCACTGAGCTACTAATAAATTAAAACTGACATTATAAAATAGTTGTCTAGTTCGATATATATATGAAACAAGAAGGGTCGACAAACAGGACACTCTTTGAAAATTTATGAACAATCCTTTCATTTTTACAGTTTATAACATATCATATGATGCCCTATATGCAGATTTACTGAATCTATTAATGGTGCAAAGGAGCTTTTAATCCTCATGGATAGGAAATGTTTTAAATTACCAAAAAAAAATTAAAAGAAAAAACAATATTTTAAGGAAGATTGTAAGGATATAAATTTCGGTCAGGAGTTTGGTTTTCATTTTAACCTATTTTCTAGAGCTATATTATTTTCCTTGATCACATATGAACACCAATTTTTGAGCAACTAACTTCAGATTCCTTATACTTGTTATTGTGTATCTTTGCCTGCGTGCTATGCCCTTTTTTGGTCATGTTGGAGTTATTTGGGATTGCATTGGTAATTGATCCTTATTAATTTTATCTATTTTATTTAGTTTCAATAATTATTGTGATTTAATTTATTTGTATGCACATATTTTTGTACATCAAGTACAAAATTGTTTTGTGTTGTACGAAGTTAATACTACTTAACTTCGTACACTTTTGTCAGGAAAAGCTTAGTTTCCCGTTTGAGAATTAGTTGGATTTAGTGTATGGATGCGAAAGCATGACTGCGGTCCAATTAATTCTTGAATTGTCCCATTTTTTGGTCAGTTTGGGAATGCATAGTTATGTGTTGTAGTTTGCGGTTCACGGATTAGGTTTCGATAGTGGAAATTTTGGTAACATTTCTTGATGTTCTTCGAGTACACGGTGGATATTATGTATCTACGGCGTGCACTTGAAGAACTGTAAGGAGATGCTGCCGAAATTAGCCCACGTCGAAATTTAATTCATTGGAATCGTAAATTACGGCACATAATTGTGCATTCCTGAATGGGATAGGGCCCTTACCAAAGGAATAAGGTGACAAAATAATGGTTGAAGTTATTGTAACTCTTGTACTTTTATTGGGATTGCAGAAAAAATGGACAGACAGTGGATTCATAATCATAATAGATATGCTCTTGAGTACTTGGATGGAATATATGAGTTCATTAAATTCGCAACTAGACACAATCTAGGTTCAACTCATATCCGATGTCTGTGAAAGAGGTGTAACAACTTAATGTGGGAGACATTGAAAAATATTCGATTTCATTTAGTAAGATATGGGATGATGGAGACCTATACTACTTGGTATCTTCATGGAGAGCGATCAGACCAAGCTTCGTCTTCATACATGACACGAGTGGAGACTGTTGAATCTAATGTGGATCCTAGTGAACAAGTTATGAATATTCTAAATGACGTTTATCCATAAGCCTCGAGCAACACCAATCAGGATGGGGGAGATGACGGTCATCCAACCATGGACAGTGAGGCATTCAAAAACTATGAAAAACTATTGAAAAATGCCAAGCAAGAACTATATCCGGGTTGTGAGAACTTTTCGGTGCTCACAGCACTTGTGGAGTTGATGCATGGCAAGATCAAGTTTCATTTGTCAAACAAGTGTTTTGATTACTTTTTGGGAGTTATTAAGAGGATGCTTCCAAAGGAGAATTTTTTACCTGAAGATCAAAAAAGTGCCCAAAAAATGTTGAAGGGTCTTGGATTGGGGTATGAAAAAAATTCATGCATGTGTAAATAATTGTATATTGTTTTATAAGGAGAACAAACAGTTAGATAAATGCCCTGTTTGCAATGAGCCGAGGTTTAAAATGACATCACAGAATAGAAAGAGCAAGAATCCACAAAAAGTAATGTGTTATCTTCCATTGACGCCTAGGTTGCAGCGATTGTACATGTCGATGCAAACCGCAACCGACATGAGATGGCATAAAGAAGGACGGGTAAATGACGATGTTATGAGGCATCCTGCGGATGGAGAAGCATGGAAAGAATTCGATCGGATGTACCCTGATTTTGTAGCTGACCCGCGCAACGTCAGATTGGGACTTGCCACCGATGGATTTAATCAGTTCGAGGTTTTAAACCAAATCCACAGCACTTGGCCGGTCATCGTGTTTCCTTATAATCTACCGCCTTGGAAGTGCATGAAAAAAGAATACATGACGTTGACTTTATTAATTACCAAAGATCCAGGAAAGTCCATTAATGTTTATTTGCGGCCTTTGGTTGATGAGCTAAAAGATTTATGGGAAAATGGTGTTCGTACGTACGATAAGTATATTGGGCAGATGTTCACCATGCGAGCGGCAGTGATGTGGACAGTAAACGACTTTCCCGCGTATGCAATGGTTTCTGGGTGAATGACTAAGGGTTATTTGGCATGTCCAATATGTAAGGAGGACGTAACATCGTCTTGGCATGCGGAAAAGTTTGTTATCTTGGTCATCGTAGATGGCTCCCTTGGGACAATGAGTGGCATCAGAACGATAAATCTTTCCACGGCACAAAAGAGACTCGACCAAGACCAAGAGAATGGTCCGGAGATGAGATTTTGGATCAGTTAAACAGTTTGGAATTTGGTCATTTTGGCAAAGGGGCCAGTAACACCAGACTAACTACACATCTAAACTGGACGCACAAGAGTATGTTATTTGAGCTCCCGTACTGGTCAAAGTTAAAATTGAGACACAACATCGATGTTATGCATATTGAGAAAAATGTGTTTGATACTTTGGTCGGGACAATTCTAGACATTGAAAGAAAAACAAAAGATACGATTGAAGCTCGCCTCGATTTGCAACGAATGGGCATTAGGTCATCCTAGTGGATGAAGAGAGCTGGTGGTACATTGAAGAAAGGCCATCCCTTTTTTACGGTTAAGCCGAATGGGAAGAAAAAGTTTTTCAACTTTATTTCTTCTGTAAAGTTTCCAAATGGGTATGCTTCCCATATCTCGTGATGCATGAACATGAAGGGATGTAAATTTTCAAACATGAAGAGTCATGATTGTCATGTGATACTCCAACGCCTTCTTCCGGTTGGTATTCAACACTTATTGCCTCTTCATATGGTGAAACCAATCGTGTTGTTGTCCAGATTTTTTTCGCAGTTGACTGCAAGGTGTTTGAGGAAGTTAGATGTTAAACAATTGCAGGACGACATTGTGAACGTCTTATGCAAGAACATATATATATATATATATATATATATATATATATATATATAATGTATTCATGATCAAGAAATGCTTTGAATAATTTGTAGCATACCTGTTATTTGTGCAGATATCTTGGTGAGTTGAAAAAGTATGTCCGAAACAGGGCAAAGCCCGAAGGATCACTGGTGAAGGCATGGGTCGCATATGAGTCACTTACTTTTTGTGCAATGTATCTTGAAGATGTTCAGATAGCTTTCAATTTTCCTCAACGCAATAATGACGGTGGTGTCAGAAAAGAAAAACTGTCTGTTTTTTCCCAAATTGCGCGACCATTCGGCGATCCTGTAAAAGGCGAATCGTTTACCAAAAATGACATGGAGGTAGCGCATTGGTTCATACTCAACAATTGTGATGAGGCTTTGCCATACCTTAAAGAGCATGAATAGTTGATGAAGCGGGAACATCCTTCACATTTATATGCCAAGAAGCACCGTGACTTGTTTCCTTCGTGGTTTCACGCACATGTAAGTTGTATGTGGTTTGAATTGAGCATATTTTCCAACTTGTTCGTGCCTGTCTTTAAATTTGGATACACTAACAGGTTAACTTTTTGTATATGTTATATTAGATGAACAAATTGAAAGAATTGAATTCACTCTCTTACAATGAAAAATTATATAATTTGGCTAGAGGACCGTTTCACGTTGAATTGTTCTCGGGTTGTCATGTCAACGGGATCAAGTTCTTGGGGGCAACACATGATGACAAGTTGTCTACTCAAAATAGTGGTGTCTATGTCTCGGGTGCGAGTGACAGTGAAGACATTGATTTTTATGGCAAACTAACTAGTGTAGTACAATTACTTTACAAAGACAGGCGTCAAGGATATTGTTTAAGTGTCTTTGGTTTGATACAAACCTACATAACCGAATAAGTGTTAAGCGAGATCATGGTTTACTATCAGTAAACACTATGAGACATTGGTACGATGAAGACCCATACATTTTGGCAACTCTGGCGAAACAAATATTCTATCTAGATGACCCCAAAGCCGCTAATGGTTGGAAAGTTGTTCAGAAGATTGATCGAAGAGGGGTATATGATATTCCGGAACTAGATCATGATGACAACGACGACAACGTCGCTAACCAACAGTTATCATCTTTGATAGAAATTGGTGAAGAAACACTCCGGGATACTAATATTGTCCAAGAACCGTTTAACATACCTGAAGTTCCCGAATTCAAAATATTAATTGACCTTGGTGATCTGCCTCAATACAATGCACCGGAAGAGGCAAACGAAGATGAGGACGAATGGGAATCCGGAAATGATAGTAGTGAGGATAGCGAAAGTTATTATTGTAGTTCGGATGAGGATTAATATAAACTTGTAAAGAAAAAAGCAGGAGGCTGGTGGACAAAAGCAGCGGATAGCCAATGCTGAAGTATGTTACATCATCACATTCTGCTTATCACTTGATATTGTTATCTTTATTTGCTATGGAGCTAGACCAATAATTTGTAATCAATTTTTCAGGTGAAGGGTTTGGATGTTGATTCCCTAATCGTATCTCACATCCAGGTCAACCAAGCACAGAAGCAAAGGCACCGAACCTACAGGGCTCACGGAAGAATCAACCGTAAGTGCCAAACAATTATCCTCGCATCTTATTTTGTTGTCGAGAATTGTTGTTTCTATAATGATTTGTATTGCTAAACGAATTGCAGCCTATACGTCGCCCTGCCATATTGAGTTGATCCTTTCCGAGAAGGAAGAACCTGTGAATAAAGAGGTAATTTAAAGATTATATATTTAGTATGACTGTATGTAGTCAAAAATGCGCGAGGCAAGTTGTTAACCAATTCGATTATCTGTTATTATTGGCTGTTCCTTGAAGGGTTTTTGTTTTCAGTTGAGACCCGGAAACAACAGCAGAACTGGCATTAATTTGGTGGTTGCTGCCACAAACTACACCACCACCAGTGGCAGCAGGCGCGGGGGCGACCGGTTTTACATCAACTTCACCGGGTTTCCTTTTCCACTGGGTCCTTTTCTCAATAGAAGCACTACTAGGACTGAGGTCAGGTCGTTTTATTCTTTGGTTTTATTCCAACTCTCTTGAATCCCATTCAGTTTATTCCCAGTTATTTAATTGTATTTAGTTTATGCTAATCACTGATTAATTAGTTCATCCGAATAGGAATATTCGTGATTTCATATGCAAATCCTTTTGTTTTAATTTTTATATTTAATTTTTGGGGTTTTTGGCAGATTTTTTAGGTGGGTTTTGATTAGTGGCGAGAGTGACTGAGGATGGTGTTGGTGTTGGACTTGGGGGATTTGCACATACCCCACAGGGCACCTGATCTTCCTGCAAAATTCAAGTCCATGCTTGTTCCTGGCAATATCCAGCACATCATCTGCACTGGAAATCTTTGTATCAAAGTATGGTTCTGTTGATTCTCATTGATTTCCTTCAATTTTGGTTGTTGGGTTTCGAATTAATTCCCATTTCGAAGTGATCTTTGGGTTAGTCTTGCTGTGTTCTTCTCTGTTTGGTTGCGCGAAAGTAAAATCTTGTATACAGGAAAGGCATTCCGAATGTGGGCTATTGTTGAACTTATGTGTATGTTGCACTATAGAGTTTGGATTAAGAATAATTTAAAGAAATCAATGTCAATCGGATACGATTATAGGAGATAGTGAGCATCAACCCGTGTGTTTATTTATTTTGAACGTGAAGAATTTCTTGTTACCGACTGCTTGATTGGTTAATGTCTGCATATAGCATGTTGCTATTGCTAGATTTTTTGATAGAACTTTCATTTGGTTAATTTGTACATTTTGTCCCGCCCGGGTCAATCGAAGAGTATGATTGCTCTGAGATCGCTCTACCGCTCACTGTCCTGCAGATCTTATCGACTAGCCCCCGCCAACCAGAAGCTCCTATGCAACTCTCAACCCATCCACTCTTCCGCCGCTGCTGCTCGAGCCCTCTTCGATTCCTCATCCCCAATCGCCAAGGACCTCTCTTCCGATTATTGCAATTTCCCGTTTTCAAGGGGGTTGGGAAGTAGGAAATTTTATAGTGATGATGTGAGTCATTTGCCTGCCATTAAAGACCCTGCGCTGCTCAATGTTTTCAAGGATTTACTGGCTTCAAGTTGGGATCACTTGCCCGAGATCGTCGTCCATGATGTGAAGGCGGCATTGTCTGAGAATACTGATGACCAGACTGGCAAAGAGGTTGTCACTTATGTTTTCCGGGCAGCAGAGGCTGTTGAGGAGTTCGGCGGGATGATTACTAATTTAAAGATGGAACTTGATGACAGCATTGGTGTGAGCGGATAGGTGCTAAAATCATTAGGGACTTTGTGATTTCGCTGTTGTGTGGCTCTGCAATTCTGTTGATTTTTGTGTTTTCGTATTGGCTGTAGAATGTCAAGCCCTTGTCTGATGAGTATGTGAGTGCACTGAATACCATTTACAATCGTTACATTACCTATTTGGATGCATTCGGGCCTGAGGAGACCTATTTGCGGAAGAAGGTAGAGACAGAGTTGGGAACTAAGCTAATATACTTGAAGATGAGATGCAGTGGCATCGGTTTTGAGTGGGGAAAGGTATTAATATAAAGATGATTAAAGTTATAGCTAGATAAGATTTTCGGTTAATAACTTTTATAATTCATGGTATTACCTTTTGAGAAAGCCATATCAAATCATAGGTGCAGTTATTTGGTACTTTTCTTATGCATATGAGCAGCATTGAAGCAAAATTATCGTAGTTATTTAGCTCACTTTGGAGTTAGGGGACTAGGAGATCAAAATTGACGTGTTTGAGGATATATATTTTAAGTCTGGTAAGTGGTAACGATACTCAGTCCCTTATTTTCTATCTCTCTTCTCGTGGGAACTGGAAAGAGGGTCTTTCAATATAAACGATGCTTTGGCATTCGGCATTTGTGGTACATTGTTTGTTATTATCCTGCAGTGTAGGGATTCCTATTTGGCACATTCACATGCAGTGTGCAAATCAATGCGAAACAATGTATCATTCATTACATGGTTTCCGATTTGGTTAGATTCATGAATCATTGTTTCAAGCATCATGGTTCTGTTGGGCAGACATTGTAACAGTTAAGGGCACACTTCTACTGAAGTATTATTGTCCGTGTCTAAGATGTGTGCTTTTGTTCCCTATAAATGCACCTGTTCTCTTAAGAACACTTTCTGTCATTTGGGCTGCCTCTAAGAAACCCTTTCTAAATCCAAACTTATTTTTCTTGATTTCATCCGAATATTTCAAAAGCGTTTTGAATAATCTGGAAACAACACACATGCCACCATAGAAAGCACTCTCAAACATTAATTTTGATACCTTGCTCGATTGGAGATTCTTTGTTCGTATGAAAGACTAATGTAAGATTCATACGAGACTTTCGGGATTGTGATTGTGTGTCGTCTTTATAGTAGTATTTCTTAGTGATCACACTAGCTTGTATATGTTGCTTATGTACTCAGTTTGCCACTAATTTCATTCTTGTGGGCAACTGGTGTTGTGCAAGTTGGACCCATTACGATGCTTGTAAAGTTTTCACATACACAAGTGCTTATTATGATTACTTGTCATTAGAACGAACTTAGCGGCTGTAACTTTTTGATTGGAGATTCTTGGTTCTTCCCGTTAGAACGGAAATCCTTTTCCTAGGATAAAGAAAATGTTCGCGGTTGTTGCATAAAGAACCCAATTATGCACTTTACACCATTAGAGCACTTGTCATTCTTTGCCTAATTATGCACTTTACACCATTATAGCACTTGGTTATGTTATGGTGTTCATAAAGAAAATGTTCACGGTTGTTGCATGCCTTTTAAATTTAGGAAGAGCTGGCCCAGTAGCGACATACTCGCCCTGATGGTGATTTTTGAGTTTTTTTAGCTTAAAATCTAAAACCCAAGATTTAAATTTTTATTTGTATTTTGTAATTTCTCTTGAGTTGTGTAGAATTGAATCTTCTTCTTGTTTTTGTTGAAAGATTTTCAGTATAAATCTCAGGTTTTTTACATTTTCTAGATGTTTAGCTATTGATTCGTGTGTTTTAAGGGTATTGAAGTGTTCTCTGCCGTGCTAGACTTTTAATCTGAGTTGTGCATTATGATATATATATATATATATATATGTGTGTGTGTGTGTGTGTGTGTGTGTGTGTGTGTGTGGGAGATTATTTAAAGTATATAGTAAATTGAAGGAAACATAATGGATACAAAATAATGACAGATTATCTGG
The DNA here is from genome assembly GCA_963580275.1 of Crataegus laevigata. Lineage (NCBI taxonomy): Eukaryota > Viridiplantae > Streptophyta > Magnoliopsida > Rosales > Rosaceae > Crataegus > Crataegus laevigata. The sequence continues at coordinate 4,403,473 of OY756947.1, read as the reverse complement.
GTTATGGTCTTTTTGTTGCATGAGAGTTTAGAATTTAGGGTCAGTTTTACAGCTTGTACGCATTTTATCAGATTTACTGTTATAACTTATTTAATAGAGAGAGTTCCCACTCACCCATGTATAGATGTTGCGGTTGATCACTCGTCGTTGGAGTGACCAATGTGCCTCCTGCATTGTCGGCATCTACTGCTCCAGGTGTGAGTGCTCCATTGATTGGGGAGCCTACACCCCTTACTGAGGCTACTCCTACGGCGTCCCAGGTGCCTGTCCCATCGACGTCATCAGTGTCGGTTGAGCCGATCAGTGCACGGCGGCCTCACCGGCGCCGCCGCGAGCCTGAGCCTGCTGATCACTCTTCCTCGGCATCCAGAGTCGAGGGTGAGGCCTCCCAGCCAGGTATTTTTTTTCTTCTAATTCTCAATACGTTGTTTTTTATTTTCATTTTAAAACTATTATTTTTATGATGGTGAAAATTTGTTGGATTGTGAAAATGTGTTGCGGTTTGTGAATTACTATTTTAAGGTTTTGGGAAATGCTCATATATTAGGGGAGGTTGTGTCGAATTTTTTGTACAAATTTAAGCTTAGGGTTTTCACCATTTAAGTATTTTTGGCCAGCTAAAAAAAACACCAGGAGGCCTAGTCGAATGCTGAAGGCCACACAGGCCGCATGTTAGGCCGGCTCCAAGATAAAGATTGTGTATGACTCGCAACATCGTGGAGAAGCTACCCCACAGCAGCATAGCAACATCGCTAGCAGCTGTGGTGTTGTTGTTGAATAAAATTGTCCTTTTCAGTGGGATTCTTGGGAAGAAATTCCCGATGAGACGAAGAGATTGGTGCGAGACAAGTTGTCGGTTAGTATATTAATTTTTAGTCTTTATCATTTTGTTAATTTTGTTTACAAATATTAAAAACCAAAATATATTATCTTAATATTATTAACTTTCTTACTATTATTTTATTATTTTTCATATTCGTAGTGTGTTTATGATCTTGATGACATATCCCCTGAAGTCATGGCCTACTTAGATGAGACATTAGCAACTCGGTACAAACAATGGAAGAACAATTTTCACTCGCATTTTAAGCTATGGGATAATCCGCAGATTGCTCGCCTAAATGTTCCAGCCGAGTTGAAGGATCGGTCAGAGGATTGGCAGTGGCTCTGCAATCATTTTACTATTATAGAATTTGTGGTATGTACATAACATAATTTAAATGGAGAGTGGTTCTATAACTTCTATTGCCATTTAAAATGGGATGCTCGCTGCTGTTCAAGGAAGTACAAGTGAAAAAGTTTAAATATAATAATAATAATAATCTTAGGTTAAGGATAATTTAGTATCTTGGTGAGTTGAGAATGAGTGGGTTGAGTATTGATTTTTCTTAGTTGTGGTTATCTGATGTGATTTATCAGTTTCTTCTCAGTAGCATGTTTCATCATTTTGTCATCTGATCAATGTTAATGATACATATGTGAATTGCAAGGTTGCCTCAATTACTTCTAATATGTTAACTTCAAAAGCAAGCCAGAAGGTGTTGCGAATGCCGTTAATTAGATTTTCTCTCAGTTAGCGCAGTTCTTCACAAATAGCTAATGTTTAAGACATAGTTTTGACCATGTTGGTGTTATCTATCAATACTCAATAGAGACTATGATCACGGTGTTGATAATGTGAACCATTTTTCTAGCTTGCGTGATACCAATTTTCCTAAGTAATAGGTTGATCTTACTAATTAGGTCGAAAGGTGTGCTCATTAAATTATAATTTGCTTCCCTGGTTGGGAGAGTGTTCTTTGTGGCAGGGAAAGTATAATAATTTATTATTGTTTTAGTTATTTTTTAAAGCTTTTTTTATTAAATTATTTCAAATAGTCGCACTAACATGTATATTGTGTGTTTAACAGAAGAAATCTATTGCTGGCAAGATAACTCGTGAGTCAAAGAAACTTCTTCACCATTCTGGTTCGATGCCTTTTTCGTATAGGCTTGAGGCACAACGTGAGGTAAAAGTATATTAACTTTGAAATTTTATATAATTTATTTATTATTATTATTGATTAATAAAATTTTCTTAATGTTTTTTTTCTTCGGGAGGGTTCTAAGTTCCCAAAGATCGACATGTTTGAGGATGTTTACGTTCAACCCGGTGAAGAGTTAGGTGCGCAGCTTCATGTAAGTATATGTAATTCATATTATTCTTATATGTATTAATCATTCAAATATTATTTATATTTTGTTATTAAATATTATATTTTTTTATTATTATTACAGGCTGCGACGGTGGAAAATAGCACTTCTGTTCTCCAAGAAGCAACATCGCAGTTTCCCCCAGAGACCCTAATTGAGGACGTCACGGTACCCGAGGAAGCAAGTTTTCTTCAAATCATGACTACTGTCTTGGATCATAACATAGGTCGTTGTCATGGCAAGATTGTTCGAGGTATGGGGAAAGCGCGAGTTCGTGAGACGGGTGCCTCTTCTTCCAAATCGAACACAGTAGAGGTCGACGCATTAAGGGAGGAAGTGACAACCTTAAGGGGTCAGGTTGCAACCCAGGCCGAGGTGATGAAGAGCTATGTTGGGACGGTGAGAGACCTTGTACAAGCTTTACAGACGTCCGGAATCTCGCTACCAACACTTAATCTTACTCCACCTTTGACCTCAGAGCCATCTCGCCCTGCCGATACCTAAAAGACTATTTGTAGTTTTTTTTTGTTCGAATATTTTGTATGTACATTTCTATATATTTTATAATTAAATACGTTTGCTTGTTAATTCATTATTGTTTATAATTTCATTATAATATTTATTAAAAATAAAAATAAAAACATTTTAGACCAAAAATTAAAAAAATAATTTGCACGACGCACCCTCCGTCGAGCAAAGTCGCTTTGCACGATGAAGGCTACGTCGCGCAAAGAGATGTGCTCGACGGAAGGTGTGTCGCGCAAAGTACTTTGCTCGACGTAGGATGCGTCGCGCAAAGCATCTTTACTCGACGGAGGGTGCGTCGTGCAAAGATGTTTCGCGCGACGTAGAATGCGTCGCGCAAAGAGACTTTGCTCCACAGAGGGTGCGTCGCGCAAAGTTGCTTTGCGCAACGTAGGATGCGTCTTCGTCGCGCAAAGGCTACCGTCACTGCCTTAGCGCAACGGTTAGCGCGCGACGAAGTTTCATTGCGCTAAGTTTTGTGCGACTTTTTTTTGACTTTGTGCGACGAAGGTCCTTCGTCGCGCAAAGAGTTTTTTGTACTAGTGACTTAGGGTGCGTTTGGTACGCGGGACGGGACGGGACGAGGCGTTCCATCCCGCGTTTGGTACGCCTAAAACGAGTGGGACGAGGCGTTCCACGGGACAAGTTTTGGATGATTTTTGGTTCCACCTCCCCCCTGGAACGGGCTTGTTCCACGTCTGTGGGACATAAATTTTTAACATTTTAGGACAACAATGCCCCTTGTCTTTTTCAAAATTTACAACATCCGTCCCGTCCCGTCTCGTCCCGTCCCGTCTGCGTACCAAACGCACCCTTAGGGCACGATATTAAGAAAAAGTGAGCACAAATTAAAGCACACAGGTCACTAAGAGCGAACTGCTTTGATGTAAAGTTGATTGAACATGGTAAATACCAAAAATATATAAGACAACTTTTGAGAAATTTCTTGTATATGCATTAATCTCCAAAGTAGAGTATATTAGAGTTACAATTGCTATTACATATACATTTCGTCGATGTGACAAAACACTACTATTTACACATAACTAATATATAAACATATAACTCGTAATGCCCCCACCTATTCCCCCTCCCTTTATCTTCTCTCTTTGGCCGTTTTGCTCTCTTTGTCCCCTATTTCTCTCTCTTCCCCCCTTCTCTCTCACCCCCCCTCTCCTCCCCTTCAATTCTTCTCTATTCTCAAAGGTGATGTCACCAAAAGTAGGTGTCAAAGGTTTTGATTACTGGGGAGTGTGGGTGCGATTAGGGTAACGGAGGTGTGATGCTGCGATTCAGGAAGGGAACAATGGTTCTTACTAAAAAAACATATTAATATTTATTCCTCTAAAAGTTAAAAAAGAATTTACATATATTAGAGGTTATTTTAAAAATAATGGTGAGTTGTGAAGTAGCATTTCTATTTTTAGAAGTTTTATGGTGGGTGAGATTGTAATGTAAGTGAGAAACAAGACTAGTGGGTGATGGGATTAAAATTTTGGAAGATCTACCAAACGTAGTTAATTTAAAAAGCTTGCTGATAGGTTCGAGCTATTAAAATCACTTTCGCTTGTTTTCTAAGATTAGTCGATTAACTACCAATGGGATGTTGGATTCGCCTCATTTTGTATGTAAAGTATTTGGCTGGTTAGCTAACGTTAATAATACAATGACATGCATAAGTTTTCAACACATACTATTACAAAATTATCATGAAACGCCACAATGACGATGTACATGCATTATATAAGTAGCTATCACTCAATTGAGACCAGTAGCTAATTTTCCAACTCGCATTCATGTAATGGTGAAACTATTTGGCTCTTAATTTTTGTTAGTCTTGGAGCTCATAAAAAGTTTTCAGTCGACGATGTAAGTATTTCAACTTAACATATAAGGAAAAGAAACTCCCACAAATTATTCCTCGCTTCCGTGTAATTTGAGATTGATGTATTAAGATGATTTGAAGAATCCTTGAGAGATGACATATCCTATTGAATTTAGAGACCAAAATTTGAACGGCAGGGATTGAAGGAAATAATCAGACTCTGTATACAGAGAGACCTGAACAGAGGAGATTTGATTTGATACCTACGGATCTAAGATTTTGGAGATATGATTTTTTTTTAATAGAGGATATGATTTGATAATTGTATTTAAAGGTGCTAAACTCAGGATTATGACTCATGTTGATTCACAGAGTCCCGAAATTGCACAGAAGACTTACAAAGATAATTCAGCCTTTCGTTGATTACCATCGTGCGATTCATTAGAATCAAGAATCAAATACAAGACGAGACGTGTGAAATACGAGATTAAAATTCGCTCCCAATCATTAGGTCATCTTGTAATAATTTATCCTTATATAATCTAGGGGGCAAATTATTGTACCATTACCCGCTTAGCCGTATGAAGGAAAAATAAGAAGAGTAAGAAACTAGTGGTTTAAGTAATCATACTGCATCACTTTGTTATGCCCTAATTGGGAGATAGTTAACCGACCAACTAATATTGTACCAAACTATAGCCTAATTGGGGTGACTGGCTTTGTTGGTTACTGTGCTCCTATAATCAAATTAAATAGTAGCAGTGCAGCACTGAGCACTATTAATATATAGTTTACTGCTTCCAGAGGTGCAGCACTAAGCGGCCTCGTATATTATATTATGTCATAAATATTCTGTTAGTAACCCCGTGACCAAAGAATGCAAGCTTACATTTAAATTTAATCTTCACATGGAGTGTGCCAATGAATGTGTACTCCTCTTTCAACTTATTATACGTTTTTCTTCCTTTTTTTTATATATAATTAGTTTTGTCACTCAGTACTATAGTCTGATAGTATTCCTCTTCATTTGTAAGTGAAATGTCTTAGGTTTGAATCTCGTGGATGACGAATTCGATACCAAATTAGGTTGCCTATTGTGTGGCTTTGCCGAACTCCTCATTCCCTTAGTGTAAAAATATCGATGTACTAAAAATACACACACACACATATATAATTAGCTTTTTAGCCAAAATGATTTTTGAGATTTACATAACTACTCACTTTGATCCCAATATTGAAATTGATAAGAGTGGTCCCTAAGTTTGTCCACCATCAATCATTTTGGTCATTCCGCAAAAAAATTTTGTTAAATAAGGATCAAAATGATAAAAATATCCTCAATTTAATGAACAATGGACCAAAATGATTTGACAAAAATTGAGGTATTTTTGTTATTTTATCTTTATTTAATAGAGAATTTTCATGGAATGACCAAAATGATTGATGGTGGACAAACTCAGGGACCACGTCGATTGATTTCAAAATCTCAAAGACCAAAGTGAGAAATTACGTAAATTTTAAAGACCATTTTAATTAAAAAACTTATATAATTTAAAATAGTAATATCGCTTGTATAAAAAAAACAAGTAATAAACTGCAAGTAAATATGTATTGTCGTTGAGGGATGACATACAAAATCAATGCGAACACAAATTATTTATTAAATCTATTACTGGTTTTTAATTAAAAATATATATCTATATATTAAAGCTATCTCAACACTAAGCAGCTATGATATTATACTATGCCAGACATATAGAATACAGTGACAGAGTTTATGATTTTTGTATGTTTTAAGTATATTAGTGTACCACTATATTTAATTGACATATTTATAATTTGCATAAATATTTTTAATACACTTGTAATATTTGATCGATTTTTTTTTTCAAATCACCCTAATTAAAATTGGGGTTACTTGTAGACAGGTGCTTAGTCAAGCTAACTAGATTCGGATAACTTTCAAAAGTGTGTGGATGGACTTTGTGAATACATGTTATATAAGTGAGATGAATTTCAAATGACACCTTAAAAAGTATCATTTCCAAAGTCCTTTTGTAATACATTTGTAATGTTTGAGATTTGGCTTTAATTCTTGGAGGAGTTCCTTATCATTATTCTTGCAATGTATTTTTAACAATTAAATATAAATTTATGTAGAATTTTAAAATTTTCCCATCCAAAGATTACAATTCAAAAATAGTAGTAATCTTGCCTCTGACATCCCACATCGTCCAGGGGAGTGATCCTTAAATGTATATTCTCATTCTTACCTAGCACGAGGTCTTTTGGGAGCTCACTGACTTCGGGTTCCGTAAGAACTCCGAAGTTAAGCGAGAAGGAGGCTAGAGCACTCCCATGATGGGTGACCCATTGGGAAGTTGCTCGTGAGTTCCCAGAAACAAAACCGTGAGGGCGTGGTCAGGGCCCAAAGCGGACAATATCGTGCTACGGTGGTGGAGTGGGCCCGGAAAATGATCCGCCCCGGGCGGGGATGTGACATTGCCACTTAATTATTAGTACAAATTAATATTTTTTCTATTCGTAAGTGAGTAATTTTAAATTCAAAATTTGTAGATGGCAATTATTCTATAACTTTATTTTATTTTTGTTTAAAAATAAAAAAATTTGTAGATGGAAAATTTAAAATTAAATTATTATGGCATTATAACTTGTACGAATACGTACCATACTGCCTGGCTAAGACAAATTACCCCCTAAATCATCAATGATAACATTTTGAAGGGGTCATTAACAATAAATACTTATTGACAACGTTTATAATGGTCGGCTGTGTATGGATAAAAAGTTGACTTGTTAATAGTTTATTTTCCCGTATAAAATTCATCAACTTGAATCACAGTTATGTGGGTATATCTTCCTATCATAGAGATATTTTTCAATATATCAAGAATATTACTTGATACACCAAATATCATAATTTAAGAAGTTTGATTCTTTAAAAAAAAAAATCAACCACGTGCATTATAACACTTCATATGTCTGCCGTGTGTTGGGCACACAGAAGATTTTTTCGTTGCAATGCATGCAAATTATGCAATCATGCAATGAAATGTGGGCTGGATTCTCCTGTCTTGGGGTGTACAGCAAGCAATTACGCCTCCTAAAATAATTCTTATAAGCATAAAAGGCCAATGGCATCAAACCAATGAACTTTGTAAATTCTAATTGCCCACCACACGCGCACACGTGTATTTATAAATGCGTTCAGAAACACGATCGATAGTAAGTCAACGAGAAAACTATAACGATCGACAGTAAGTCAACGAGAACTCTATGTAAACCACCAAATTTCCAGATAAATTTCCAACTACTTTTCTCTCTTGATGAGGAGTTCCAATAATATTTCAGCTCTCTAAACACTATCAATTATGAATATTGCTTCTACTGCACATGGAAAACCCAGTACGGGTGGCTGGAATGCTGCTATTTTCATCATCTGTAAGCAATCAAATTTTGTTTTCATCTTATTTTTTGGTTTGGTTTTACCAGCACCTTATTTTTCATTTAAGTTCATTAAGTTTTCTGAAAATTTATTGGAGTTTCATCTTTCATGAGTATACTGTATATTTGTTGCTTAATTAAATTTTGTTTGCAGTGGTTGAGGTGGCCCAGCAGTTCGCATTCTATGGGTTGGCAAGTAACCTCATCATGTACCTCACAGATGTTTTGGACCAGCCCTTAGCCACGGCGGCTAAGAATGTCAACACCTGGCTTGGTGTCTCATCAGTCTTCCCTGTCCTCGGAGCCTTTCTTGCAGATTCATATTTTGGTCGGTTCAAAACCATCGTCTTCTCTGTCACCATCTATTTCCTGGTAAATCATCTAAGAGTTTTTCCCCTGAATATATGTTCCGAATGTTCAGATTTATAGTCCGATAATATAAACATATAGAATGTAGCCAGTTTAATTGACAAGAAAACATTAATCATGTTTGATTGTATAGATGTCCTTGTGTAGTTGTGTTCATAGCTTATATATCATGTTGTAGGGCATGGTTCTTTTGACTCTGTCCGTCTCAGTAATTCCTTCACAAAGTCGCCGAGCAGTGTTCTTTGTGGCGCTATACATTTTATCGGTGGCTCAAGGTGGGCAGAAGCCATGCGTGCAAACATTTGCAGCAGACCAGTTCGATGAGAACACGCCGGAAGAGATAAAGGTCAAGAGCTCCTTCTTCAACTGGTGGTACTTGGGGTTGGTGTTTGGTGCCACTTCTGCCACACTAGGAGTTGTATATCTACAGGTAATAATTACTTTTTTTTATTGTGAGTATATCGATATTTTTATATTATGAGAATCGAGAGCTCGGCTAAGTCACATGATGAGTAGTTTAATTTGATATCAAATTTGTTATCTACAATATTCGAATTTAAAAACTCTTACTTCTAAGCAAAGAAAAATATCATTAAATTGTAGTACCGAATCACAATAATAATTACTTTTAAATTTTCACAACCTCCCAAAAGTATTTAGTTTATAAGAGTACAAAAAAATAAGATTTTTTTATTAGTATCTCACATAATATTTTATATATTTTACATTAAAGTTTAATATTAAATAATTTATATATCTTAATATATCATGACAATTTTAACCTCAAAGTTAAAAAAATAAAATAAAAAAACTACTAATCCTAATCATTATATACATAAATCTAATTAAATTGGTTAGAATAATGTATCTCATCTTCAAATGCTTATCTATGTTATTTAATTAGATAAAATTAGTATATACGAGTTTTTCAAGTTAGACCCACTAGTTTTTCAAGTTAGACCCACCACTCATCTAAGTACACCCTACAGAAAGTTTAAAGTGTTTGATTTCCAAATTTACCCTTAAAATGTAAATAAAAAAATTAAAAAAAAAAGGAACCCAGCAAACCCCCTTCCCCCAACAGGCACCCTCCGCGATCCCCGACCACGACGCCGGTGATCTTCACCAGCCTGATTATCGCCCTCTCCCTCCCTCTCTGTTTTGGATTTTGGACCCATCAAATTCTCAACCATTAAAAGATCAAGAACAAATTGAATCAAAATAAGAATCTGAATTCAAAGAACTTGCAAATCAAGTTTTAAATTGAAGGAACTCCTTGCTCTTGGGTTTTGAAAGAACTTGCAAGAGTGATAGAGAAAGAAAAATGGCTTTGAGGTTGGTAGGGGACGCCGTTGGTGATGTGAGAGACGCCGATGGTTGTTGTCTGGGAGGGGGAGAAATGTCATGTGATGAGGATGTGGGTGTATTTCCTCAAGGATAAAACTGCATTTCACAAAATAAATAAAAAATTGTGGGGTGAATTCAGATAATTGCGTGCTTTAGGTAGAAAAACTCTTAGTATATTTGTCCTATCGTTTGCCAAAAGATGAAACATTACTAATCTTACCATTTTTCCTGTACAGTCATCAAAACGTCACAAAAAAAGGTAATTAGATTTTTTTTGTTTAGGAAAACTAATGAAAATAACTTGAAAACTTTGAGTTTTAACGATAAAGACAAAATAAAGGGTAAAGTGAATAGTATGATAATTGACTTTTTAGTGTAAAAATATAATTTTTCATTAAAGTAAATAGTACCGAGAGTTTTTCGTTAATTTTTTTTTTTCATATTGATAAATTAATTAGTTCTGTACACTAATTAATTGAAATTGCTACATTTGTAGGATAATGTTGGGTGGGGATTAGGGTTTGGAATATTGGCAGGGGTTTTGGTTTTGTCACTATCATCGTTCTTGGTGGGAACTAAGAGGTACAGGAAGCAAAGGCCTCCAGGGAGCCCTTTTACTACGGTGGCACAAGTGCTCGTTGCAGCAGCTCGGAAATGGCATGTCATTGAGACACTCAATTGCGAGGGAGTTTACTATGGAGATGAGAAGGGTGAAGCCAGGCTACAACGTCAGTCGCAGCCAAGGTATTAAATATCCATAATATCCCGATATTTCCATCGAAATTTCCGTGTTTTTGGACTACCGATATTTCCGATGTCATCGATATTTCCATCGAAATTTCCGTGTTTTTAAATTTCTATATTTAAAAAAAACACCAAAGGGATTCGAACCCCTCCTATTTTACTCCTTCAACACCTTGACCACCATATCACTTATGTTTTTGTGAAAATATGCGAAAATAATTACATATTTTCTACACTCACAATGTTTGCCAGCTCGCTATATAATCAACTTAAATCAGTTAAATCCATCATGCAATGCATTTCCTTCTAATTTTTTGTGATAAACTAATAGATAATTGACTAAATAAACATCCTGCAAAGTTTCAATAAAAATTTCCAAGTTTTTCTTACAATTTTCGTGGTTTTTATTCAATTTTTATCGATATCGATAATATCTCGATATTTCCACCGAAATTTCCGTGTTTTTGGACTACCGATATTTCCGATATCATCGATATTTAATACCTTGGTCGCAGCCTCAAGTTTTGGCTCGTACTAATCAACTCAGGTACAAACTTAATATCGCATAAAGTACTACTCTTTAATGTTTATAATGTGTTCTCATCATTCAAACTGTTTTTTTTTTTCCCTTTAAAAAAAAAAATTCATAAGAAAGATCTGCACAAGTGAAAATTTATTACTGGGTATGTAAATAAGAAATACAAAAAATCTTGCCGTTGGATTAAGAGTGGATCAGAATTGATCACATCTTTGTTATTCATTTGAGCAAAAGGAACACGTATATAATGACTTAATGAATGACTAAACAATTTTAGGTTATATAGAAAGATATAGATACATAGTCATAGATGGTTAACAGAAAACGTAGACGTCCGAACCTCTAGTGTCCTAAAGTCAAACTTTAAAAGTGTTGGTCAGCTGCTTCCCTTTGTCGCGTGTGTGCGTCTAGCTCCATACTGATCGACTGAGCTTTGTATTTTGTCCACTTACATATTCTTTTTCCCTTGGCTGCTTTTCCCCATTTGTCATATAGTAAAAGTTCATACTCTAATCAATTACACATATAACAAGCTTATGTTGCGTAATGAAAACAAAAAATAATGCAGATGCTTGGACAAGGCAATGATCATAGACGAACTAGATGCATCAATGATACCTAGAAATCCATGGAGGCTATGCTCTCTCAATCAAGTGGAAGAAGTGAAGCTCGTCCTCCGACTCATCCCCCTATGGTTGAGTTGCCTAATGTTTGGCGTAATCGAAGCCCAACTTCACACCTTCTTCACCAAACAAAGTAGCACAACCATCCGATCGATCGGTCCCCATTTCCAGGTTCCTGCGGCATCACTTCAAGGCCTCGTTGGCATTGCAATCCTAATCGTCGTTCCAATCTATGACCGGGTTTTTGTCCCAATAGCCCGAAAATATACGGGACACCCCTCGGGTATTACTGTGCTACAAAGAATCGGCATTGGGCTAGTTCTATCCATTCTTGTTATGGTTGTGTCGGCTCTAGTAGAGGCCAAAAGGCTCAAAATTGCAAAAGACTACAATCTCATTGATAAACCTAAAGCAATAGTACCAATGAGGGTATGGTGGTTACTCCCACAATACTTGATTCTTGGCCTCGCAAATGCATTCGCCACAGTTGGACTTCAAGAATTGTTCTACGATGAAATGCCGGAGCAAATGAGAAGCATGGGAGCGGCAGCGTCTATGAGTGTTGTAGGAGTTGGCAGCTTCATTAGCAATTGGATTATATCTGTTGCGGAGTTAATTACCTCAAGAAATGGTGACAAATGGCTTGGTGACAATATCAATAGGGCTCACCTCGATTACTTCTATTGGGTGCTGGCAGTTTTGAGCACACTAAATTTTTGTGTTTATGGGGTAATTGCATATGCTTTTGTGTACAAAAAGGTCGAAAGAGAAGACAAGGTGAAGACGGATTGTAGAACCATGATGGAGAGATATGAGACATGATTCAAGTGCGCAGGAAGAACAAGATTCAAACATGAATAAAGTACTCTACCATTAAAGCTGGAACCAAGCCTCTGTACAATAATACTTAATGCGAAGAACTAAATGCGTTCAACAATTTAGATATTGCGAAATGCTGAGTTGTTAGATTTAAAATTTAAATGGATACTTGTTGTGTATTGTGTTTTCGAAACTCCCGTACAAACACAACCCACATTATTCAACTTATTGTTTTATTTTTCTAGATGAACTCTTCACGAATCAAATACAAAACTGTGGGGTATTGTTGGAGTTCGACAAAGTTGGAAAAACTAGGATAAAGTTTTAGTCTCGTCGATCGGTACAGAGTTTGGACATATACTTCACATAACAAATGGAAGAGCTAGCACATGTGGAAAATAGAACTGGTGGGTGGTGGGATTAAAATTTTGGAACAGGGCACCAAACGTGGCCTATATTTCAAACATAACAAATGGAAGAGCTAGCACATGCATATGATGATTCTAATTGAAGCTATTTGTTAGTACTTAATTAGTAATAGTTATTTCATAAAGCTTTGCTGATATAGGTTTGAGCTATTAAAATCACTTTTGCTTGTTTTCTAAGATCAGTCTATTAACTAACGATGGGATGTCGGCTGGCCTTATTTGTATGTAAAGTATTTGGCTGGTTAGATGGCGCTAATAATATAAGGATATGTGTAAATTTTCAACACATACCATTATATTATTACCACAGTACGCCACAATTACGATGCACAATAATATAAATTGCTCTCTATCTAGCTAATTTTCCAACTTTGCATTCGTGTAATGGTGGAACTATTTGGCTCTTAATGTTTTTCAGTCTCAGTACCCATAAAAAGAAGTTTTTAGTTAAGGATGTACACGTTTCAACTTAAATTTAATCAATGGAAGTCTATTGTTTTGAAGGAAAAATCAAAACGCCCACAAATTATTCCTCGCTTCCGTGCAATTGGGATTCATATATTAAGATGGTTTGAAGAATCGTTGAGAGATGACACATCCAATTGAACTGAGGGGCCAAATTTGAATGGCAGGGATTGAAGAAAATTATCAGATTGTGTATACAGGGAATCATGAATGATAATTGTATTCAAAGGTGCTAAACTCAGGAGTTCGTTCTTATTTAGAAGTTACGAGTCCAAACATGTCATTCTTAATCGTTCTTAATTACTGAATGATAATCGCATTCAAAGGTGCTAAACTTAGGATTTTGCCTCATGTTGCTTCACGCAGTACCGGGATTGTATAGGAGGGAGATTGTGCTATAGTATATACAGTTTCAAAAAGATTAACGACGATGAAACGTTTTTCTTAACTAGGTCCTAATGACTATGGTCCAATATAATTTTTTTTTTGGGGGGGGGGGGGGGGGGGCCAATTATTGTACCATTAACATGTAAGTACGTGCTTAGCCGTATATATGAAGGTAAAAAAAGAAACTAGTGGTTTAAGTAATCATGCATGCTGCCCTTATTGAAATATACTGAACCGATCAACTAAATATTGTATCAAACTATGGCCATTGTTACATGAAATTGTTTTCTTTTTAGGGTAGGGATGACTGGCTTTGTTGATTACTATGTTCCTACAATCAAATCAAATAGTAGTACAACACTAAGCACTATATAGTTTAATGTTTCCAGAGGTGCAGCACTAAGCATCCACTGATATTACATCAGGTCATAATTGCTTACCTCTTAGTTACTGGGCGACTAAAATATATACGGTTGCTTTCATTTAAATTTGAGGACAAAGAATGCACGATCGGTCTTCTAAGTTAAATAATGTCACATAGAGTGTTCTAATAAATATGTATTCTTCTTCAATTCACCATGTCTCTCCCCTCTCTTAATATATAACTTCAAATAGTAATATCACTCGTATAAAAATGAAGTAATAAACTGTAATCAAATATATTTTGGTATCACTGTTGTCAAGGCCTTTGCTCTTATGGATGCCCTCCTTTTTGCAAAACAGAGAAATGTCAGGAATGTAGTGGTTGAAGTGACTCCAGGATTGTTATTGATGGGATTCTCGACCGTTGCAAGATTTTTTGGAGGCTCAAAACAATTATTGAGGAAATCAAATGGCTGGTGACTTACTTTGATCTATTCAGTGGCAGCATATTTATAGAGAAGTCAACTTTCTTGCGAGTGCTGTTAATTCCATTGATCACAATGTTGACAATATTTGTATTTGGAATAGGGTGCTTCCTAGTGAGGCACGCCAAGGGCTTGTTTTTCACTGTTTGAGCTCCGGGTGATCCCGAAAAGTCTCCTTTTCTTAACTAAAGTTTATTTCTTAGCAAAAAAAAAAAAAAAAGGAAGGCTAACATTTAAATGATTTTTTTAATTACCTCAATTAAAATTGAAGTTAGTTGTAGACATGTGTTTAGTCAAGCTAACTAAATTCGGATAACTTTCCAATAATTTGTGGATGGACTTCGTGAATGACTAAATGTATATAAGTGCGATAAATTTCAAATGACACCTTGAAATGTATCATTTTCGTCCTGCAGTCATTTTCTTTGTAGTACATTTGTAATGTTTGAGATTTGGCTTTAAATTCCTTGAAAAGTTCATATATTATTCTTGTCACATCGCAAGCTCGATCTCCGCCGTAGCACGATATTGTCCGCTTTGGGCCCGTACCACACTCTCACAGTTTTGTTTTTAAGAACTCTCATGAGCAACTTCCCAGGAGGTCACCCATCCTGAAATTGTTCTAACCCAAACTCGTTTAACTTTGGAGTTCCTACGAAACCCGAAGCCAGTGAGCTCCCAAAAGGTCTCGTGCTAGGTAGAGATGGGAATATACATATAAGGCTTACAGGATCCTCTCCCCTGGGCGATGTGGGATGTTGCAATCCACCTCCCTTAGGGGCCCGACGTCCTCGTTGGCATACCACGGCCAAGGTTTGGCTCTGATACCAATTGTCACATCCCGGCCCGGGCCACCACCACATCTCAGGCCCGACCTCTGCCGTAGCACAATATTGTCCGCTTTAGGCCTGTACCACACCCTCACGGTTTTGTTTTTGGGAACTCACGAGCAACTTCCCAGGAAGTCACCCATCCTGGGATTACTCTAGCTTAACTTTGGAGTTCCTACGGAACCCGAAGCCAGTGAGCTCCCAAAAGGCCTCGTGCTAGGTAGAGATAAGAATATACATATAAGGCTTACATGATCTTCTCTCCTGGGCGATGTGGGATGTTACAATTAGAGGATCCTGTAAGCCTTATATGTATATTCTCATATCTACCTAGCACGAGGCCTTTTGGGAGCTCATTGGTTTAGGGTTCCGTAGGAACTCCGAAATTAAGCAAGAGCAATCCCATGATGGGTGACCAACTGGGAAGTTATCGTGTGAATTCCCAGAAACAAAACCGTGAGGGCGTGGTCGGGGCCTAAAGCGAAAAATATCATGCTATGGCGGAGGTCAGGCATGGGATGTGGTGGACCCTGGGCCGGGATGTGACAATTCTTGCAATAAATTTGTAACAATTAATATAACATCATGCAAAATTTTAAAAATTTCTTATCTAAAGAGAGCAGAAGTACCTAATTCAAACATAGCAGTAATGTTGCCACTTTGTAGTACAAATTAATATTTTTCTCTATTTGTAAGTGAAAAATTTTAGATTCAAATTTCATTGATGGTGAATTCATACTAAATTATTATGACAAATATAATGTATATGCCGTACTGCCTTACCCCCAAAATCATCATCAACATTTTGAAAGGGTCATTAATAATAAACAATATGTTGTAATTAATATTTCACAGTGTGGTTGTGTAAATCCTATGTAAATTGGGTTTAGGATTGTTCTTTGTTCTAGGAATTCTTTCCTATTAGACTTTGTATTACTTGGAGAGCTAGTTTTTATCTCCTTATGATTTACTATATATCACTACCACAAAAGAGGCTATCACTAGCGGTGGAAAAACCAACAAGAAACCCCAATTATTGTCCGATTTTTGGTAAAAAAATCGACATCAAATCGTACAATGTTGGATAGGAGAACCGACAATGTTGCTAGCATCACGAAAAGGGTATTAATGTCGGTTAGTCCCCTTAATCTACCGCCAAGAAGCAAAGTAATATAAAATAAAAAAGAACAACAGTGTCGGTTAAAAGTGACATCTACACTTACGTCGATTAGAAGCGACGTTGAATTCTGACATGATGGTTGTCCAAACAAACATCAAGCAACAATTAAAGAATTAAAATATCAAACGTATTGTCTATCCTAACCGACATCACATAACAGTTAAACAAATAAAATACTCAAATTACTCTTGGTTTTAACCAACATTACATAACATCTAGATACATAAAATAATTATTATGCTATTGTTGTAACAACCCGTCCCGGAATTTTTATTTCGACGTTATGAATTAACTATTATGCCCTTGAGTTCGGGCGAACGTTTATGCGAGTTGTTAATTTTTGGGCCAATTACATAATTATTGAAGTTGTTGGGTACCAAAGAAAGGTTAGGAAATAATTTTGGTTTGGTGGTCTTGGTCCACCCTCTCTTTGTCTCTCTCACGTCCCTCAGACTCACTCTCTCTCTCTACCTCACGAACTCTCTCTCTCTCTCTCGCCAAACCCACGACATACACCAACCCATATCAAAAACTCAGTAGATCGACGAAACAAATTACGTATTCTTGATCCTGACGTCCATACGAACTCAACCATACCAATTTCAGGTAAGAACTACGACGATTTCACGTCCAAATTCAAGTTTTGTAAATGGCACTATTCATCAACTTTTTCTACGTTGCGTTTTAGGAAAATCTGAAATCACAGCGACCGTCGTGAGGTCCCAAGGAGGCTCGGAGTGGTGCGTTGGAAGTGTTGGGACGTCGGGATCACGTAGAACGGAGATGGTCGGACTCTTGGAGATTTCCCAACGAATTTCTCGTTAGTTTTCGAGGTTTTTGAAGGTATAGACTTGTAGTACTCTTAATTTAGAGCATGTAGGAAGAAAAATGGGACAAAATGGTTAAGAAACGAGTGAGATATCGCACACGGAAGTTTTTCTGGTCACCGGAAAAACCAGTCCGGCGAGACAAGAGGACAGGGGCGAGTAGCCTTTACTCGCACGCGTAGGCCCGTGCCACGTCAGGCGCGTGGGAGCGCGTGCCACGTCAGAAAATTTTTCTAAAAATACCCTGACGTCCATGACGTTGTGTAGGTCGCGTTGGTATATTTACATGTCATTTTTTGAGCTATGTACGAGAAGTTATTTTCGTTTTAGCGCGTAGATGCTTAAATAACGTATTTTTAGTAATTTCTCATATAGGTGAGACATATTCCGAGGACGAGCGTAGCCAGGCTCGACGTGGGGGCTACGACCCAACGACCTATCAGTGAGTGGGCAGCTATTTACTGTATTACCTATATGTTATTATTATTTTCCCAGAAAAAGATAAATGAACGTTTATGTGATTTTGATGCCATGCAAAGTATTCATATATTATTATTGATGCATTAATGATTGCATATACATATGTTGGTGCTGCGGACGCACAGGTAGGTGTCAGGTAAGATTATATGCTGGTTATGATGAGAATGATGTGATATGATGTGATTAGAGCTCATATACTTGCACATTGATATTAGTGCTCCCGCCCAGAGTTAGGGGCATAGTCTTTCACGTGTCGTTCACCTCCCGCACCGCATGCTCGCCTTGGATCCAAGTTAGGTGCAGTCTTGTCGTATAGACCACCTTTGAGTGGGTTCGACTCGTAGGTGACCTACGAATCATTCGCACAGTCTTCACGTGATTGTAGCACTAGAGCATATTTACTTGATATACATGATGATGAGTAGACCACCAGATGTGGTATTGATGATTGTGCAGTATTGATATACATGATGTTATGAGCTGAATGAGATATTAGATGGCCGAGGGCCAAGATGATTACCTGGCATTTGATCACATCAACAGATTATGATTGAGTTTCAGTTTTGAGTACTTTGGCATGGCATACAAATACTTTTCAGCATGATTTTGAGAACTTATATATATGAGTATATATTTTGATTCTGGGAATCTATACAGGTTTTACAGCGAGGGGTTAGAGGTTTTTGAGAAAAGAAAAGATTTGAAAGAATTGTTTTGCTGACCCACTCCCTTTGTTTTTCGCCCCTCCAGGTTCTAGGTAGCTTGAGTTCTTGGTGGCTAGCGAGGAATTATCGGCAGTTCTGACAGATTCATTTACTTATGTAGGGCCTCGAGGGTGTAGTTAAACTTTGTTATTTATGCTTGACTGCACTGACCTAGTACGCTCTGAATATGTTTAAGTATTGTAATATGTCTGGCACACATTCGTATTTAGGTTGCTAGACTTCGTTTTTAATTAACTCGTACTACGTTATCGATCCTTGCTTCCGCACAGCGCACTTGGCTACGTCACACTCACGTGACGGCCAGCATGCCCTGCTTTCGGGTACGGGTGTGTCAATTGTCCATAAGCGACACCAAATATATTAATAATGAAAAAAAAATATTTTTCCATTTTTAATTAATAATAATTAAAAAAATTATATAAAAAATAAATCCCATCATATGTCAATGAAAAAACAAACAATTTTAAGCAAACTTCCTATTAAAAATAAAATTACTACCAACTATATATTAAATTTAAAATTAACTACAATTCTTAAAAATTTACAACCCATACAAATTCTTCCCAAACTCTTGCAAAAGATTTTGAACCGGTTGTGTTGCTCATAATTTTCAATTGCCGATTATGCTTATTTTTTTCAGTAATCTCCTAAAAAATAAAAGAATTTATTAGAAAATTTTCAAGGTATAATAAAATAAATCATGAAACGTTTAGCTTTTTTTTTCTTTATTATAGTATGTGACCATCAGAATATTTTTGTAATCTCTAACCTTTGCCGCTACATGTTTCGAAAACGCACTAGAATTATCACTAATGCATTTTTCAGACGAATCAAATGAACAAGGTTGTTCTTTCCAATTCAAAATTGAGGGTCCGCGTCTCCGTTGAGTTGATCCTTATAAATATAGAAAAAACAATTAAAAACCAAGAAACAAAAATAAATTTTCAATTTAAGCATAAAACTAGTTAGAATACAAAACATAAACTAAAATTAATAATCATAATAATTTAAAAATGAACCACCTTTGAGGTCTTCCTCTTCGAATTGGAGTTCCTTAGAATGTTGATCTTCAAAATGGTGATCCATAGCAAATCGGGAAGGAGAAAAGGAAAAACTGAAAAGGATGAAGAAAGGGATGCACTAATGAAATAGGGAAGAAGAAGAAGAAAGACTAGAATTGAGGGAGAAATGAAAGCATAGATGAAATGGGAAAGAGAGGGGGTTTAAATATGGGTACTTAGTTGGCGTCGGTTTAAACCGACATTGATGGACTGACGTCGAATTAAAAGCCACTGGTGTCGAATTAAATATACATGGCGTCGATTTTAACCAATGCCAATCTGACACACTTTACTGATATTCACGTTGAGTTAAATGAACCAATCAACTTTTTTACATTCTTTATTGAAAATACAGCGTCGGTTTAAATTAATGTTGGTGTCGGTCTTAACCAACACCAACTTCTGACACACTTTTTTTGAAATTCACGTAACGTCGGTTTAATGAAACTTGCATCGAATTAAAAGATGATAGCGTCGGTTAAAACCGACACTAAGTCTGACACTTACGTATTATCCATCCATTTCCTCGTGCAAAACAAGCTGGAAATTTCCCGCTAATATTTCAAATTATCCAACCAATACCGTCGCCTAAAAGCGACAGCAGACTAGTTTAAAGAAAAAAAAGTTTAACCCAAAGAAAAAAAAATAACCAGTTTTTTTTTGTGTTATCCCATATAACATTTTAAGATTTTACAAAAATACCCTTAGAGGCAAGGACTTTGACTCTGTTGACTATCATCTAGAGAAACATATAACTTATTCTTTTAGCGTATCCTTGTAGTACTTGTAGCTAGGAACACATGTGCGCGTGTTAGACATGTATTCTTTTAGCATATCCTTGTAGTAACGTATAACTTTACGCTTCATTAAAGTATGTTAGTTACAGGTATTTTTGTACACGCGCATACAGATTTATCACTGCTTGAAACACTGTAAGGAGGCAGATTTTGTACATTGAAAATTGTACAAAATCTGAAAATCCTTCCCCATTTCTCAAAAAAGGAACCCGTGCTACCTTATCTTATCCACCAATCAAATTCAACTTTTCATTTTCCCAGTTTCACTCTCCACCATTCACATATTTTCCCTCAAGATTAGTACCAATCAAAACTCTTCATTTCCTCTCTCTCTCTCTCTCTCTCTCTCTCTCTCTCTCTCTTCTTCTTCTTCTTCCTTTTCTTTTTGTAAACCGAGAGACCTCTCTTTCCTTCCATGCAAACATACACATACATACCATCACAGTGTGGTTCATTCTCTGGTGGCCTCACCACCCTCGAGAGCCCTCATTTTCGAAACCAGACTTAGCAGACGACCCTCATTCTTTCTCCTTCCCTGCACATTGGAACCACCACGGTTCTTGAGCTTTTTTGATGGGTTCTCGCCGTTCACGGCTTAGGTAAGCCTTGGGAAAATCCTAAGAACCTTCATTTCATTCCTAAGGAAACGTGACCATTTGGTCACTTTCTAGCTATTTTTCTGGGCAACCTCGTGCTCCATCTAGCCTTCCAATGGTATGAATCTCTTCTCTACATTCCTAACTTCAAAATAGCTTTTGAATTATCAAGTTTGTTTAAGAATCGAGTTAGAAATCAACTCTAAAAGTTGGGAAGGAATTCCTAGAATTCTGGAAAAAATTTACCGTGGCCATTTGGCCACTTTCAAGCCAAATTCTTGGACAACACGGACCGCATATGGACTTTCTGTGAATATGGATTGATTCATCACATTCCTAACTTTAATTTGGTTTTTGTAGAATTGAAATTGGTTGAGAATCAAGCTCGTTAAGAGCTCTGGGAGTTGGACCTCCAACCTGCAAAAATGCAGGAACTCATGAAGAAGGCGAGTACAACTGTACTCGCAGGCGCGTAGGCACACGGGGTCGCACATGAGTCATCGACGCATGCAGCATGTGCCTACCCATACAGCCACTTGTGGTGGCGCATGGGGGCGCGTCTAGCCTCCGGCTGGCATATGGTCGACACGTGTGGGTCCGTGGTGTCGAGTAGATCGATTTCGCATATTCAAAACCTATGTTTGAGTAATCTACGGAGGTATTAGTTAAGTTTCCGTTTATGTGTTATTAAACTAAGTTAATTAGTAATTTTACGTATATGGGAACGTATCCCGATGACGTACGGGGTTAAGCCAAGCTATGAGGCTTCGTTTCGACTGCGTATCTGTGAGTGGGCAGTTTATTTTATAATCTATAACATATTTATAGTTTCCATAAATGCGTATTTACTTCACTTTACGCTTATATTGCCAAGTATTTGATATTGTAATATGAAATGTGATATTTGTCATGACATTCATACACATTTGTATATGCTCATCTTGCTGCACCTCAGTGTTGGTACTTCGCCCAGGGCCAGGGCTAATCTTTCACGTGTATGTTCACATATGTACCGTTCGCTCACCTTGGATCAAGTTTAGGTGCCAGTCTTGTCGTACAAACTGTATTAGGCAGTTCTGACTTGTATGTGACCGTGCTTAGCACCAGTCTTCATGTGATTGTAGTACTAGAGCGCATTATTACACCCAGTCTTGTCGTACAGGTTGCTCTAGGCAACTCTGACTCGTGTGCTAGCTTAGATGATGAACAAACTGTTTATAAATGTTTAGCATATGATTATATTACTGTGGCATTTGATATATCATGACTTGGCATATTTCTTGTTATATTGCTATCGTATTATTGTTTACATACTTACACAGTATGTTTTAAGGAAACTATACTTATTTTATGGTGAAGGGTTAGTATGTTCGAAAATAAAGGTTTTCGTATAAGCATTGTTTTGTTGACCCACTCAACTTTTTTTTCCGCCCCTCCAGGTTTAGTAGCTGTGCTTACGAGTATACGAGGATTCTGGCAAATCTCAGGAGATGGTTAACCCTTATTCTATTTACTATACTGTCTTATGCTCTGACATCACGTGTGAAAAGGGTTCAATCCCGCTCACCCACACACTTTTTTGATTAGGCACTTTTATGTTTAAATTTATTCACATCATTTTTCCACTACACTACACTTTATGGCTTCGTCACCTACCAGGTGTCGGCCAGCACAACTCAATTCAGAGTCAAAGTGGACATTCCGGGTCAGGGTGTGTCAGAAACATAGTCTAATTAATATATTTATTCCAAGTCATCATCTATTAAGTCTTCGTCAGTATTGGTAACAATTAACGAACTTAGTAGGCAACAATAATGATTCATGAAAATGAGTCTTTTCCACACCAACCCTTGTAAGGATATTTTCCTTGTCAAGTATCCAATCATCCAAATTTGGTATGACATAATCATCAATTGCATCACTATCCTCTAATACGTCTAGTAAATCTCTCGGCTGCATTCAAACAACTAAGTGCCAATCTTTTTCAATTGTGTCCTTGATGTAAATTACTTGTAATGCTTGTGTTGCTAATATGAAAGGATCCTCTTTAAATCCCAATCGATTGAAGTTCACCATAGTAAATCCATATTGATCGGTCTTCATTCCTCGTTGACTTTCAATATTAACCCATCAAAATGTTAGATTCACTAACACTTAGAGTTTATTTATACTTTCTTTAATTATAACATAAGATTTTGTGGTATCCACTAGTGTAAACATTTTAAATTGAAGATCAAATTCATTCATTGTATTCATATAGGGTCAAGGAGTGTAGCTATAAAAAAATCATCAAAATCGGAGTTAAAATAACCGTTAAATCGTGATTTTTGGTTTATAACTGTTGAAAAGTTTTGTCTCGTTACTTAATCTCTGAATGTTTGTTTTTTGCGATTTTTGGCCTATGCGATCTCGAAGCATATAAAAACAAGTTTGATGGTTGGATCGTTGAAATTAGTTTCGTAGCATTCGTATCCCATCAAAAAGATAGATTTACTAACACTTAGAGTTTATTTATACTTTCATTAAGTATAATATAACATTTTGTGGTATCCACTAGTGTAAATATTTTTAATTGAAGATCGAATTCTTTCATTGTATTCATATAGGGTCAAGGAGTGTAGCTATAAAAAATAATCAAAATCAGAGTTAAAATAACCGTTAAATCATGATTTTTCATTTTATAACTGTCGAAAAGTTTTGTCCCGTTACTTGATCTCTGAATGTTTTTTTTTTCAATTTTTGGTGTATGCGATCTCGAAGTATATACAAACATGTTTGACGGTTGGATCGTTGAAACTAGTTTCGTATAATACATATCATATCAAAACAATAGATTCACTAACACTTGAGAGTTTATTCATACTTTCATTAAGAATAACATAAGATTTTGTGGTATTCACTAATGTAAATATTTTAAATTGAAGATTTAGTTCATTCATTGTATTCATATAGGGTCAATGAGTGTAGCTATAAAAAAATCATCGAAATCGAAGTTAAAATAACTGTTAAATCGTGATTTTTTGTTTATAACCGTCGAAATATTTTGTCGTATTACTTGATCTTTGAATGTTTGTTTTTTTTTTGCAATTTTTGGTGTTAGCGATCTCGAAGCATATACAAACAAGTTTGACAGTTGGATCGTTGAAATTAGTTTTGTAGAATGCGTATTCCATCAAAACAATCGATTCACTAACACTTTAGAGTTTATTTATACTTTCATTAAGTATAACATAAGATTTTGTGGTATTCACTAATGTAAATATTTTAAATTGAAGATCGAAGTCATTCATTGTATTCATATAGGGTCAAGGAGTGTAGCTGTAAAAAATCATCAAAATCGGAGTTAAAATAACCGTTAAATCGTGATTTTTCATTTATAAAGTGGGTGTTAGAATGTCTTATCCGCCACTATGTTGTATAAAAGCGACACCACCCACCGACACAATAAGGCCTTTTTGTAGTAGTGTATAAAGACACGAAAACCTATGCTTTATTCACTCCGCACACTCTCTTGCTGCACCTTCTCTCAAAAGAAAGAATGTTTTTCAATGTGATTTGTATTCTTCTCAATCAGAGGTATATATACATCATATACAATCCTACCATAATAAGGAAAGAATAAATACAATTGATTACAAGAAATATATCCCAAACTAGGAAACCCAAGATAATAGGAATCCCAATACAAGTCAACATTCCCCCTCAAGTTGGTGCATATATGTTGCACATGCCCAACTTGTCTAGAAACCTAGAGAACTTGTCGCTAGAAACTGCCTTGGTGATAATGTCCACTACTTGGTCTTCTATTCTTATGGAAGGAACCCCAATTATCTTACTGTCAAACTTCTCCTTAATAAAGAACTTGTCAACCTCCACATGCTTGGTCCCATCATGTTGCACTAGATTATAAGCAATATCTTGAGCTGCTTTATTGTCACAGAATAACTTCATTGGCTGAGTATGTTTAACCCCTCAAATCTTGTAACAAAAACTTAAGCCACAAGATCACACAAATACTAAGTGCCATACCTCTATATTCGGCTTCTGCACTTAACCTTGCCACTACATTTTGCTTCTTGCTTCTCCACGTTACTAGATTTTCCCCAATAAAGGTGAAATATCCAGATGTTGAGCGCCTATCATATGTTGATCCTGCCCAATCAGCGCCTGTATAACCCTCAACTCTGAAATGCCCATTTTTTCGAAATAGAATTCCTTTACCCAGACTTCCTTCATCCATTTTGCCAACAGAGTAGTCACCGGCTTGCATGCCTACATACCAGTTTCTTCCAACAATTCAAGGATGTACTTCCTTTGTGACAAAAATATCCCGGACTTGCATCTCGACACTTCAATCCCAAGGAAGTATTTTAAAGAACTGAGATCTTTCATTTCGAATTTCGTAGACAAATATTTCTGCAAAGCTAGCTCAACGAGGTAGTTACCAATAACCACCATATCATCCACATATACAATGAGAGTTGTAATCCTTTCGTTCTGGCATTTCAAAAATAATGTGTGATATAAATTACTCTGCCTATAACCAAATGCTCTCATGGACTTAGTGAACCTACCAAACAAAGCTCTCAAAGACTGCTTTAAACCATACAATGACTTCTTGAGCCTATATACCTTTTGTTTCTGCATGCCCAGATCATTACACCTTGGTGGAAGGTCCATGTAAATCTCCTCGGTTAGATCTCCGTGGAGGAACCCATTTTTTACATCGAATTGTTACAACGGCCAATCTAGGTTTGCTGCTAAGGACAATAGAACGCGAACTATATTGATCTTGGCCACTGGTGCGTATGTATTAGTGTAATCGAAGCCATATTTCTATGTATAACCCTTCACCACCAATCTCACTTTAAAGTGATCCATTGTTCTATCCACTTTGTATTTTACTGTATAGACCTATTAGCATCCCACATGTTTCTTTCCGGCTAGCAAGACAGTTATTTCGCAGGTAGAATTCTTCTTCAACGATCTCAATTCCTTGTTCATTGCATCTTTCCAGCAGGAATATGCTAAAGCTTCATGCACGCTGTTATGAATAGCTATAATAGATAATTAATATATAGGTGACGGGTAGACACATAATTATTTAATGGATATCTCACTCTTGAATCATAATTTGGTTCACTCACAGAGTACTTGTTTTTAGGGGTGGGTTCGGTTTAAATCGGTTTGGTTTCTTGCTAAAACCGAAACCGAATCGAAATTTCGGTTCTGTTCGGTTCGGTTCATTTTTTTCGGTTTGGTTTTTTCCGGTTCAGTTTCGGTTCGGTTTCGGTTTTTTTCACATCACGGTTGGGTTTTTTTTTTTTTAAAGTATACATAGGGTTAATCCTTGTTTGGTTCTTGAGAAATTGGGTTTAAAAAGTAATGATATTTTAAATTCTCTTTTTCTCAGTATTATTTATTTAATTATTTGTTTTGGATATTATTTTTTTTTTCACATCAAGCAAACAACAAAGTATACATAGGGTTTATCCTTGTTTGGTTCCTTAGAAAATATCAAGGAAAGTTCTAAAACTTTTGAGTAGAATAGATCACTCAAACATTACATGATTATTAATAAAGGGCAAACAAAGTAGTAAAACTCAAATCACAAACAACCATCAAATCCAATGGCATGTTTAATTTTCTAAGAGAATGCAATGAAAGTTTCAATCTTTTACAAATCACTCATAATTTCAATTCAAACAATAAAAACACAAACAAAGAAGAACATGATTGATCAAGAGACAAATGGAAAGCAACTGGTTTAGTGATGAAACAAACAAACCATAAAAAATTAGAAGTAAAATTGGAGTGTGAGAAAATTGAGAAATTGGTAGTAAGTATTTGGCAACACATCGGGCTTACAAATTTGGTTTAAAAAATACTACCCAAAACAAATAATTAAACAAATAAAATTAGGTTTAAAAATATTACAAATTGGGTTTAAAAAATAATACCCAAAACAAATAATTAAATAAATAAAATTAAAAAATATCAATTTAATTAATTCGGTTCGGTTCGGTTTGGTTCGGTTTCTAGACCTCTAAAACCGAACCAAACCAAAAGAATTCGGTTCGGTTTGGTTCGGTTTTTTCAATTCGGTTCGGTTTTTTCGTTCGGTTCAGTTTGGTTTTCGGTTTTCGGTTTTTTGAACCCACCCCTACTTGTATTTACACTTAGGGTCTGCCATGTAAGTGGGTTTAGGAATACCTCGATTAATACACTTGGGAATGCGACGAAGTGCAAGTGCATCCAGTGTAGAAGATTATTGGTTATGCGTACTAACAAAAGATGAGTCCATATTCTAATTTGAGACCACATCTGGGGAAGAATCACAAGCTAGTTATTGCTGCTAGGTTTCATTTAAAACATGCGGCTGCATCTCCCTTTCAAGTACAGAACCTGTGTGTTGGTCTTCCTTCCGAGGCCAAGCAACCGGTTCCTGGTTCGTTGGTTGTTGTTCGGTGGTCCACTGATTAATGGCCTGCTATTCAGTGGTTCCTGATCACCAGAGGCCGTGGGTTCCAAATGTGGTGGCTGCTCTTCATGCAGCTCACTTCTCACCGTAAGGAAATAATCAAAATACTTAACTTCATCACCTTAATACTCCCCCTGAAGTGAGGACGCGAAAGAACTAAAAAACATTACCTTCTTATGGAAAATCACATCCAGAGTTATAAACATCTTCTTAGTCAGATGATCATAACAACGATATCCCTTTTGAGTAGAGGCATAACCCAAAAACACGCAACAGAGGGCTCAAAGGTCAAGTTTACTTTTTCATTGGGGAAGATAAAGGTGAACAAAAGCAACACACCCCAAGACCTGCATGGGAAGATTTAGAATCGGCGGACAACTAGTCTGAGCCATAAGGCCCTGAAACGGTGTCTGGAAGTCGAGAGTACAAGAAGGAAGACAACTAATAAGATAGGTCGCGGACTTGGGTGCTTCACCCCAATAATGTAGAGAAAGATGTGCCTCAATAAGCGAGGCACACACCACTTCTAACAAGTGTCTAATTTTTTCGTTTGACAACCCCATTATGTTAAGGAGTATTTGGGCACGTGGTCTGATGAACAATACCATGCATATCAAGGAAGGAACGAAGTTCCGTATTAACATACTCTCCGCCATTGTCACTTCGAAAAACTTGGATATTCATGTTGTACTGCACACCAACCATTTTATGGAACTTCTGAAAGGCTGAACTTACTTCATTTTTTAACTTTAACAAACTCACTCAAGTCATTCTTGTACAATCATCAATAATAAAAAAAACCAGTGAGCACCACCAAGAGTAGCTATTTTCGAGAGACCCCACACATCAAAATGCACAATCATAAAAGGAACGAAACTTTTATTTAAACTTGGAGGAAAAGAAGTTCAATGGCTTTTAGCCAAATCACAAAGATCACACTTAAACTGAGAAACATCACTCTTGACAAATAGACTAGGAAATAACTTATGCAGATAACCAAAAGAAGCATGCCTAAGGCGTCAGTGCCGCATCCAGATGTCCAACACTTTATTAACATTCCTAAGGCTTGAGTCAGCAGGCTAGAACTGCCGGTAGTCAACTTCAAGTAATAAAGCTTCCCTCGTCTAATACCATAACCAATCATCTTCCATGTCCGGATGTCCTTAAAAACACAAAAATTGGGTAAAAAATAACTAAATAATGTAAGGCAAGGGTTATTTAGGCAACGTATAACAAATTATAATTTAAAGAGGGAATCACAATAATGGTGTCAAGTTTCATGGTATCAGACAGGGCAACTGTGCCTTCCCCAATAACCGGGATGGCATGCCTATTAGCAACATTGACCATAGTTTGTGTGAAAGTTTTTGGAGATGGAACCTGTCTTGAATCACAAGTCATATGTTCAGTAGCTCCGAAATTAATTATCCATGTATCATTCATAACAGGAGTAGAAATATTTAGTGGCTTACCATCACTACTACCTGCTGCAGCAATCATGGCAGAGGCCTTGTCTGTTATCTGATCTAAATCATTCTTTGTTTCTGTAATGGAGGCTCATGATTTATTGCCTCAGAGATCACGGGTCTTATCCAAATTCTCAGGATTTTAAATCAACTCAAAACAGCGGCTCTTGGGGTGTCCTGCCATGCCACAGTGTAGACACTTAACTTGGGGATGGTCCCAGCTTATCTGGCTAAGGCGAGTTTGTCCTGGCCGGTTTTGTAACCTTGCTCGGTTTGACAAAAAGGAATATCCACGAGTCTTTCTGCCATGACAGTAGGTTCGTTCTTGTTAACTTCCGTCTTTATTGCTTCATTTCGATCGACTTCACAACGAACATAAACATAAAAGGTCTGAAGCCCAAGCGGGGGATCATTCCGCAACACTTCTCCATATCAAACACATCATCGAGGCCACCAAGAAACACATAGACTCATTGTCTCTCAGTGGACTTGTTAAACATTTGAATGTCATTCTCAAACTCAATAGACACCTATTAAAGTGATCCAACTCTTGGAAAATCTCAGTCAGTTCCCCGAAATACGTAGCTAAAAGTTGGCCATTCTGATGAAGATGTGATGCCTTCTGATTAAAAGAATAAATTCGAGCCTCGTCATTCTCATCAAAGTAGGCTGCCTTAAAAGTGTCCCAAATCTCCTTCAAAGTAGATAACCGAATGTATCGTTACATAATCTCTGACTTCATTGAAGACAATAGCCAACTCCTAATTCTTTGATCTTCAGAGAACCAATCATCATTTTTAAGATTGTCTTTGTTAGGTGCCTTGATTGACCCAAGAAGATACCCCATCTTCTTCCTTCCAACAATATAGATTTGAATGAGAAGAGCCCATAAATCATAGTTCTTCTTATCCAATACCATACCAATATTGAAACTAGAATTATCTGACTGCACCCCATAATTGGAGTAGCAGCAAGAACAATCGCAAAACCAGTCGCCGTTTCGTCAACCATCTACCTCGTTGTCGGTGTAGATAAAAAACTGCAACGTTGTGATGGAAAAAAAAACAACAAAACACTGAAGGAACGTGGGCAGCAACAATGTTGGTTCGCTCGCTACAATCGATCAAGAACGGGATAACAACACGAACAGCAACGAGGTTAAGTCGCTCGCTGTTTACGTCAAAACAAAGGCACAATAAAAGTGTGTTGAGCATGGAAATACCAACCCAACTAAGGCTTAGTCCCTTTTTTTCTCTAACTCAACTCTGGTGCCAAGAAGAAATAATGCTTTCCAATTTGATTTGTATTCTTCTCAATCAGAGGTATATCCCAAACTAGGAAACCCAAGCTAATAGAAATCCACAATCGTAGGAATCCTAATACAAGTCAACACTCTCTCTCTTTCAATAAATTGGCCATAGCATAATAACACTTATTGACAACGTTTGCAATAATCGGTGATGCCAGTTTGTGTATGAATCACTAGTTGACTTGTTAATAGTGTATTTTCTTGTATAAAATTCTGATGAGGACTCTCTCTCCTATTTTTTCCCTCACCTTCTCTCTCATTTTTACTTGAACAGTTACGCTTGAGCCACGTCAACATTTTATGTTAATTTATACATATATATATATATATAATTTAAAAAAAATGACAAAGTGAGAATTGTGAGAGAAGGTGAGAGAATCCTACATTTATAGTATTTGTCAATACCATTCTGTAGTCGATCGCTGGGTTGGTGGGTCTCCCAAAAAAAAATATCGCGACAAGTCAAGCATATATGTTTTAAAATTCATTAACGTGAATCAGTCACGTGGGTATGTTCATCAAGATGAATCACAGTCACGTGGGAATATCCTGCCATTCGTACAATCAAGCGCTGCATTCTCCTGTCTTGTGGTTCACAGCAAGCAACTACGCCTCCTAAAATAATTCTTTATAAGCATAAAAGCCCATTAGCATCAAACCAAATAACTTTATATATTCTAATTAATAGGCCAGTGACCACCCTATATGCATATATATATATACAGAGAGAGAGAGAGAGACACACACACATATGTATGTATAAGGGTGGAAATTTTTGTCATAAACTGATTTACCGACCAAACCATACCAGTCAGTTCATAATGGTATGGTATAGTTTTGGCATTTTTTCATAATCGGTTGGCATTATACCGAACAAACAATTAATGGTATGGCTTTGGTATTGAATTTTGTATACTTTGTATACCAACGGTATGCCATACCTATCAATATATATATATATATATATATATATATATATATATTAGGTATTTTTTTACATGCTTGACATGTGAAAAACTAGAAAAATGTTATTATTGCTATTTTTTTCTAATTCTAATTATAGTACTTCAATCAATGTTTATTGATATGTTTAATTTATTATTCAATTTTACTTCTTATTCTAATCATACTTTTTTTATGTAACATTTGAATTGAAATAGTTGATGGTTTTACATCTCAAGAAGGAACATTAATTCCAAGTGCTTCGAAGAATTGATTCATGGAAGATTTCACATGCATTGGTTGATGCTGCTTCAGTGATGTTGAATTATCAAAATAACAAATTATTTGTTTTGGGATTATAATGAAGGGATCTTATAACTAGAACAATACTTTTGAGTTTTAAGTTTTTTTTTGTTTATGCATTAGCTGCTACAATTGAATTTAGACAATTATATTAGTTAGACTTTTGAGTTTGTGAACTTATAACTATTTGGATTATGATTGCTAACATTGTTGTTGGCTTATTAAGTTTTGATTTGATTTCCATTTTAATTTGTTAAGTCATGATTATGTTGGCTTATCATCATTTGAAAAATTGCAGCAGCAACTTCTTTTTTTCTTTTCTGGTTTGTTGTTTACAAGTTGGTGCATGGTCTTTTTTTTTTCAGTAATTATGTATATGTGGCTGGCAAGTGGCATAAGGAATTTGGCACGTTTGCCGACCAAACCCAACCTATGTATGTATGTATATGAGTTCGGAAACACAATCCATATATAGTAATTCAACGAGAAAAATTTCATGTAAAACCACCACCAAATTTCCAGACAAACCTCTAGTACTTTTCTCTCTTGATGAGGAGGTCCAATAATATTTCAGCTCTCTAAACACCATCAATTATGAATGTTGCTTCTGGAAACCCCAATACGGGTGGCTGGAATGCTGCTATTTTCATCATCTGTAAGCAATCAAGTTCTTTTATGTTCATTTTATATTTCAGCTTCTTTTATCAGCATCTTATTTTTCATTTAATTCCACAATTACTTGAATTTTTTTGTTGCGATCAATATTTGTATTCAGTTCCTTAATTTTTCTGAAAACTTAATAGAAGTTTCATATTTCGTGAGTAATCTGTTTATTTGTTGCTTAATTAAATTTTACTTGCAGTGGTTGAGGTGGCCCAGCAGTTCGCATTCTATGGGTTGACAAGTAACCTCATCATGTACCTCACAGATGTTTTGGACCAGCCCTTAGCCGCGGCGGCTAAGAATGTCAACACCTGGCTTGGTATCTCATTAGTCTTCCCTGTTCTCGGAGCCTTTCTTGCAGATTCATATTTTGGTCGGTTCAAAACCATCGTCTTCTCCATCACCATTTATTTCCTGGTAAATCATCTAAAAGTCATCGCATTTTTTCCCTTTAATATATGTGTCGAATGTTCAGTTTTGGTACGCCCCTATGATGCTCACTATGCTGCGAGAGACTGTGAATCTAAACCATAATGACCGAATACGGTGAGAGAGCATCCGAAATCCGAATCGGTACGGATGAACCGATTCGTTTTCGATTCAGTGATAAATTATTCAGTGGTTGTTCATCTAGTCATGAGATTCGGTGGTAAATAAGGAGCAGCAGCGGTAACTTCTGAGTCTGGGAAGAGATTGACATTCTTCAGCACATCAGAAGTCGGCTTGCTAAATAGTTGGATTGGGAAAATTAGGGTTAGATGGACTGGGAGAGATTGAAGATAAAATGAGGATGAGGAGCTTGGTTTCCTGAAAGATTTGGGTTTTGATATGAGCCTGCAGCACATACAGGAAAAAAGAAAGCGAAGAGGGAAAGGTGTAGAGAGAGAGAGAGAGAGAGAGAGAGAGAGAGTGGACGGAAGAAACGAAGTGAAAAAGAAAAAGAAAGATATAGTGGTCAAAGTGGGAAAATTGAGAAGAGAGCGGCAAACTGATAAAATAGTATAATGTTTGTTAGAATAGAGAGTATTGTTAAAGATATTAAGTTAATTTGACTAGCTAAATTGGTTTTTTGACAATACTTAATACAAATTTTCATTCTTTAACATGAATCAAACTGAATGTGATCATCAGAACTTGGCTTTGTATCTCATCAGTTTTCCCGACACCTTTCTTGCAGATTCCCATTTTGGTCAGTTTAAAACCTTATCCATCACCATCCATTTCCTGGTAAATCGTCTAAGAGTCTTCGCAATTTTTCCAGTTAATAAATGCTTTGAATGTTCAACTTTGCTAAGTACGTATGATGTACCCCAAGGTGTAGTGAGACTGTGAATCTAAAGTGCCAATAAGTTAGAAAGTTGTACTCAAAATGTGTTCAGATGTACAAACTGATAACATAACATATAGAACGTAGCTAGTTTATCTGATAAGAAAATACCAATCATGTTTGATTGGATAGATATACTTGTGTAGTTTTGTTCATGGGTTATATATCATATTGTAGGGCATGGTTCTTTTGACTCTGTCCGTCTCAGTAATTCCTTCAGAAAGTCGCCGAGCAGTGTTCTTTGTTGCGCTCTACATTTTATCGGTGGCTCAAGGTGCGCAGCAGCCATGCTTGCAAACATTTGCAGCAGATCAGTTCGATGAGAACACACCGGAAGAGATAAAGGTCAAGAGCTCCTTCTTCAACTGGTGGTACGTGGGATTCGCGTTTGGTGCCACTTCTGCCACACTGGGAGTTGTATATCTCCAGGTAATAACTTTGTTCTAGATTCCCACATCCTCCCAAAAGTATTTAAGAGTATAATAGTACATAAAAATAAAAACAAAATCACAAAAGAAATTTAATACTTCCAATTGTTGAATAAGCTATTTTGTTTGGTCAATAGTTGTGGATACACTACTAATAACTTGTATATCCGTGAAATTACCTTGTTGACTTTTTTTGAATTTTATGCTCTTTCGTTTTTAATTTTTGTTGAATCTTTTGTTCTCCTGTATTACACAATATTACTAATCATAATCATTTAATTAAATTGGCTTGAACAGTGTACCCTTAACACCCGAATTCAAAATGCCCCTTTACGTTGTTTATTAGATGAAATTAGTATACGAGTTTTTCTAGTTACACTCCATTACCCATCTAAGTTCACCCCATAAAAATTTTAGTGTGTTTTGATTTCCAAATTACCCTTAAAATATTGTAAATAAAAAGATAAAATGAAACACAAGAAGCCTTCTACCATAATGGTGGAGATGGGTGTTGCCCTTGAACAACAGTGTGGATTCAAATCTCATCGGCTCTCTAATTTAACAAATCTATCGTTTGACTAAAAATAAATAATAAATAAAAACCCTCCTTCTGTTGCTAACTCATAATTATATGAGGCCCGTTCGTTAGTGCGGAACTGAGATTCAGATTACAACCTCACAAAATCACACACAGTTGAATAGAATAAAATACAAGAAATAAAGAGACCGAGAAATTTACGAGGTTCGGCAAAAACCTACCTACGTCCTCGGAGAGATATTGCTCTTCACTATGAGAATAACAGTACACGTATACATGAGTTAAATCACCATAACCCAATCCCTAATCCCCTGTACACCCACTCATAGAATTTTTCCAAGAGCCTCACTCTACCCTAAGAGTTCTTTCACTAGAGATCTTTCACTCTAGCTCTCTTGTTTTCACTCACCCGTGCCCATGCTTTCCCATGGAGAGAGCTGAATGCTCTCCTCCACCTTGGATGCTCACTGATGCTTTTCTCACCACTCGGCAAACACTGCTTCTGCCTTTAAATAATGAAAAAAAATGAATCAACCTTCCTTTCTTTTTCACAAACATAATCATGATGCATCATGATGTTCCTACTTTCTGCTTTGCCTTTTGACCAAACCCAAAGCCACTCACGTGGCATTCCAATGTTGAGGCAAAAGGCCAAAGAGGAAAGAATTCCAAGCAAACATGCTTCCAAAGTCCAAAAGCAAACCTACTC
The DNA here is from genome assembly GCA_963580275.1 of Crataegus laevigata. Classification (NCBI taxonomy): domain Eukaryota; kingdom Viridiplantae; phylum Streptophyta; class Magnoliopsida; order Rosales; family Rosaceae; genus Crataegus; species Crataegus laevigata. Next base: position 4,368,235 of record OY756947.1, on the reverse strand, counting down.
TTGCTTTTCCTTTCTAGCACTCCACATGTGATATTTCCACCGAAAGGTATTTTGGCTTGTTGTCCACATGGTTGAGATGAAATTTCTTTAATCAAATCACAATGCCACCTTCACGTGAAAAATGCAAATGGGAAAACATGAAAAGAAAACCTAGCCTATAAAGTAGACTTTTTTTCATGCATAGAAAGCATACGTATTTACGTGCAAACAAACACAAAGACAACACTTTGCTACAACCATTTCCCTGTAGCACATAAAGCTAAACTATCAAAATTGTTGCCAACTCAAACTATGAGCCAATCACAACAATCTCCACCTTGGCGAATATACTGTGCAAAAATCCTTACACCCATCACCAAAGTTCATTGGCCTTACATACCAGCATGCACACCCTCGTTGATCCTGTTCCGATTCAGTCACTGCCAATGCATGTGCAGCTGCTGCAAGCTAAAAAATGCCATTTAGCTTCAGACAGGATCTCGACACATCCTCGTCTCCTCCAGTAGGATTTCCCCCTCTTTATTGTCTGCAACCTGGAAACTTGTCAGTGCACCCGTTTCCAGCAACAACCCATCGAGCCAGACAAAATTCCCCACACTTCTCTTCCTTCAGGACCATCTCATCACCTGTGAATCCCATAGCTCCACCTGCTGCAAATCCCTTGCAACACTCGAGACTAAACATCACCAAGAGAAGTGTTGCTTCGAGTACCTAGAGGACATACTCGAAGTCTTCTGCCACAAAATTGCTACTACTTGGACCTTGCACCTGTAGCACTGTAGACCCTTGCCTCCGGAACCAGATCTGAACCTGCTGTCTCTCTCAGATCTTCTTTCCAATTTTCTTCCACGATTCCAACCTTGAATAACTTAAGCAGTCTTGTGCCCACCATCATCCATGGTCTCCTTTTATGTATCATTCCACACCAAAGAAGCTTGCACCTGCTCCAAACTTACTGTTTCTTTCCATGCAGTAAAGTTTCACAAGGTTCTCGTACGAATCTGAAAGTGAGGTAAGAAGAAAGAGGCCTTTGTCTTCTTCCTCAACATCAACTTTCCCAATTGGTATCAGAGCATCGTTAGAGGCTTGGTTCGTTGGAGGTCCAGATTTGTTGTTCACCATGGAATTTTCAGTTGAGCAGTTTAATGGGAGTGGCTGTTTTATTCTTGGCAGATGAGAGTAATGGAAGCCCGAAGAAATGAAAGACATATTCAGGGATGCTTGATCAACTGGGAAAGTTGATGTTGAGGAATAAGACAAAGGCCTCTTTCTTCTTACCTCACTTTCAGATTCGTACGAGAACCTTGTGAAACTTTACTGCATGGAAAGAAACAGTAAGTTTGGAGCAGGTGCAAGCTTCTTTGGTGTGGAATGATACATAAAAGGAGACCATGGATGATGGTGGGCACGAGACTGCTTAAGTTATTCAAGGTTGGAATTGTGGAAGAAAATTGGAAAGAAGATCTGAGAGAGACAGCAGGTTCAGATATGGTTCCGGAGGCAAGGGTCTACAGTGCTACAGGTGCAAGGTCCAAGTAGTAGCAATTTTGTGGCAGAAGACTTCGATTATGTCCTCTAGGTACTCGAAGCAACACTTCTCTTGGTGATGTTTAGTCTCGAGTGTTGCAAGGGATTTGCAGCAGGTGGAGCTATGGGATTCACAGATGATGAGATGGTCCTGAAGGAAGAGAAGTGTGGGGAATTTTGTCTGGCTTGATGGGTTGTTGCTGGAAACGGGTGCACTGACGAGTTTCCAGGTTGCAGACAATAAAGATGGGGAAATCCTACTGGAGGAGACGAGGATGTGTCGAGATCCTGTCTGAAGCTAAATGGCATTTTTTAGCTTGCAGCAGCTGCACATGCATTGGCAGTGACTGAATCGGAACAGGACCAACGAGGTTGATTCAGGGTGTGCATGCTGGTATGTAAGGCTAATGAACTTTGGTGATAGGTGTAAGGATTTTTGCACGGTATATTCGCCAAGGTGGAGATTGTTGTGATTGGCTCATATAATTATGAGTTAGCAACAATTTCATCTTAACCATGTGGACAACAAGCCAAAATACCTTTCGGTGGAAATATCACATGTGGAGTGCTAGAAAGGAAAAGCAAGAGTAGGTTTGCTTTTGGACTTTGGAAGCATGTTTGCTTGGAATTCTTTCCTCTTTGGCCTTTTGCCTCAACATTGGAATGCCACGTGAGTGGCTTTGGGTTTGGTCAAAAGGCAAAGCAGAAAGTAGGAACATCATGATGCATCATGATTATGTTTGTGAAAAAGAAAGGAAGGTTGATTCATTTTTTTCATTATTTAAAGGCAGAAGCAGTGCTTGCTGAGTGGTGAGAAAAGCATCAGTGAGCATCCAAGGTGGAGGAGAGCATTCATCTCTTTCCATGGGAAAGCATGGGCACGGGTGAGAGAAAACAAGAGAGCTAGAGTGAAAGGTCTCTAGTGAAAGAACTCTTAGGGTAGAGTGAGGCTCTTGGAAAAATTCTATGAGTGGGTGTACAGGGGATTAGGGATTGGGTTATGGTGATTTAACTCATGTATACGTGTACTGTTATTCTCATAGTGAAGAGCAATATCTCTCCGAGGACGTAGGCAAGTTTTTGCCGAACCTCGTAAATTTCTCGGTCTCTTTATTTCTTGTATTTTATTCTATTCAACTGTGTGTGATTTTGTGAGGTTGTAATTTGAATCTCGGTTCCGCACTAACGAACGGGCCAAGGCACAACACCTTCCCCCAACATGCACCCCTCCTCGATCCCCGACCACGACACCGGTGATCCTTACCAGTCTAATAGTTGCCTCTCCCTCCCTCTTTATCTCTTGTTGACTTTGGAATCCTAAAATTCTCAACCATCAAAACAACAACAACAACAACAAAGTCTTTTCCCACTAAGTGGAGTCAGCTATATGAATCCTAGAACGTCATTGCGTTCGGTTTTGTGTCGCGTCTTCCATTAGATCCAAGTACTCTAAGTCTTTTCTTAGAATCTCTTCCAAAGTCCTTCTAGATCTTCATCTACCCCTTCGGCCCTGAACCTCTGTCCCGTAATCGCATCTTATAAATGGAAAGTAAGTAGGCCTTTGTTTCACATGTCCAAACTGTTAGATTATATATTCAATGATCCATGATTGTGACGCCACAATCTTGGTGTATTGGTTAGTTAGTGATTAGTTTTCTAACTGCCTATATAAGGCAAGGTTGTTGTATTACTTAGTAAGAAAGAAATATACTTTACAGAAAAATTCTATTCTCTCCTTCTTCTTTCTCTCTCTCTACTCTCTCTCTCTAGTTCTTGCATACTATAGAAAGATTACAGAAAGATATACAGTTCAATTCATGAAGATTAACACAAACCACCGTAACCGATTTTCTCTCAACCATCAAAAGTTTCCAAAAAAAAAAAAGAATTAAAATAAGAATCTGAATTTAAAGAACTTACCAATCTAGTTTTTAATTGAATGAAGGAACTCGCTCTTGGGTTTTGTTAGCGGGAATTTCATATTTCACATAATTTCGAGAAGGGAAGAATGAACATGGATACCGGCTGCGAGAGTGATAGAGAAGGAAGGATGGTTGTGAGGTTGGTAGGGGACGCCGTTGGTGATGTGAGGGACGCTGGCCGGTGGTTGTTGTCTGGCAGGGGGTTTGTCAAAAGAGAAAACATTACTAATCTTACTATTTATCCAGTTCAGTCATCAAAATGCCACCAAAAAAAAGTAACTAGATTTGATTTTTTATTGATAAATTAATTAATTATGTGCACTAATTATTGAAATTACTATATTTGTAGGATAATGTTGGGTGGGGATTAGGGTTTGGAATATTGGCGGGGGTTTTGGTGGTGTCACTAGTATCATTCTTGGTGGGAACTAAGAGGTACAGGAAACAAAGGCGTCCAGGGAGCCCTTTAACTACGGTGGCACAAGTGCTCGTTGCAGCAGCTCGAAAATGGCATGTCACTAAAACACTCAATTGTGAGAGTGTTTATTATGGAGATGACAAGGGTGAAGCCCTGTTACAAGGTCAGTCGCAGCCTCAAGTTTTGGCTCGTACTAATCAACTCAGGTACAAACTTAGTATTGCATAAAGTACTATTCTTTCGAGTTTATAATATGCTTTTATGATCCAAAGCAGTCATATTTTTTTTTTTTGTTCTTTTTCAAACTATAAATTCATATGTAAGATCAGCCCAAATGAAAATCTATTAGTCATATAATTGTCATAAAGGAAACTGTTAGGTTAGCTAGGTGTTAAGGAAATGTGGAACGAAAAATTATGATTATGATATTTTCAGGGTCGATTTTTTAAAATTTAAACAATAAATAAATAGATTAGAAATATACTTTATTGTTAAAACTCTACAATGATCATTATAATCAAACAAAATGTCAAATAGAATGCCATTATTCAGTATGAATTCTAATGTGGCATCATGATCATATATGGACATACACTATAAGGGTGCTAACCTAATTGAAGGTCATTTGAGCAACAAAGAGCCTCTAATCATATGAATGGGTCAGAATAATTCATTTCGTATGAAACGAGAAATACAAGCAATCTTGACCGTTGGATTAAGACTTGATTAGAATTGATCACATTTTTGTCGTCCATTTGAGTAGAACAGACACATATAATCTCTTAAACAATTACTAAACAACTTTTTTTTTTTAACAAGAATTACTAAACAACTATATGTTATATAAAAAATATATAGATATATAGTCATAGATGACATAGACGTCCAAACCTCTAGTTAGGGTGTCAAAATGCATTCATACATTATTTTCCTTTTACCTTGGCTGTTTTCCCTAATTTTTCCTATAGTAATAGCACATAGATAGTCCGTCCGTTCTACTTTTTCCGATACGGGATTCATCCTCTTATCATCAATCACAATTAACAAGCTTACGTTGCGTAATGAAAACAAAACATAATGCAGATGCTTGGACAAGGCAACGATCATAGACGAACTAGATGCTTCAACAAACCCTAGAAATCCATGGAGGCTATGCTCCCTCAATCAAGTGGAAGAAGCGAAGCTCGTCCTCCGACTCATCCCCCTATGGTTGAGTTTCCTAATTTTTGGTGTAGTCCAAGCCCAACTTCATACCTTCTTCACCAAACAAAGTAGCACAACCATCCGGTCGATCGGTCCCCATTTCCAGGTTCCTGCGGCATCACTTCCCGGCCTCGTTGGCATTGCAAACGTATTCGCGGTTCTAATCTACGATCGGTTTTTTGTCCCAATAGCCCAAAAATATACGGGACACCCCTCGGGTATTACCGTGCTACAAAGAATCGGCACTGGGCTAGTTCTATCCATACTTCTTATGGTTGTGTCGGCTCTAGTAGAGGCCAAAAGGCTCAACATTGCAAAAGACTACAATCTCATTGATGAACCTCAAGCAATAGTACCAATGAGGGTATGGTGGTTACTCCCACAATACTTGATTCTTGGCCTCGCATATGCATTCGTCATGGTTGGACTTCAAGAATTATTCTACTGTCAAATGCCGGAGCAAATGAGAAGCATGGGAGCGGCTGCGTGTATGAGTGTTATAGGAGTTGGCAGCTTCGTTAGCAATTGGATTATATCTGTTCTGGAGTTAATTACCTCAAGATATGGTGACAAATGGCTTGGCGACAATATCAATCGGGCTCACCTCGATTACTTCTATTGGGTGCTGGCAGTTTTGAGCACACTAAATTTTTGTGTTTATGTGTTAATTGCGAATGCTTTTGTGTACAAAAAGGTCGAAAGACAAGACAAAGTGAAGACTGAGCTGAGCCGCGCAAACTAGCATTGTGGAGAGATATGAGACATATGATTCAAGTGCACAGGAAGAACAAGATTCAAACATAAAGTGCTCTACCATTAACGCTGGAAGCAAGCTCCTATGCATTTATTTTTTTATTTTCCGAGAACTAAACACGTTCTAAAATTTAGACATTGCAAGATACAGTGTTCTTTGATTTAAAATTCAAATGGATAATTTTTGTTTATTGTGTTTTGGAAACTCCCTTACAAACACATTCCCCATCATACTTATTGTTTTATTTTTCTAGATGACTCTGTTAGAAATATTCGGCCATATGCATGGATGCTACTTCTCCTACAACAAATTTTGTAAGAAAAACATTAGTACACAATAATTTATGCTGCCACAATTAATTAGATACTATATACATATACAATAAAATAATATCTTTTAGAGTGTAGAAACTACTCTTCGTTGAGGCTTCATTGAACAACATTATAGTCGAGGCGTGTTAGTTCACTGTCATTAAGAGTAAATTTTGCCCCTTTGAGACTATATCTTGATATTGCAGGTTATGGTGTCCTACGTACACTCCAGAATACTGTTGGAGAATTATCAACAATCAATAACAATTATATATGCTAATAAATAAATGCGAATAATACTTTAACAGAGTATGAACAACAAAACAGAAATATAAAACAAACAATTTGAAGATCGAGGCTTGCGTACCGCAATGTCCTTGAAACAGAATTTCGTCCCTACTCTGTGCTTGTAGTTCGATGGACGACTGTTCCACCAGGATTCAACGATCAAGTTTAAGATTCCAGCACCGGAAAACTTTAACTTCTGGCGAAAATCTTTGTGGTTCTCTTAGTATGAAGGTTATGAAATGTAGAAGACGATTTATGATTTTCTGTGTATTTGAATGACATGCAGATGTATAAATTTATAGGGTGCATATGTTTGTTCGCAACAGACATGTTGTGGGGAATGTGACTGTTCAACCAAGGGTTGTGCTGCTCCATCTTTCAGAAACACTTGCAGACTTCATCTGAAAGATGAGTCTGTTAAGTTTAAAATTTAAATTCAAAATTAATTAATAATTAATTAAATTCAAAAATAATTAATTAAATATTAGAGCCCGAGCCCCAAGGCCCAAGGCCCATCTTTTGATAATTAAATATATATTAATTATAATTAATTATATATATTAATTACCAATTAATTAGCACATCCCAAAGCCCAACCCCAAGAGTGAGCCCATCTTTTGATAATTAAATATATATTAATTATAATTAATTATATATATTAATTACCAATTAATTAGCACATCCCAAAGCCCAACCCCAAGGGTGAGCCCAATTTTCCTTCTCCAAGGCCTATTCTCCATTCACTTTCTATAAGGGACAAAGCCTTATAAAGTGAGGAGAACTTGTGTGAATAGTTAATGTGGGACAACCCCACATAAGAAATTTCTACTCAAAATTTCCAACAAATACAACAACCTATGATTTTTGTAAGCATAGTACACTCACAATACTTGGATCGAGTGAACATCTCAATTCTTTCCTTTGGCATATAAGAGGTGGAAATTATAACATCAATTAAAAGAATACAAGAGATAGAAGAGGACGGTGGGATTCTTTTCAACTAGGTGGAGTTTATAGGAAAGAAAAAGATTACTCGGAACAAAGGAAGCTATTTAAGGGCTCAAATAGAACGTTAGGAAATTAAAGAGCATTGCATTAACAACCTCTTAATAGCTGAGTATAAATGAAGCTAATGACTTTTATTTGCATACTAAATAGGCTAAACTGTCAATTTGCCTCCTGAACTATCACTTGACTTTCGATTTTCTCCCTGAATTTTTTAATTGGAAAATTAAGGACTTAAACTAATTTTGTTTGGCCAATTTCCCCCCTACCGTTAGTTTTTCATAGATTTCATCCAAATTAATGTTAACTCTTATCACGTGTACACCACATGACTCTCCTTTGTGGACAAAAACGTCACTTTGCTAGACCTTTAGGCACAAAAGTTATAGAATCACACATATTTGCATAGGTTTATATTTTAGAAATCTAATGTTTTCAATTATTTTAAAGAGTGAAGCGACCGAACTACCCTTACATGTTGTGCACATGCTTCCATTTAACAAAAATTTGGATGGAATGAATGAAAAATTAATAGCAAGGGGCAAATCGGCCAAAAAAATTAGTTTAAATCCTTAATTTTCCAATTAAAAAGTTTAGGGGGCAAATCAAAAGTTGGTGATAATTGAAGGGGCAAATCGACAGTTTACTCTACTAAATATTAGACATATAATTAGCTACTTGAACGGAGAAACAACGTTTTCCAATATAAATGAAAAAAACCACCGTATGATGATTTAAGGATATAATATTATAGGGACAAATGGCTTGGCGTTGATATACAATGCAGTAAAAAAATAATAATGGCATAACATTAATCATATTGGACAAATTTGTATTTTGAAATACCCAATTAAAATTCCAACAAAGGTAATGGTAGGAAAATTATATTTGTAGAAAAAAATTACAAACTAAATGATGTGTCACTAATAGTATTAATCATATTATTAACACTTAGGTAATATCCAATCATTAACTTCTATGTTATTTAGTTTTCCAAATTTAATCTCCCTAATATTACCCTTCCATCCTATTGTCCCCGTTTTAACGTAAGTATAATTTAACAAGTTCTTGAATTGCAAGGACTCCAAAAAGAATTATCAAAATTTTGAGTGTTGCTAAACTTGTCCCATTTAGGGGCCCAGCCTGGGCGCAAAATTGAAGAAACCGGTAAGGACCCGTTTGTAAATAAAATAGGGCGGGACAGGGTAGGTTTTGGATTTTTCAAAATGAGACCTGAACCTAACCCAGCCCTTTTGAAACGGGCCGGTTCCTACGGGTCCCCACAGGTCTAAATCTTCACTCACCCCAGCAAGGACGGCAACTTTGAGGTGGCGGAGGTCAGATATGGAAGAGGGGAAAACGCCAGACAGCAGCTGCACAGATTGAAAGCAAGGATAAAAGCTAACAAAATTTGAATCCCCACATCACAACCCACAATTCCTAGGAAGTTCTAGTCAGATTAACCATTCCTAAAGAACCCAGATTTCAACTTCACACAACCTGTCCCCACTTAGATTGACTCAATTCACCATAAAGAATGTGATGGTCAACGGTTTTACCATTCAATCAGACAAATCCGTCTCAGTTTTCTCAACAATCCATCATAAAAAATAAAAATTATCCAATGAATTACAGAAAAAAATAGAATCAGCACAAGATCAAACCTTTAGCTATTCATTTGATTAAATTGGAAAATAAAAAACAAAAAACAAAACCACCTAACTCAAATTCATCAACGGAAATCCATAGCTTAATCCGAACATACCTAATCGCAATAAGAAGAAATATGAACATACCCAACGGAAACCTCATGTTGCTCTAAGGAAACTTGGCAGTGCCCTCGCTGAAAACAGCCGAACCTTTATCACTGCTCTTATGCCTGCGAGCGCTCTACGGCTGCTGCTACTGTTCCTTGTTCCCGTAAAGCCAATGTTTTTCGGTGTCACCCTCTTCGACGACGGCGGACTTGGATTGGTTGGCCGCCTGCTGCTTGCAGTCTTGCTGGACAATTGCGATGGGATAGAGCTCCAAGGAGGCTATGATGAAGTTGAGAGGAGGGGATGGTGGTGGTCGAAGACTCGGAGTCTTGGAGAGAGAGATCGTGAGGGAGAAGAGTGAGAATCGACGATCGAGATACTAGAGGGAAGGCTAAGGAGAAAAGATTCATCATTGAGTCTGGGAGTCGGTCTTTGCGAAAGTGAACGGTATATGTGTGTGTGAGATATGAACGGCATAGATGTAACGGCATAGATGTAATCTCCACCAAAAGACACTAGGTATGGTTCGGGCTGGGGGCTTGTGTCTTTAGGAATTAAGAACCGCCCCGCCCTGCTTTTTACTTGGACCCGACCCGCCCCGCCCCGCCCCGTTGTGATATAAAAAAATATGAACCCGCCCCAAACCCACCCCGAACTGCTAGTACCCACCCCTACCCGCGGGTTCAGCACCCGTTTGTCCACCCCTAGTCCCATTATCCTATTTCTTAAACACTATTAAAGGCACTATAGTATATCACTTTTCAAGCACAGCAATGTTCACGTTCTTTTTTTTTGATGAAGGAAACCACGACAGCATAAACACTAACTAAACTCTTATGGCACATTTCTAAGAAAAAGTGGGCACAAAATTAAAACACACAGGTCATCTAGAGCGAACTACTCTAAAGTGGAATATATATATATATATATATATATATATATATATATATATATATATATATAAGTTAGAATTGATATTATATATGTATTTCATCGATGTGAGACAAAACACTACTATTTAGTATTTACAGTAAACAATACAAAGTAGGTGCCAAAGGTTTTGATTGCTGAGGAGGGTGGCTGCGATTAAATGTGAATGAAAAATAGGTTGGGCACCAAACGGGGCATAAATTCCAAACATAACAAATGGAAGAGCGAGCACATGCATTTGATGATTCTAATCGAAGCTGTTTATTAGTCATTAGTAGTAGTTATTTTATAAAGCTTCGATTTTATATTTTAAAAAGCTGTTGAGCTATTAAAATCACTTTTGCTTGTTTTCCAATATAATTTAGGGGGCAAATTATTGTACCAGTAACATGTAAGCACGTGCTTAGCCGTTTATATGAAGGGAAAATAAGAAACCATTGGTTTAAGTAAGAGTAATGCTAAAAAAATTAAATTTGTAAACTAAATTTGCAAACTAAATGATGTGTCACAAATAGGAAATGAGCACATTTATAACGTTTAAGTAATAACTCAATTACCAACTTTCATGGTATTTAGTTTACAAAATTTAGTCTTTCTAGCATTACTATTTAAGTAATCACGCTGGATCCCTTTGTCGTGCCCTTATTGGCAGATGGTCAAACGATCAACTAAACAAGCTATAGCCGTTGTTTAAATGAAATTGTTTTCTTTTCAGGGTAGGGAATAATGATTTGTTGATAACTGTGTTCCTATTAATATATAGTTTAATGCTTCCACATGTACAGCACTAAGCAGCCGCTAATATCACATTATGTCATAATTGTTGATCTCTGTGAATAAAAAATGTACGGTCGCTTACATTTAAATTTTGAGATTCAAAAAATGTACGATCAATCTTCTAAATTAAATAGTGTCACATGGAGTGTTCTAATGAATATGTATTCTTCTTCATTTCACTACATCCATCCCCCTCTCTGAATATATAACTTCAAATAGTAATATCATTTGTATAAAATAAGTAATAAATTGTAATTAAATATAGTGGGATTTGCAGAAATACAACCTAAATTTTTGCTGGTACACATATTTATCACCTAAACTTTTAGTTTTTTATACTTAGCACCTAGACTTTGCATTATGTTGCAACGCACCACCATCTGCTATTAAAAATTGTGTTAACTGACGATGTGGACAACATAAACCCAGCCTAAGTGTGCACCACTTGGACACAAATTAGTTTATTTTAACAGAATTTCTAATAGTAAGTGGTACATTGCAACATAATACAAAGTTTAGATAGTAAATAATAAAAATTAGAGTGGTAAATGCACACACCAACAACAATTCAGATGGTATTTATGCAAATTCCTCTTACATATATTTTGAGTGATGACATACAAAATCAATGCATGGCAAGTGATGACTTACAAAATCAATGCCCCCACAATTTTTTTTGTCGATAATGAATACAACTTGCTATTAATAATCTCATCAATAATTTTTTTTTTAATTTTTTTGTAGAGACGGATTAGGCGAGATTAACTCTTCGTCAACAGTCGTGTGCGATGTACCAACCCTCTCTTGAAGGAGAAAGGATCGTTGCACTCAAAAACACCCCGCATGTCCCCCCTACTAGATTTTATTAATAAGAAGCCTTTAAGGGGAGGGATCCCCATTTTTTTTTAAAAAAAATGGGGACACGCTCCCCACTGTTGGATTTAACTTAAATGAAATTGTATGGTTGAGATTGTGTGGCCTGTGTTTTAATCTTAACCACACAATTTCATTAAAACCAATCTAACGGTGGAGAGCGTGTCCCCATTTTTTTGAAAAAATGGGGATCCCTCCCCTTAAGGGTCTTGTTTATTAATAATATGAAAAAAAAGGAAAACTAAAACAAACGGGACAACTAGGCCAAACCTACTAAAAACAACTAATATAAGAATTCTTCAGCTTCAGTCACCTGAATTGATTTCCCATAATTCCTGCTCATATTTCATTGCCAAAATCCACCTCCACAACAACAATTTGCTTCTCATGACCTCGAATGGAAGAATGGAAGCCCGACATAGCCTCTTCTATAAGATGCATCCGCAAAATTAGGTACCAAGTTCGACGGCGTAAAACTACTATTCATTGCACCAAAATTAGCAAAATCATCCGCCAAACAATTCACTTCCCTGAAAATATGCGAAAAACACAAGCGAGCAATATGCCATAAACAATTTGCCCAAGAAACTTTAAGAAACCATGGAACATCCATTGAGTGAGCTGATAGAAGGCTGATGACATGCATAGAATCGGTCTCTAACCAAATGTTATGCCATTCTTTATTCCATGCAATCTGAATTGCCTCAATCACAACCACAATCTCTACAACAATTGCACTTGGATAAGAAGATGAAGAGGCAAATGCTCCTAAAAAAATTACCACTTGAGTCACAAAAAACACCACCACTACCCACCTAACCATTCCCTTTACAAGACCCGTCTATGTTAATCTTAATCCACCCAACGGGAGGCGGATGCCAAAACACAAGGACAAAACTAAGAGCTTCCAAAGAAAAGGATGAAATTCTTAATGTGGAGAATATAGGAATTGATACACAACTAGTGAAAGAAGAAAAAGAAATAGAAGTTGATTCCATCCAAAGCAGTAAAAAGACGATGTTGGGATATGACAATACTATAACTTTTGTTCTCAAACCTGATCTAGTTCATTTCGTGCAAAAGCCATACTACTAAATTAAATAGTTTGCGCAACGAAACACGCATCGTCCCCAAAAGTCACTTTGCGCAACGAAATTCTAAACTTCGTCGCACAAAGTCTTGTGCGATTAAATTTTGCGCGACGAAAAACACATCGTCGCGTAAAGTCACTTTGAGCGACGAAATTTTGCTCGACGAAACAATATCGTCGCATAAAGTCACTTTGCGCGACAAAATTCTAAACTTTGTTGTGCAAAGTCTTGCGCAACGCAAAACACTTCATCTCGCAAAGTTTTTACACAAATAAATAAAATAAAAAATATTTTTTAAAATATTTGTGCGACATAATTCAAATATTTTGTTGCCTAAACTAATTTATTTTTGTTTTTTATTTTGTTCGTATAACACTTAAGAAATTATATATATATATATATATATATACATATATTAAGGAGCTTTAAATTTATTATTGTAGTTTGGATCGAATTAGTTCATTGAGTGTAGCTGTAAAAAATCATCAAAATCGGAGTTGAAATAACCGTTAAATCGTGATTTTTCGTTTATAACCATCAAAGGAATAGATTCACTAACACTTCAGAGTTTATTTATACTTTCATTAAGTATAACATAAGATTTTGTGGTATCCACTAATGTAAATATTTTAAATTGAAGATCAAATTCAGTCATTGTATTTATATAGGGTCAAGGAGTGTAGCTGTAAAAAATCATCAAAATCAGAGTTAAAATAACCGTTAAATCGTGATTTTTCGTTTATAACCCTCGAAAAGTTTTGTCCCGTTTCTTGATCTTTGAATGTTTATTTTTTGCAATTTTTGGCATGTGTGATCTCGAAGTATATACAAACAAGTTTGACGGTTGGATCGTTTAAACTAGTTTTGTAGAATGTATATCCCATCAAAACAATAGTTTCATTAACACTTAGAGTTTATTTATACTTTCATTAAGTATAACATAAGATTTTGTGGTATCCACTAGTGTAAATATTTTAAATTAAAGATTGAATTCATTCATTGTATTCATATAGGGTCAAGGAGTGTAGCTGTAAAAAATCATCAAAATCGGAGTTAAGATAACTGTTAAATCGTAATTTTTCAATTATTCATAAAAGTGTAGCAGTATACATGCGTCGCGCAAACCAAGTTATTTTTGTTTTTTATTTTATTTTATATTATAAATTTAAATATAGTTGTTTTCATAAGTTTTTATTATTTTAAAAAAAATTTGTGCGGCGAATATCAATATTTTGTCGCCTAACCGTTATTTACTTATTTTTTATTTAATTTTTTTAATTTTATATAGTTAAACTAAATTATTTTTTATTTTCTATTATTTTCTTTGAGCGACAAATACACATTTGGTTGCCTAAACCTTATTTATTTTAATTTATTTATATTTTAAATTGTAAAATAAAATTATTTTCTTTTTTATTATTTATAAATTTTGCTCGACAAGCCATATTTGTTCATTGCGCATTATCCTTAAATTTGGACAGGAGCAAAAAATGGGATGCAGGAATTTTTTTTCATTTTTTTAAGACTTTGCGCGACCAATTTTTCGTCATGCAAAACTCTAAAAATTTGGGTGGGCACCAAAAATAAGACGTGGGAAATTTTTTTTAAAGACTTTGCGAGACCAATTTTTTGTTGCGCAAAACTCTAAAAATTTGGGCGGGCACAAAAAATGGGACGTCGGAAATTTTGTTTAAATTTTTTTTTAAGACTTTACGCGACCATCATCACGCAAACTCGTATCCTTCGTCACGCAAAGTGATACGGCTTTTAAAACCAAAATAACTCCTCCACCATTTTCTCAATGTCTTTCTCTACTCTTACCTCTCCTCTCTCTTTCCCTCTCCACAAATCCGACTCTCTCTCACACTCATTCCTCTCACTTAATCTATTTTCTCTCTCTTCACTATCTCTCACTCACTCTCTCATCTCTCTCTCATTATCTCCTCTAATTCCCTCACACTCACTCCTCCCTCTCATTCTCACTCACTCTCAATCTTGCCAAAAGGTATATTCTCCTCAAATTTTTTTTTTCATTAATATATCTATTTGGAGTTAGATTTGAGTTTGGTGCAGGGTTTGTGGCCGAGTATAGTATGAGGAGTGGAGTTTAGGGTCGGATTTGGGGTATACCAATTTTAGGGGAGATTATGCCAATTTTTCGTTATTTGACCATATTTTTGTTGTTGTAGGGAATCGTCGAGACTTTGACGGCTAAAGTTGAGGATTAGGATGCTATCGAAACATATCCCCCGCCACTCCTACCACAATAGACTTGTATTAGGATTTTATTATTGTACTTCGTTAATTTATGTGTACATTTTGAATATATTATATATATTGGATAATTTGATCACTATTTTTCATATGTCAATTTTAATTAAAGTAATTAAAAAAATCATACAATTAAATTAAATGAAAAAATAAAAAATTCGAAAAATCTTGCCCTACCAAATATTTCTTTGCGTAAACAATTAATATAAGAAAAATAATAAAATAAAAAGTCAAAAACCTTGCTCAAAAAAATATTTCGTTGCGCAAAATATTAAATTAATTTATTTTAATTAAAACAAAATTTTAAAATATTTCGTCGCGCAAAGCTTTGCGTGACAAACTGTTTCGTCTCGCAAAGCTTGTGCCGCTTGAGTTTACGCGACAAAAATTAATCTTCGTCGCTCAAAGTAGCTTTGCGCGACGAAGATTAATTTTTGTCGCGTAAACTCTAGCAGCACAAGCTTTGCGAGACGAACCATGCGCGACCAAACTTTCGTCGCACAAGATTTTGTGCGATGAAATTGTACTTTGCGCAACAAACATATTTCATCACGCAAAGTGTTTTTTGTAGTAGTGCCACCAAAAGAAATATCAAATAACCAAGAACCAAGTTTCTGAACAGACTTGGAGAAAGATGAGTCCAAAGAACCATAAAAAAATATCTTCAAAGAATTGCCAATGAGCATAAGGCTTGCCAAAAAGAATGAAAATCTATTTCCATAAAGCAACTGTATAAGGACAATGTAGATGAAGATGGTCACAAGATTCTCCAGCATATGACAAAAAGCGCAATAAGAAGTTAAAGCCACGCCTTAGCTTTTGCAATAAATCATCAGTCAACAATCGCCCATGATAAACTTTCCAAACTACTAAGATCTTGTGTGGCTGAATAGATTGATGCCAAACCATTTTAGCACATTTTCTACACGGAGCATAATATGAGAAATGAGGAAAAGCCTCATTAGCTGAAACAGTACCCGAAGATGAATCTATCCAAAATAAAGCATCATCCATGTGCGTAATCGGTAATGGAGTCTTCATAATCATCTCCAAAAAATGAGAAAAAGAAGAAGTAAAGGCAATGGAAAGAGACCACTTTGCATCTTGATAAAATCTTTTACCTTAGAATTCAAAGAATTATGTCAACCTCACCAATATTAGAGAGCAAAGGGATTCCAAGCCAGTTATCATACAAAAAAGAAATCTTATGGCCATCACCAACACTCCACAAGGGAACTATAAAAAGAGGGCCACACTTGTTTAAACCCTAACCAAATGAAAGACTTTTTATAAGGTCATCTACAACCGAAGGGGCTACATTTAGCCTCCATCTAGATTATAGCTCTGCAATAAATTATTTTTTAATGAACAGTGACAGGAAATATTTACATACAATCTCCAACCGAATGAACTATTTTTTAGCTCCTCAATAATTTATTATTTTAATTTAGTTCTTAATTTTTATTGGTTAATTAAATTAAACTACCACATTAAAATAAGGTTTTCTGGATATATTTTGAGTGTTATTTGTTGCTAAATGTTGTTTAAATTTCATATTATTAAAGATTTTAATTTTATTGTTAACAATTTAGACATTAAAATGAAGTAAGATAGTATGGAAAGGTGAAAAAAGATGTGAGAAATGATGTAGAAATGGCTTAGGTATTTATAGGAAAAAATTACAATTAAAAATTTTGGCTAAAAAACAAGGCTACATGACATCAGCTAGCAACACAGCTGGGCCCAACTTTTAAGGCTAGCTGGCTGGTTATGTTTGCCCAACCCTCTAGCCATTTGGCTATATTTTGGCCAGGTGGGTCTCAATTTTTTTGGGCTCAGCCCTCTATTAGAGATAAGTTTTGTCTCAAAACAGGCTATGTTTTGGCCTAAAGCCTCTTAGTCAGCTCGATTGGAGATGGCTTAAGATTTTAGCAAATGAAAGTTATATTTAAGAAATCTGTTATGTAACCAATTAGAAGTTGGTGAGGAAGAAAAAATTACATCCCAAAATCTTTTAAGAATGAGAGAATAGTTGGATTCAAAAAGATCACGAATACCCAAACCACCATCCTCTTTCAACTTACAACAAGAACTTTAAGCTATTAGAGGCATACCTCGTTTTAACGGATCACAAGACCAAAAGAAATTTCTAATCCACTCTTGAACCTCATGTAGCAAATTAGTAGGCCAAGCAAAAATTTGAAAACTATAAACCAACATGAATTACTGAATTAATAAGTTGGAGTCTCCTTGCTTTTGAAAGCAAAGAACCTTTCCAAGCCGTCAACTTGCGATGAATCTTATCAGCAATGGCCTGAAAATAGATCATTTTCTGGTGACTGTGAAAAATGCAGACACCTAGATACATAAAAGACAGATTTCCCTAACTTGCCCCAAGAACCTTTTGAATAATAGTATGCCAACTGCTTGTATATTTCCCAAGAAAGAAAAACTAAAGATTTTGATTTATTTATGCACTGATCAAAATTCAAGCTATACTCCTTCACAAAACACATTAGATTTTGATTTTGATATATTAGAGCTATTACCGTTTTTTTTTTTTGAGAAAAAGATGATTTTATTAAATTGGGAAAGTTACACTAATTCTTGGATTAGGAGGACAAGAACAGTTAGAGGCTCCTCAACCCAAACTAGTTTCGAATTGATAAACAATACTACCTTAGCCAAACGATAGGGAATCCCATTATCCATCATAGAAACAAACATAGGCTTTGTAGCTGTAAAAAAAAGTTGCATATGAAGAACATCCCTCGCTAACAAATTCATTGTGGAAGCACGATCCAAACAATTGTTGATGATGGATATAGCTTGAGATGAGTCACTCTCAATATGTACCTTTTGAAACCCTAACTGTGATGCCAATTCCACCCTATGAAGAACCGCTTGCAGCTTGGCATGGAGAGCCAACGAAAGTGCAGGTATTAACCATGCCCCCTACAAATCTTCCATGTGACACGCCCCGATCCCGATGTCTTGGGGACATCGGGATGGTCACGTGCTGGCCGACACCCGAGGGGTGACGAAAGCCATTTAGAAGGCATAAGAACGAGAAATAAGAATTTAATAGAACATTAAATAGGCTTTTAAGGAACATGCTCAGAGCATACAACTAATTTGAAATAATAAAAGAAAGAATATAAAATTGAATAAACAAAATGAGTGGGTCCTACACCGAGAGAACTCGAAGATGCCGATGCAGAAGTGTCTTGACGCCGAGATTGTATGCCTCAATTCTAAACCCTTAAGGGGGCACAAAACAAACATGAGTGGACCAATTATATATATATATATATATATATATATAATAAAACAGTTATCAACATACTAACCCTCTGGTTTTATGAAAACTCATATAGCATGATAAATAAAATAGGTTCTCCTTATGCCATATCCCCGTCTCTATGCTAATAGCCAGAGGAAAACCACTTCAGGCCCTATGCCAACACCATAACCGTCGCCCGAGATAGACCGAAATCTATCCCTTCATCCCATAGCGGAAATTGGGACCACTAGGTAATACAAAACCATCGAACATATATTTATTGAAAAGCAACTTCATAGTATAAAGTCATATATCATCTATACTATAAAGAAGTGTTTGAAACATATTCTAAATATCATATCATTTAGCAGATATTATATAAAGAATATGGGTTATACGAAAAATAATAATAATTCAAAGTAGCCTCAGTAAGCGTGTTATCTCACAAAACGTAATCATCAAATCATGTTTCTCAAGTATGCATTTCTACTATTAAAACATGCATTTTTAGAAGGGCTCCACTCATAGTACTTTGCCATCAAAAACTGCGTTGCTAGTGAAGATAGAAATGCTACAATAGTTGCCCCTAAGCACATAAAGGGTACACTTGCTTCAATCATTTGAGTTCTTATGCCTTCTAAATGGCTTTCGTCACCCCTTGGGTGTCGACCAGCACGTGACCATCCAGATGTCCCCAGGACATCGAGATCGGGGCTTGTCACCATGTGCATCCTGCAAAAGTGCACCTGTCTCATCCATCTTTGCCTGTAAGTGTTGAGAAAGTCAAGGATCATCATCAAGATACTTGCCATATATTGTAATTAATTATATTCCTATTTTGTATTATGAGTTGTCTATTAGCAGCTAGTTTGTAGGAATTGATTGTAAATATATGACTACATATAGTAGTATTGTAAAGATAATTTTCAATTAATGAGTTGGTGAATTACCACCTTCCAAAATTTACATGGTACCAGAGCCCTTCCTGGGTTCTTAGTTCCTCTTTTTTTTTTTGGTTATGGTGGAGGATTCAACGTCAGCAATGGCTAAAATTGAACCATCTAGTGATCCTGCTAGTCCTTTCTTCGTTTCCTTTCTTCGTTCATCATTCTGATCACCCGGGAATGATGCTCGTTTCAACCAAACTTACCAGTGAAAATTATGGCACTTGGTGTCATTCCATGTCAATTGCACTCAGTGCAAAGAACAAATTAGGGTTTGTTAATGGAAGTATTGAACAGCCATCTGTGAAGACAAAGCCCACAGAATCTGCTCTTTGGCAACGGTGCAACAACATGATCCTTATGTGGATTATCAATACACTTTCCAGTGACCTAGCCACCAGTGTGGTGTAAATGACGACAGCCAAAGATGTTTGGGATGATCTTCGAGAACGTTTTTCTCAACAAAACGTGTCTCGTCTCTTTGAAATCCAACGTGACCTTGCACGTCTTACACAGAGTCAACAACCTATCAACGTGTATTTCACCAGGCTTAAAGGTTTGTGGGATGAGATGGATTCTTACCAAACTTTAAAGCCTTGTTCTTGTGGGGCTGTTCAATCTAATAACGAACAGGTAGAGAGAACCAAGGTTTTGCAGATTTTAATGGGGTTAGACGACTCGTATTCTGCGATCCGTGGGCAGATCTTACTTATTCAACCATTGTCTTCGATTCGATCCGTCTATTCCATGTTAACACAAGAAGAGAAGCAAAGAGGCATGGCTGTTGGGCCTAGCCTCATTGAACCTGCAGCGCTGTTCAAACGAGTCGTGGCAACAATGGCAACCATGGAAAAGGAAGATCGTCTGAGAGGAAGCCGCTGCATTGCTCATACTGCGATAAGGATCATCACGTTATTGAAACGTGTTGGAAGCTCCATAGCTATCCACCGGGACACCGTCTTCATGGTAAGTCCAGTAGTTCGAGTGGTTTTGGTGGGCGCGACAACAAGCCGAGCGGCAAACCAGCTTTCAACAACGTAGCCTCCACCGCTGCACCGTCCATACCCAACTTCACCACCGCTGCACCGTCCATACTCAACCTCACCACCGACCAGTTTCAGCAACTCTTATCCATGATGAGTCAAAAAATGGGCTTTGATTCTAAGGCTAATCTAGCAGGTGGGCCTCCTTCTTTCCAATGGGTTATAGACAGTGGTGCCACTGACCACATCTCTAGTCTCCCATTGACTAATGCCACCGCAAATCCTCCTCTTCCACCTGTGGCATTACCTAATAGGACTCGGGTTCCCATCAATTCTATTGGCACATACAATTTTGGTTCCCAAAAATGTGCTTGGCATAGCTTCTTTTTTTATCAACTTAATTTTCGTTAGTCGGGTCACTCGATCGTTGGGATGCTCAGTAACCTTTTATCCTGATTTTTGTATTTTACAGGACCTGGAGACAAGGACGATGATTGGTTGGGGGCGACAACATAATGGACTTTATTATTTGGTGGACCCCAAAGGGCGGACATCACCTACAACTACCTCATCTCCCAAGGTTTTTTCCATCACGTGGCACCGACGACTTAGTCATCCTTCACCCTTGAGATTCCAACTATTAGCTAAACATTTTCCTGAAATTTCCCTTTCTGAAAATAAACCTTGTGACATTTGCCCTTTGGCAAAACAAACTCGATTGTCTTTTGGATTAAGTCATATTACTACTAAGCATGCTTTTGAACTTATACATTGTGATATTTGGGGTCCCCATAGAGTAGCATCCCGCTTGGGTGCTCGTTATTTCCTTACTATTGTTGATGATTTTACTCGTTGCACTTGGGTTTATCTCATGCGTCATAAATCAGACACTCAATCTTTGCTTAAATCTTTCATTGCCTATGCCAAAACACAATTTCACCTCAAAATTAAAACCATTAGAACTGACAATGGCGGCGAATTTGTTTCTATGCTTCCTTTCTTTAATGATCATGTCATACTTTTTCAACGGTTTTGTGTTTCCACCCCTCAACAAAATGGGGTTGTGGAGCGAAAGCATAGACATATTCTTCAAATCGCACGAGCTTTGCATTTTCAGTCACATATTCCCTTGCACTTTTGGGATGAATGCATTCTAACATCCATTTACCTAATTAACCACATTCCCACCCCTCTCTTATCAGGTCTTACGCCTTATGAGAAATTATTTGGTCACCCTCCTTCATATATCCATTTACGCACTTTTGGGTGTTTAGCATATGCCACTAATCTTCACCCCCAACATAAGTTTGATGCTCGGGCTAAGAAATGTGTTTTCATTGGGTATCCTTTTGGCCAAAAAGCTTACAAATTATATGATCTTCATTCCAAACAAATTTTTACCAGTCGAGATGTCACATTTCATGAGAATATTTTTCCATTCCACCCAAATCCTCACCCCTCAACAGTTACCCCGCACTCCCATACTGACCCAAACACTGTCCCAAACACCGACCCACATACTGATCCTCATACCGACCCCGGCCCACTTTCCTCTCCACCTGCTACAGTCCTCCCTTCCCACATAGACCACCCCACTGCCGACCCGGGCCTTCCTCCTGGCCCAGCACCAGTCCCACAAATACCCACCTCTGCCACTGACGGGCTTGACCAAGTCTCAGTTCTTCCTGATGGGCATGCCCTCTCTCTGGACCCATGTCCAGCATCTGCCCAGCCTGCCGCTGCATCCCCTACTCATTTGCGCCATTCCAGTCGCATCCGCGTTTCGCCGACCAAGCTCCATGATTATGTTTGTCCGACTATTCCGTTGCCCCCCTCCAACTCCTCGCCTTCCGGTCCTCGTACAAGGTATCCTCTTTCTAATTATTTGTCCTATCAAGGGCTCTCTCCCAAGTATCAATCCTTCATTGCACAATTGTCTATTGTTTTGGAGCCTAACAGTTATACAGAAGCTGCCAAACATCCCCATTGGTGCAAGGCCATGGACGAGGAACTCCAGGCGCTTCAGGCCAATGACACTTGGACACTTTCTCCTCTCCCTCCCGGGAAGGTACCAATTGGCTGTCGGTGGGTTTATAAAATCAAAAGAAAATCCGATGGGAGTATTGAGCGTTACAAAGCTCGGTTGGTTGCTAAAGGTTACACCCAATTGGAAGGTATTGACTATCATGATACTTTTTCTCCCACGGCCAAACTTGTCACTTTCCGCTGCTTACTTGCTCTTGCTGTTACTCACTCATGGTCACTTCATCAACTTGATGTCCATAACGCATTCCTTCATGGTGATCTCATGGAGGAAATCTACATGCTTCCCCCGCCTGGTCTTTGGCGACAGGGGGAGAATTTGGTGTGTTGCCTTAATAAGTCGATTTATGGGTTGAAGCAAGCTTCTCGGCAATGGTTTTTCAAGTTCTCACAAGCTATTCGATCAGCTGGTTATGTTCAATCTAAAGCAGACTACTCACTTTTCACTAAGAGAAGAGGGAAGTCATTTACTGTGCTTCTCATCTATGTGGATGACATACTGATAACGGGGAATGACTTGAAAGCAATTGATGATCTCAAATCTTTTTTGAATACCAAGTTTCCTATCAAAGATCATGGTAATTTGAAATTTTTTTGGGAATTGAGGTGGCACGATTGAAACAAGGTATTTTCATTTCACAAAGAAAGTATTTATTGGATATCCTAAATGATGTTGGTTTTCTAGGATCACGGCCTGCAAGCTTTCCTATGGAACAAAATCTCAAATTACTCCCTGATGATGGGCATGCTTTGGATGATCCAGTCAAGTACAGAAGATTGATTGGTCGGTTGATATATCTCACTATAACCCGACCGGATATTACATATTCAGTTCATTTATTGAGTAGATTCGTGCAATCACCTCAAAAGTCTCATTATGAAGCTGCTTTACGCATCTTAAAGTATTTGAAAGGCACACCAAGGCATAATGTTTCCATCTCAAAATTCATTGAAGTTAAAGGCATATTGTGATTCCGATTGGGCAGGATGTCCTACCACTCGGCGTTCAACTACTGGTTATTGCGTTTTCCTTGGAAATAGCCTTATTTCATGGAAAAGCAAACGACAGAAAACTGTATCCTTATCTTCTGCTGAAGCTGAATATAGATCCATGACAGCAGCATGTTGTGAGCTTGCGTGGCTCCAAAGCCTTTTTCGAGATCTTCAAGTTCAAGACCAAGGGCCGGCTACCTTGTTATGCGACAATCAAGCCGCTCTTCATATTGCGGCAAATCCGGTATTTCACGAGCGAACAAGGCACATTGAGATTGATTGTCATTTTGTTCGAGATAAGATTATGGAAGGAAAAATTGTGACCGGATTTGTTCCTTCCATATCACAACTTGCTGATTTGTTCACTAAAGCTCTTGGGAAGGAAAGATTTCATTCTTTGCTAGGCAAGTTGGGAGTTCAAAACATTCACTCACCAATTTGAGGGGGAGTGTTGAGAAAGTCAAGGATCATCATCAAGATACTTGTCATATATTGTAATTAATTATATTCCTATTTTGTATTATGAGCTGTCTATTAGTAGCTAGTTTGTAGGAATTGATTGTAAATATATGACTACATATAGTAGTATTGTAAAGATAATTTTCAATTAATGAGAATCGGTGAATTACCACCTTCCAAAATTTACAGTAAGTTTGTCACTCCGTCCACATTAACTAATACCCAACCATCCTCTAGCACCTCTCCTTTTGTCCCGTGGCTACCAACCTACGGACTGGGCAGCCCCTGCTGCTGTGCAGCAGACCCAAAAATAGCAACTGCCTGGTATTCTTGCCGCCAAGTCATGGCGCATTGTGCCACCACCCTTGAAAACTCATACCTTCCACTCAAAATACGGTCATTCATTTCCATCCAAAGATATGCGATACCACCATATAAGAAAAATCGAAAATAGAATTTCAGCGTTCAACTAAAGATCGAGCCACTCTTTGATTGTGTTACTGGGTACTGAATCAACCAAAAAAACTGAACGGGGCTGCAAACCATGTGCTTTTGCGAAAGAGCACTTTTTCAAAATGTGTGCCTCAATCTCGGGACCCCCATTATGGAAGACACAAATCATATCGTTGAGACATCTTTTCTTGCTCACAAAAAGGATCCGGCGAGGATGTAAATTTCAAATAACACCTTAAAAAGTATCATTTTCAAAGTCCTTTGCTCATTGTCCTTGTAATACAATTGTAATGTTTGAGATTTGCCTTTAAGTTCTTTGAGGAGTTCATTATCCTTATTCTTCAATGTATTTCTAAACAATTGAATCTAAAGTTACGTAGAATTTTAAAATTTTAACATTCAAAGAGTGTATAAATTAAGTAAATAATTCCAACATAGCAGTAATGTTGCCATTTAATAGTATGGATTAATATTTCTCTCTATTTGTAAGTTAAAAATTTTATGTGTAAAATTTTCAGTATTAAATTATTATGACAAATATATCGAATACGTACCATACTGGATAGGTAAGACATACTACCCCTGAAAATCATCAACGATAACATTTTGAAAGGGTCGTTAACTATATCACACTTATCGACAACGTTTGTAATTGTCAGTGATGCCAGTTTGTGCATGGATCACGAGTTCAATTGTTAATAGTGTATCTCCCCGTATAAAATTCGTCAACATGAATCATAGTCACGTGGGTATGTCCTCCAGCTGCCATGCAAGGAAATATGCTGCACTCTCCTGCCTTGGGGGGCTCAGCCAGCAACTTTGCCTCCTAAAATAATTCTGTATAAGCATAGAAGGCCACAACAGCTTCAAACTAAATAACTTTATAAATTCTAGTTGCCCAGTGCCCACCGTATACGCACACACGCATACACATATACATGGATAATATTAAGGAAACTAAATTTAAAAACAAAATTTATAAACTAAATGATGTTTCACCAAAAAAAATGAGCACGTTAATCAACCTTAAGTAATAAACCAATCATCAACTTTTATATTCTTTAGTTTCTAAAATTTTGTCTATAAATTTAGTCTTCCTAGCATTTCTCATATATATATATGTGTGTGTGTGTGTATGAGCTCGGAAAATGAGCACGTTAATCAACCTTAAGTAATAAACCAATCATCAACTTTTATATTCTTTAGTTTCTAAAATTTTGTCTATAAATTTAGTCTTCCTAGCATTTCCTATATATATATAGATAAATATAAGTATGTATGTATGAGCTCGGAAACACGATTCATAGTAATTCAACAAGAAAAAATTTCATGTAAAACCACCACATATCCTGAGAAATCTCAAGTACTTTTCTCTCTTGATGAGGTAGTTCAATAATACTTTAGCTCTCTAAACACCATCAATTATGAATATTGCTTCTACTGCACCTGGAAAATCCAGTAAGGGTGGCTGGAATGCTGCTATTTTCATCATCTGTAAGCAATTTTTCTGTGTTCATCTTATTTTTTTTAGTTTTTTTATCAGCATCTTATTTTTCATTCAATTCCACGATTTCTTGTGCCTTTTTTTGCAATGAATAGTTATATTCAGTTCATTAAGTTTTCTGAAAATATATTGGAGTTTCATTTTTTATGAGTACTCTATTTATTTGTGCTTAATTAAATTTTATTTGCAGTGGTTGAGGTGGCCCAGGAGTTCGCATTCTATGGGTTGGCAAGTAACCTCATCATGTACCTCACAAATGTTTTGGACCAGCCCTTAGCCGCCGCGGCTAAGAATGTCACCACCTGGCTTGGTGTCTCATCAGTCTTCCCTGTCCTCGGAGCCTTTCTTGCAGATTCATATTTTGGTCGGTTCAAAACCATCGTCTTCTCCATCGCCATCTATTTCCTGGTAAATCATCTAGGAGTTTTTCCCCATAATAAATGTGTCGAATGTTCCTTTTTGTTAAGTACGTATGACACTCACTTGTGTTGCGAGACTGTGAATCTAAACTATTAAATAAGTTAGAAAGTTGTACTCTAAATGTGTTCAGATTTACAATCTGATATCATAAACATATAGAACGTAGCCAGGTTGTTTGACAAGAAAACATTAATCGTGTTTGATTGGATAGATGTCCTTGTGTGGTTGTGTTCATGGCTTATATATCATTTTGTAGGGCACGGTTCTTTTGACTCTGTCCGTCTCAGTAATTCCTTCACAACGTCGCCGAGCAGTGTTCTTTGTGGCGCTTTACATTTTATCGGTGGCTCAAGGTGCGCAGCAGCCATGCTTGCAAACATTTGCAGCAGACCAGTTCGATGAGAACACGCCGGAAGAGATAAAGGCCAAGAGCTCCTTCTTCAACTGGTGGTACTTGGGGTACACGTTTGCTGCCACTTCTGCCACACTAGGAGTTGTATATCTCCAGGTAACAACTTTGTTCTAGATTCCCACATCCTCCCAAAAGTATTTAGATTATAACAGTACATAAAAATAAAAACAAAATTACAAAAGGTATTTAATACTTCCAATTGTTGAATAAGCTATTTTGTCTGGTCAATAATTGTGGATACACTACTAGTAACTTGTATATTCGTGAAATTACCTTGTTGACTTTTATTGAATTTTGTGCTCCTCTTTTTTTTTTTAAATATTTTATTGGTATTACAAAACATTACTAATCATAATTGTAGCAAACAAATTTTAATTAAATTAGCTACAACGGTGTACTCTCTTTCACCCAAGTTTCAAATTCCCGTAGTTTGTTAGATGAAATTAGTATATAGGTTTTTCTAGTTACACTCCATTACCCATCTAAGTTCACCCCACAAAAATGTTAAAGTATTTGATTTCCGAATTACCTTAAAGAATTGTAAATAAAAAAAAAAGAATTTTTGAACATTAGTCCTTACAAAAGATTAAAATTTAAAAAAACTCCTGCGCTAGATTAAATATTCAATTTAATCCCTTTAGTGTACTTTTATCAAAATGTACATTCAATTTTTGTTATTTAATGTGTATTTTTATTTAATCTCTCCATATTAAATTTTAATTTTATTAATATGCACATATTTAGTTTTTTTTTAATTAGAAATGAACGTAAATGAGAAAATATTAAAAGAAATTTGTGATACAAAAATATATAAATACATAAATGATTGTGCCAAAATATATAAAATTGACTTTTTGTACCGAAATATTTGTACCTACATGATTGTACCAAAATATATTATAATGAACCTAAATGTATGTACCGAATGTATTATATTGAATTAATGTACCTAAATGTCAATGTCGAAATGTATGTACCAAAATGTACGTACTGAAATGTACGTACCTAAATGTCAGTACTGAAAATGTATGTAACTAAATATCAATACCAAAATGTATGTACCTAAATATATTTACCGAAATATAATACATTGAATTAATGTACCTAAAAGTCAATACTCAAATGTGTGTATCAAAGTGTACGTAACGAAATACATTATATTGAATCAATGTAGCTACATGTTTGTACCGATAGATATACCAAAATATTCAAATGTATTAATGTACCTAAATGAAGAACATACAAAATTGTTATCGAAATATATATTATAAAAAAAAAAATTAGTTGCCTAAATGTAGACATTAAAATATATTATGATGAATGAAATAAAAATTAAATTTAAATGTAATTAATACATTAAAATAAAAATAAAAAGATAAATAAAACATGAAAATATAACTAATAAATGATACGATTAAATGTACTAGGGACTAAAATTAGATTTTAATCTTATACATGGTTATAATCTAAAACTCATCTTTTTTAAGAATTAAAATCAAGTTTTCTAATAAAAAAATAAAAAATAAAGAAAAGAATAATAAAAGGAAACACAAGAGACGCCTCCTCCCCCTTCCCCTACAGGCACCCCTCCTCGATCCCCGACAACGACGCCAGTGATCCATACCAGTCTGATAGTTGCCCCTCTCGCTCCCTCTGTATCTCTTATTGATTTTGGATTCAAAAATATCAACCATCAAAAGATCAAGAAGACATTGAATCAAAATAAGAATCTGAATTCAAAGAACTTACAAATCAAGTTTTAAATTGAAGGAACTCCTTGCTCTTGGGTTTTGTTAACGGGAATTTCATATTTCATATAATTTCGAGAAGGGAAGAAGGAACATGGATACTGGCTGCGAGAGTGATAGAGAGAGTGTTGGAAATTCAAATAATAAAAACATTATTTCAATGTTTGTGTGCTGCTACCTATTTTTTTTACTAATGCTTCCTGCACCTACCAAAATTAAATGCTTCTTCTGTGCTGGCCGAAAATGTGGCTGCAACTTGCAACTCAGTCGAGTAATGCAGTGTGTGTGCGCGCAAAAGTCTAAAGCTGCTGGATGTGTTTTGAAAAGGGTGCAAAGAGTTTGAACACCTTCATTTATTTTGCATGCGTAAGTGTTTGTTTTGTATTGTTTATTAAAACCACTTGTGTGGTTCTTTCTTTTGTGCGTATATAAGTAAGTCTTCCCCGTAAGGCTTTAGTGTTCTAATCTCAATAAGAGTTGTAAACTCTTCTAATATATGAGCACTCTGACATTTTCAGGGCTCTGTGCGAGTTTAATAAAAAGGCCTCCTCATTTAAAAAATATATATATATATATTTTTGGACAATATATTCTTACAAAACTCAACAATCAATATTCAAACTTAATTGAAATTAGCATCTCACTCTTACTAATTGAATAATCTCCAATATAAAATCATGATTTAGGGTTCATCTATAAAAAAAAAAATGGAGCACAACTGAAAGAGAGATATGAAAATATGTTTGTATTTGTGAAAGAAAGTAATACACAAGTTAATTTTTTATTGCTTAATAGAAAAGTGGAAGAATATGCACAAATCTTTTATTGCTAGATAAAACTAGAAAGTTTATATATTAAGTATAAGTTTCACTTAATCATATTGTAATATAGATAAAATCAAATGATTGATGATTTTCTTTTTAGTTTAAAACTTTTTTATTAGAAATTTATACACATACGTAATATAAAGGATGATGAAAAGTTTTGGGGCCCCTAAAAATTTGGGATCATGTGCCACTGCACCTTTTACACACCCCCAACGCCCCCTCTATATGAGAGTTTTTTTTTTCTTTCTCAAAGCTTGCTGCTTCTTTTCTTTCTGTCGGTCCAGCTTCAAAGGGAGTAAAAGTGAGAGGTGTGATGGAGTTTATAAACTTATCACCCACGTATGGTATTGAGTTAGCAAACTTTGAATGCCAACAGAAAGAAGGGTGACAGTGAGGTTGGTAGGGGATGCCGGTGGTTGTTGTCTGGGAGGGGAGAAATTTACATGTTATGAGATGTGGGTGTATTTCCTTAAGAGTATAATTGGATATCACAAAAAAAAAAATTTGTGGGATGAACTCGGATGATTGTGTGATGTAAATAGAAAAACTCTTAGTATATATATCCTATTGTTTGTCAAAAGAGAAAACATAACTAATCTTACTATTTGTCCTATCGTTTGTCAATTAATATTAATTATGTACACTAATTAATTGAAATTACTATATTTGTAGGATAATGTTGGGTGGGGATTAGGGTATGGAATATTGGCAGGGGTTTTGGTGGCGTCACTAGTATCATTCTTGTTGGGAACAAAGAGGTACAGGAAGCAAAGACCCCCAGGGAGCCCTTTTACTAGCGTGGCACAAGTGCTCGTCGCAGCAGCTCGGAAATGGCATGTCACTGAGACACTCAATTGCGAGAATGTTTATTATAGAGATGAGAAGGGTGAAGGCCAGCTACAAGGTCAGTCGCAGCCTGTAGTTTTGGCTCGTACTAATCAACTCAGGTACAACTTAATATCACATTTTCAAGTTTCTAATGTGCTTTCATGATTTAAACCATTCATTTTTTTTCATTTTCAAAAAATAAATTCATATGAAAGATCAGCACAAGTGAGAATCTATTAGTCATATAATTGTAATAAAGGAAATAAAGATAACTCTTAGGGTTAGCCTATGTGTTTTTAGTAAAATCATAAAGTCAATCTCACTCACTCTAACATTGTTACTGTGGGAAGTGACAATGAGGTAGCTTTATTAAAATATAAAAAAATACAATCTGTCAATAGGCATAAAGCTTGACCTTGACCATGATAACAAACAAAACCTCTAACAACTAATATAAAATATAACAAGGCCAACAAAAGATAACCTAACTAAAGCAGTAGTAAGAAAACCCTACATAATCTCGATGATAATACGGCAAATTGAAATCTAGAGAAAAATTCCACCAAACAAGACCAATTGAAAAGGAACCATGATTTGCAAGGGGATCAACAACTTGATTACCTTTCCTATAAATGTGAAAAGACCGAAATGCATTCTATGCGAGCAATTCCTCCATTCCATCTCAATTGCCAAGGAACCAATTGAGAAGAGCACAAGAAATGTAGAACCAAAACTAGAATCAACTTCCAACCAAATAAAATATTAATCCCGAACTGAAGCTAATTCAATAGCCTTAATTACCGCTATTATCTTTGCCGCTACAGAGTTAGGAATCTCCAGGTTCGAAAAAAGGCTCCATAGAACTGACCTTTGAAATTCCAAAACACAACACCATAACCAGCACGATCAAAACCACTCTTCTGAGCACCATCAATTTTTAACTTAACCTAACCAGAATTAGGAGGAAGCCAACACACACCTCTAATATAACGTGGGCTCGATGATGCCTATATGTAGCACCAAACCTTTTCAACACAGATAAATCGCAAACATCATTATTCATATAACCAGACTATTATATTTGAATAATGGATCTGACCAACTATAAGTTTAAAAGCATAAGAAACATTAATACTATGTCCTTCATGCCAAGCTTGGTTTCTCAAGTACCATATACGGCCACAAAGTGGAAACAAAAGCTGCCAACCAAAATCTCGTAATTGTGAACTCTTATTCAAGGCCAATCCATGGTGAAAACGTTCTAATAAGGAGCCATGAAGTGTACCCAAGCCAAAATCATCTCAAATATGCTCCAAACTGACACGATAAAAGTGCATGTACCTAAAACGTGCTCAAAAGATTCCACATGCAAGCAACATAAAACACATCTAGATGCCATAGACATCATGCGTCTTTGCAGCATGTCCTCGGTTAAAACGCGACCAGATAAGACTTTCCACGCCAATATATCATTCTAAGAGTAATAAATTTAGACCAAATCAAGCCTCCCTATTAGCTTGCAACACTGCTTTAAGCGTTATCCTCCATTGAGCTGTAGATGTTACCAAAGTTAATTCCGCTTCAACCTCTGCTTTTTCAGTCTCATCATACCAACTTTCCAAAGGTGTTCGAGAAACATGGGATTGGCCACTCTTAGAGCCCTCATCATCAACCCCACTATTCCTTGCATTCGCGACAAAATTATTTATTCATCCACCAAAAGATTCTGCTCTAACACATTGTTTTCCACACAACCGTCTATTACAATTCTTCACTCTGAACAGTATTTTCCTCAATATTACCAGTCATAAGATGTCTTTGTTGCTCCAATTGTGTTGGATTTTTAAGAAGTTTTCCACAACCGATACTGTCCTCATCTTTACCACCTGCGCCTAATCTGTCAGGTATGGAGTTTTACCACAAAAGGCCTCGGTACTAGTTAGAGTAGAGTAATTCTATTTAAACTCATTGGGTTTCTTTGGATCCACCGGTGTGGGACTTTAACAAAGTGATCATGACTGATAACAGCTTCTTGAGGTTCATTTACCATAGTATCATGTTGTCCTAGCATGTGTTCTTTATTGGCATTTCTCTTAATAGTTGACCTATGTGGGGAGATAAATTTTCGTGCAAAAGACGGACCTTCTCGATGGTTAACAAAATTCGTTGGTGTTTCAGTTGAATATCAGAGTGCGGAACGAACAAACAAACAAACTGAATATAAAACTTTGTTAAATGGTACATCTTGACTGACTTGATTGATTAACAAAACAAATAAGCAGGTCTTTATATAGAGAAAGACCAAAGCAAACCCTAGACTAAAAGCCCTAAACCAAATCCTAAACCAACTCAAATACTTAATGGGCAAGTAACTAATCCTTGGCCCACAAGATAACAACCTAAATTCCAAACTAAATTCCAACAGTTTCAGTCACCGCAACAGCTTTTCCCTTGACGGAATTATCTTTCTGTTTAGGAACAAAAGTCTCAGAGGGAGTACGGTGGTTTCTAGCAATACGCCGTCTTGAATGACCGCAACCTTCACATCCATCACCCTTTCCATCATTCACATCTATATCAGATTGCCCTTGCTGTGCATACTTGCAGCGACTGACCATATGCCCCACATTCCCACAGTGGTAACAATAACCTGCAAATCTTCACATTCTAACCCAATTTCTATTGATGCCCCATTGCTACGCTTGGTCATCGACTGTAAAGGTGGGTCTATAGATCAATTTGCATCGACCAAAAAGTGAGCAAAAAGTCCAAATTTCCTTCCCAGAGTGTTAACATCAATTTTTGCGGGCACTCTATGTTGAAAATCAATGTCAAGCCCAAAACAATAAGTAATCCACAACCTAATCTAAAGTCCAAGTCCATATCTAGTTTGATGATGTAAGTGCTTACAATTGCAAAGTTAGGTTGTGTGTGTAAACAAAGCAAAGTTAGGCAAGTTAGGTTGTGTGTGAAAACAAATAGGTGCAATTAATGTGTTTTGTGTGGTAGTAAATAATCTTAGTTTAATTAAAATGTGTGGTATAGTTTCCATTTGGTTTGCTATAAATACCCAAGTCCCCAAGCCTTGTAATTCATCCAAAGAAAAACAAAGCTAAGTGCTAAATAAGAAAAGCTTTGCTAATTAGTTTATCTTTGTGATCTTTCTTTTAAGTGTGCTTTATTTTCTTCTTCTTGGGATAATTAGAGTTATCTTGGATACTCTTTTTGTTCAACAATTGGTATCAGAGCCAAGTCGGTCAGGGATCGTTCTTGGTGGAGCTATCTTGAGTCGTGAGGAGTTTGGTACTCTGCAAGTTTGTTAGTCAAGCTTGATCGGTATAGTCGAAGTCTTGCCGGCACGATGGGTGACCTTCAAGTAGTTGGAGGAATCAAGAAGCTCAACAACAAAAACTACAACATGTGGTCAACATGTATGGAGTCCTACTTACAAGGTCAGGACCTTTGGGAGGTTGTCGATGGTGGTGAAGTTACACAACCGACGACAGAAGATGCCAATGGCGTCTTGCGAAAGTGGAAAATTAAAGCAAGCAAAGCAATGTTTGCTTTAAAGACCACAATTGAAGAAGAAATGTTGGAGCACATCCGGGATGCCAAAGCACCGAAGGAAGCATGGGACACTTTTGCTACACTATTTTCAAAGAAGAATGATACAAGACTACAACTTCTTGAGAACGAGCTGTTATCGATAGCGCAACGTGACACAACGATTGCCAAGTATTTTCACAAGGTGAAATCGATATGCCGCGAAATTTCAGAGTTAGATCCAACAGCTCCTATTGGGGAAACCAGGATGAAGAGAATAATTATCCATGGTTTGAGACCCGAATACCGAGGGTTTGTTGCTACTATACAGGGATGGCCGATACAACCATCACTTGTTGAGTTTGAGAATTTGCTTACAGGTCAAGAAGCTATGGCCAAGCAAATGGGAGGAGTCTTGCTGAAGGGTGAAGAGGAAGCGCTCTACACCAACAAAAGCAAAGGCAGCCTCAAGCGGCACACTGGTGGTGGATCTAAAAAGGATGGTGACAAGATGAAAAATCACCAAGGAAATGGAGGCTTTCGTCCAGGGGGAGCTTCGAAGAATCGCAGTAATAATAAAAAGTTCGATGGTGAGTGTTACAACTGCGGGAAGATGGGCCACATGGCGAAAGATTGTTGGGCCAAGAAAAAGCCTGTTGAAAGTAATACTGCTACTTCCAGTTCGAAGGAGAATAGTGAAGATGGCTGGGATGCTGAAGCATCATTTGCTACCGAGGAAGAAGAATTAGCCCTCACGGTAACAACACAAGAACGGATTAACTACAAAAATGATTGGATCGTAGATTCAGGCTGCTCAAATCACATGACGGGTGATAAACAGAAGTTGCAAAACCTATCTGAATACAAGGGAGGTCGTGTGGTGGTGACGGCCAACGACTCAAGGTTACCGATTGCCCATATCGGTAAGACTGTAATTGTGCCCCACTACAACACTAACCAGGTGCCACTTCAAGATGTTTACCATGTTCCAGGTATGAAGAAAAATCTGCTTTCAGTGCCTCAACTGACATCATTGGGAAATTATGTCTTGTTTGGTCCACAAGATGTGAAGGTGTATCGACATCTCAAGATCTTAGGGACGCCAACAATGGAGGGACGACGACTACAGTCAGTCTATGTAATGTCAGCAGAAACTGCATACGTAGACAAGACAAGGAAGAATGAGACAGCAGATTTATGGCACATGAGATTAGGTCACGTTAGCTATCATAAGCTAAATGTGATGATGAAGAAGTCAATGCTTAAGGGGCTACCTCAGCTTGACGTGAGAGTAGACACGGTTTGTGCAGGATGCCAGTATGGTAAAGCACATCAACTACCGTACGAAGAGTCGAAGTTTAAAGCGAAAGAATCGTTGGAGTTAGTCCATTCCGATGTGTTCGGGCCAGTCAAGCAACCATCGATAAGTGGGATGCGATACATGGTGACGTTCATAGATGACTACTCCAGGTATGTGTGGGTTTTCTTTATGAAAGAAAAATCTGAAACATTTTCAAAATTTAAAGAGTTTAAAGAGACAGTTGAAGGAGAAGTGGGAAAGAAGATTCTTTGCATACGCACGGATAATGGAGGAGAATATACCTCGAATGAGTTTTCCCAATATCTACGAGAATGTAGAATACGTCACCAGTTCACATGCGCTAACACGCCACAACAGAATGGCGTAGCAGAAAGAAAGAACCGGCATCTTGCAGAGATATGTCGAAGTATGCTCCATGCCAAGAATGTACCAGGAAGGTTTTGGGCTGAAGCAATGAGGACTGCAGCCTTTGTGATCAACAGACTTCCTCAACCAAGGTTAGAATTTGTCTCACCCTTTGAGATACTGTGGGATATGAAACCTACAGTTAGTTATTTTCGAGTATTTGGCTGTGTGTGCTACATATTTGTTCCAAGTCACCTACGTAGCAAGTTTGACAAGAAGGCAGTCCAATGTATCTTTGTGGGATACGACAGCCAAAGAAAAGGGTGGAAATGTTGTGATCCTACGACTGGAAGGTGTTACACCTCACGAGATGTGGTGTTTGATGAAGCATCTTCTTGGTGGTCCTCAGAAAAAGAGGCATTGCCTAATTCAAGAGAGATTGAAGATAAGTTGCAGCAAAAGATGGGGGAGCAAACTGTTCGAATCCAGTCGAGACCAGATGAGTCTGAGGATTCGCTTGATGATGATGATGTCGAGCGAGCAGTACCTCAAAACCATTGGCAAGGTGGCGTATGTCAACAACCAGAAGAAGAAAGACCTAGTGAAGTGGAAGTATCGACTCCACAATCACAACCAAGGAGGTCAACAAGAATCCGGAAGCCAAATCCTAAATACGCCAACGTAGCCATAGAAGAAGAAGCAGTTGAACCTGAGTGGTTCAAAGTTGAGAGAAGAGGTCACTGCAGCGGAGCTAAATCAAGCTTGGAATCTAGTGCCAAAGCGAAGAGATGTGAAACCCATATCATGCAAATGGGTGTGCAAGAAAAGCTTCGTCGTCAACTCAGCATGGAGAAAAGAATGAGAGCTGACATTGAGGGGGAGTGTTGAAAATCAATGTCAAGCCCAAAACAATAAGTAATCCACAACCTAATCTAAAGTCCAAGTCCATATCTAGTTTGATGATGTAAGTGCTTACAATTGCAAAGTTAGGTTGTGTGTGTAAACAAAGCAAAGTTAGGCAAGTTAGGTTGTGTGTGAAAACAAATAGGTGCAATTAATGTGTTTTGTGTGGTAGTAAATAATCTTAGTTTAATTAAAATGTGTGGTATAGTTTCCATTTGGTTTGCTATAAATACCCAAGTCCCCAAGCCTTGTAATTCATCCAAAGAAAAACAAAGCTAAGTGCTAAATAAGAAAAGCTTTGCTAATTAGTTTATCTTTGTGATCTTTCTTTTAAGTGTGCTTTATTTTCTTCTTCTTGGGATAATTAGAGTTATCTTGGATACTCTTTTTGTTCAACACTCTAATGCCACTTGGCACTTCGAAGAGAGTTCTTGGCTCCCAAAAACCAAGATCCCAGAAACGTCCAAATATTTGCACTGGTATTCCATTGGTTCTCTGGGGAAAAATTCCGTAACCACTTCGAAAACCTCAAAGTTTTAGGTTTCAACATAATTGCTCCCTTAGCCCAAAACCGTAGAAAGAGAAACTCTGAAGCAAAATTGAACGAGTAAAAACACATTTGAATATAGCTAGTTTCTTTTCCAAATCCGCAGGAGTGTAGGATTTTTCCTTAGCATTCAATTGGAGACGTTCACGTAGCATATTCTTGGACTTATCAAGGCCAGATGTCCCTCTTCAGAAATCGTGGCTTTTGTTTTCCCATCCTGAACAACCGGAGCCGGCAAGTCTGAAAACGGAATAGCCGCTTTCGCCTCAACTGAAGCAAAGGACAATGGAGGTTTAACAGTCCCCTCATCCAGGAATGACCACGGACAAATTGGTTTTTTCATATCCATGAGCATGTCAGTCACTGAGTTGCCCAAAACCTACTAGATGAAAAGAAAAATTCATGATTAAATGCACATCACGAACGACATCTTGGAGTCGGCAATAAAACTTGAACTGCTGCCTAGTCTACTAGCATTCCCAATTTAGGGAAGAAATTCAGAGAAAAACTAGGGTTTAGGCACAAATCCTGCTGCTTAAATCTTACGCTTTCAACCACCTCTTCCCCGTTGACGTATATAATATCGTTTGTTCAAAAAAAAAAATTCTTACAATTCCAAGAACTTCCAATAATTTTCTAAGAGAATCTCTAATTGCATATATTCACGAAAAATTATGATTATGATATATTCACTATCGATTTTCTTAAATGTAAATAATAAATAAATAGATTAGCAATATTCTTTATTGTTAAAACTATACAATGATAATGGTGATAATCAAACAAAATGTAATATGGAATTTCATTATTCAATATGACATATACTATAAGGGTGCTAACTAAGGGTAATTTGAGCGACAAAGAGCCTCATTAGTTACAATTAACAAGCTCATGTTGTGTAATGAAAACAAATAATAATGCAGATGCTTGGACAAAGCAATGATCATAGACGAACTAGATGCATCAACGAAACCCAGAAATCCATGGAGGCTATGCTCTCTCAATCAAGTGGAAGAAGTGAAACTCGTCCTCCGACTCATCCCCCTATGGTTGAGTTGCCTAATGTTTGGTGTAATCCAAGTCCAACATAACACCTTCTTCACCAAACAAAGTAGCACAACTATCCTATCGATCGGTCCCCATTTCCAGGTTCCTCCGGCATCACTTCAAGGCCTCAGTGGCATTGTAATTCTAATCACTATTCCAATCTACGACCGGTTTTTTGTTCCAATAGCCCGAAAATATACGGGACACCCCTCGGGTATTACCGTGCTACAAAGAATCGGCACTGGGCTAGTTCTATCCGTACTCGTTATGGTTGTGTCGGCTCTAGTAGAGGCCAAAAGGCTCAGCATCGCAAAAGACTACAATCTTATTGATAAACCCAAAGCAATAATACCAATGAGGGTATGGTGGTTACTCCCACAATACTTGATTCTTGGCCTCGCATATGCATTTGCCACGGTTGGACTGCAAGAATTGTTATACCATCAAATGCCGGTGCAAATGAGAAGCATGGGAGCAGCAGCGCTTTATTGTCTTATGGGAGTTGGCAGCTTCATGAGCAATTGGATTATATCTGCTGTGCAGTTAATTACCTCAAGAAATGGTGACAAATGGCTTGGTGACAATATCAATCGGGCTCATCTCGATTACTTCTATTGGTTGCTGGCAGTTTTGGGCACACTAAGTTTCTGTGTTTATGTGTTAATTGCAAAAGTTTTTGTGTACAAAAAAGTCGAAAGAGAAGACAACGTGAAGACGGAGTTGAGCATTGCAAACAACCATGGTGGAGGATATGAGACATCAGTAGGCCATGATTCAAGTGCACAGGAAGAACAAGATTCAAACATGGATAAGGTGATCTACCATTAAAGCTGGAAGCAAGCCCCTAGACATTAAAACTTTATTTGCGAAGAAATAAACGCGTTGTATAAGATATTGCAGTATGCAGAATTCTTTGATTTAAACTTCGAATGGATAATTGTTGTTTATTTTGTTTTGGAAACTCCCTTACAAACACAATCCACATTGTTCAACTTACTGTTTTATTTTTCTAGATGAACTCTTCATGAATCAAGTACAAAACGTGTGGTGTGTTGTTGGAGTTCAAGAAACTAGGATAAGTTTTAGGCTCATCGACCGGTAAGGAGGAGTGAGTTGAAAAAACCGAAAACCGAAAAAAGTCAATCCAAAGCCAAAAAAAAAAGACGAACCGAACTGAAAACTATTAGTTCAGTCTCGATTTTACTAATTCAAAAACCGAACCGAATAAATATATATTAATTTTATATGAAATTGTTTTTTTTTCCCTCTCACGCCGCCATTTTCCTATCTCCCATTTCTCTCTTGTTTTTTTTCTTCTTTTGTGCTCCCGTCTCCCTCCCAACCAAGGTATTAACTATCGATGATATCGAAAATATCGGTAGTCCAAAAACACCGAAATTTTGATGAAAATATCGAGATATTATCGATATCGATAAAAATTGAATAAAAACCACGAAAATTGTAAGAAAAACTTGAAATTTTTTATTGAAACTTTGCAAGATGTTTATTTAGTCAATTATCTATTAGTTTATCACAAAAAGTTGGAAAGTAATGCATTGCATGATGGATTTAACTGATTTAAGTTGATTATATAGCGAGCTGGCAAACATTGTGAGTGTAGAAAATATGTAACTATTTTAGCATATTTTCACAAAAACATAAGTGATATGGTGGTCAAGGTGTTGAAGGAGTAAAATGGGAGGGGTTCGAATCCTCTTGGTGTTTTTTTAAATATAGAAATTTAAAAAATACGGAAATTTCGATGGAAATATAGATGACATCGGAAATATCGGTAGTCCAAAAACACAGAAATTTCGATGAAAATATTGAAATATTATGAATATTTTAGACTTGCTCCCACCCATATCTTTTCCTTTCTTTTTTTTTCTCCCCTGCCGCATCTCGCTTTGATCCCACTGTGCCGACTCATACCCCCGCCGAAGTCAGCCGTCGCTTCCGCCATCATCGAAAACGAGGTGGTTCTCGCTCACCGTTGCTGACAAGCACCAGATCTTGCCACCTTTCACCCCAACTGTTCTGATGGAATTGTTCCCCTCACTGACTGAGCTTTGATCCGGAAGCTTCTTGGGTACGATGCTTCGACTAGAAGTGTGGTGTAAATTGGATAAAATTCTTGTCGATTTTATTCTTTGTTATGGCTTAATTGTTGATAGATATGAATGACTTGGGTCTGCAACCTTACAACTATTGTTCTGGATTTGGTCTTTTCAATTTTAGAAATTGTTTTAGATTTGAATGAATTTGAAATTTTATATAAAGCGTTAATTGTTTTACCGAAAGATTTGTTTTTAGAAATTAAAATTCCTATATTTTTTCAATACTTTTTAGATCAAACATTGGTTTCTTCACGTCTAGGAATTTAATTTTCCCAATTCTTCTCTCACACTTTAATGACTTTTCTTGTAAAAAAAATTAATAATTAATTAAAGTAATTTAAACTCCTACATTGTTAATGACTCATTCTATTAAAAAAATTAATTAAAGTAATTCCTCATTATTAGTATAAAAAAAGCAATAAAACTGATAGTTTGAAAACAAACGTACCAAAAATTCAAATGTGCCAAAAATTTAAATGTACTAAAAATTCATACCAAGTAATCAAACGTACCGATATAATCAAACGTACCGATATAACCAAACGTACCTAACAACGAGATTTTTTACAATCTATTTAATTTATTAAAATAAATATTTTGAATAAAAAATTTAAAAAAAATCTTAAATCATCATAATAAGAGATGCATAAAAATAAGAAGAAAAAGAGGAATGCTAACATGAATAGACTTCTAATAAAATAAAATTAAGCAACAAACTGTAGGGAAAATGTTTAATCAAAATTTTCAAAAGAATGGATGTTTAGTCTATGACATTTAAAAACGATGCGTCTATATCAAAACGCCCCATAATTCTGGTTCAGAATTATACCAAACGGAGTAATTAAACCATAATATTTATCAAAGACATATAAGTGTTTTACTGAGGGATTACATGGAGTGTTTGAGGGATTTTGTAATATCTGTGAATTTCGATTCTATTGTTGTGAAATCCGTTTCCTCTACTGAGGGATTACATGGAATGTTCGAGGGACAATAAACTAATTTTCATTGTACTCGACATTATTTGTATTATTTTTAAAAAAGAAAAGTGTTAAAAAAAATCGAACCGAACGGAATAGTCACTTCGATTTCGATTCGCGTCGAACCAAATAGAATTGAACCCACCCTTACCGGTAGGTGTTTCGGTATGAACGATCAAATCTGCACATAGAGCATGAGATCAACTCTACAAACAGCGGACAACGAAGACCGGTCGGAAACATCAAGTGACTAGTCCGACCTGCTTAGAAGTCACAAGGTCAATTCTACGAATAGAGATGACAGGTCGGATATGTCTAACGGCCGGTCAAACAGGATCAATTCAGAGATTTCTGCATACTTATTCGAGTTTTGATCTCTTTCGATAAAGTCTCAAATTAGAATGGTTGTAACTCTTCTAATAGGTTACAACCTTTACATTCACATGTCTATATAAGGTGAACAATAGGAATCATTTTTTTTTTAATGAACGATATTATTATGCTAAGAGGTGGGAAAGTGCGCTAAGCTTCATAACGAGCTAACAATAACATGATTCGTTTCTCGCCAAAGACCTCTCACTTACAATAGAAATGAGATTTGACACTACAACAATAATTAATTTTTGATCAAGAGAGTCATAAACTTCCACAAAATGGTTGCCTGCATAATTTCTAATTCGTATTTAGTGTCTTTGAGAGAAACAAAGTAAGTCCACCACATTCTAAGGATCAAGTGCTCGAACCTTAGAAGATAATAGTTGAATCCTAGTTAGACAACGTTCAAAGAACCACAAGCACACAAGCGAGGACAAAAGTCTACCTAAGGGCATTGCATAGCAAGCCTCATATATCTTATGCATATGATGATTCTGATTGAAGCTATTTGTTAGTACTTAGTAGCAGTTATTTTTAAAAGCTTCGCTGATAGGTTTGAGCTATTAAAATCACTTTTGCTTGTTCTCTAAGATCAGTCTATTAATTAACGATGGGATGTCGGACGGCCTCATTTTGTATGTAACGTATTTGGCTGGTTAGTTGGCGTTTAAAATATAAGGATAAGGACATGTGTAAGTTTTCAACATGTACCATTATATCACTACCACGAAATGCCACAATGCCGATGTACTTAATTCACATCTGCTAAAGATAAAACTTAGAGGTGATTAGTTTGTTATGTTAGTTTTGGTTTGTTAGGTTGAGTTGTTAGTACAAGTGTGTTGATGACTTGTATATCTACACAAATGTAACTTTATTTTCGTATTAATGAAATCATAATTTTTCCAATATGGTATCACCCGTCTCTGTCTAATGACCCGATTCAATTCACGCTTCCCTCTCTTTTCTTTCACTCAAATCTCATCTTCTTCGTCAAAATCTAATCCTTCATCTGGATTTGCAAACCTTATCATTGGCTATGGCAGCCTCTGCATCTCTTTCATCTGATTCTGCATCTCAAGTTCATCCCTCTTCAACCACAAATCCAAGCCCTAATTCTTCGAATTCCTCTTCGATTACATCTATCACGATTCAGAATATTAGATCTATTTGATCAAACTCATGACCACAAATTACTTGGCGTGGACTGCTTTGTTCACTCCGATCTTCCGTCGCTACAATCTCACTGACATCATCGAGGCATCAATGAAATCAATAGCTAGTTTTCCAACTCCACATTCTTGTAATGGTGGAACTATTTACCTCTTAATGTTTTTAAGTCGAGGACGTAAACATTTCACTTAATCAATGAAAGTATATTATTTCAAAGGTAAAAAAGAAAATAAAAAAGAAAAAAAATAAAACCACTCCCACTTATTCCTCGCTTCCGTGTAATTTGAAGAATCCATGAGAGGTGAAAAATCCTATTGAATTGAGAGACCAAAATTTGAATGGCAGGGATTGAAATAATGAGATTTGTGTATACTGCGAAACTCAGGATATGATTTGATTTGATACCAACGGATCAAGATTTTAGAGATATTATTTGTTTTTTCCATTTAAAAGGAAGCCAAAGGGCGAAGGAAGATTCCGACCTGATGCAAGAGAATCAACAAGAATCGCTTGAAATTTCACCCTTTCATGCAATAAAACCCTCACAGCATCCACTTTTTCTCTCTCCTTTTAATATAGTCGACGAGCATCTAACGCTCCTCCATTTTGTAAGTGTAGCTTAAGGTTTAGGATCGCCGAGTGTTAAACTTTAACAATTCAAATCACACTTGCGTTAACGTCTAGAAGGTTTGCTTATGTGGCAGGATCCCTTCTCCAATTTTTATTTTACAGTCCAATTTTGGTTTGAAACAAAATTCACCCCTCCCAAACCCTTGACAACCCGACATCACCGTACCAAGAGATCTAACGGTATAGTCTTTGCCCTTATTACTACTATATGCAATTGAAGAGAATACAATTCTTTTTAGTACAAGTAATACTCTACGCTAATTTACAATATGATAGGATCATAAGAGTAGAGTTTGAACCAAAATACAGTAGGTTGAAGAGGATGTCCCTTTGAAGACATCGGATAAAATTGAAAGAGAAACAATTGTTAGTTCAAAATCTTCAAGCCAATATTGGGTTTATAAAAATTTAAATATATCTTCTTACCCACTTTCACCCACCACTCTAGCCATTTTCTTTCTTTTTTTTCATAAATTTAGGGTAGTACTCTTCACAAGCCATTTGTACTTCTTACACACTCCTTTTATTTTTTGGCATTCGGATCAAATGACTTGAAGAAGATTGATGACCAAAAATTAACAAGGGTGTGAAATGTAAAAGTGAGTGTGTAAACAGTATTTTCCTAAATGTATTAATCCAAAGAGCATGTCTATTTGAAGAATGACTTATATCAAATAAATTTGTTGTCATTATAGTGTTTTATTCAATAATACAATGTGACAATATCACACGTCCAACATTTTCACTATATGACATTGTGATATTAAATTGAGATGCGTCATCGGTAAACAATAACCTTCAATATAAGTTGCCGTTGCCCATTTGGCCTTGTGAGTGGTTGGCCAGCCAATCATTGCAATATTCATTTATCTCAGAGCTCCTAGTATGAAATTCGTGTGACAAGGGACTTTATGTCATGTATGATGTCATTCACAACTTGCCACGAGGTTACACGTGGATTTGGTACGGGGGATGAAGTAGGTCGTACCTCTTGCCTTACAGTGCCCTTTGGCTCTAACGAAAAGGAAAGGCCAAAGAGCTAAGGCCAATGGCACCCAGTACTAGTAGCTGCATAAATCCTAAATAGTAATTACCATTTCTAAATTACACATTAAGGGATTTATGTAAATTACCACCAAAAATAGTATTTCTGAATTACATAATAAGAAGTAATTCTGTGAAATCCTGTCCCTGGATTTCACTATTTAAAACTACTTATCTCGTATTTCGTATTCATATTTGTAGTTTCGACGCATTTATATTATGTCGTATAGTTTTTTTTAATAAGTTAAAAGGACGAAATTGCCCCTATTGTATTAAACGAGATTCTTTGTGCACGTATTTGATCCTTTTATAATTTTCTAGATTTCTTTATATATTTGGATAGTACATGTCGAACGAACGTGCGAGCACAAACGGAATGTAATTTTGAGCTATAACGAATAAAATATAAACAAGCAAATGTTAGGGGTAAAATGGTAATTTTATTCCATTTGCTAGAAGGCTCCAGAAAATTTGGGAGCCTTCCTGTCACTTTTAAGACAGGGGGAATGATATGATTGGAGGGGGGAAAACTACCCAATTAGAATAAGGGAAGGGAAAGAAAGGAGAGGGAAAGGGCGACCAATGGGCAAGAAAGAGGGAAGTGAGGGAACCAATCAGAAGAGAAGAAAGAAGGGAAAGGAGAGAAAGGAGGGAGGGGAGAAAAATGAGGAGTACCGGATCACCCTTGACTCGGTTTCTCTATGTGACTCGACCTGGTTCCCTTCACCCCCTCCAATGGTTTTCCGTCAGTTTTTCCAGCGAACCATGTCAAACAAACACCTGGGAAACACTCCACGACCTTCCCTCTACCAATTACAACGCAAAATTGATGAAATTTTGCTTTGATTTAGTGAAACCCGCATCAATGGG
The DNA here is from genome assembly GCA_963580275.1 of Crataegus laevigata. Taxonomy (NCBI): domain Eukaryota; kingdom Viridiplantae; phylum Streptophyta; class Magnoliopsida; order Rosales; family Rosaceae; genus Crataegus; species Crataegus laevigata. The sequence continues at coordinate 4,323,316 of OY756947.1, read as the reverse complement.
TGCGATGGATCCCTATAGCCAATCCACCAATTTTGAAAGGTTTTCCATCAACTACCACCATCATCACGTGTCTCTTGAGTCCAAGAACAAAGCCCATGAGTGAGTTGAGGCATCGGAGCTTGTTTGAAGTCGAATCAAGAACAACCAATTCTAGGTTTCTGGCAGATCAAGGGTGATTTGAGGTGTTTTCCGGCCAAATTGGACTTCAACCTAGGTATGAAAATTGTTCCTTTCATTGAGTTGTACATTTCTGCAAAATTTGGTGAATTTTAGAGTTGGACGGAATTTGGGGTTTCCGTTCACCAAAAACCACCACCCGCAGCACCGCGTGCGGCGGTACGTGGCCAATGGGCCAATGTTGCCTTTTTAAATTAAATTACATGTCCTAATTTCAGTTTTAATATCCACTTAACGTGATTTGATTGTTTGAATCTATTTTCATTATAGCACGTCGCTTAATTATTATATAAATTGATAATCCTCATCGTTGGATCATCATCAAACTTTAATATGTTATAGTACGTAATATTTGATTACATTAGAAACTGACGGATTGGGAATCCGACGTATGGATCTTCCCAAATCGAATTTCTAAGTTTGCAAAACCAAACATTGATTGCCACTTGAATTTGTAATTAGTGGAGATCCGACCGTCAGATCGCGATGAAATTTTTGTATGTTGTTCTATGAGCATAATGAGGACCTTAGAAAGTTACAGATCTAAAATCCGATGTGCTAATCTTCTGGATCAAATTACGTAGGGTTGTGGACCCTACCGTTGACCGATGGTTGACTTTTGATCAACATATCTCCAAACGCTCTAAATACTAAAATTAGTACTACTAGAGACTAAGTGAAGTCTAGTGGGCATATATTGAATAATAAGTGATTTAAAGATATGTGATATGGTCATTACCATGAGTTCGTATTTAGCATCCTTTGTGAATATTACTTGATTTTATAATGTGAATCCATTGAAATGTGATTAGTCAGTGATATATGATTATTAAATGTAATTTGACTCGTGTAGTGATGATATCTGTGAAATGTGATTTGAAGAGTTTGTTGAATTGTTCGATGAAAAGTAATTTGACGTGCATATTTGAAAGGTGATTTGAATTGCATGATTGGTATGATGTGATGAAATGTGAGGGCTAGTAGTGGACCGTTAACCCATTGCCATGGAGTTTGTTGCTTCGAAGCTTATTTCATATCTCATTTCATTGTTCATTTCTCACTTCATTGACTTGTTCTAAATTTAGTACTTGTGCTTTGTTTCATTTTTTTGAGCCTTTGTAAATTGAGCACTTGATTTATGTTTTGTTTCGTCGAGCCGTTGTTATATCCTTGGCCCTCTGCTCGGTTTCGTTGAGTGATCCGGAACTAAGTTCTACTGGGGTTCTGTTGAGTTGTCTGGTTCCCTGCTCCGTCTAGATTCCATTAAGTGGTCTAGAATTCCTTGTGATCTGTGATTCCGTTGAGTGGTTCAGAATCATATCATGCCTTGGACTTTGTTGAGTGGTCTGATATCCATTGTACTCTGCGATTCCATTGAGTGGTCTGAAATCATATCCAGTCGAATTTTGTTGAAAGGTCCGGAATCCCTTCTACTCTGCAATTCCGTTGAGTGGCCCGGAATCGTATCTTGGCTTGGATTCTGTTGAGTGGTCCGGAATCCCGATTGGTAATTTAGTTCCGTTGAGTGGTCCAGAACTTGGTGTTATTGGATTTTGTTGAATGGTCCAAATTCCCATTTTTCAGAGATGTAGGCTTTGGCCGAACTGTGTCGCTATAGCCCTGCATTTCGGTGTATGTTATGCGTTACTAATTTATGTGATTGTGGAATGATGTTGGAAAGCATATGTCTATGTGAATGGCATTTTATGTTTTCTGCTAGAAGAATTTTACGAAAAGTTTAGAGTTTAACAAATGATGAACTACGAATGACTTAATGCTTATCGAGGGTATGTAGGCAGTCTAACGAGGAGGTTAGATGTAGTCATAAAGTATACGAAAAATTACTATGTGATTCGATTCTCAAGTTGTGCTTTCCCATATTCCGGAGGTGGGGTAAGTTAGAGATACGGGCATTTGGTGACACCACGTGTCGTTCCTGGATGAATGTCGGGATCAAAGCGTGACAAATTCTCTACTCGATTTTTGAAAATTGCATCACCAAATAATAATACGGTATTCTCCTCTAGAAATAAATAAGGGGAAATACTATTTGGAAGCATTTTTCAGGAAAATCTTTAGTGATGCTTACAAAATTATGGACCTCGTTTTATTTTATCCTCTAACAGTCATTTTGGTTATGAACCCTAATACAATTTATATCTCTATCTCTGCAACCTTTAATTTTGTCACACTTTTTTGTTAATCGTGCAATGGACATGAGCAACTTTATGCGCCTAAAATAAACACTCACAAAAGAAAATAAATAATTAATTGATTTGTGAGAAAATAAGGGGAATTGATATTTTACATCTACATCAAATTTCAAGGCTTTTAATGTACAAAATGAATGAAATTAACTCTCCACTTGATGAAACAATTGACGAACTAAAAGTTTTTTGGGGGGGCCTTGATGGCAAAACTTCTTTGGTTGTAGATATAACCTTCTTTGATTGAACTTATAAATTATATTTATAAATCATGTGATGTATCACTAATTTAAAATAAATATGTTAACGAATATTTAAATAATAATTCAATCATCAACCACTTGTTACAATTTACTAAATGTGGTTTAAATAAATGGTTTTTCTAACATTACCCTAACACTATGTTTGGATGAAGAAATTTAAGTTTACTAAGAAATTTTAAAATGACGGGATTTTATTTTCTAGAATTTGTGAATTTTATTGTTTAGTTAACCTAAAAGAACAATGGAATTAAATACGAAATTTTTTATTTTTAAACTCTCAATCATAGAAATTGAGAAATGACATCTATTTACATAGAATTTAAACCTGGGAATTGGAGGTCCCAAATTACAAGTTTTTTTCCACGCCGAAATTCTAAATTTCTATGTTTATGAATCCAAACAAGAGAATTGGTGCATATCAATTTACAAATTTTGACTTTTATCTAAATTCTGAGTTTATTTTCCTCATCCAAACATAGTGTAATAGCTATAAACGAAGATTGCTTGACTCATTCTCACTTTGAGTTCAAGGAATTATTCTCTTCATGTGCAAATCAAGGTTTAACACGTATACAAAAATTACGGTTTATATATATAAGAGATAACTCTTTACATGTACGTTGTTATTGTTCATTGCTAAGGTATCAAAATCTGGTGGATTTTTTTTTTTTTTTTGTGAATAATCTCGTTCAATATCTTGACTTGAAAACAATATCAAGAAAGATAAAGTCTAATAATAATGCAAAATTTTCAGACTGGACGGTAATGGTCAATTAAAAAAAATGAAAAAACAACACCTTCTTTGTTTGTTCTCTAATTCAAAAATCAACATAGAAGATCCTCAAGATTCTGGACGTAATCTGTCCGATCTTTCTTTCCAAACTGTCAGATTTCCAAGAGGATTTTCTCTATCTCTCTGACTCCGATGGCTTCTCCTTTTAAATCCCACCTACCCTTTCTCTCCTCTCACCGCATTGCCATCACCATAATATTCATTTCTCCTGTCCTTCTTCTTCGTATTCTTCCTTTTGTGTTTTTTGTGTTGCTTTTGAGATTACAAGATCGCAAATATGGGTTTAGCAGCTGCAGAGGCTCATCAGTTTCATGTTCTTGCTGTTGATGACAGCATCATTGACAGAAAGTTGATTGAGAGACTTCTCAAGACTTCTTCTTATCAAGGTAAAATGTATAATTTGATCAATAAGCATGATGATCTCAAGATTTGGATGCGTTTGTTTGCTCCTTTTCATGCTTGTCATGCCTATAGATACATCAACATGATAACTTATTAGACTAGCCAAATTAGATTTGTTTTTCGCTTTCGAGTCTCTTTGGTTTAAAGACTCTCCGGATTTGCCTTTTTAAATGTTTTAATTTATTTTTTTCTTAATTTTCTAATAAAACTGCTGTCGTTTTGCTTAAAAAAAACATTTTCAATTTATTTTTATGAAAAATGTTGATTATATATATGTACTTCTGTTTAATTGAGTGCTAAATCTTTTGGGTTTCTCTCATTTGCACTGTTTTGCAGTTACTGCTGTTGATTCTGGAAGCAAGGCTTTGGAATTTTTGGGTTTGCATGAACAAGATGATCAGAGTGCTGCAGATATTCCCTCTCTTTCTCCAGAAAATCGTCACCAGGATGTTGAAGTAAATTTGATCATTACAGATTACTGCATGCCAGGAATGACAGGCTATGATCTCCTCAGAAAGATTAAGGTAAAACACAGGGGGGCCCCAAAATCTTCAGCAAAGCATAGGATTTATATTAAAATTACAATCCAAATATTTTAGATCAAAATTTCGCTATCCTCCCGCTTTGCATCCAAATTCGAATCCCCCTGATTTAGATTAAATTAAAATATAGATTGAACAAAAAGAAAATTCACCCACTTTTAATTTTCCATGATTAAATTTGGTGCATCGATCATATAGTATACAAAAGTATTTGATCTTCAAAGTCCTAGGTTTGTAATTCAATTCCAAATAAATCTTAATTGTTCCAAATCCTAACGCAATTAGTAGATCCATAGAAGGTGATAGTTTTTCCACAAAAACCTAATAAAAATTTACTCGATTTGCAGGAATCTAATGTGCTTAAAGACATACCAGTTGTTATTATGTCTTCAGAGAATGAGCCATCAAGGATCAACAGGTAATTAGGAGAATATTTTAACATTTCTCCACTGAAAATACACACATATAATTATTATACACTTAATCATTACACACACACGCATATATGTATATAATTATATATATGATCATGATCTGACATGGTTTGATGGGTTATTATTGATCAGATGCTTGGAGGAAGGAGCAGAAGAGTTTTTTCTTAAACCAGTGCAATTATCCGATGTGCACAAGCTTCGACCTCACATGTTGAAGGGCAGAAGCAGTATGGACATGGAAGATCAACCCAACTTCAACAAGAGAAGGGGCATGGAACAAAGTTGATTCAGTGCCAGATAGAACAAGAACGATGATGGATGCGATTGTCAAATGTTGATATATGTGCGTCTCATGTTACGTGCCACAACGTAGATCAAACAACCTTTGATCTCTATAGTTTCCGATAGATTTCTCTATTTTCTCTTAGATCTGATTGTAAATTAACAGGCAGAAAATATTCATTGAATTTTTGTCGGCTATAGAATGTTTTACCTTTTTTAGTTCTTCTTAGCTTTCCTTGTTATTTTCTTGCTAGTCAAATATGTACGCAATGAAATTTCTTTATGACTTTCTACTTCAAAAATGGTTAGTTCAAGTGGCTAGAGGGCGGGTAGGGAATTATAAAAATAAGGTTAGCTTAAAGGTTTGAACGTGTTAACCAAATGATACAAACATGTTCATGGAATCGTATTTGTACAGTAAAATCTCTCTGTAGTAATACTCAATATACGAATAACTTCTATTTAGTCATATAAAATTACGGTCCCATCTTGAACCAGTTATGCGTAGAAATGAACTTCATATCGTAATAAGTCAAAAAAAATTTAAGTACGTATCACAAAATTCTAGCTTTAGTTCTAATTCTAAGATCCTCATTTTAAAGACACGTGAGTATACTCTTTCATACCAACCATTAGATTAATTTAAGGATAAATAAACTTATCAGCTTAAACTATTTATACTTAATCAAAATCCTAAACTTCAAAAAACTTACGCAGGGACTCTTGAGCTTCCAGCGGCAAAGACAAACGTCAAATCCCTTCGGAGATCACGACCGTTGAATCCTTTCTCCATCTCAAGCTTTCATTTTTTTTTTTCCTATTAAATATAAGGATTGGAAAGGATTTTGCATCGTCTTTGTCAAAAAATTTGAATTCCAGAATTGTTTGAGCAATTTCCAAAACCCCAGCAATCCCAATATATTTTTGGTGATGTAATTTACAATGTTTGGTTTTGGATACTATTGAATTTGTGGAATTGGAATTGTGTGGATTTGAATGTTGAATTTGTGAATTGGAATATTGCGTAGATTTGAATATTATGCACAAGGTTTTGAATAGAGAAATTTTATTTAAATTCATTTATCCTCTCTCTACACTCAACTTAAACTTTAAATATGAAATGTCTTTATTATCTTATTGCATAATTACTATCATGTACAAGTTGAATTTAATTATAAAGGTAAAATTTATCAATAAAACCCACCCCCAATAATCAAACACTAACCATCACTAATCTTTCTTCAACGTTCTATTGTAGCAAAAATCCTAGACGCATTCATAGAAACAAAAATCGATTTTTATTTATTTTACGTATGAATGGTGATTTTGAAGTTTTGGATCCTCCAACTTTTTTTATCGTCATCATGACTCGCACCACCACCACCCACTAATCCCACCACCACCACCACCACCATATCTCCAACACTACTTGTCGCCTGTAGGAAACCTACTTCTACTTCTGCTACTACTGCCGCCAAAACAACAAGCAACAACTTATCAAGGTCAATGACAAGAAAAGGTGAAGGAGGAAGAAAAGAGAGTTAGCATATGCTTTCACTAGTACTGCTACCTCTTATATATGAGATCAAAACCCTACTTATTGTAAGAGTAGGGTTTCTCTGACAAAAGGGTGGCTCAAGGGGAATCAAGCGTGTCAATCCGATAATTCGGTATTATTCCCAGTACTACAAGCCAACTTGCAAAATATGCATGCATTTGTTAAACTAGCTAGGGTTTAGTTAATTTATAATTTGACTCTCATAGTCTCATGTCATTGTGTTTAATTAGATTAATAGATTTAACTAAATAATATGGGCGTGGTCGAGGCCCAAAGCGGACAATATCGTGCTACGGTGATGGAATGGGCCCAGGAGGTGGTTGTGCCCGAGCTGGGATGTGACAATTGGTATCAGAGCCAAACCCTGGATGTGTGTGTGCCGACGAGGACGTCGGACCCGTAAGGGGGGTGGATTGTGACATCCCACATCACCCAGGGGAGTGATCCTTAAATTTATATTCCCATCCCTACCTAGCACGAGGCCTTTTGGGAGCTCACTGGCTTCGGGTTCCGTTGGAACTCCGAAGTTACGCGAGAAGGGGGCTAGAGCACTCCCATGATGGGTGACCCACTGGGAAGTTGCTCGTGAGTTCCCAGAAACAAAACCGTGAGGGCGTGGTCGGGGCCCAAAGCGGACAATATCGTGCTACGGTGGTGGAGCGGGCCTGGGAGGTGGCTGCGCCTGGGCTGGGATGTGACAATTGTGACAGCCCGTCCCGGACTTTTCATAACGATAATGTGAATTGACGAATATACCCTTGGACGATAATTAGGTACGTGTGTGTTTAAGTTGAGAATGGTCCAATTCACTTGGTTCCTAAATTATTGGACCCAATTAGATCAAATGTATCCTTGTTTTTTATTGGTTAGGAATGGACCACACACGCACACCCACATCACTCGTTCTCTCTCTTCCGTCCCATATCTCTCTCTCAGTCACTTTCTCTCTCCTCTCTCTCAAAATCTCTCTCTCGCCCATTTTCGTATGGACGAACTCAGAAACAACCCTAAATTTCACAGATCGAAGAAGAAAACGATACCATTGTATTCCTAAGGTCCTCACGAGTTCAAATGTACCAAATATAGGTAAGAAACCTTTTGTTTTCACGTTGAAAACTCGAGCTCCGAGTTGAGCACTATTCATCAACTTTTTAATGGCTACGTTTTAGGACAATCCAAGCTCACAGTGAGCTTTAGGAGGTTCCCACGACGCTCGGAGTGCTTCGTTGGTGGTGTTTGGACGTCGGAAGGCCTAGGTTCGAAGGTGGCCAGTTTTGGAGAATTTCCCGAAGAGTTTGCAGTTGTTTTTCGTGGTTTTTGAAGGTATAGACCTATTCTTCTCTTAATTTTGAGCATGAAGGAAGAAAAATGAGGCAAAATGGTGAAGAAATGGCCGAGAAAACCCGAGTTGCAGGTTTTTCGGCCGGCGACTTTTTCCGACAAACCGAGGAAGAAGAAGGGCGCGTAGGGGGCGCGTAGGTCTGTGCCACCCACGGTGCGTGGGGCCCTAGAAAATTTTTCTACAAATTGTACAACGTTCGTATGGTTGCGTAGGTCACGTTGGTTGGTATATTCAAATGCTAAAATTGATCAACGTATGAGAAGTTATTTCTAAAGTTCCGTTTATGTTCGTTAAATAACGTTTATTCAGTTACTTC